>CM059784.1:30912500-31512500 GCA_030435695.1 Brachymystax lenok tsinlingensis | reverse complement strand
TCAGCTGTTTGAAGCTGGTGTACAAAACCGATAGTAAAAGATGCAAAACAAAATTTAAGAACGGGAAGCATAGAAATAGGACAGATCTACCGCTTCTTAGACTCACATTTCTATGTGAATTTGGTCGGGTCGCCCAAAAAGTGACATAATTCAGCTTTAATAATATGTTGTGCGGTTCCATTCTTCTATTCCATTAACCTCAGAGCATGTATGAAAAGCTAGAGAGATTTACAGATGTGGAAAGGGAGAAAAGAGTGGGATGAATAGAAAGACTGCGAGCGATAGAGCGATTGGTCTCAGGCGTGCTAATAAAGGTCCTGTAGTAGGTAGTACACATAACGACATACAAAGAGAATAGGTATGTGATGACATTCAGTCTTTTCTTTTATTTATTTAACCTTTATTTAACTAGGCAAGAACAAATTCGGATTTACAATGACGGCCTACCAAAAGGCCTCCTGCGGGGACGGGGGCTGGGAGTAAAAATATATATATAAATATAGGACAAAACACACATCACGACAAGAGAAACAACACAACACTACATAAAGAGAGACACATGACAACACAGCATGGTAGCAGCACAACATGACAACAACATGGTAGCAACACAACATGGTAGCAGCACAAAACATGGTACAAACATTATTGGGCACAGACAACAGCACAAAGGGCAAGAAGGTAGAGACAACAATACATCATGCCTTTAATGTTGGGATTGATCAGTGTGTCAACACCATACCACAGCTGCCTGGTAGGGAGAGAAAGCCTCTCAATATTAGATATGAGATTATGTTGCCATGGGAACCAAGACAAATACACCCTGGAAGGAAGTATGTCACTAGTTACCACAGCCACAAAGTCAACATTGGCTTTTTCATAAAAGTTCATGAAAACAAAAATGTGCTTTTAGGTCTTAATTTAAGGTTAGGGTTAGGCACAATGTTAGCAGTGTGGTTATGGTTTAAAGTCAGATTTTAAGAAGAGAAAGTGAAGAAATATGCAGGGTTTAGTTATGTGTGGCTGTGGTAGCTAGTGATTAGTTGGAAGGAGAGGACAAGGAGGATTGTGGGTAAAGAGGACAAGGAGAAAACACAACAGGAGAACATCAGCAGAAAGTCATGTGGAGTAAAAGCACATCAGTTAGGTAGTGTTAGGTGGTGTTAGGTAGTGTTAGGTAGTGTTAGGTGGTGTTAGGTGGTGTAGGTAGTGTTAGGTAGTGTTAGGTGGTGTTAGGTAGTGTTAGGTGGTGTTAGGTAGTGTTAGGTGTAGGTAATGTTAGGTGGTGTTAGGTAGTGTTAGGTGGTGTTAGGTAGTGTTAGGTAGTGTTAGGTGTAGGTGGTGTTAGGTAGTGTTAGGTGGTGTTAGGTAGTGTTAGGTAGTGTTAGGTGGTGTTAGGTGTAGGTAGTGTTAGGTATTGTTAGGTAGTGTTAGGTAGTGTTAGGTAGTGTTAGGTAGTGTTAGGTGGTGTTAGGTGGTGTTAGGTGTAGGTAGTGTTAGGTAGTTTTAGGTAGTGTTAGGTAGTGTTAGGTGGTGTTAGGTGTAGGTAATGTTAGGTAATGTTAGGTAGTGTTAGGTAGTGTTAGGTGGTGTTAGGTAGTGTTAGGTGGTGTTAGGTGTAGGTAATGTTAGGTAATGTTAGGTAATGTTAGGTAGTGTTAGGTAGTGTTAGGTAATGTTAGTTAGTGTTAGGTAGTGTTAGGTAGTTTTAAGTTGTGTTAGGTGGTGTTAGGTAGTGTTAGGTAGTGTTAGGTGGTGTTAGGTGGTGTTAGGTGTAGGTAGTGTTAGGTAGTGTTAGGTGTAGTTCATGTTAGGTAATGTTAGGTAGTGTTAGGTGGTGTTAGGTAGTGTTAGGTAGTGTTAGGTGTAGTTAATGTCAGGTAGTGTTAGGTGGTGTTAGGTAGTGTTAGGTGTTAGGTGGTGTTAGGGGGTGTTAGGTGGTGTTAGGTGTAGGTGGTGTTAGGTAGTGTTAGGTGGTGTTAGGTGGTGTTAGGTAGTGTTAGGTGGTGTTAGGTGTAGGTAATGTTAGGTAATGTTAGGTAATGTTAGGTAGTGTTAGGTAGTGTTAGGTAATGTTAGTTAGTGTTAGGTAGTGTTAGGTAGTTTTAAGTTGTGTTAGGTGGTGTTAGGTGTAGGTGTTAGGTGCTAGGTAATGTTAGGTAGTTTTAGGTAGTGTTAGGTAGTGTTAGGTGGTGTTAGGTAGTGTTAGGTGGTGTTAGGTAGTGTTAGGTAGTGTTAGGTGGTGTTAGGTGTAGGTAATGTTAGGTAATGTTAGGTAGTGTTAGGTGGTGTTAGGTAGTGTTAGGTGGTGTTAGGTGTAGGTAATGTTAGGTAATGTTAGGTAATGTTAGGTAGTGTTAGGTAGTGTTAGGTAATGTTAGTTAGTGTTAGGTAGTGTTAGGTAGTTTTAAGTTGTGTTAGGTGGTGTTAGGTGTAGGTGGTGTTAAGTAGTGTTAGGTGGTGTTAGGTAGTGTTAGGTAGTGTTAGGTAGTGTTAGGTGGTGTTAGGTGTAGGTAGTGTTAGGTGGTGTTAGGTGTAGTTCATGTTAGGTAATGTTAGGTAGTGTTAGGTGGTGTTAGGTAGTGTTAGGTAGTGTTAGGTGTAGTTAATGTCAGGTAGTGTTAGGTGGTGTTAGGTAGTGTTAGGTGTAGGTAGAGTTAGGTGGTGTTAGGGGGTGTTAGGTGGTGTTAGGTATAGGTGGTGTTAGGTAGTGTTAGGTGGTGTTAGGTGGTGTTAGGTTGTGTTAGGTGTAGGTAGAGTTAGGTGGTGTTAGGTGGTGTTAAGTGTAGTTAATGTCAGGTAGTGTTAGGTGGTGTTAGGTAGTGTTAGGTGTAGGTAGAGTTAGGTGGTGTTAGGGGGTGTTAGGTGGTGTTAGGTGTAGGTGGTGTTAGGTAGTGTTAGGTGGTGTTAGGTGGTGTTAGGTTGTGTTAGGTGTAGGTAGAGTTAGGTGGTGTTAGGTGGTGTTAAGTGGTGTTAGGTGTAGGCGGTGTTAGGTAGTGTTAGGTTGTGTTAGGTGATGCATTCCTACAGTACCACCATACAGACCATACAGACACACAGGTTACACACACACTGACGCATACAAAGTTCTTATACACACAGAGATACACAACATATCCACTCACCATCATATAGACACATCAATTGTTTTTAAAGACTTGCACATCATATGACACACACACACACACACACACACACACACACACACACACACACACACACACACACACACACACACACACACACACACACACACACACACACACACACGGACACACACGGACACACACACACGGACACACACACGGACACAAATACACAAGCACAGCGCCTCTGCCCTGTATCTCCCAGCAGGCCTGATCGTCAGGGTAACCCCGCTTATGTAACAGATTTAGAGCAGTGTGTGTGTGTGTGTGTGTGTGTGTGTGTGTGTGTGTGTGTGTGTGTGTGTGTGTGTGTGTGTGTGTGTGTGTGTGTGTGTGTGTGTGTGTGTTCATATGCATATGTGTGAAAGAGATAGGCCTATATATAGAGAGCTACGGAGCTAGAGAGTGAAATAGAGAGAGAAAGAATAAGGAATGTAGGTTATATAAAAACGACTGTACTGTATTATACTGTACTGTAATATACTGTACTGTAATATACTGTACTGTATTATACTGTACTGTAATATACTGTACTGTATTATACTATACTGTAGTGTATTATACTGTACTGTATTATACTGTATTATACTGTACCAGTCAAAAGCTTGGACAAACCTACTCATTCCAGGGTTTTTCTTTATTTTGACTATTTTCTACATTGTAGAATAATAGTGAAGACATCAAAACTATGAAATAACACACATGGAATCATGTAGTAACCAAATATTGTTAAACAAATACAAATATTTTTTATATTTGAGATTCTTTAAAGTCACCCTTTGCGTTGATGACAGCTATGCACACTCTTGGCATTCTCTCAACCAGCTTCATGAGGTATTCATCTGTAATGCATTTCAATTAACAGGTGTGCCTTGTTAAATGTTAATTTGTGGAATTTATTTCCTTATTAATGTAGTAGATACAGTAGATAGCCTTATCTGGTAAAATGCCAAGTCCACATTATGGCAAGAACAGCTCAAATAAGCAAAGAGAAACAACAGTCCATCATTACTTTAAGACATCAAGTTCAGTCAATACAGAACATTTCAAGAACTTTTAAAGTTTCTTCAAGTGCAGTCTCAAAAACCATCAAGCGCTATGATGAAACTGGCTCTCATGAGGACCACTACAGGAAAGGAAGACCCAGAGTTACCTCTGCTGCAGAGGATAAGTTCATTAGAGTTACCAGCCTCAGAAATTGCAGCCCAAATAAGTGCTCAAAGAACTCAATGACTTTGAACGTGGCACCGTCATAAGATGCCATTTTTCTAACAAGTCAGTTTGTCAATTATTTTGCCCTGCTAGAGCTGCCCCGGTCAACTGTAAGTGCTGTCATGTGAAATTGAAACGTCTAAGAGCAACAACGGCTCAGCCATGAAGTGGTAGGCCACACAAGCTCACAGAACAGGAACGCTAAAGCGCGTAGAGAGTAAAAATCATCTGTCTTCAGTTGCATCACTCACTACCGAGTTCCAAACAGCCTCTAGAAGCAACATCAGCACAATAACTGTTTTGTCGGAAGCTTCATGAAATAGGTTTCCATGGCCGATCAGCCGCACACAACCCTAAGATCACCACCATTGGAACGCCGACTGTGAGCCAGGCCTAGTAATCGCCCAACATCTGTGCCCGACCTCACTAATGCTCTTGTGGCTGAATAGAAGCAGAAATGTTCCAACATCTAGCTTTACCAGAAGAGTGGAGGCTGTTATAGCAGCAAAGGGGTGGGGTCCATAGCTTATTGATAAGCTTTGAGGGCACCATGGTGTTGAACGCTGAGCTGTAGTCAATGAATAGCATTCTCACATAGGTGTTCCTTTTGTCCAGGTGGGAAAGGGCAGTGTGGAGTGCAATAGAGACTGCATCACCTGTGAATCTGTTGGGGCAGTATGCAAATTGGAGTGGGTCTAGGGTTTCTGGGATGATGGTGTTGATGTAAGCCATGACCAGCCTTTCAAAGGACTTCATGGCTACAGACGTGAGTGCTATGGGTCGGTAGTTTAGGCAGATTACCTTAGTGTTCTTGGGCACAGTCACTATGGTGGTCTGCTTAAAACATGTTGGTATTAGAGACTCGGACAGGGAAAGGTTGAAAATGTCAGTGAAGACACTTGATAATTGGTCAGCGCATGTTCACAGTACACGTCCTGGTAATCCATCTGGCCCTGAGGCCTTGTGAATGTTGACCTGTCTAAAGGTCTTACTCACATCGGCTGCGGAGAGCGTTGTCACGCAGTCGTCCGGTACAGCTGGAGCTCTCATGCATGTTTCAGTATTCTTTGCCTCGAAGCGAGCATAAAAGTAGTTTAGCTTGTCTGGTAGGCTCGTGTCACTGGGCAGCTCTCGGCTGTGCTTCCCTTTGTAGTCTGTAATGGTTTGCTGGCCCTGCCAAATCCGACGAGCGTCCGCAACGGTGTCTTACGACTCAATCTTAGTCCTGTATTGATGCTTTGCCTGTTTGATGGTTCGTCGGAGGAAATAGTGGGATTTCTTATAAGCTTCCGGGTTAGAGTACCGCTCCTTGAAAGTGGCAGCTATAGCCTTTAGCTCAGTGCGGATGCTGCCTGTAGTCCATCGCTTCTGGTTTGGGTATGTACGTACGGTCACTGTGGGGACGACGTCATCGATGCACTTAATGATGAAGCCAATGACAGATGTGGTGTACTCCTCAATGCCATTGGAGGAATCCCGGAACATATTCCAGTCTGTGCTAACAAAACAGTCCTGTAGCTTAGCATCTGCTTCATCTGACCATTTTTTTATTGATCTAGTCACTGGTGCTTCCTGCTTTAATTTTTGCTTCTAAGCAGGAATCAGGAGGATAGAATTATGGTCAGATTTGATGTGTCTCTGTGTGTGGAGTATAGGTGGTCCTGAGGTCTTTTCTCTCTGGTTGCACATTTAACATGCTAATAGAAATGTGGTAAAACTGATTTAAGTTATCCTGCATTAAAGTTCCCAGCTACTAGGAGCGCCGCCTCTGGGTGAACGTTTTCTTGTTTGCTTATGGCAGAATACAGCTCATTCAATGCTGTCTTAGTGCCAGACTCTGACTGTGGTGGTATGTAAACAGCTACAAAGAATACAGATGAGAACTCTCTCGGTAGGTAGTATGGTCTACAACTTATCATGAGAAGCTCTACCTCGGGCGAGCAATAGCTCGAGTCTTCCTTAGATATCGTGCACAAGTTGTTGTTTACAAAAATATCCTGCCGGTACATCTTATAAACAGCCAGCTGTATGTTGAGGTTGTTCGTCGTTCAGCCACGACTCCGTGAAGCATAAGATGTTACAGTTTTTAATGTCTCACGGGGAGTTTAATCTTCAGCGTACCTAGACGATTTTATTGTCCAAAGATTGCACATTTGCTAGTAGAGTTGAGGGAAGTGGGGGTTTATTCGATGGCCTTCGACTTCTCAGCAGGCAGCCCGCTCTTCCTCTATGTCAAGGTGTTTTGGTACTTCCCTTATGCCCTACGCTTTTCCGTGAGACAACTTTTACTATACCACAGGTCAGTACAGTCTACCAGTCTAACGTTCTATCCTGTCCTCTATCCACCATTCATAGTGACAATAGTGGTAGTTGGATCGTTTATCCAGATCTGCAATAGGCTAACTAGCAATCATACCACTCATAAAAGCATTCAAAGCTGCATCAATTTTCAATATGAATCCACAAAACAAGTAATTACATCATTGTGCATGAAAGAACAGTGAAGACATGAGACATGCAGCTCAAAAAGCTCTCCTATTGATCTTGTCTAGGGACAATACAATGATCCTGCCTAGACTACAACACTGCAATGCAATGAATGACTGCATTATTGTTTTCAAGTGAATACAAAACTAGGCTGTCGTTTGCATAACAGCGCAAAAGCCCCAGGATTTAAATGTTTCCTTCCATTTGGATCAGTTGTGGGTCTACTCTGGACAGTTTATAAGGTCTAGAAAGGCACAGTCTGGTGTATTCTTTTCTTCTGATACTGAGATTCCGCTGTCTGTTGCAGATCATCATTCTCCCAAGTCCTCCTTTAATAATGTGGCCACATATCAAATCAGGTATAGACCTTACAGTGAAATGTTCACTTACGAGCCCCTAACCAACAATGCAGTTTAAAAAAATACAGATAAAAATAAGAAATAAACGTAACAAGTAATTAAAGAGCAGCAGTAAAATATCAATAGCGAGACTATATACAGGGTGGTACCAGTACAGAGTCAATGTGCGGGGGCACCGGTTAGTTGAGGTAAAATGTACATAATATGTACATGAAGGTAGAGTTATTAAAGTGACTATGCATGCAAATAGTCTGGGTAGCCATTTGATTAGGTGTTCAGGAGTCTTATGGCATGGGGGTAGAAGCTGTTTAAAAGCCTCTAGGACCTAGACTTGGCGCTCCGGTACCGCTTGCCGTGCGGTAGTAGAGAGAACAGTCTATGACTAGGGTGGCTGGAGTCTTTGAAAAGCAGGCCCAGCTATTCAGGAAAGCTTAACTCGCGCACTGCCTCCTCTTCAATCTGAGCAACTATTCCTTGTGCACCTTGAACCTAACGCTTCAATACATCCTAAATACTTGCCATTTAACCTTTTTATATGTGGGATAAACACAAATAGTCACAGTGTTTTAATCTAATTAGACTACTTCAAAAGTCTCACGTAGGCATGCGCACATTCGTCCAAAATATTCCAGCATCATCAAAATGGCTTGACATTAACCAGGTTTCCATCCAAACCTTTTATATGAGTAAAGTATATGTTGGATAAAAAAATGTCAAGAAGTCATGGAAAAGCATGAAGCTTATTAGGCTAGATGAAAGTTATAATGTTGTGATGAACTTAACAGGGTGGTGAAAGTTCACAGTGAAGAGCTCCTTTCAATAAATATTAAGGGTGTTATTCTGGTGGCATGATGATCGATGCTTGGCTTCCGCTTGACACATAAAAATAATCTCGCACTTTTGTCCATAATAATCTCATCATGTGGGCAATACCCAGACTGTATCTGCGAGCTGTTGGCTAGAGTGAATGTGCCAATACCAGAGTGGGCACATTCGTTATACCTACGCAACATCTTCAGTGACAAAACCATCAGTACGCCTAGCGTTGAAAATGTGATGGAAACCCATTTAACTTGTGTGGGAATTTAACCGCAAAAGTAAGTTTTATGATGTATTTACGCAGACATTTACCAGCGACAAGTCGGTTTGATCAAAACACAACTCTGATGGGAAAATTCACATATTGTTTTTATGCAGATTTTGAGAATATTCGCATGAAAATCTGTCACCAACTGGATGGGAACCTAGCTATAGACACCCTGAAGACTGTGGCAAGTGCACTCATCCAGTGTCACTTTGATTATGCCTGTACATCATGGTTCACCAGCATCCCCAAACAGCTAAAGAATACGCTAAAGAACAGCCAGAACAAGCTTGTGAGAACTGTACTTAAACTTCCCCCTCAAGCATTTTAACAGCTAGACTGGCTATCTGTGGAAAAAAGAGTAGTATTAATTCAACTTAGTCTGGTCCACAGAATTATCACGGACTCAGGTACCTCCAAATATTTTTCATTTGATAGAGATGTCCACCATCATAAAACCATAGCCAGAAACTCTAATATTCACTGTTTCAAGAGTCTATCTGGTAAGAACACATTTCCATGTTCTTGCACTGTTGAGTGGCCCTACCAACCATAACCACTTTTTAAAAGAATGTCAAAAGCTGGCTAATGTGTGAACAGTATAACCTTTGTTTTGTCTGTATCTATGTAATGTGTCTGTATCTATGTAATGTGTCTGTATCTATGTAATGTGTCTGTATCTCTGTAATGTGTCTGTATCTATGTAATGTGTCTGTATCTATGCAATGTGTCTGTATCTCTCTAATGTGTCTATATCTATGTAATGTGTCTGTATCTATGTAATGTGTCTGTATCTATGTAATGTGTCTGTATCTATGTAATGTGTCTGTATCTCTGTAATGTGTCTGTATCTATGTAATGTGTCTGTATCTATGCAATGTGTCTGTATCTCTCTAATGTGTCTATATCTATGTAATGTGTCTCTGTCTATGTAATGTGTCTGTATCTCCGTAATGTGTCTGTATCTCCGTGATGTGTCTGTATCTCCGTAATGTGTCTGTATCTATGGAATGTTTCTGTATCTCTGGAATGTGTCTGTATCTCTGTAATGTGTCTGTATCTCTGTAATGGGTCTGTATCTATGGAATGTATCTGTATCTCTGTAATGTGTCTGTATCTCCGTAATGTGTCTGTATCTGTGCAATGTGTCTGTATCTATGTAATGTGTCTGTATCTATGTAAAAAAAATAATTGGGACCACAATGGAAATGGAGTGTAATCGGTGGAGGCTCCTCACAGGAGGAAGGGGGGGGGACCATCCTCCTCAGTGAATTTCAGAAGAATTCAAATAGTGAAACACAAAAAATCACTAAATCAGCACCTAATGTCAACTAATCACTAAATAATTCATTAAAACACATTGGTTTGCAAAGAAGGTCTACAGTAGCCTCAACAGCACTCTATGTGGTAGCACCATGGTGTAGGTGGAGGACAACTAGTTTTCGTCCTCTTCTGTGTACATTGACTGCAATACAAAACCTAAGAGTCTCATGATTCTCACCGCCTTCCATAGACTTACACAGTAATTGTGACAACTTCTGGAGGTCGACTCCAAACTATCATAACTCTTGCAGCATGAACTGACATGTTGTCCACCAAATGAAAGAACCAGAGAATAAATCTAGTACTGAAAGCATAAGATACAGCTAGCTAGCACTGCAGTGCATAACGGTACGTGAGTAGTTGACTCAAAGAGAGAGAAAGACAATAGTTGAAACATCAAAAATGAAGGAGAAAGAAGAGAGAGAGAGAGAGAGAGAGAGAGAGAGAGAGAGAGAGAGAGAGAGAGAGAGAGAGAGAGAGAGATTTTGTTTTCATTTTTTCCACTTTCACTTACTTAGCTAGCGAATGCAGCTAGCTAGTTTAGCTTACTCAAACACCCGGCTCAAACAGAGAGGGATGCTATGCTAGCTAGCTGGCTATGGCTACCCAACACCGGAACTCTTCATAGTCAATGTAAAAATGTATTGCCGCCGGTATAACTGCCAAACTGCCCGCTGTATACTATACTGTATGATTCTAGTGGGTTCACTAACGCATTAGCTCTAGTAGCTATGTTGACTAAGGCGTTTGCTAATATGGTGACAACGATGTAGGCTGTGTGTAGTGGTTAGCAGTTATGGTATGAAGATTTGGCTCAGAAAGTTGTTTTTGCCTGGCCACAGACAGCTGTTGTGTTGTGCACTGAAGTCTACAAGTGAAGGGAAAAGGTGAGAGGAGGAGAGCGCGTGAATGCGAGAAGGAATTATACAACGAGCAAAGTGAGCATGCTGTTTGTATGTGGCTGCCATGAAAGTGAACTATGTTTGCGGGTGATCAGGGGTGTGTTCATTCTGCCGATTTTGTCGAAAAACATTTCTTAAACGGAAGCAAACGGAACAAAACAGGGATAAACATAACTGAATTTGTCCAATAGAAAATCTGGTTTGCAACTGTTGGACTAATGATTACACCCTACATCAGCTAGATGCAGGCTAGAGTGTGCAAGACGGTGTTGAATGTGTCACTGTCTGTCACCTTGATTACTCACATTTTTTCTCTTGACTTGTGTACCACCACTACATGACCAAAGGTATGTGGACACCATGGCCATTATTATGGAGTTGGTCCCCCCTTTACTGATATAACAGCCTCCACTCTTCTGGGAAGGCTTTCCACTAGATGTTGGAACATTGCTGCTGGGACTTGCTTCCATTCAGCCACAAGAGCATTAGTGAGGTCGGGCACTGATGTTGGGCGATTAGGCCTGGCTCGCAATCGGTGTTCCAATTCATCCCAAAGGTGTTCGATGGGGTTGAGGTCAGGGCTCTGTGCAGGCCAGTCAAGTTCTTCCACACCGATCTTGACAAACCATTTCTGTGTGGACCTCGCTTTGTGCATGGGAGCATTGTAATGCTGAAACAGGAAAGGGCTGTTGCCATAAAGTTGGAAGCACTGAATCGTCTAGAATGTCATTGTCTGCTGCAGCGTTAAGATTTCCCTTCACTGGAACTAAGGAACGTAGCCTGAACCATGAAAAACAGCCCCAGACCATTATTCCTCCTCCACCAAACTTTATAGTTGGCACTATGCATTGGGGCAAGTAGCGTTCTCCTGGCACCTACCAGATGGTGAAGCGTGATTCATCACTCCAGAGAACGCATTTCCACTGCTCCAAAGTCCTATGGTGGTGAGCTTTACACAACTCCAGCTGACTCTTGGCATTGCGCATGGTGATCTTAGGCTTGTGTGCAGCTGCTCAACCATGGAAACCCATTTCATGAAACTCCCGACAAGCATTTATTGTGCCGACGTTGCTTCCAGAGGCAGTTTGGAACTCTGTAGTGAGTGTTGCAACTGAGGACAGACAATTTTTGCGAGCTGTGCGCTTCAGCTATCCCGTACTGTGAGCTTGTGTGACCTACCACTTCTCAGCTGAGCCTCGTTGTTCTGTGAGCTTGTGTGGCCTACCACTTCTCAGCTGAAGTGGTAGGCCACACAAGTCGTTTCTCCTAGACGTTTCCACATCACAATAACAGCATTTACAGTTGACAGGGGCAGCTCTAGCACTGCAGAAATATGACGAACTGACTTCTTGGAAAGGAGGCATCCTATGACAGTGCCACGATGAAAGCCACTGAGCTCTTCAATAAGGCCATTCTACTGCCAATGTTTGTCTATGAAGATTGCATGGCAATGTGCTAAATTGTATGCACCTGTTAGCAGTGGGTGTGACTGAAATAGCTGAATCCACTAATTTGAAGGGGTGTCCACATACTGCTGTATATACAGTGTATATACAGTATATTTCTCTGTTTGTATCTCTTTCTCCCTCTCCCTTTCTCTCCCACTCTCTCGCCCATCTGCTCGTTGTGACACCTCTCTGTGTTTCCACCATCAGAGCCATTAGCAGCTCTAATGTGTCACCATTGCCAGGGATTAGCACCTCAACTAATGTCTACTGCCCCCAGCACATATTTCATATTAATCCTCCATCATCTCTACTCTTCTACTCCAGCTGTACATTACATTTCTTTAGCTACAGAGCAGTCCTATATGTAAAGAATGCATACTTTGCTAACAGTCTACACAGTCCATCTACAGTGAGGGGAAAAAGTATTTGATCCCCTGCTGATTTTGTACGTTTGCCCACTGACAAAGAAATGATCAGTCTATAATTTTAATGGTAGGTTTATTTGAACAGTGAGAGACAGAATAACAACAAAAAAATCCAGAAAAACGCATGTGAAAAATGTTATAAATTGATTTGCATTTTAATGAGGGAAATAAGTATTTGACCCCCCTCTCAATAGAAAAGATTTCTGGCTCCCAGGTGTCTTTTATATAGGTAACGAGCTAAGATTAGGAGCACACTCTTAAAGGGGAGTGCTCCTAATCTCAGTTTGTTACCTGTATAAAAGACACCTGTCCACAGAAGCAATCAATCAATCAGATTACAAACTCTCCACCATGGCCAAGACCAAAGAGCTCTCCAAGGATGTCAGGGACAAGATTGTAGACCTACACAAGGCTGGAATGGGCTACAAGACCATCGCCAAGCAGCTTGGTGAGAGGGTGACAACAGTTGGTGCGATTATTCGCAATTGGAAGAAACACAAAAGAACTGTCAATCTCCCTCGGCCTGGGGCTCCATCCAAGATCTCACCTCGTGGAGTTGCAATGATCATGAGAACGGTGAGGAATCAGCCCAGAACTACACGGGAGGATCTTGTCAATGATCTCAAGGCAGCTGGGACCATAGTCACCAAGAAAACAATTGGTAACACACTACGCCGTGAAGGACTGAAATCCTGCAGCGCCCGCAATGTCCCCCTGCTCAAGAAAGCACATATGCATGCCCGTCTGAAGTTTGCCAATGAACATCTGAATGATTCAGAGGACAACTGGGTGAAAGTGTTGTGGTCAGATGAGATCAAAATGGAGCTCTTTGGCATCAGCTCAACTCGCCGTGTTTGGAGGAGGAGGAATGCTGCCTATGACCCCAAGAACACCATCTCCACCGTCAAACATGGAGGTGGAAACATTATGCTTTGGGGGTGTTTTTCTGCTAAGGGGACAGGACAACTTCACCGCATCAAAGGGACGATGGACGGGGCCATGTACCATCAAATCTTGGGTGAGAAATGCAAGCATTTCGCGAGACTGTGCCTCAAAACCTAATGTCTACCTGGCCAACCACTCCACCATAGACTTGAACAGCCTTTATGACCAGGTCCACTTCTACAAGGCAGCAATTCCAACTTTTGCCATTACCCCGAAGGACGTCACCCTCAACCGTAGCCCCAGCACCTCACACAGGACCAACAGAGTAACGGACACCCCACCCAGACCAGCGAGACAACCTCCCAGACCTGCAAGACCCCCTCCTGAAGGACCTGCACAGAGAGAACCCATGCCAAGAGGACCTATACCCAGACCACAGCATCACCAGCCACACCCCAACCAGCTAATACCTCCCCAAGTAAACCCTGGCCACACTCTATACAGGCCCCACCATATCAGACGTATGCCCCTTCTGCCAACCCCATGCCCCCTGCCCACTGCCCCTGCAGCAAGGACCTCAACATGACAGCAGGACATATGCCCAGGCCGTGAGCAGAACAACAGGCCCAACCCTCACTATTACACCTGCCCAAGCCCCATCCTGCGACCTAAGACGTATGTATCAGATACTCAACATGCTCTGCTCACACCTACTGTGATGGTCCGAGCCTAAACCACACAAAGACAACACTAGACACTATGGAACACAAAGCTTTTACTATCTCATTTTGGAATATACAAGGTCTGAGGTCATCTGCCTTTGGCCTAAAGAGCAGGAACCCAGACTTCATCTAAGAAATTGGAAATACAGACATTGTCATCCTACAAGAAAGGAGACGGACCCACTGGTTGCCCTCTAGGTTACAGAGAGCTGGTAGTCCCATCCACCAAACTACCAGGTGTGACACAGGGAAGAGACTCAGGGGGTATGCTAATATGGTAAAGAGCAGACCTATCCCACTCTATTTGTCAAGGCGGTGTGTGTAGCTGGTGCGTGAGTCAGGCGCAGGAGAGCAGAGATGAGTGGACAAAAGCACTTTGCTGAGGCACAGTAAAACAACGAACGCAATAGCGTCACAAAACAAATGCCCACAGAAAACAAGTGCGGCAGCATCAAGTACAACGAAACGAAATATGGCACAAACCAGACGGAACCGTACCACCGATTAAACAATTACACACACAGACATGGGGAACCAGAGGGTTAAATAAATGACAAGTAATAAGGGAATGACAACCAGGTGTGTGGGGAAACAAGACAAAACAAATGGAAAATGAAAAGTGGATTGGTGATGGCTAGAAGACCGGTGACGTCGAACGCCGAACGCTGCCCGAACAAGGAGAGGCTTCGCCTTCGGCGGAAGTCGTGACACTATTAAATTAGTCAACACAGGAACATTTTATACCTGGCTAGAAATTAATAAGGAAATTATCTAAACAGAGAAAAATGTCCTCATGTGTGCTACCTATATCCCCTCAATATAATCCCCATACTTTAACCATGACAGCTTCAGTGGAGATCAACAATTTCCAGGCTCAGGGCCATGTACTAGTCTGTGGCGACCTAAATGCCAGAACTGGACAATAACCTGACACCCTCAGCACACAGGGGGACAAACACCTGCCTGGAGGTGACAGCATTCCCTCCCCCATATGCCCCCTAGACATAACTACAACAACATAACCAACAAAAACGGGTCACAACACCTGCAGCTCTGTTGGACGCTGGGTATGTACATAGTCAATGGTAGGCTTCGAGGGGACTCCTATGGTAGGGACACCAATAGCTCATCTCTTGGCAGTAGTACTGTAGACTACTTTATCACTGACCTAAACACATAGTCTCTTATAGCGTTCACAGTCAGTCCACTGACACCCCTATCAGAACACAGCAAAATCACAGTCTACTTGAACAGAGCTATGCTCAATCATGAGGCATTAAAACCAAAGGAACTAAATAATATTGAGACATGCTATAGATGGAAGGAAAATAGCATCGAAATCTACCAGAAAATAATTAGGCAACAAATTGAATCCCGTCTAGACAATTTCCTGGACAAAAGGTTTCACTGTAATAGTGAAGGTGTAAACTTGGCAGTAGAAAACCGAAACAGTATATTTGTCTTCTATTTGTCCTGCAGCTTAAGCCCCACCGTCTTCAACATATACATCAACAAATTGGCGAGGACACTAGAACAGTCTGCAGCACCCGGCCTCACCATACTAGAATCTGAAGTCAAATGTCTACTGTTTGCTGATGATCTGGCGCTTCTGTCCCCAACCAAGGAGGGCCTACAGCAGCACCTAGATCTTCTGCACAGATTCTGTCAAACCTGGGCCCTGACAGTAAATCTCAGTTAGACATAAATAATGATGTTATAAAAAGGTCCAGTTGCCAGGACCACCAATACAAATTCCATCTAGACATTGTTGCCCTAATGCAGAATTCTGTAAAAATATCCTCTGTGTACAATAAAGAACACCAGATTCTGCATGTAGAGCAGAATTAGGTCCATACCCGCTAATTATCAAAATCCAGAATAGAGACGTTAAATTCTAAAATACAGATAACCCAATCTCCCAATCTTCCATAACAAATCCATCACCTACAGAGAGATGAACCTGGAGAAGTCCCCTAAGCAAGCTCGTCCTGGGCTCTGTTCATAAACAGACCCCACAGAGCCCCAGGACAGCAACAAATTTAGACCCAACCAAATCACATAAAAACGAAAATATAATTACTTGACACATTGGAAAGAATTAACAAAAAAACTGAGCCAACTAGAATGCTATTTGGCCCTAAACAGAGAGTACACAGTGGCAGAATACCTGACCACTGTGACTGGCCCACACTTAAGGAAAGCTTTAACTATGTACAGACTCAGTGAGCATAGTCTTGCTATTGAGAGAGGCCACCGTAGGCAGACCTGGCTCTGAAGAGAAGACAGGCTATGTGCACACTGCCCACAAAATGAGGTGGAAACTGAGCTGCACTTCCTAACCTCCTGCCAAATGTATGACCATATTAGAGACACATATTTCCCTCAGATTACACAGATCAACAAAGGATTTGAAAACAAACCCGATTTTGGTAAACTCCCATATCTACTGGGTGAAATACCACAGTGTGCCATCACAGCAGAAATATCTGTGAAATATCACAAGAAAAGGGCAACCTGTGAAGAACAAACACCATTGTAAATACAACCCATACTTTAACCATTTGCAAATCGTTACAACACTGTATATATACATGACATTTGTAATGTCTTTATTCTTTTGCAACTTCTGTGAGTGTAATGTTAACTGTTCATTTTTATTGTTTATTTCACTTTTGTTTATTATCTACTTTGGCAATGTTACCATATGTTTCACATGCCAATAAAGCCCCTTGAATTGAATTGGATTGAATTGAGAAGGAGAGCTACAGTACAGCGAGAGAGAGAGAGAGAGAGAGAGAGAGAGAGAGAGAGAGAGAGAGAGAGAAGGAGAGGGATAGATACAGAACAACAGAACAGGAGAAAAAAGTGGGAGAGGGAGAGAAAGATAGATGAGGACAGGAAAGGACAGGAGAGGACAGGGCAGGGTAGGAAAGGAAAGGAAAGGACAGGGCAGGGTAGGAGAGGACAGGGCAGGGTAGGAGAGGAAAGGAAAGGACAGGGCAGGGTAGGAGAGGACAGGGCAGGGTAGGAAAGGACAGGGCAGGAGAGGAGAGGACAGGGCAGGAGAGGAGAGGAGAGGGTAGCAGAGGGCAGGGTAGGATAGGGCAGGGCAGGAGAGGAGAGGAGATGGTAGCAGAGGGCAGGGTAGGATAGGGCAGGGTAGGATAGGACAGGGAAGGAGAGGACAGGGCAGGACAGGAGAGGACAGGGCAGGAGAGGACAGGACAGGGCAGGAGAGTACAGGGCTGGGTAGGAGAGGACATAAGAGGACAGGGGTACAGAGGCAGCAACACCTGTTCTAAAACTCCTACAGTATAACTCTACTGTTCTAATACTACTATAGTATAACTCTACTGTTCTGATACTACTATAGTATAACTCTACTGTTCTAATACTACTACAGTATAACTGTACTGTTCTAATACTACTACTGTATAACTCTACTGTTCTAATACTACTACAGTATAACTCTACTGTTCTAATACTACTATAGTATAACTCTACTGTTCTAATACTACTATAGTATAACTCTACTGTTCTGATACTACTATAGTGTAACTCTACTGTTCTAATACTACTACTGTATAACTCTACTGTTCTAATACTACTACAGTATAACTCTACTGTTCTAATACTACTATAGTATAACTCTACTGTTCTAATACTACTACAGTATAACTCTACTGTTCTAATACTACTATAGTATAACTCTACTGTTCTAATACTACTAAAGTATAACTCTACTGTTCTAATACTACTACAGTATAACTCTACTGTTCTAATACTACTAAAGTATAACTCTACTGTTCTAATACTACTACAGTATAACTCTACTGTTCTAATACTACTATAGTATAACTCTACTGTTCTAATACTACTAAAGTATAACTCTACTGTTCTAATACTACTACAGTATAACTCTACTGTTCTAATACTACTACAGTATAACTCTACTGTTCTAATACTACTATAGTATAACTCTACTGTTCTAATACTACTACAGTATATCTCTACTGTTCTAATACTACTACAGTATAACTACTGTTCTAATACTACTATAGTATAACTCGACTGTTCTAATACTACTACAGTATAACTCTACTGTTCTAATACTACTACAGTATAACTGTACTGTTCTAATACTACTACAGTATAACTCTACTATTCTAATACTACAGTATAACTCTACTGTTCTAATACTACTAAAGAATAACTCTACTGTTCTACTACTACAGAATAACTCTACTGTTCTAATACTACTACAGTATAACTATACTGTTCTACTACTGCACTATAACTCTACTACTACTACTACTACTACTACTATAGTATAAAATGGCACCGGAGAAGATGGCAGACGTTTTACGTGCCCCCAGCCGATTGTGTTTTTTGTTTGCTAATTTGTGTTGTTTCTAACTTATTTGTTAAACTTATTTTGTACATAATGTTGCCTCTACTGTCTCTTATGACCGAAAATAACTTCTAGACATCAGGACTGCGATTACTCACCACGGACAAGCAGAATCCTCTTTTTCCTTTCACGACTCTGACAAGCCAGACACGAAGGATACGCTGCTTCCTCAGGAACAGGCCCTGATCCCCGTGATCTGCGTGAAGAGGAGGCGAAGAAAGAGGGGCCGAAGGTCCGGCTGCCGGCTGAGAATTCGCAGGCAATTCGAATAAACCCCCACTTCCCTCCATTCTGCTAGCAAACATGCAATGTTTGGACAATAAAATCGACGAGTTACACTGACGATTAAACTACCAACGGGACATTAAAAACTGTAACATCTTATGCTTCACGGAGTCGTGGCTGAACGATGACAACATCAACATACAGCTGGCTGTTTATACGATGTACCAGCAGGATAGAACAGAGGCGTCTGGTAAGACAAGGGACGGCGGTCTACATATTTTTGTAAACAGCTGGTGCAGAGCTGAGGTAGAGTTTCTCATGATAAGCTGTAGACCATACTACCTACTGAGAGAGTTCTCATCTGTATTCTTTGTAGCTGTTTACATACCACCACAGTCAGAGGCTGGCACTAAGCTAGCATTGAATGAGCTGTATTCCACCATAAGCAAACAAGAAAATGTTCACCCAGAGTGGTATGTACGTACTGTTCACAAAAAGATGTACGTGACCGTACGTACATACCCCGCTCCAAGTAGCCAGGGACTTTAATGCAGGGAAACTTAAATCAGTTTACCAAATTTCTATCAGCATGTTAAATGTGCAACCAGAGGAAAAATAACTCTGGACCACCTATACTTCTCACACAGAGACACATACGAAGCTCTCCCTCACCCTCCATTTGGCAAATTTGACCATAATTCTATCCTCCTGATTCCTGCTTACAAGCAAAAATTAAAGCAGGAAGCACCAGTGACTCAATCAATAAAAAAGTGGTCAGATGAAGCAGATGCTAAGCTAGAGGACTGTTTTTCTAGCACGGACTGGAATATGTTCTGGGATTCCTCCAATGGCATTGAGGAGTACACCACATCAGTCATTGGCTTCATCAATAAGTGCATCGATGACGTCGTCCCCACCGTGACCGTACGTACATACCCCAACCAGAAGCCATGGATTACAGGCAACATTCGCACTGAGCTAAAGGCTGGAGCTGACACTTTCAAGGTGCGGGACTCTAACCCGGAAGCTTATAAGAAATCCCGCTATGCCCTCCGACGAACCATCAAACAGGCAAAGCGTCAATACAAGATCAAATCATACTACACCGGCTCTGACGCTCGTCGGATGTGGCAGGGCTTGCAAACATTACAGACTACAAGAGCTGCGCAGCCAAGAGCTGCGCAGTGACATGAGCATACCAGGTGAGCTAAACTACTTCTTTGCTCACTGAAACATGCATGAGAGCTCCAGCTGTTCCGGAAGACTGTGTGATCACGCTCTTAGCAGCCGATGTGAGTAAGTAGACGGATTACCAGGACGTGTACTGCGAGAATGCACTGACCAACTGGCAAGTGTCTTCACTGACATTTTCAACCTCTCCCTGTCCGAGTCTGTAATACCAACATGTTTTAAGCAGACCACCACAGTGCCTGTGCACAAGAACACTAAGGTAACCTGCCTAAATGACTACCGACCCATAGCACTCACGTCTGTAGCCATGAAGTGCCTTGAAAGGCTGGTCATGGCTTACATCAATACCATCCTCCCAGAAACCCTAGACCCACTCCAATTTGCATACCGCCCAAACAGATCCACAGATGATGCAATCTCCAATGCACTCCACACTGCCCTTTCCCACCTGGACAAAAGGAACACCTATGTGAGAATGCTATTCATTGACTACAGCTCAGCGTTCAACACCATAGTTCAGCGTTCAACACCATCCTCAAAGCTCATCAATAAGCAAAGACCCTGGGACTAAACACCTCCCTCTGCAACTGGATCCTGGACTTCTTGATGGGCCGCCCCCCCAGGTGGTGAGGGTAGGTAACAACACATCCGCCATGCTGATCCTCAACACAGGGGCCCTTTAGGGGTGCGGGCTCAGTCCCCGCCTGTACTCCCTGTTCAGTCATGACTGCATGGCCAGGTACAACTCCAACACCATCATTAAGTTTGCCGATGACACAACAGTGGTAGGCCTGATCACCGACAACGATGAGACAGCCTATAGGGAGGAGGTCAGAGACCTGGCCGTGTGGTGCCAGGACAACAACCTCTCCCTCAACGTGATCAAGACAAAGGAGCCTATTGTGGACTACAGGAAAAAGAGGACAGAGCACGCCCCCATTCTCTTCGACGGGGCTGTAGTGGAGCAGGTTGATAGCTTCAAGTTCCTTGGTATCCACATAACCAACAAACTAACATGGTCCAAGCACACCAAGACAGTCGTGAAGAAGGCACAACAAAAACTATTCCCTCTTAGGAGACTGAAAGATTTGGCATGGGTCCTCAGATCCTCAAAAGGTTCTACAGCTGCACCATCAAGAGCATCCTGACTGGTTGCATCACTGCCTAATATGGCAACTGCCCAGCCTCCGACCACAAGGCACTACAGAGGGTAGTGCGAACGGCCCAGTACATCACTGGACCAAGCTTCCTGCCATCCAGGACCTCTATACCAGGCGGTGTCAGAGGAAGGCCCTAAAAATTGTCAAAGACTCCAGCCACCCTAGCCATAGACTGTTCTCTCTGCTATCGCACGGCAAGCGGTACCGGAGCGCCTAGTCTAGGTCCAAGAGGCGTCTAAACAGCTTCTACCCCCAAGCCATAAGACTCCTGAACATCTAATCAAATGGCTACCCGGACTATTTCCAGTGCCCCCTCACCCCTTCACCCCCTCGTTACACCACTGCTACTCTCTGTTGTCATCTATGCATAGTCACTTTAATAACTCTACCTACATGTACATACTACCTCAAATAACCGGTGCCACCGCACATTGACTCTGTATCAGTACCCTCCTGTATATAGTCTCGCTGTTATTTCACTGCTGCTCTTTGATTACTTGTTACTTTTATTTTTTAATGTTATCTGTATTTTTAAAACTGCATTGTTGGCTAGGGGCTCATAAGTAAGCATTTCACTGTAAGGTCTACACCTGTTGTATTCTGCGCATGTGACTAATAAAATGTGATGTAAATGGAATACATTTAGTATACAGTATTCTGCCCTCACAGTATCCTGCCCTCACAGTACCCTGCCCTCACAGTACCCTGCCCTCACAGTACCCTGTCCTCACAGTACCCTGCCCTCACAGTACCCTGCCCTCACAGTACCCTGTCCTCACAGTACCTCTTCATTTCTCTCTCTCCATCCATGTCTGTGTAATGTATCTGTCAGGTTTCAGAGGGCTAGGGCCACTGTAATCACAGCACTAATGGATGCTCTTTAATTATGTCTCTACGCTTTGTACTGGCGCAAATCCATGATGGGTCGCTTTCCTGGCCACAGCTACCGTGTCTAAGAGAGAGAGGAAGAGAGGGGAGAAAGAAAAAGTGAGAGATGGAGGGAAGAAGAGAGAGAGAGAGAGGGGGGAGATAGAAAGATAAAATCAGAGAGAGGGAAAGCTGTCACCAGAATGACATTTAGCATTCTAACATCTGGTGTTACTGGACCGCAAAGACACGCTGCTTTATCAGTCAGTGATGTTTAATGAGCAGCCTCTCTCTCTCTCTCTCTCTCTCTCTCTCTCTCTCTCTCTCTCTCTCTCTCTCTCTCTCTCTCTCTCTCTCTCTCAAAACCTCTGACCTTGCATGTCAGTGTCCCCAGTGTGTTATAAGAACAATATGTTCTGTGACAGCTCAGAAACCTCCACCCTGCCACTAGAGGAGTCTGTGTGAGGAAACAGCAGAGTGTCAGTCTGTGTGAGGAAACATAGTGGTGTCAGTCTGTGTGAGGAAACAGCAGAGTGTCAGTCTGTGTGAGGAAACATAGTGGTGTCAGTCTGAGTGAGGAAACATAGTGGTGTCAGTCTGGGGGATAGAGAGTAGCTATAATATTACCCTGGAAGGAGATAGAGAGTAGCTATAATATTACCCTGGAAAGAGATAGAGAGTAGCTATAATATTACCCTGGAAGGGGATAGAGAGTAGCTATAATATTAACCTGGAAAGAGATAGAGAGTAACTATAATATTACCCTGGAAGGGGATAGAGAGTAGCTATAATATTACCCTGGAAAGGGATAGAGAGTAGCTATAATATTACCCTGGAAGGAGATAGAGAGTAGCTATAATATTACCCTGGAAGGAGAGAGAGAGTAGCTATAATATTACCCAAGAAGGAGATAGAGAGTAGCTACAATATTACCGTTGAAGGAGATAGAGAGTAGCTATAATATTACCCTGGAAGGAGATAGAGAGTAGCTATAATATTAACCTGGAAGGAGAGAGAGAGTAGCTATCATATTACCCTGGAAGGAGATAGAGAGTAGCTATAATATTACCCTGGAAGGAGATAGAGAGTAGCTATAATATTACCCTGGAAGGAGATAGAGAGTAGCTATAATATTACCCTGGAAGGAGATAGAGAGTAGCTATAATATTACTGTGGAAGGGGATAGAGTAGCTATAATATTACCCTGGAAGGAGATAGAGAGTAGCTACAATATTACCGTTGAAGGAGATAGAGAGTAGCTATAATATTACCCTGGAAGGAGATAGAGTAGTAGCTATAATATTACCGTGGAAGGGGATAGAGTAGCCATAATATTACCCTGAAAGGGGATAGAGAGTAGCTATAATATTACCCTGGAAGGAGATAGAGAGTAGCTATAATATTACCCTGGAAGGGGATAGAGAGTAGCTATAATATTACCCTGGAAGGGGATAGAGAGTAGCTATAATATTACCGTGGAAGGGGATAGAGAGTAGCTATAATATTACCCTGGAAGGAGATAGAGAGTAGCTATAATATTACCCTGGAAGTGTCACGACCAGGCCTGAGTTTTACAGGCTGGCGTGTTTAGTTTCGTTTTGGTGTAGGGTTTTTGAGTTCTAGGTTGTTTATTTCTATGTTGGGTTAATGGTTCTCAATTAGAGGCAGCTGAGTGTCGTTACCTCTAATTGGGAACCATATATATGTTTGTGGGTTTTCACTAGGGTTTTGTGGGTTATTGTTTGATGTTAGATACATAGCTTAAGTGTTCAATCTATGTCATGTTACGATCTTCGTTCATTTATTGTTTTTCCCCCAGTTACGCAAATAAAGTATGTATACTGGATACCTCGCTGCGCCTTGGTCCGTCACTATAGAAGATCGTGACAGAATAACCCACCATAATAGGACCAAGCAGCGAGAGAACAAGGCGTCTTGGACATGGAAGGGGAGATTTTGGATGGAAAGGGACCCTGGACTCAGCCTGGGGAGTATCGCCGTCCCAAAGAGGAGCTGGAAGCAGCGGCGGCGGAGCGGCGCTATTACGAGGAGAAATACGGAGCATGGACACCCGATAAAGAGAGATATGCTGGGACACGCCTGGCGAGGAAGCCCGAGAGGCAGCCCCCAAAATTATTTTGGGGGGGGGGCACACGGGGAGGTTGGCCGGTTCAGGGTGGACTCCTGAGCCAACTCCTCGTGCTTTATGGAGGGAGCGTCGCACTGGTAAGACACCGTGCTATGGTGTGATGCGCACTGTGTCTCCAGTGCGTGTTCATACTCCGGTACGCGAAATTCCAGCTCCCCTCATATGTCGGGCTAGATTGAGCGTGCAGCCTGGAGGAGAGGTGCCGGCTCAGCGCTCCTGGTCTCCGGTGCGCCTCTTCGGACCAGGATATCCTGCACCTGTTCTGCGTGCAGTGTCTCCAGTGCGTGTCCACAGCCCGGTGCGCGACATTCCAGCTCCACTCATCTGTCAGGCTAGGGTGAGTGTGCTGCCTGGAGGAATGGTGCCGGCTCTGCGCGCTAAGTCTCCAGTGCACCTTCTTGGACCGAGATCCTGCGCCGCCGGCTCTGCATGCGGTGTCTCCGGTTCACACCCACAGCCCGGTGCGCAACATTCCAGCTCCCATCATCTGTGAGGCGAGGGGGAGTGAACAGCCGGGTAGAAGGGTGCCGGCTCCGCGCACCAGGCCCCCTGTACGCTTAGAGAGCCCAGTACGTCCAGTCCCTGCTCCGCGCACCAGGACCCCTGTGCGCATAGAGAGCCCAGCACGTCCTGTCCCTGCTCTGCGCATCAGGCCCCCTGTACGCATAGAGAGCCCAGCACGTCCTGTCCCGGCTCCGCGCACCAGACCCTCTGTGCGCATAGAGAGCCCAGCACGTCCAGTCCCTGCTCCGCGCACCAGGACCCCTGTGCGCATAGAGAGCCCAGCACGTCCTGTCCCTGCTCTGCGCATCAGGCCCCCTGTACGCATAGAGAGCCCAGCACGTCCTGTCCCGGCTCCGCGCACCAGACCCTCTGTGCGCATAGAGAGCCCAGCACGTCCTGTCCCTGCTCCGCGCACAAGACCCCCTGTGCGCATAGAAAGCCCAGCACGTCCTGTCCCTGATCCATGCTCCAGGATCCCTGTACGCGTCGTGGGCCCAGCATGTACTGTTCCTGTACCACGCTCCAGGATCCTAGTGCGCATCGTGAGTCCAACACGGCCCGTTCCTGCTCCCCGCACCAGAGTCCCATTGCGCATCGCGAGTCCAACACGGCCCGTTCCTGCTCCCCGCACCAGGTCCCCTGTGCGCATAGCGAGTCCAGCACAGCCCGTTCCTGCTCCCCGCACCAGGTCCCCTGTGCGCATCGCGAGTCCAGCACAGCCTGCTCCTACTCCCCGCACCAGGTTCCCTGTGCACATCGCGAGTCCAGCACAGCCTGTTCCTGCTTATAGCCCAGGGCCTTCGGTGAGTGACCTCGGGCCAGCACGGCCGGCACCGGAGCCGCCACCTAAGACTAAAAGGCCCACCCTAAGACCCCCCATGGACTTTTGGCGCGGTTGGACTCCGCGCCTTTGGGGGGGGTACTGTCACGACCAGGCCTGAGTTTTACAGGCTGGCGTGTTTTGTTTTGGTGTAGGGTTTTTGAGTTCTAGGTTGTTTATTTCTATGTTGGGTTAATGGTTCCCAATTAGAGGCAGCTGAGTGTCGTTACCTCTAATTGGGAACCATATATATGTTTGTGGGTTTTCACTAGGGTTTTGTGGGTTATTGTTTGATGTTAGATACATAGCTTAAGTGTTCAATCTATGTCATGTTACGATCTTCGTTCATTTATTGTTTTTCCCCCAGTTACGTTACGCAAATAAAGTATGTATACTGGATACCTCGCTGCGCCTTGGTCCGTCACTATAGAAGATCGTGACAGGAAGGACATAGAGAGTAGCTATAATATTACCCTGGCAGGACATAGAGAGTAGCTATAATATTACCCTGGCAGGACATAGAGAGTAGCTATAATATTACCCTGGAAGGACATAGAGAGTAGCTATAATATTACCCTGGAAGGAGATAGAGAGTAGCTATAATATTACCCTGGAAGGACATAGAGAGTAGCTATAATATTACCCTGGAAGGGGATAGAGAGTAGCTATAATATTACCCTGGAAGGGGATAGAGAGTAGCTATAATATTACCCTGGCAGGACATAGAGAGTAGCTATAATATTACCCTGGCAGGACATAGAGAGTAGCTATAATATTACCCTGGAAGGGGATAGAGAGTAGCTATAATATTACCCTGGAAGGACATAGAGAGTAGCTATAATATTACCCTGGAAGGAGATAGAGAGTAGCTATAATATTACCCTGGAAGGACATAGAGTAGTAGTGCACTATACAGGGCTCTGGTCTAAAGTAGTGCACTATACAGGGCTCTGGTCTAAAGTAGTGCACTATATAGGGCTCTGGTTTAAAGTAGTGCACTATATAGGGCTCTGGTCTAAAGTAGCGTACTATATAGGAGATAGGGTGCCATTTTGGACACAGAAGCATAATGTCAACATGGGTCAGTCCTCTATTGATGTGTAATTAATACCAACCGCTCTACATTGATGAGAATATGAGATTGCACTGCTGTATCTAGAAACATATTTTATATTCAAATAAACTGTATGTCATTGTAATTCAGTGGAATCATAAGAGCGTATATTTATTTATCAATCTTTGCCTTTTGTAATGGAATCTCTGTGTGTGTTGACTGGAACAGAAAGCTACACAGAGCCACACAACACAGAGCTACTATAACTGTTTAACAGCAGAATACAGCTGAATCTTAACAAGTGGCCACTGAAAGGATTCATCCAAGAGGCTCAGCGGAAGATTAGATTAGAAACCGAAACACTGTTGTTGATATTCTGTCTCTGTCTCTGTCCCTGTCTCTCTGTCTCTGTCTCTCTGTCTCTCTCTCTGTCTGTCTGTATTTCCCTCTGCCCCTCCCTCTGTATTTCCCTCTGCCCCTCCCTCTGTCCCTCCCTCTGCCCCTCCCTCTGTATTTCCCTCTGCCCCTCCCTTCTCTCCCTCCCTCTGTCCCTCCCTCTGCCCCTCCCTCTGTCCCTCTTTCTGCCCCTCCCTCTGTCCCTACCTCTGTATTTCTCTCTGCCCCTCCCTCTGTCCCTCCCTCTGTCCCTCCCTCTTTCCCTCCCTCTGTATTTCCCTCTGTCCCTCCCTCTGCCCCTCTCTCTGCCCCTCCCTCTGTCCCTCCTTCTGTCCCTGCCTCTGTCCTTCCCTCTGTATTTCCCTGCCTCTTGTTCTCCCTCTATGTGTGTATATCTATTCCCTCTGTGTGTATCTATTCCCTCTGTGTGTATATATATTCCCTCTGTGTGTATCTATTCCATCTGTGTACATCTATTCCCTCTATCTATATAGCTAATCCCACCATGTGTATATCTATTCCCTCTGTGTGTATATCTATTCCCTCTGTGTATATCTATTCCCTCTGTGTGTATATCTATTCCCTCTATGTGTATATCTATTCCCTCTATGTGTATATCTATTCCCTCTGTGTATATCTATTCCCTCTGTGTATATCTATTCCCTCTGTGTGTATATCTATTCCCTCTATGTATATCTATTCCCTCTGTGTATATCTATTCCCTCTGTGTATATCTATTCACTCCATGTGTATATCTATTCCCTCTGGGTATATCTATTCCCTCGGTGTATATCTATTCCCTTTATGTGTATATATATTCCCTCTATGTGTGTATCTATTCCCTTTATGTGTATATATATTCCCTCTGTGTGTATATCTATTCCCTCTTTGTATATCTATTCCCTCTGTGTATATATATTCCCTCTATGTGTATATCCATTCCCTCCATGTGTATATCTATTCCCTCCATGTGTATATCTATTCCCTTTGTGTATATCTTTTCCCTCTGTGTATATATATTCCTTCTTTGTATATCTATTCCCTCTATGTGTATATCTATTCCCTCTTTGTATATCTATTCCCTCTGTATCTATTCCCTCTGTGTATATCTATTCCCTCTTTGTATATCTATTCCCTCTATGTGTATATCTATTCCCTCTGTGTATATCTATTCCCTCTGTGTGTATATCTATTCCCTCTTTGTATATCTATTCCCTCTATGTGTATATCTATTCCCTCTGTGTATATCTATTCCCTTTGTGTATATCTATTCCCTCTGTGTATATATATTCCTTCTTTGTATATCTATTCCCTCTTGTGTATATCTATTCCCTCTGTGTATATATATTCCTTCTTTGTATATCTATTCCCTCTATGTGTATATCTATTCCCTCTTTGTATATCTATTCCCTCTGTGTATATATATTCCTTCTTTGTATATCTATTCCCTCTATGTGTATATCTATTCCCTCTTTGTATATCTATTCTCTCTGTGTATATCTATTCCCTCTGTGTATAAATATTCCCTCTGTGTCTATCTATTCCCTCTGTGTATATATATTCCCTCTGTGCATATATATTCCCTCTGTGTGTATCTATTCCCTCTGTGTGTATATCTATTCCCTCTGTGTGTATATCTATTCCCTCTATGTGTATATCTATTCCCTCTGTGTATATCTATTCCCTCTTTGTATATCTATTCCCTCTATGTGTATATCTATTCCCTCTATGTGTATCTATTCCCTCTGTGTATATCTATTCCCTCTTTGTATATCTATTCCCTCTGTGTATATCTATTCCCTCTATGTGTATATATATTCCCTCTATGTGTATATCTATTCCCTCTTTGTATATCTATTCCCTCTGTGTATATCTATTCCCTCTATGTGTATATCTATTCCCTCTATGTGTATATCTATTCCCTCTTTGTATATCTATTCCCTCTGTGTATATATATTCCTTCTTTGTATATCTATTCCCTCTATGTGTATATCTATTCCCTCTGTGTATATCTATTCCCTTTGTGTATATCTATTCCCTCTGTGTATATATATTCCTTCTTTGTATATCTATTCCCTGTTTGTATATATATTCCCTCTGTGTATATCTATTCCCTCTGTGTGTATCTATTCCCTCTTTGTATATCTATTCCCTCTATGTGTATATCTATTCCCTCTGTGTATATCTATTCCCTCTGTGTGTATATCTATTCCCTCTTTGTATATCTATTCCCTCTGTGTATATCTATTCCCTCTATGTGTATATCTATTCCCTCTATGTGTATATCTATTCCCTCTTTGTATATCTATTCCCTCTGTGTATATATATTCCTTCTTTGTATATCTATTCCCTCTATGTGTATATCTATTCCCTCTGTGTATATCTATTCCCTTTGTGTATATCTATTCCCTCTGTGTATATATATTCCTTCTTTGTATATCTATTCCCTCTGTGTGTATATCTATTCCCTCTATGTGTATATCTATTCCCTCTGTGTGTATATCTATTCCCTCTTTGTATATCTATTCCCTCTGTGTATATCTATTCCCTCTTTGTATATCTATTCCCTCTATGTGTATATCTATTCCCTCTGTGTATATATATATTCCCTCTATGTGTATATCTATTCCCTCTGGGTATATCTATTCCCTCTATGTGTATATCTATTCCCTCTGGGTATATCTATTCCCTCTATGTGTATATCTATTTCTGTGTATTCCTCTTTCCTTCTCTCTCTTTCGCTCTTAACTGTGGTTTATCTGGCAGGGGAAATTAGGAGGATCCCACTGACTGTATGCCAAATGGCACCATATTCCATATTCCATGCACTACCTTTGACCAGAGCTATATGGGCACTACATAGGGAACAGGGAGTCATTTGTTATGCAAACACTGATGCATGAGACCTTATCTCTCTCTGGCTCAGGGACTTTCAAGGCTAAGCTAAGGCCTACTGTGTTCCTGGCTCTCTCCACTCCACTCTCCAGTCCACACATAGAGCACCAGTCATAATGCTGCCTTGTGCTAGAGCGCTCTAGTAGCAACACTCTAGATTCTAGAACACTCCGGGGGCACTCTATAGCTACATTCCAGTAGATTCCGGGACACTCTACAATACTCCATGTCTCACATGTTGTGTACTAGAGGACATGTGAAGACCGAGAGGGTGAGAAATATAATAACAAAAAGAATAGGTAGATGACACAGTGTTGTGAATGCATGCTTATCTTGCCGTACAAGACTCTGGACAGCATATTTAAAAAGGTAGATAAGAACCGTTCATGATAAAATGTATTTATTGTACGATCATGACATGGTATTGTGGTGACAGTTTACACCTGCTCACTATATGGCTCACAACCAAACATGCTAGACTTTTCAAACCAGCTATAGATGACCATCCGGGATAGCTTCAGCGTATCTAAGTGACACTCTTACATCAACGGTGTTGAATGCTGAGCCTCATAGTTAACCACAGAGGTATAGACCTGTAGCATGGACAATACCTTCTGAAATTCCCTCAGTGTGCTTCTACACCTCGCAGCTAATGGCTTGCTGTGGCATTTTACACTACGATGTGGATGTGCAGTCACTCACTGACAAGACAAAACCCACACTCATACCACCTCCTCATTAACTCCAGACTCAGTTTGGATTGGTCGGAACAGCATTCCCAGCACTGTGACAACACACTATAGAGGATTCCGCCGCCGTCATCCAAAAATAGACAGATCTAGAAGAGAAAGAGGCAGCAAATAAAGATTTTAACACGTGTGTGTGTGTGTGCCAGACTGAGAATATTTTGAGAGCTTCCGACGTCTAAGCCATTTAAAACATTTATGACTTACTCACTTTATATAAGGTTATGATTCATTGACTTGATTCATACTTAATAGGCTCACTCACCTCACTTTACATAACAAGGGCATGATGCGTTGACTGGATTCGCACTTAAAATTGAAAATCTTTTTTTCACAACACACACAAGTCAACACCATCCAACAAGATCTCACAGTCTCACATGAAAATGAGATGTTCAGTCACGTTCTCCTGCTGCTCTGTATGGTTCCATTTCTCCAAACGTCAACTTTCAAAGTTAAAGGTTAAGTTTTGGCACTCATTCCAAATGGTTGAGGTAAGGGTTAAGGTTTGGGATAGGGATGAAACCAGAAATAAAAACCAGTGTCCACAACAGGGATCAAACACCCAATCTTCTGATCCAGAGTCAAGGGATTACCCAAGCCTACTTGGTGGTAAATAGTGCTCACTTTTGTCCCTAGTGGCCAGTTGAAGGCATTTGCCGACGTTCTCAGGACATGGATAGTTGTCCAAATTCGACGTCAATCTTTTACGACCTGGCTGCACTATCGCCCATCGCCCACAAATGGTACATCTTGTTGTTTGAGCATCAGAGAGAGCAATGAGAGAAAAATACTCCTTTGGCTAAAAACAGAGACTATGGCAAAGATCAGAGACTTTGTTTTCTGTTTCAATGGAAACCAGGGATCCATGTTTGCAATCTACCTGACCTGGCTATCACTCAACAACAGCTATGTTTGGTAATGTCTTGTGTCTGACTGATACTAGGTTGCTACAGTATAGTCAGGCCTAAGAAAGAAAGAAAGAAAGGAGAGAAAGAGAGGGAGGAGTCACATGGATTGTTTGTTTGCTAATGCATTTCTAACTGGTCTGGCCTTAAAAGAGACAGGAGAGAAGAGAGAGAGACACAGGAGAGAAGAGAGAGAAGAGAGAGAGAGAGACAGGAGAGAAGAGAGAGAGAGAGACAGGAGAGAAGAGAGAGAGAGAGACAGGAGAGAAGAGAGAGAGAGAGACAGGAGAGAAGAGAGAGAGAGAGAGAGAGAGAGAGAGAGAGAGAGAGAGAGAGAGAGAGAGAGACAGGAGAGAAGAGGAGAGAGAGAGAGACAGGAGAGAAGAGGAGAGAGAGAGAGACAGGAGAGAAGAGAGAGAGAGAGACAGGAGAGAAGAGAAGAGAGACAGGAGAGAAGAGAGAGAGAGACAGGAGAGAAGAGAGAGAGAGACAGGAGAGAAGAGAGAGAGAGAGAGAGAGAAGAGAGAGAAGAGAGAGAGACAGGAGAGAAGAGAGAGACAGGAGAGGAGAGAGAGAGAGACAGGAGAGAGAGAGAGACAGGAGAGAAGAGAGAGAGAGAGAGAGAGAGAGAGAGAGAGAGAGAGAGAAGAGAGAGAGTAAAGAGAGCGGGAGAGAGAGAGACAGGAGAGAAGAGAGAAAGAGACAGGAGAGGAGAAGAGAGAGAGAGAGACAGGAGAGAAGAGAAGAGAGAGACAGGAGAGACAGGAGAGAAGAGAGAGAGAGACAGGAGAGACAGGAGAGAAGAGAGAGAGACAGGAGAGACAGGAGAGAAGAGAGAGAGAGACAGGAGAGAAGAGAGAGACAGGAGAGGAGAGAGAGAGAGACAGGAGAGAGAGAGAGACAGGAGAGAAGAGAGAGAGAGAGAGAGGAGAGAGAGAGTAAAGAGAGCGGGAGAGAGAGAGACAGGAGAGAAGAGAGAAAGAGACAGGAGAGGAGAAGAGAGAGAGAGAGAGGCTCAGTGAGCACAGCCTTGCCATTGAGAAGGGTAGACACAGGAAAACCTGGCTGCCTGTAGAGGAAAGGCTGTGCAACCACTGCACCACAGCAGAACCTGAGACAGAGCTGCATTTCCTGACAAAATGTCAAAAATATAAAACAATTAGAGAGTGTCATTTCCCCAAATTTGAAACCCATATTCAAGGTTTCAAAGACCTCTCTGATGAGAATAGGCTACCCATCCTGTTGGGGGAGGAAACAGAAAGCTGTGGGCTGGCAGCGCACTACATCACTGCCTGCCATAAGATGAGGGACAGTGTCTGACAGACCAATCAACCTGCACATGTCTTCTACTGTATGCTTATTGTTGTTGTTCAATGTGGTTATTGTTGTTACTGTTGTCCTGTTGACAATTTTGATTATTAATTATGTTCATATTATAAATATCAAATGTAAGCTTTGGCAATATGTACATTGTTACATCATGCCAATAAAGCAAATTGAATTGAAAATTGAGAGAGAGAGAGAGAGAGAGACAGGAGAGAAGAGAGAGAGTAAAGAGAGCGAGAGAGAGAGAGACAGGAGAGAAGAGAGAGAGAGAGAGAGACAGGAGAGAAGAGAGAGAGAGACAGGAGAGAAGAGAGAGACAGGAGAGAAGAGAGAGAGAGAGAGAGAGAGAGAGAGAGAGAGAGAGAGAGAGAGAAAGTCCTGGAAGTATACAGTTACATGTATATGCCTGTGGTCCCTTCAGTAAAAACATGAACATTTGAAAGGGTTTAGTTGTGAAATATTTTATATTCTTTTAACACCTTTCCGTTACAACAATAATAATATCAATGAGAGCGTACACAACTCTACTGAAGTGTCACCCTACTTTACCAGCTTAGTTACTAAACAATTCATAAAAGGATGTACAATGCAAGTGTAACAGAAGATAAATAACTTGAATTGACAGATTTTCCTTTTGCCAGCTGTATAACAAAAGGATTAAGCTGACACACACACACAAAGTGTTTTGTAGAGGTGCTGATTAACGGAGAGTAAGCTATGAAAAGAAAGTCACACTAACTATGTTCCCAAACATTTAGTAAGTATAGCAACCAACGTTTTACAGGGTGTACTGTATACCTACTGTATGACAAACATGTTTTTTCCCCCCATTGCTGTTTGGTCTACGTTTGACTTGTGACATCGACACTGAAGCTGACATTGACGACTCAATGCTCCTGTCAACACTGTGCTATCATACTCTAGCGTTATCCAATAAAACATTTATCTTCCGTCAGGCTTTCAGAATGTCTTCTTCACACCTTCACTCAAATTAAAATCACTCTGTCTACCGAACCGTCAAGGCAGTTTCTTGAAAAATAATTTCACTTTATCAGGGTGAATATTCTGTACTTTACAAGTCATATTACTAGTTGATCACTTGATTATTACTGGTACAAGTCTTGCCTTTTCAGATAATTAGTGTTCCTTGGCATTTGGAGATGATTCTAAGCTTTATTTTACCTACTGAGGTACTGTAAGTTCAAGTTGTGAGGTTGTTGTTGACATGCAGACTTGAGGGTATAGCTGAAAATGACCCCTACCACTTAACCCCTCTTAACCTTTAACCATTCACACACTGCCTCCTGTTACTGCGGTTATAGTTGCTGTGGGTACAATTACTGTTTAGTCCAACTACAGTCAACTCCTGAAATACAAATGGTGTGACTGTACTGACAATGTGCACTAACCAGTGATTTTGCATTTATAAGAGGTGTACTTATCAGGAATCAACTGTACTACAACATTCCCTCAAAAATGTCCACAATATCCATGTCCTATCCAAAGTCCTGTCCTGTACTGTTGTTTAGCTGCTAGAGTTTTGAGAGAATGTTGTTGTTTGGCTGGTAATGGCGTAAACCTCTCTCCTTCTCATGGGAATACACATTACCGTAAATGAAAGCTATCAAATATGAAAGAGCTTAAACCCGTAATACTGAACTGAATAGAAGAGCTTGGGATAGACAGAGTAAAAACACACTCCAATGAGAAAAAGGATTGTCCTTCATAAATGTAAACCAGTTTCAGAAGAGCCAAATAACAATCGTATCCCTGTACAAATGTTATTGTTTGAAGAAAGTAAAAACAGAGAGGCGGTATAAAAACCAAGATGAGAAGAGGAGGAAGAGATGAGAGGAGGAAGAGGATGAGTAGAATGAGAGGTTTTGTGGACATTGTGATGTAACACTTTACATCTCCTCTGGTCTTCCAGGCATGGGCGATTAGAATTCTCCACACTCCATCGAACAATCAAATAACACACTTCAAGCGCCCTATTCCCCATGTAGTGCACTACTTTTGACCAGGGACTGCATAGGGCTTTGGTCAAAAGTAGTGCACTACATAGAGGATAGGGTGCCATTTCCGACAAACCCTCACTCTGTACTAAAAACACTGTTTTCTCTTTCTTGCAGTCAAATACACAACTTGATATTTTCTCGCATTTTCCCCCCTTGTTTGTTAGCTTTGACTCTCAGACAAGACTATCGGTGTCTAGAATTAACAATCCCCTCTTGAATGCAAATAACTGGGTTGTCCTGAATAAGATATACATGAACAGCTCGAAAGCATATTGTTGGTCCATATAGGTCCTCTTTTCCCTTATAAGGAGTTCACTGTGCTTTCTGTGAGGCAAGATGGCATCACGTTAGCTGGTTGTCTTTACAAGCAGAGACTTAACAAAAGCTGAGGCGTTATCTTCACAAGAAAAATATGATCATTCATTTGAATAGTAAAACTGAACGGCCCCTTTCCCAACAGTTTGGTCTCAGACATACCATAACGAAAATAAGAAGAGGTGAAGGAGGAATGGAAAGCAAAGACTTTCGTTTTGTGTAACACTTTGCTCTTGTTTGTGCCAGACTGGCCTCTCTCTCTCATTCCTCTAGGCTGCTTAGATGTCCAATTATTTGGCCATTTTTAGTTCGGAGGAGTAGGAGGGTCTGTTGGAGTAAGCAGCAGCACAGGTTCAGAACAAAATAGTACCGACCAGGGGCCACATCAATATAGGCCCTTTTCCGATTGGCCCCTCCAGCCTGCTAAAGTTAGTTAAACACAGACCAGGCAGGGCCTGAACCGGACTAAACAAGCTCTTTTACACACGGCATTGTGCTTCACCAAGGCAGATACTATATACAGGAGGAAGGACAGTACATGGAGGGTGGGGGAGGCTGTCTCTGTAGGATGGTTAGGGGGGCTGTGGTCGGGTCTCTGGGGCTTGGTGCGGGGGCGATGGTTGGGTTATAGCTGGATCAGGAGAGGGGACCACAGAGGCGGTAAGGATTGCAGCTGATGGGTGAGAGAGAAATATGGAGAGAGGAGACGGCTGGTTGGTGGCAGGGGGGCTTGACGCAAGGGGCCGGGGCCCATGGGGATTGGGGCAGGGGTTCTTGAGGCAGGAATCCAGGGCTGGAGGCTGGGAGAGCTGGGGGGAGCACATGGAGTTTGGAGGTTGGGGGCCAAGGGCTGGAGGCTAGGGAGCACTAAGGAGGCCAAAGAGCCAGGGGGCAGGGGCTGGAGGCTGGGGTCCAGGAGGCAAGGGGACCCGTTGATGGATCGAGGGAGGCCCAGGGCTGGATCCAGGGAGGCAAGGGGAGAGGAGACTGGATGCTGGGACTAGGGGGACCGGGGACCAGGGATGATGATGATGGTCTCACTCACGGTAGAACACGTATTCAGTGTAGCTGGTCCAGATCTTGTCGTCCGTCTGCTCGTGAGCGAAGGCGCAGGTTCCCGTGGAGTTACAGGCCACCATGTGAAACCCGGCGTCCGCCAGCCTGTCAAAGGCCTGCTCCAGGAAAGTGAATTTGAGGTAGTATCGTGACGTGTAGCGCTCTGGGGGTCGGTCCGGGTCCCGGCTCTCGTTCAGCGTCTCCCCAAACACCTCTTTAGCCAGCAACGTCTTGCCACAGACCATAATGCGAGCAACACGTCTGAACTTGGCATCGGTCTGGCTGTCGCGCCCCAATGTATAGGAGCCGCGATAACCAATGGTGATGAATCCCGAGCGTTTACCGTCTCCGCTGGGGACCAGACTGGCGCAGGCGGCAGTGCCCAGCGAAGCCAGGTTGCGCCCGGTGTCGATGCCCGGCGAGGAGTCCTCCGGGTCGCTCTGACACCCCTCGTCGCCTAGCGAGTTCTGCTTGCTGAATTTGGGCGCCAGAATCTTTACGAGCTCAGGGAGGTTGAAGAACTCAGCCTCCCGCTGCAGGCGACCCCGCTCTGGGAAGTGGTCTGGGAGCACCAGCTGCTGATCTCTCATGTAGTCCAGAATATACCGGAACAGGAAACCATCACGGTCCACGAAGAAACGGCCCTTGGTGTCCCTCGCCAGACCTTTGGTGGATTTCCTGCTAAACATCTCCCACAGGAGAGAGTCTGGTACGCTGATGAGGGTTGAGTAGCGGGTGATGTACACCTGGCCGCCCACGTTCAGCTCTACTACCTCAGGGAAGATGACTTCCTCCCCTAAAGGAATGCTGGGGGTGGTATCTGGCAGAGCCATGGCTATTGTCCTTCTGTCGTTCTGTTACAGAGAACTCTGCAACCCTACTTCTACTGTCACCTTGCTAGTGAGGTGGGGAGATTTGTTTCCAAGTTATAGCCTACAACTGTACACAGCAGCTCAGAATAGGTTACTTGCGTTCATATGAAATACATTTGAATAAAAAAAAAAAAGGGTATTTCTGAAACCCTAAAGGTGATTAGCTGTTAAAAGGGGCTTAACTACAGCAGCGCACTATTCCTAACAGAGCAAAGCAATCCTCTAAACTGCAGTTATATCATCTCAGGCCGTTAATAGCAAAATAGAGAGCACGAATACATCTATTCTAACTACAGGGATAGTTTCTGGGAGCTAAAACATAGCACATAACTTGCGTTGACAGTGGATAATACACATTGTGTCCATGTCCTTTACGTGTAAACCAATGGGATATCCTGAATCTTGCACCCGAGGACGGAAACAAAATAGCCTAACAAAATCTAGCTCGGGTAAAAATCCGTTCACGCATGCATGTCTCAACGACTCTGTCTATATATGGAGAACAGTCCGGAATGGATAATAGCCCACAGCCGCCCTTGATCGTTTCCTCTTATTTCGCTCGATTGTCTTGACGCAAAAACACAAAAGGTGGAACTTCAGTACAATCCATAATTGGAGGTGTCGGTTGGTGTGCGGATCAGGAATAGCCAATAAAGGAAACAGATTTCCCAGACGAAATGCGAGCTAGAGCTGTGAACAAAATCGCCTCTAGTCGTGCCATCAACGAGGGGACGACGCTATCTGTCTTTCGTTCGGTCAGTAGGTTTTCTCCTCCCGTAGTAAAAGCCACTCTCTTATGCCATCCCGGAGAGCTCTGCTGCTGCAAAAAGTACCGTAAATAATCAGCCCCGTGAAACCCCACCTACCTGCCGGTGACGCGCTCTAGCTTCGCCCCGGCCCGAGTCAGTGTTTATACTATGCAAAATTAACAGTTTCACTTACAGCTATAAACACAAAGGCAGGTATTTGATTGTTTAGATGATTCATCAAATTGAATTATGGAGAAGATTCATAATTTGGTGTCATGTCATTGCTGTCATGAGCCATTTGGCAAAGCAATTGAGATGTCAATTTGATTTGCAATGTCAATTTCAATTAATTTGTCCTTTTTTGAACATCAACTGTGATTAATATAGTAAACAGGGGTGTAAATGACCAACTAGGGGTCCTTAGAATTGTCATTAACGGTCTTTATAATAAAACTCAGATCCCTATAATAAAACAGAGGACAGCAGCGACACCTATCGGATATAACTACAACTACAATAATGGCAAATACCTAAGACTATATATGAAACATTTAGCACTCCGTAAAAACGTTACATATAATTTGAATTCCAAATAAAAAGAATAATTTCAAAATTGCATGGTAATTAAGATCACTTGATTGCTCGATTGCACACAATATTACTTCCGCTATTAACCCAACCCCTCTGAAAGACACACACATATACCGTTTTGGGGGGGAGAGGTGCGGGGGCTGCCACACTGGGCGCCCATGGAGCTGTTGTAGTGGGGGGTTAAGTGCCTTGTTCAAGGGCACAAAAGCAAGCAATAGAATCTAGGATTTGATACCAGCAACCCTTTGGTAGCCTGCTCACTTCCCAACAGAATTTTACTGTCTGACCTGGGATTAGAACAGGTAACCCTCCTGTTGCTGGCTCGCCTCTCTTGCCACCTGCCTACCTGGCAGCTAGCCTAGCGGTTAGAACAACACAAGATTTGAGCCACATCCACTGTTTATAAGATATTTGATTTGCAATGCATCTTGCACCTTAGAATAAACTGCTGGTCAATAACATATTGTCTGGTTGTTGATTAAGGCACTCTATTAGAGCAGGGAGTATTCCAATCACTTCTATAAGAGTCCCTCCTGTCACACCAGTGTTCCAGCTCCTACAGCAGTCCCTCCTGACACTCCAGTGTTCCAGCTCCTACAGCAGTCCCTCCTGACACTCCAGTGTTCCAGCTCCTACAGCAGTCCCTCCTGACACTCCAGTGTTCCAGCTCCTACAGCAGTCCCTCCTGACACTCCAGTGTTCCAGCTCCTACAGCAGTCCCTCCTGACACTCCAGTGTTCCAGCTCCTACAGCAGTCCCTCCTGACACTCCAGTGTTCCAGCTCCTACAGCAGTCCCTCCTGACACTCCAGTGTTCCAGCTCCTACAGCAGTCCTCCTGACACTCCAGTGTTCCAGCTCCTACAGCAGTCCCTCCTGACACTCCAGTGTTCCAGCTCCTACAGGAGTCCCTCCTGACACTCCAGTGTTCCAGCTCCTACAGGAGTCCCTCCTGACACTCCAGTGTTCCAGCTCCTACAGCAGTCCTCCTGACACTCCAGTGTTCCAGCTCCTACAGCAGTCCTCCTGACACTCCAGTGTTCCAGCTCCTACAGCAGTCCTCCTGACACTCCAGTGTTCCAGCTCCTACAGCAGTCCCTCCTGACACTCCAGTGTTCCAGCTCCTACAGCAGTCCTCCTGACACTCCAGTGTTCCAGCTCCTACAGGAGTCCTCCTGACACTCCAGTGTTCCAGCTCCTACAGGAGTCCCTCCTGACACTCCAGTGTTCCAGCTCCTACAGGAGTCCCTCCTGACACTCCAGTGTTCCAGCTCCTACAGCAGTCCTCCTGACACTCCAGTGTTCCAGCTCCTACAGGAGTCCTCCTGACACTCCAGTGTTCCAGCTCCTACAGGAGTCCCTCCTGACACTCCAGTGTTCCAGCTCCTACAGGAGTCCCTCCTGACACTCCAGTGTTCCAGCTCCTACAGCAGTCCTCCTGACACTCCAGTGTTCCAGCTCCTACAGCAGTCCTCCTGACACTCCAGTGTTCCAGCTCCTACAGCAGTCCCTCCTGACACTCCAGTGTTCCAGCTCCTACAGGAGTCCTCCTGACACTCCAGTGTTCCAGCTCCTACAGGAGTCCTCCTGACACACCAGTGTTCCAGCTCCTACAGCAGTCCTCCTGACACTCCAGTGTTCCAGGTGGAGATGTGTCAGGAGGATAGTGGAAGTGGACAGTTGAATCCTCTCTTTCGCACTCTCTCTCTCTCACACATGCACACGCGCACACACACACCCACAATCCCTGTCTGAATCATTAGTTCTTTCTCTCACCAATCAGTTCCCTGATTTCCTGGAGGACCTCTCTCAATGGATCCAATACGGTCCCTGTCCCTCAACACCTAGATCTGCACATTGTTAAAATGAAACAGTGCATTCAGGAAGTTTTTAGACCCCTTGACTTTATCCACATTTTGTGACGTTAGAGCCTTATTCTAAAATGGATTAAATCGTTTTTTTCCCCTCAACAATCTACACACAAAAAAACTATTTTAGAAATTTTGGCAAATGTATTATATCACATTTACAGAAGTATTCATGCCCTTTACTCAATACTTTGTTGAAGCAGTCTTCCTGGGTATGACTCTAAAATCTTGGCACACCTGGCTCTGGCTGGGCCACTCAAGGACATCAAAGATCTCTCGCTCCGTTCATCTTTCAATCGACCCAGGCTAGTCTCCCTGTCCCTGCCGCAGAAAAACATCTTGACAGCATGATGATGCCACCACCATGCTTCACCGTAGGGATGGTGCCAAGGAGTCATGTCTATTGACTAATATAATAAGAGAAGAGAGAGAACAGTAATGTCTATTGACCACTGCAGTAAGAGAGAGCAGTCATGTCTATTGACCACTGCAGTAAGAGAGAGCAGTCATGTCTATTGACTACTGCAGTAAAAGAGCGAGAGAGGAGTCATGTCTATTAACTACTGCAGTAAGAGAGAGAGGAGTCATGTCTATTGACTACTGAGAGAGATAATAGTAATGTATATTGACTACTGCAGTAAGAGAGATAGGAGTCACGTCTATTGACACTGCAGTAAGAGCAAGAGAGGAGTCATGTCTATTGACTACTGCAGTAAGAGAGAGAGAGAGGAGTCATGTTCATTGACTAATATAAGAGAAGAGAGAGAGGAGTCATGCCTATTGACTACTGCAGTAAGAGCGAGAGGAGTCATGTCTATTAACTACTGCAGAAAGAGACAGAGAGAGAGAGATAAGAGTCATGACTATTGACTACTGCAGTAAGAGAGACAGAGAGGAGTCATGTTCATTGACTAATATAAGAGAAGAGAGAGAGGAGTCATGTCCATTGACTACTGCAGTAAGAGAGAGAGAGGAGTCATGTCTATTGACTACTGACAGAGAGAATAGTAATGTATATTGACTATTGCAATAAGAGAGATAGGAGTCACGTCTATTGACTACTGCAGATACAGAAAGAGTGGAGTCATGTCTATTGACTACTCCAGTAAGAGAGAGAGAGAAGTCATGTCTATTAACTACTGCAGTAAGAGAGAGATAGGAGTCATGTCTATTGACTACTGCAGTAAGACAGAGAGAGGAGTCATGTCTATTGACTACTGTAGTATGTGAGAGAGAGGAGTCATGTCTATTGACTACTGCAGTAAGAGAGATAGTTGTCATGTCTAGTGACTACTTCAGAAAGAGAGAAAGGAGTCATGTCTATTGACTAATGCAGTAAGAGTGAGAGGAGTCTTGTCTATTGACTACTGCGGTATGCGAGAGAGAGAGGAGTCATGTCTTTTGACTACTGCAGTAAGAGAGATAGTTGTCATGTCTAGTGACTACTTCAGAAAGAGAGAAAGGAGTCATGTCTATTGACTAATGCAGTAAGAGTGAGAGGAGTCTTGTCTATTGACTACTGCGGTATGCGAGAGAGAGAGGAGTCATGTCTATTGACTACTGAGAGAGATAATAGTAATGTATATTGACCACTGCAGTAAGAGAGATAGTTGTCATGTCTAGTGACTACTTCAGTAAGAGAGAAAGGAGTCATGTCTATTGACTACTGCAGTAAGAGAGAGAGGAGTCATGTATATTAACTACTGCAGTAAGAGAGAGAGGAGTCATGTCTATTCACTACTGCAGTAAGAGAGAGAGGAGTCATGTCTAGTGACTACTTCAGTAAGAGAGAAATGAGTCATGTCTATTCACTACTGCAGTAAGAGAGAGAGGAGTCATGTCTAGTGACTACTTCAGTAAGAGAGAGAGGAGTCATGTCTATTGACTACTGAAATAAGAGAGTGAGAGGAGTCATGTCTATTCACTACTGAGAGAGATAATAGTAATGTATATTGACCACTGCAGTAAGAGAGATAGGAGTCACGTCTATTGACTACTGCATTAAGAGTGAGAGAGGAGTCACGTCTATTGACAACTGCAGTACGAGAGAGAGCGAGCGAGAGAGAGAGGGGGGAGTCATGTCTATTGACCACTGCAGTATGCGAGAAAGAGAGGAGTCATGTCTGTTAACTACTGCAGAAAGAGAGAAACGAGTCATGCCTATTGACTACTGCAGTAAAGGAGATGATTGTGGACTTCAGGAAACAGGAGAGGGAGCACCCCCCTATCCACATCGAGGGGACAGTAGTGGAGAAGGTGGAAAGTTTTAAGTTCCTCGGCGTACACATCACAGACAAACTGAATTGGTCCACCCACACAGACAGCGTGGTGAAGAAGGCACAACAGCGCCTCTTCAACCTCAGGAGGCTGAAGAAATTCGGCTTGTCACCAAAATCACTCACAAACTTTTACAGATGCACAATCGAGAGCATCCTGTCGGGCTGTATCACCGCCTGGTACGGCAACTGCTCCGCCCACAACCGTAAGGCTCTCCAGAGGGTAGTGAGGACTGCACAGCGCATCACCGGGGGTAAACTACCTGCCCTCCAGGACACCTACACCACCCGATGTCACAGAAAGGCCAAAAAGATCATCAAGGACAACAACCACCCGAGCCACTGCCTGTTCACCCCGCTATCATCCAGAAGGCGAGGTCAGTACAGGTGCATCAAAGCTGGGACCGAGAGACTAAAAAACAGCTTCTACCTCAAGGCCATCAGACTGTTAAACAGCCATCAATAACATTGAGTGGCTGCTGCCAACATACTGACTTAAATCTCTAGCCACTTTAAACATAGGAATTGGATGTAACAAATCTATCACTAGCCACTTTAAACAATTTTGTATATAATGTTTACATTATCCGACATACTCATATCAAATGTATACACTGTACTCTAAACCATCTACTGTATCTTGCCTATGCCGTTCGGCCATCGACCCAAATCTCTAGCCACTTTAATAATTATAATTGGATGAAATAATGTATCACTAGCCACTTTAAACAATGCCATTTATATAATGTTTACATATCCTACATTACTCATCTCATATATATGTGTATATACTGTACTCCATACCATCTACTGCATCTTGCCTATGCCGGTCAGCCATCGCTCATCCATATATTTATATGTACATACTCGTATTCATTCCTTTACTCTTGTGTGTATAAGGTAGTTGTTGTGAATTTGTTAGATTACTTGTTAGATACTACTGCATGGTCGGAACTAGAAGCACAAGCATTTCGCTACACTCGCATTAACATCTGCTAACCATGTGTATGTGACAAATAAAATGTGATTTGATTTGATTTAAAAGAGAGAGAGGAGTCATGTATATTAACTACTGCAGTAAGAGAGAGAGGAGTTATGTCTATTGACTACTGAAATAAGAGAGAGAGGAGTCATGTCTATTCACTACTGCAGTAAGAGAGAGAGGACTCGTGTCTTTTGACTACTGCAGTAAGAGAGAGAGGAGTCATGTCTATTGACTACTGCAGTAAGAGCGAGAGGAGTCATGTCTATTGACTACTGCAGTAAGAGCGAGAGGAGTCATGTCTATTGACTACTGCAGTAAGAGCGAGAGGAGTCATGTCTATTGACTACTGCAGTAAGAGAGAGAGGAGTCTTGTCTTTTGACTACTTCAGTAAGAGAGAAAGGAGTCATGTCTATTGACTACTGAGAGAGATAATAGTAATGTATATTGACCACTGCAGTAAGAGAGATAGGAGTCACGTCTATTGACTACTGCATTAAGAGTGAGAGAGCAGTCATGTCTATTGACTACTGCAGTAAAAGAGAGAGAGGAGTCATGTCTATTGACTACTGAGAGAGATAATAGTAATGTATATTGACCACTGCAGTAAGAGAGATAGGAGTCATGTATATTAACTACTGCAATAAGAGAGAGAGGAGTCATGTCTAGTGACTACTTCAGTAAGAGAGAAATGAGTCATGTCTATTAACTACTGCAGTAAGAGAGATATGAGTCATGTATATTAACTACTGCAGTAAGAGAGAGAGGAGTCATGTCTATTAACTACTGCAGTAAGAGAGAGAGGAGTCATGTCTATTAACTACTGCAGTAAGAGAGAGGAGTCATGTCTATTGACTACTGAAATAAGAGAGTGAGAGGAGTCATGTCTATTCACTACTGCAGTAAGAGAGAGAGGAGTCATGTCTATTGACTACTGAGAGAGATAATAGTAATGTATATTGACCACTGCAGTAAGAGAGATAGGAGTCACGTCTATTGACAACTGCAGTACGAGAGAGAGAGAGAGAGAGAGAGAGAGAGGGGAGTCATGTCTATTGACCACTGCAGTATGCGAGAAAGAGAGGAGTCATGTCTGTTAACTACTGCAGTAAGAGAGAAAGGAGTCATGCCTATTGACTACTGCAGTAAAAGAGCGAGAGGAGTCATGTCTATTGAAAACTGAGAGAAAGCGAGGAGTCATGTTCATTGACTAATATAATAAGAGAAGAGAGAGAGGAGTCATGTTTATTGACTACTGCAGTAAGAGAGAGAGAGGAGTCATGTCTATTGACGACTGCAGTAAGGGAGAGTGTGAGTCATGTCTATTGATTACTGCAGTAAGAGCGAGAGAGGAGTCATATATTTTGACTACTGTGTAAGAGTGAGAGGAGTCACGTCTATTGACTACTGCAGTAAGAGAGAGGGAGAGAGAGAGAGAGAGAGAGAGGGGAGTCATGTCTATTGACTACTGACAGAGTGAATAGTAATGTATATTGACTATTGCAGTAAGAGAGAGGAGTCATGTCTATTGACTACTGCAGATACAGAAAGAGTAGAGTCACGTCTATTGACTACTGCATTAAGAGTGAGAGAGAGGAGTCATGTCTATTGACTACTGCAGTAAGAGAGAGAGGAGTCACATATATTGATTACTGCAGTAAGAGAGAGAGGAGTCATGTCTTTTGACAACTGCAGTAAGAGTGAGAGGAGTCACGTCTATTGACTACTCCGGTATGCGAGAGAGAGAGGAGTCATGTCTATTGACTACTGCAGTAAGAGAGAGGAGTCATGTCTAGGGACTACTGCAGTAAGAGAGAGAGAGGTGTCATGTCTATTGACTACTGACAGAGAGAATAGTAATGTATATTGACTATTGCAGTAAGAGAGATAGGAGTCACGTCTATTGACTACTGCAGATACAGAAAGAGTGGAGTCATGTCTATTGACTACTCCAGTAAGAGAGAGATGAGTCATGTCTATTGACTACTAAAAGAGAGGAGTCATGTCTATTGACTTCTGTAGTGAGAGGGAGGAGTCATGTCTATTGACTACTCCAGTAAGAGAGAGATGAGTCATGTCTATTGACTACTAAAAGAGAGGAGTCATGTCTATTGACTTCTGTAGTGAGAGAGATGAGTAATGTCTATTGACTACTGAGAGAGATAATAGTAATGTATATTGACTACTGCAGTAAGAGAGGAGTCATGTCTATTAACTACTGCATTAAGAGAGCGATAGGAGTCATGTCTATTAACTACTGCAGTAAGAGGAGTCATGTCTATTAACTACTGCAGTAAGAGAGAGAGTAGTCATGTCTATTGACTACTGAGAGAGATAATAGTAATGTATATTGACTACTGCAGTAAGAGCAAGAGAGGAGTCATGTCTATTGACTTCTGCAGTAAGGGCGAGAGCGAGGAGTCATGTCTATTGAAATCTGAGAGAGAGAACAGTACTGTCTATTGACTACTGCAGTAAGAGAGAGAGGAGTCATGTTCATTGACTAACATAATAAGAGAAGAGAGGAGTCATGTCTATTAACTACTGCAATAAGAGAGAGAGAGGAGTCATGTATATTGACGACTGCAGTAAGGGAGAGAGTAAGTCATGTCTATTGACTACTGCTGTAAGAAGGAGAGAGGAGTCATATATTTTGACTACTGTGTAAGAGAAAGAGAGGAGTCATGTCTATTGACTACTGCAGTAAGAGAGAGAGGAGTCATGTCTATTGACTACTGAGAGAGATAATAGTAATGTATATTGACCACTGCAGTAAGAGAGATAGGAGTCACGTCTATTGACTACTGCATTAAGAGTGAGAGAGCAGTCATGTCTATTGACTACTGCAGTAAAAGAGAGAGAGGAGTCATGTCTATTGACTACTGAGAGAGATAATAGTAATGTATATTGACCACTGAAGTAAGAGAGATAGGAGTCACGTCTATTGACTACTGCAGTTAGAGCGAGAGAGAGAGGAGTCATGTCTATTAACTACGGCAGTAAGAGGGAGAGAGTGAGTCATGTCTATTGACTACTGCAGTAAGAGGGAGAGAGGAGTCATGTCTATTGACTACTGAGAGAGATAATAGTAATGTATATTGACCACTGCAGTAAGAGAGATAGGAGTCACGCCTATTGACTACTGCATTAAGAGTGAGAGAGCAGTCATGTCTATTGACTACTGCAGTAAAAGAGAGAGAGGAGTCATGTCTATTGACTACTGAGAGAGATAATAGTAATGTATATTGACCACTGAAGTAAGAGAGATAGGAGTCACGTCTATTAACTACGGCAGTAAGAGGGAGAGAGGAGTCATGTCTACTGACTACTGCAGTATGCGAGAAAGAGAGGAGTCATGTCTATTGACTACTGCAGTACGAGAGAGAGAGAGAGAGAGAGAGAGAGAGAGCGAGAGGAGTCATGTCTATTGACTACTGCAGTATGCGAGAAAGAGAGGAGTCATGTCTATTGACTACTGCAGTAAGAGAGAGATGAGTCATGTCTATTGACTACTGCAGTAAGAGAGAGAGGAGTCATGTCTATTGACTAATGCAGTAAGAGAGAGAGGAGTCATGTCTATTGACTACTGACAGAGAGAATAGCAATGTATATTGACTATTGCAGTAAGAGAGGGAGGAGTCATGTCTATTGACTACTGCAGATACAGAAAGAGTGGAGTCATGTCTATTGACTACTGCAGTAAGAGAGAGATGAGTCATGTCTATTGACTACTGCAGTAAGAGAGAGAGAGGAGTCATGTCTATTGACTACTGACAGAGAGAATAGTAATGTATATTGACTATTGCAGTAAGAGAGAGAGAGGAGTCATGTCTATTAACTACTGCAGTAAGAGAGAGAGAGGAGTCATGTCTATTGACTACTGACAGAGAGAATAGTAATGTATATTGACTATTGCAGTAAGAGAGAGAGGAGTCATGTCTATTGACTACTCCAGTAAGAGAGAGATGAGTCATGTCTAGTGACTCCTGTAGTGAGAGGGAGGAGTCATGTATATTGATTACTGCAGTAAGAGAGAGAGGAGTCATGTCTATTTACTACTGCAATTTGAGAGAGGAGTCATGTCTATTGTCTACTGCTGTAAGATAGAAATTAGTTATGTCTATTGACTCCTGCAGTGAGAGAGATGAGTCATGTCTATTGACTGTTGTAGTAAGAGAAGAGAGGAGTCATGTCTATTGACTACTGCAGTAAGAGAAGAGAGAGGAGTCATGTCTATTGACTACTCCAATAAGAGAGAGAGGAGTCATGTCTATTGACTACTGTAGTAAGAGAAGAGAGAGGAGTCATGTCTATTGACTACTGCAGTAAGAGAGAGAGGAGTCATGTCTATTGACTACTCCAGTAAGAGAGAGAGAGGAGTCATGTCTATTGACTACTGTAGTAAGAGAAGAGACAGGAGTCATGTCTATTGACTACTGCAGTAAGAGAGAGAGGAGTCATGTCTATTTACTACTGCAGTAAGAGAGAGAGGAGTCATGTCTATTCACTAATGCAGTAAGAGTGAGAGGAGTCTTGTCTATTGACTACTGCGGTATGCGAGAGAGAGGAGTCATGTCTATTGACTACTGCAGTAAGAGGGAGAGAGGAGTCATGTCTATTTACTACTGCAATTTGAGAGAGGAGTCATGTCTATTGACTACTCCAGTAAGAGAGAGAGGAGTCATGTCTATTGACTACTCCAGTAAGAGAGAGAGAGGAGTCATGTCTATTGACTACTGTAGTAAGAGAAGAGAGAGGAGTCATGTCTATTGACTACTGCAGTAAGAGAGAGGAGTCAATGTCATGTCTATTGACTACTGCAGTAAGAGAGAGAGGAGTCATGTCTATTGACTACTCCAGTAAGAGAGAGAGAGGAGTCATGTCTATTGACTACTGTAGTAAGAGAAGAGAGAGGAGTCATGTCTATTGACTACTGCAGTGAGAGAGAGAGGAGTCATGTCTTTTGACTACCTCAGAAAGAGAGGAGTCATGTCTATTGACTACTAAAAGAGAGAGGAGTCATGTCTATTGACTACTCCAGTAAGAGAGAGAGGAGTCATGTCTATTGACTACTGTAGTAAGAGAGAGGGAGGAGTGATGTCTATTGACTACTAAAAGACAGAGGAGCCATGTCTATTGACTACTGCAGTAAGAGAGAGTAGTCATGTCTATTGACTACCGCATTAAGAGTCATTTCTTCTTTTTGATGTTTTCAGCAGTTTTACCAGATATGTAGTAAGTGATGTACGTGACACATTCAGTGCATCAACCATGGGAATATGATGCATTCCTCTTCCACTTCCCGTGCCCATAGCAACCATGTGAACCCACCTGTTTCATTCCATGTCCCTCCTGTGAGATGCATCGTCCATCAGCAGTGTCTCCAGAGAGAAGGAAGAGCTCTTTTGTTGATTCAGTATGTTGATTTAGTCTACTGCTGGGTCTACAGTATGTTGATTAAGTCTACTGCTGGGTCTACAGTATGTTGATTTAGTCTACTGCTGGGTCTACAGTATGTTGATTAAGTCTACTGCTGGGTCTACAGTATGTTGATTTAGTCTACTGCTGGGTCTACAGTATGTTGATTTAGTCTACAGTATGTTGATTTAGTCTACTGCTGGGTCTACATTATGTTGATTTAGTCTACAGTATGTTGATTTAGTCTACTGCTGGGTCTACAGTATGTTGATTTAGTCTACAGTATGTTGATTTAGGTCTACATTATGTTGATTTAATCTACTGCTGGGTCTACAGTATGTTGATTTAGTCTACTGCTGGGTCACAGTATGTTGATTTATACTACAGTATGTTGATTTAGTCTACTGCTGGGTCTACAGTAAGTTGATTTAGTCTACAATATGTTGATTTAGTCTACAGTATGTTGATTTAGTCTACTGCTGGGTCTACAGTATGTTGATTTAGTCTACAGTAAGTTGATTTAGTCGACTGCTGGGTCTACAGTAAGTTGATTTAGTCTACTGCTGGGTCTACAGTAAGTTGATTTAGTCTACAATATGTTGATTTAGTCTACAGTATGTTGATTTAGTCGACTGCTGGGTCTACAGTAAGTTGATTTAGTCTACTGCTGGGTCTACAGTAAGTTGATTTAGTCTACAATATGTTGATTTAGTCTACAGTATGTTGATTTAGTCTACTGCTGGGTCTACAGTATGTTGATTTAGTCTAGTTTGTTGATTTAGTCTACATTATGTTGATTTAGTCTACTTCTGGGTCTACAGTATGTAGATTTAGTCTACTACTGGGTCTACAGTAAGTTGATTTAGTATACAATATGTTGATTTAGTCTACTGCTGAGTCGACAGTATATTGATTAATCTACTGCAGGTTCTACAATATGTTGATTTAGTCCACAGTATGTTATTTTAGTCTACTGCTGGGTCTACAGTTTGTTGATTTATACTACAGTATGTTGATTTAGTCTACTGCTGGGTCTACAGTACGTTGATTTAATCTACTGCTGGTTCTACAATATGTTGATTTAGTCTACAGTATGTTGATTTAGTCTACTTCTGGGTCTACGTTATGTTGATTTGTCTACAGTATGTTGATTTAGTCTACTGTTGGGTCTACAGTATGTTGATTTAATTTACTGCTGGGTCTACATTATGTTGATTTTGTCTACAGTATGTTGATTTAGTCTACAGTGTGTTGATTTAGTCTACAGTGTGTTGATTTAGTCTACAGTGTGTTGAGTTAATCTACTGCTTGGTCACAGTATGTTGATTTAGTCTACAGTATGTTGATTTAGTCTACTTCTGGGTCTACGTTATCTTGACGTAGTCTACAGTATGTTGATTTAGTCTACTGCTGGCTCTACATTATGTTGATTTAGTCTACTTCTGGGTCTACAGTATGTTGATTTAGTCTACTGCTGGATCTACAGTATGTTGATTTATTCTACTGCTGGGTCTACAGTATGTTGATTTAGACTTCTGAGTATTTTTCTCTGCTTATACAGGAATAAATAATAATAATAATAATAATAATAATAAAGGCCTATTTCACAAATTGTGTGGGGAAATTCTTTTTAACATTTTAGCATCCCTACTGAATATTAATTTGTCTGGCCTACTTGATACAGCACAGAGCATCGCTTCTACTGAATATGAATTAGGCGGGACTACTTGATGCATACCGGAGCATCCCTTCTACTGAATATGAATTTGGCTGGCCTACTTTATGCATCCCGATGCATCCCTTTTGGGCTCTAGCGTGGCACAGCGGTCTAAGGCACTGCATCTCAATGCTAGAGGAGGCACTACAGACCGTGGTCCGGATACAGGCTGTATCATAACCGGCTGTGATTGGGAGTCCCATTGGGCGACGCACAATTGGCCCCGCGTCGTCTGGGTTAGGGTTTGGCCGAGGTAGTCATTGTAAATACGAATGTGTTCTTAACTGGGTAAATAAAAATCCCTACTACTGAATATTAATTAGGCTGGCCTACTTGATGCAGCACAGGGAGCATCTTCTCAACTACAGGACCATAGGGCGGCGGACTATGTATAACAGCTGGCGCACGATATCTAAGGAAGTCTCCAGCTATTGCTCGCCTGAGGTAGAGTATCTCATGATAAGCTGTAGACCAAACTATACACCTAGAGAGTTTTCATCTGTATTTTTTGTAGCTGTTTACATACCACCACAGTCAGAGTCTGGCACTAACACAGCATTGAATGAGCTGTATTCTGCCATAAGCAAACAAGAAAACGCTCAGCCAGAGGCAGCGCTCCTAGGAGCCGGGGACTTTAATGCAGGGAAACTTGAATCCGTTCTACCAAATCAGCATGTTAAATGTGCAACCAAAGAAAAAGAATACTTTGGACCACCTATACTCCACACACAAAGACATACAAAGCTCTCCCTTGCCATCCATTTGGCAAATCTGACCATAATTCTATCCTCCTGATTCCTGCTTACAAGCAAAAGGAAGCAACAGTGTCTATATATCAATTAAAAAGTGGTCAGATGAAGCAGATGCTAAGCTACAGGACTGTTTTGATAGCACAGACTGGAATATGTTCCGGGATTCCTCCGATGGCTTTGAGGAGTACACCACATCAGTCATTGACTTCATCAATAAGTGCATCGATGACGTCGTCCCCACAGTGACCATACGTACATACCGCAACCAGAAGCCATGGATTACAGGCAACATCCGCACTGAACTAAAGGCTAGAGCTGCCGCTTTCAAGGAGCGGGACTCTAACCCGGAAGCTAATAAGAAATCCCGCTATTCCCTCCGACGAACCATCGAACAGGCAAAGTGTCAATACAGGACTAAGATCGAATTGTACTACACTGGCTCTGACGCCTGTCGGATGTGGCAGGGCTTGCAAACCACTACAGACTAAAAAGGACGCACAGCTATGAGCTGCCCAGTGACACGAGCTAAACTACTTCTATGCTCGCTTCGAGGCAAATAACACTGAAACATGCATGAGAGCACTAGCTGTACCGGAAGACTGTGTGATCATGCTCTCCACAGCCAATGTGAGTAAGACCTTTAAACGGGTCAACATTCACAAGGCCGCAGGGCCAGATGGATTACCAGGACTTGTACTGCAAGCATGCACTGACCAACTGGCAAGTGTCTTCACTGACATTTTCAACCTCTCCCTGTCCGAGTCTGTAATACCAACATGTTCTATTCAGACCAGCATAGTGCCTGTGCCCAAGAACACTAAGGTAACCTGCCTAAATGACTACTGACCCGTAGCACTCATGTCTGTAGCCATGAAGTGCTTTGAAAGGCTGGTTATGGCTCACAACACCATTATCCCAGAAACCCTAGACCCACTCCAATTTGCATACCGCCGCAACAGATCCACAAATGATGGAATCTCTATTGCACTCCACACTGCCCTTTCCCACCTGGACAAAAGGAACACCTATGTGAGAATGCTATTCATTGACACCATAGTGCCCTCAAAGCTCATCACTAAGCTATGGACCCTGGGACTAAACACCTCCCTCTGCAACTGGATCCTGGACTTGACGGGCCGCCCCCAGGTGGTGAGGGTAGGTAACAACAAATCCGCCATGCTGATCCTCAACACAGGGGCCCTTCAGGGGTGCGTGCTCAGTCCCCGCCTGTACTCCCTGTTCACTCATGACTGCACGGCCAGGCACGACTCCAACACCATCATTAAGTTTGCCGACGACACAACAGTGCCTGATCACCGAAAACAACGAGACAGCCTATAGGGAGGAGGTCTGAGACCTGGCCGTGTGGTGCCAGGACAACAACCTCTCCCTCAACGTGATCAAGACAAATAAGATGATTGTGGACTACAGGAAAAAGAGAACCGAGCATGCCCCCATTCTCTTCGACGGGGCTGCAGTGGAGCAGGTTGATAGCTTCAAGTTCCTTGGTGTCCACATCCCCAACAAACTAGCATGGTCCAAGCACAAGTCGTGAAGAAGGCACAACAAAAACTATTCCCTCTAGGAGACTGAAAAGATTTGGCATAGGTCCTCAGATCCTCAAAAGGTTCTACAGCTGCACCACCAAGAGCATCCTGACTGGTTGCATCACTGCCTGATATGGCAACTGCCCGGCCTCCGACCACAAGGCACTACAGAGGGTAGTGCGAACGGCCCAGTACATCACTGGACCAAGTTTCCTGCCATCCAGGATCTCTATACCAGGCGGTGTCAGAGGAAGGCCCTAAAAATCGTCAAAGACTCCAGCCACCCTAGACATAGACTGTTCTCTCTGCTACCGCGCGGCCAGCGGTACCGGAGCGCCAAGTCTAGGTCAAAGAGTCTTCTGAACAGCTTCTACCCCCAAGCCATAAGACTCCTGAACACCTAATCAAATGGCTACCCAGACTATTTGCATTGCCCCCTCTTTTACATTGCTGCTACATGTTGTTACCATCTATGCATAGACACTTTAAAAACTCTACCTACATGTACATATTACCTCAACTAACCAATACCCCCCTCTGTACTCTATATAGTCTCGCTATTGTTATTTTACTGCTGCTCTTTAATTACTTGTTACTTTTATTCATTTTTCTTATCCATATTTTTAACTGCATTGTTGGCTAGGGGCTCGTAAGTAAGCATTTCACTGTAAGGTCTACACCTGTTGTATTCGTCGCATGTGACTAATAAAATTAGATTTTAATCCCCCCCAGTGTCCACCCTCTCCCTCTGGGTTCAACTACAGGACTAATCCCCCCAGTGTCCACCCTCTCCCTCTGGGTTCAACTACAGGACTAATCCCCCCAGTGTCCACCCTCTCCATCTGGGTTCAACTACAGGACTAATCCCCCCAGTGTCCACCCTCTCCCTCTGGGTTCAACTACAGGACTAATCCCCCCAGTGTCCACCCTCTCCCTCTGGGTTCAACTACAGGACTAATCCCCCCAGTGTCCACCCTCCCTCTGGGTTCAACTACAGGACTAATCCCCCCAGTGTCCACCCTCTCCATCTGGGTTCAACTACAGGACTAATCCCCCCAGTGTCCACCCTCTCCCTCTGGGTTCAACTACAGGACTAATCCCCCAGTGTCCACCCTCTCCATCTTCTTTCAACTACAGGACTAACCCCCCGTGTCCACCCTCTCCATCTGGGTTCAACTACAGGACTAATCCCCCCAGTGTCCACCCTCTCCATCTGGGTTCAACTACAGGACTAACCCCCCCAGTGTCCACCCTCTCCATCTGGGTTCAACTACAGGACTAATCCCCCAGTGTCCACCCTCTCCATCTGGGTTCAACTACAGGACTAACCCCCCCAGTGTCCACCCTCTCCATCTGGGTTCAACTACAGGACTAATCCCCCCAGTGTCAACCCTCTCCCTCTGGGTTTAACTACAGGACTAACCCCCCCAGTGTCCACCCTCTCCATTTGGGTTTAACTACAGGACTAACCCCCCCAGTGTCCACCCTCTCCATCTGGGTTCAACTCAAGTTAATGACTAGGTATTTTATCTCATCTGGTAATTTGTTGTCATACTAGCCATTAATTTTTCTAAATTTCCATGGAGTTAGACCACCATCTTGTGGTGATTAAGAAGATCAATCCTTTTCCCTAGTCGTGCCCTACTTTTCACCAGAGCATTAAAGGCCTTTAGGGAATAGGGTGCCATTTGGGATTCAGTTATCCCCCCCAAAAAGGCAGCAGAAACTAAAAAAGATAACTTTTTATTTCTGTTCCTCCTCAACAGTAGTTCTGTTTATTTCTGTTCCTCCTCAACAGTAGTTCTGTTTATTTCTGTTCCTCCTCAACAGTAGTTCTGTTTATTTCGGGTTCCTCCTCAACAGTAGTTTCTGAACAATCAGACAAGAAAATTTGACAACCAAAGTACAGAAAATGCATACATTTTTACCACAATTAATTCCATGGACAGCATATTAGGTGCATATTTTAAGAATCCAATGCCAATCTTTCAACCATTGTATTCAAGGTGTGTGTAGCCTAGTCACTGTGGGGTTGCTGGATAACAGTGAGCAGAAATCTTACCAGAAAGACCAACCAATTACCTATGAGCTATCAATACAGAACAGTTCAGCCATCTTTCTATTGACAATACATTTATATGAATACCGGTCGCTACCGTCCCACCTATAGGTCCTGAAATACCTCAGACTCTCTCTCCATCACTCATATTGTCTCTTATATTCAGGGAATATAAATTATACACCCTTTGCATACATGTAAAATCAACAAAATAATAAAGTGCTTTCTACCGACTCAAACACACACACATAATCTCTTCTAGAATGGTACTTTACACGGCGTACGTTTGAGACTTAAAATCACTTTACTTTATAGATGTCTGTTTTAGCAGAGCTCAGTGCATGAGGAGAAAGAAACAGAAGATATAAGACATGACCATCGGATGGTTGGCTTGTTCTATGTGATGACACGTACACGTCATATACAAATCTTACAGTGGCATTCACAACAAGGTAAAAAAAAACTGCAGTGACAACTGGTGGAGTTTTTACCAAACACACAGAACGGAATCTGTCCACCTAACATAACATCAAAACATTCAACAAGTTTAATTAATAATAGTCGGCACTGTTAAGAAATGAAACAAAAGGTCAGTTTTTTTTTTTTTTTTTTTTTTTTTACATGAGTTGGTTTCGTAGCTCATAGGTTAAGGTGCTTGTGTAAACATTGTTCCACTCTGACCTCACAGGTGGACCACCCAAACGGGCCCCTCATGTTACTCAGAATCATTATAATTTACATGATTGTGATTTAGACTGCCTATAAAACCAACGGTATTAAGGTAAAAAGCAGGTTATTGGGAGGACACTTAGACCTGGGTTCAAAAACTATTTCAAATACATACTTTAGCTGGGCTTGCCTGGCACAATGGAACCAACAGATTTGCAAAAGTCCAAACCCCTTGAACTGTAGGCAGGATGAAGCAAACGCTAAAACGTATAAGAAATAATTGAGAAACGATTTGAACCCAGGTTCGGAGATACTAGTTGGTAGAGTGGAGAGCAGAGCGATGCAGCTCCTGTATGCACTAGGTTGATACAGTCTGGTGAGAGAGCGAGAGAGAGAAGAAGAACAGGCCTGAATAATCTTTTTTCCCCGCTCAGAGTTTCAACATGTATAAAAATAGACTTAATTTGAGACCCTGAATAAATGTTCATCATACGGTGAATTCTCTCTCTGCAGATAAATACATACATAAAGAGTGACTACATGTACACTGGGTTTAAACTTCTCCCAACTTCCACAATATGCTTAGTTTGATTCCACCTGAGGGAGAGGTGTTCTGGTGAGACCTATTCCTACTCTATACAACCAGTAGAAAAAGAGAAGCAGTCAGAATGTTATCGTCGTTAGCAGTCAGAATGTACCATTCCATCCGTAACAACTGCCTAAACGCGCCCCCCCTTTGTCGTGTGAAACAGGTCTACGCAGTCTGTTTCTATCCGGGTAACGTTGTGTCGTCACTGTATTCACATCGTTCCATCAGCATATCTTTGTGATGTCTGGCTATGTGCTGGCTCTTCTCCGAGGGCCTCCTGAAGCCTTTACAACAGTAGTCACAGCAGTGGGGGTATTCCTTGGTGTGGATCGAGATCACATGGCGTTTGAATCCTGAGGCGTCCGGGCTGTTGTACTCGCAGTACTGACACTGGTACACCTTCCTCCCGCTGTGGGTCTTCATGTGTTTCTTCAGCTCCGTGGACTGGCGGAACCCTCGCCGGCAGCGTTTACACTTAAAGGGGAGGTCCTTGGTGTGAACGGACAGGATGTGTCTGCTGAGGGTGAAAGGTTCAGAAGTCGTGAAGTTACAGTGCCTGCACTGGTGCACCTTGCTGCCCTTGTGCGTCTCTGAGTGTTTCTTCAGCTCAGAGGGCCGGTGGAAGCCCTTCTCACACACGTCACACTGGTGAGGGAAGTCTTTGGTGTGAACAGATATGATGTGTCGTTTTAGATCAGAGGAGTTGGTGCTCTTGTGTTCACAGTGGGGGCACTGGTGGGTCTTGTGGCCCTGCACCATCTCTGTGTGCCGCTGCAGCTCCCCCTCGTCTGCGTAGGCCTGGGGGCAGTGGCCACACTTAAAAGGCAGGTCGGCACCGTGCTTGCTCTTGATGTGAGTCTTTAGGTTGGACTGGTCTGCACAGCGAAAGTCACAGTGCGGGCAGCAGTACGGCTTCTCGCCCGTGTGGGTCCGCATGTGCTTCTTGAGCTCTGACGGGTGACGGAAGCCTTTAGCGCACTCCACGCATACGTGGGCGAAGTTCCTACTATGAACGGCAAGTAGGTGGCGGTTGAGGAGCCCCTGCTCTGCAGTCTCATAGTCACAGTACTTACAGTGGTGCAGTTTGGACTCCTTGTCCCTCAGGATCAGCTTGTTAGATCCGAGCTGGCTGTCTTCGTGGTAACGCCGGGTGTATTCTGTGTAGGTCCTGTTGTATTCTGGGTACTCTGGGGTGGTCCTGTTGTATTCTGGGTACTCTAGGGTGGTCCTGTTGTATTCTGGGTACTCTGGGGAAGAGGTTCTGTCTCTGTCACTGCGATGGACCAGTAGCTTGTGGGACTCCAGGTGGTTGTGGAAGTTGACCTTGAAAAACAAAACAGAATTTATTTATAGTGCGTTTCAGACATGTCACAAGAACAACACACTTAACAGGGAAAAGTAGGAAGGGAAACAATCACAACAAAAAATGTCAACAACGTAATAACATAAAACAGGTTGTTTTGATCCTGGAGACTGATTGGTTGATAAATGGGAGTTGTGGGACAAAAAAGCATCTACACATAATTCTTTCAATTCTACCATTTGGTTTGCAACAGTTAGGGGTTGTATAAACCTACCTGTATGCCTCTACGACCTGTGCAACAATGTATCGTTTTACAAACACAATCTCTCCTGTGTCAATAGGCTAGCTAGCCCAAGAATGAACCTGAAAATAATTATTCACCATGGAAACAGTAAACACTCAAGAGTTCCATTTATTCATTCATTAAACCAGTGCGGTGTGGCCTATGTAGGCCTATTGGATATTTATTCAATTCATTATTTATAAAAAAAGATTCTCTCGGGCCATCATTTAATCTCTGCTAGCTAGCTAGCTACATGCCAATGATTTGTTTAGCATAGCAAAGTCAAATGAATAGAATAATTAGAAGGAACGACTGGGTCAAAACATGAGAAAATAACTAACGACCAGCCTGCTTGGGTAGAAACTTCCGAAAGCGAAAACAAATGTATACATGAAAAATAACGTATTATAGTTATAAAATATCATTCATATTTTTTTATAAATATGTTGGCAACCGTTTCATAAAATGAATAATGCCCTCAAACCTGGAAATTATACCCGGGAATTATAGTGGGACAACTCCCTCCACGGGAGGTATCCCGGCCCTTGGCTTCACCTTGGGCCTCAGAACAGACCTTGTCTGAAGTTGTCATACGATAATTCCTGGGTTCTCAGGTATTATTGCTTAAATAACATAAAATGGAGAGAGTACGAAGGGGAGAAAGGAAGAGTAGTAACAGATGAAAGTCAAATTATGGGGAACATCAGAGATATGAGAGACGGGAACATCAGAGATATGAGAGATGGGAACATCAGAGATATGAGAGACGACAGAGACCTTCTTGTTGGTGGTGAAGTCACAGTCGGTACACTGGTACTTCTTAAGGTGGTGGTCAGGATGGTTCTTCATGTGGCACTTGAGGAAGCCTTGTGACCTGAACTTCTTACCACAGATGTGACAGGGGTAGACGGTCAGGGGCATGCCGTCTGGACCGATGATCACGGCTGGGATGACACAGAGAGCAGAGAGATACTGTATATTACCGAGGACTTGATCAAAACTGACTACAAGGTCTGACAAGAAGCTGAATTTCAAGCCACAAAAAGAAAGCAAAAGGGAATTTCTGCCATGTTTCCACCCCTGTGATAATTTGATACATTCAGGAGATATAACTAGTATGCATGTTCTTTGGGCTCATGTCAGCCGAAGGGATAGTGTAATGTCTGTCTGTACCGGTCTGGCACTGCCGTGACTCTCCCTTCCTCTTCTTCTTCTTGATCTTCTGTTTGAGGGCTCTGTTGGTACCCTGACTGTCTCTGATCTGAAGGTATGGCCTGGTCCCTCCATTCTTCACTGTGTCCACACTGTTATCTACATATAAAACAGCAGGGGGGAGAAACACACTTCAGAAAGTATTCAGACCCTGTTACAGCCTTATTCTAAAATGGATTCAATAGTTGTTTTCCTCATCAATCTACACACAATACCCCATAATGACAAAGCAAAAAACTAATTTTTTGAAAATGTATAACAAATGTACAAGTATTCAGACCCTTTACTCAGTACTTTGTTGAAGCACATTTGGCAGTGATTACAGTCTTCTTGGGTATGACGCTACAAGCTTGGCACACCTGTATTTGGGGAGTTTCTCCCCTTCTTCTCTGCAGATCCCCTCAAGCTCTGTCAGTTTGGATGGGGAGCGTTGCTGCACAGCTATTTTCAGGTCTCTTCAGAGATGTTCGATCGGGTTCAAGTCTGGGGTCTGGCTGGGCCACTCAAGGACATTCAGAGACTTGTCCTGAAGCCAATCCTGCATTGTCTTGTCTGGTTGCTTAGGGTCGTTGTCCTTTTGGAAGGTGAACATCCCTTCAATATGAGGTCCTGAGCGCTCTGGAACAGGTTTCATAAAGGATCTCTCTGTACTTTGCTTGGTTCATCTTTCCCCTCGATCCTGACTAGTCTCCCACGATGCTGCCACCACCATGCTTCACCGTAGGGATGGTGCCAGGTTACCTCCAGACGTGACGCTTTGCATTCAGGCCAAAGAGTTCAATCGTGGTTTCATCAGACCAGTGAATCTTGTTTCTCATGGTCAGAGTCCTTTAGGTGCTTTTTGGCAAATTCCAAGTGGGCTGTCATGTGCCTTTTACTGAGGAGTGGCTTCTGTCTGGCCACTCTACCATAAAGGCCTGATTGGTGGTGTGCTGCAAAGATGATTGTCCTTCTGTAAGGTTCTCCCATCTCTACAGAGGAATTATCGGGTTCTTGGTCACCTCCCTGACCAAGGCCCTTCACCCCCGATTGCTCAGTTTGGCCGGGTGGCCAGCTCTAGGAAGAGTCTTGGTGGTTCCAAACTTCTTCCATTTAAGAATCATGGAAGCCACTGTGTACTGTGTTCTTGGGGACCTTTAATGCTGCATAAATGTTTTGATACCCTTTCCCAGATCTGTGCCCCAATACAATCTGGTTTCTGAGCTCTACGGACGATTGATTCAACCTCATGGCTTGGTTTTTGCTCTGACATGCACTATCAACTGTGGGACCTTATATAGACAGGTGTGTGCCTTTCCAAATCATCTGTGACATTGTGTTGTACATTTTAGAGTTGCTTTTTATTGTTCCCAGCACAAGGTGCACCTGTGTAATGATCATGCTGTTTAAATCAGCTTCTTAATACTCCATCCACCTGACAGGTGTGGCATATCTTGGCAAAGGAGAAACGTTCACTAACAGGGATTTAAACAAATTTGTACACAACATTTGAGAGAAAACTTTTTGTGTGTATGGAAAAAGCCTGGGATCTTTTATTTCAGCTCATGAAACATGGGACCAACACTTTACATGTTGCGTTTATATTTTTGTTCAGTGTAGAACAGTGTGGACTGCAAACAGGTTCAAGTTAACATACTTAGCAAAGATGGGATAGGTGTGCATTATGTTACTGTAAGATGTTTAAACTATAACGGACTAACATTGGAAATGATTTCAAGGCAATACATAAAAAGACTGTAAATACACAACTTGAAGCAACCACATATTTAGTCATGGAGCACGTTGTGATTGGCCAGTGCGAAGCCTTAACACACCCACAATTTGTTTATTCATCAACACCCAGTCTTTCGCGCCACTGACAGCACTGCGATGATCATTTGGGGTTGTGAAAATAGCAAAAATATTTCTAACATGCCCCTGAACCGATAGTGGTACCGCCAGCGCTCGGATTTACCATCGCATCAGGTTTGTTTTAATAGAGCCCATAGTTGTGTGTGCTATATCCAGCTGAAGGAATGCTGTTATTACTGAATATAAAACCAGTTGATCACAAGACAGTAGTGAATCCTTATTCCTCACCGTAGGCAGCAGCCCAGGAGACCGGGACAAACATCTTGTTGTTTGGAGAGTCATCTAGCTGGTTCTCCTGGACTGCAGAGGTCTCCTCCTCTCCTACAATCACCTCCATGTACACCTGCTCTGCCATGTCTGACACATCTGTAAACACACAGAGACAGACAGATTCAGTAACAACCCTTACCCTCCTCCTCTTCACCTACACCTGCTCAGCCATGTCAACCAGGTCTGGAAAACAGACACGGAGATAGTCAGTTACAGGACATGTACAAACACTTACTTCATTTGCCCGAAGCCCTGTTCAAATCCTTTTGAAGTGCACCTGTGAAAGCTCTTTGTTGGAACCTTTTTGTTATTGTTGACCTATCCAGTCGTGTTTGATCACATGATTGGACAGGTGAAATGAAGGGTTCCACTAAAAAACATTCACAGCTGCAGTCATGTGAGAGGAGTTATTTCTTTAAAGAAGAGGGTTTACTCACTGATATCTTCCTCTGACTGGGATTGGTCCTTCACAGCCATGTAGACAATTCTCTCCCCCGGCCATGTCTGGCTCCTCCCCCAGACTCCCCCCCAGGCCATGTCTGGCTCCTCCCCCAGGCCATGTCTGGCTCCTCCCCCTGACCATGTCTGGCTCCTCCCCAGACTCCCCCAAGGCCATGTCTGGCTCCTCCCCCAGACTCCCCCAGGCCATGTCTGGCTCCTCCCCCAGACTCCCGTACAACATGGTGGCCGTTATGGAAGTCACTCTCAAACACCCCCTCTGTCCCACCTACAGATACAGACAGTAACCATGCTTCCACCATGCTTCCAGCCACAGTTTTTATGTGAGTGAAGTCATACCGTAAATGCTTTTTTAAAACTTCGGTAAAATGTTATAAATGGCGACAGATCATTTGTTCATTCGACATGGTGGGATCTTTGTGTCAGAAAAATTAATTATGTGAGAAATGGCAGTGGGGTTGTCTTTATGCGCAAATATTGATAATATAATAACCATCATATCGAAGTCAACTTATGAGTCATGTGATATGGTGTGTGGTCCTCTCACTATGACCCGGGAAAGCAGTTAATTAGACTACAGATGGAAAGTTATATAAACTTCACAGGGGGGTGAAAGTGCACGGTGATCTTGCTGCTCTTTTCCAATATCGATGGTCTTATTCTGGTGACATGATGATCGATGCTTGACTGCCGTTTGACAAATAAAAATTATTCTGCCTTTTATCCATAATAATCTCAACATGTAGACTAGTCTATCCTCACCCTTTATGTGAGCTGTTGTGCCAACACCAGTGTAGGCACATCTGACATTTAACGCAACAGTTTGTGACAAAACTATAAGTAGAGTTGAAAATGGCAACACAGTGACTTTGAGATTTTTATTCACCACATGAAAACTTAAGCGAAAAATTACATTGTGTGCACTACGTCATCACACACTGATTTATATAAATCAGCAACAAGTCCGTTTGTTGGAAACACCACTGGTGACAAAATGCGCATATTTTCTTTATGCATTTTGAATATTCACATGGCCGCCAATTGGATGGAAACCTAGCTAGTAAAACACACACAGTTTACACCATCTCTCTACTCCTCTGAGGAACGCTTACCATCTACTTCAAGTTAGAAGATAATAGTTTGATGCCATTCACAATATGCAAATGCTGCTTCACATTTCAATTGACATGAGCCTCTTGAAATGTTGGACTCCTTGGTGAAAGAATGGTGCTTTCAAGACAACTGGGAACTCTGAAATAACCGAGGTCAAATCATAGCGTCGGTGATCTTCAGGTCAAAAAGTCGTAGCTCAAGAAAGATTCCAGTTTCCGAGTAGGGATTCCAAGTTGGATGATTTTTCCCAGTCGGGAGTTTGTTTTTTTCTGCGTTCCCAGTCGTCTTGAATGCACTGAAGTCTGAGATTTCCCAGTTGTTTTGAACGTGACAGAAGTACCACTCACCTATCTCCACATCGTCATCGGCCTCTGCTTTGAAAATGTAGACCTTGATGACCTCTGACCCCTCCTTGTTGGAGCCGTCGTCCTGCATCACCTCAGTAGTGATCTCTAGAGGAGTGTCTCCTATGTCCAGCTTCTCACCAACGTCATCCACTGGATGGACACAAATAACACATCGCAAGTTAGCTTTTACCGCACAGCAATGTAGGACAACAACAAGGACTTGGGAGGCAAAAATGTCCAGAAGAGCTCATGAAATGCTCTCCAAACAATCCTTCAGATGTATTCTAGCCTATTAATTTGCAGTAGTTGTAAACAATGATTAAAAATACACAACCCCAGTGTGGAGCACTAATCATAGCAAATCATTCAATGAAATCAAGCCTTTTTAATACACTGAACAAAAATAAACGCAATATGCAACAATTTCCCAGATTTTACTGAGTTACAGTTAATATACAGAAATCTGTCAATTTAAATAAATGCATTAGGCCCTAATCTATGGATTGCACATGGCTGGGAATAGAGATATGCATCTGCTGGTCACAGACAACTTAACAAAAAAACGGTAGAGGCGTGGATCAGAAAACCAGTCAGTATCTGGTGTGACCATCTCCTTCACATAGAGTTGATCAGGCTGTTGATTGTGGCCTGTGGAATGTTGACCCACTCCTCTTCAATGGCTGTGCGAAGTTGCTGGATATTGGCGGGAACTGGAACGCGCTATCGTACACGTCGATCCAGAGCATCCAAAACATGTTTTTTTAATTTTATTTATCTAGGCAAGTCATTTAAGAACAAATTCTTATTTACAATGACGGCCTAGACCGGGCCAAACACGGACAACGCTGGGGCAATTGTGCGCCAGGACTTCAAACACAGCCGGTTGTGATACAGCCTGGATTCGAACCAGGGCGTCTGTAGTGACGCCTCTAGCACTGAGATGCAGTGCCTTAGACCGCTGCGCCACTCGGGAGCCCAATGGGTGACATGTCTGGTGAGTATGAAGGTCATGGAAGAACTGGGACATTTTCAGCTTCCAGGAATTGTGTACAGATCCTTGCGACATGGGGCCTTGCATTATCATGCTGTAACATGAGGTGATGGCGGGTGGATGAATGGCACGGCAATGCGCGTCAGGAGCTCGTCGTAGTATCTCTGTGCATTCAAATTGCCATCGATAAAATGCAATTGTGTTCGTTGTCTGTAGCTTATGCCTGCCCATACCATAACCCATCACCACCATGGGGCACTTTGTTCCCAACACCAAACAGCTCGTCCACACGACGCCATACACATGGTCTGCGGTTGTGAGGCCGGTTGGACATACTGCCAAATTCTCTAAAATGACAGAGGTAGCTTATGGTAGAGAAATGAACATTAAATTCTCTGGCAACAGCTCTGGTGGACATACCTGCAGTCAGCATTCCAATTGCACACTCCCTCAAAACTTGAGACATCTGTGGCATTTTGCTGTGACAAAATTGCACATTTTAGAGTGGCCTTTTATTGTCCCCAGCACAAGCTGCACCAGTGTAATGATCATGCTGTTTAACCAGCTTCTTGATCTGCCACACCTGTCAGGGGGATGGATTATCTTGGCAAAGGAGAAATGCTCACTAACAGGGATGTAAACAAATGTGTGCACAACATTTGAGAGAAATAAGCTTTTTGTGAGTATGGAACATTTCTGGGATCTTTTATTTCAGCTCATGAAACATGGGACCAACTCTTTACACGTTGCTTTTCTATTTTTGTTCAGTGTAGTTTGTAGGGCTAGTTGGTTAGTTGACTCACAGGAGATCATGAGGTAGTCCTCCGAGGTGCTCTTCTCATCCTCCTCATCTGTCTGCAGAGACACAGCCTCCACCTCCTCATGGGCCTGGATCACTGTCTCCTCCTGCCCCACCTCCTCCCCAACCAGCACCTCCTGGTCCAAGCCCTCCACCCCGTCCTCCTCCTGGTGCTCCACAAAGAGCTGGTCTGGCATGTGGTGGTGATGGTGGACTGAGCCCTGAATGAGGTCTGAGGTTAGAATGTGGTGGTGGTGAGAGTCCATAGCCACCTCGCCGCCCAGCAAGTGCTCGTGGCCGATGTCAGGGCCTTCAATCACCTCCGTCTCTAGGTCTTCCTCGAGGCCCTTGACCTCCGCCTCGAGGCCCTCGACCATCTGTGTCTCCAGCTCCACCACCTCCTCTCCAAAGCCTTCCACCTCCGTCTCTAGGCCCTCCACCTCCGTCTCTAGGCCTTCCGTCTCTTGGCCCTCCACCTCCGTCTCTTGGCCCTCCACCTCCGTCTCTTGGCCCTCCACCTCCGTCTCAAGGCCCTCCACCTCCGTCTCAAGGCCCTCCACCTCCGTCTCAAGGCCCTCCACCTCCGTCTCAAGGCCCTCCACCTCCGTCTCAAGGCCCTCCACCTCCGTCTCAAGGCCCTCCACCTCCACCTCCGTCTCAAGGCCCTCCACCTCCACCTCCGTCTCAAGGCCCTCCACCTCCACCTCCGTCTCAAGGCCCTCCACCTCCACCTCCGTCTCAAGGCCCTCCACCTCCACCTCCGTCTCAAGGCCCTCCACCTCCAGGCCGTGCTCCAGCAGGATGCCTTCGTCTGTCATGACATCAGACAGGAGCATGCCCTCTGGCATGGACACCACAATGTGATCCCCTTCGATGTGGGCCAGACCCCTCATTCCTGCCACTGTACAGGGAAACAGTAAGAGGGGGAATATTATTACAGGAAAGTTTCCACTGCAGCTCTGGTTTGGCCTGAGACTTTTCCAGGCTTTCCTCTTAGTGGAAAAACACCCAAAAAAAGGACTGTAAGATACAGCTACACAAGACATTGCTGTAGTGTGGTCAGCATCTAACTTTGCATGAGGCATTGGGCTATCAAGTGAAGACAACATATACACTATCACAAGGCCATATTGACCTACCAAAGTCTTGCATGATCATGGTGTGAGGCATCTTTAACTCCTGTGTGTGTAGCTCCAGGATCCCTCCGCCGTGGTCCATCTCTTTGATCTTAAAAAGGCGTAAATAAAATGATTAATGTTAGGCCTACACATCATTTCAGAGGTTCTATATTCCTTACACAAAGCATCTCGGAGTGCTGAACTAGGATCAGTTTGGCCTTCAGATCATAATGAATAATATTACATGGACAGATCCTAGATCAGCACTCCTACTCGGGAGACACTTTGTGGATACAGGCCCTGGATATTGATTAGTGTCAGTGTGTATTACCTTCACATTTGATGGCAACGCTCTCTAAAATAAGAACAGTGTGTTGCTGGTGTTTCTTCCTTCCATCGGGGGGAGAGAACCCTGCAAAAGAAGGGACAACATAAGCTGTGAGATAGATGCCACTGAAAACATTGAGATCTTTCATCCATGTACCACGAGAGGACATGTGGGAAAGGCTTATGACATCACATACCCAGTAGATCATATCAAATGTTATTTGTCACATGTGCCGAATACAACAGGTGTAGACCTTACAGTGAAATGCTTACTTACAAGCCCTTAACACTTTTCTTAGCGGCATTGTTGGTTAAGTAAAAAATAGATAAGTAAAAAAAAAAAAAAAAAGGGGCTATATACAGTGGGTACCGGTTAGTCGAGGTAATATGCACATGTAGGTAGCGTTAAAGTGTCTATGCATAGATAATAAACAGAGAGTAGCAGCAGTGTAAAAGAGGGGAGGGAGGGGCAATGCAAATAGTCTGGGTAGCCATTTGATTAGCTTATGGCTTGGGGGTAGAAGCTGTTAAGAAGCCTTTAGGACCTAGACTTGGTGCTCCAGTATCGCTTGCCTTGCAGTAGCAGAGAGAACGGTCTATGACTAGTGTGGCTGGAGTCTTTGACAAGATATCCTCCGTGTAAGCTATTTTATGATGATAAGGATGTTGAAACTGCATTATTCTAGCTGCTGGTATAGCTGTGTCTGTCTTGCCATAATTAATGGCTGGAAAAAATATGACCACATACTCGACTGGTGCTGCAGTGGAAAGTGTTGATTAGTTAGCACTTGTTGATGCCATTCGAGTCAGTCCTAGCTCATATTGAATATGAATGAATGAGATATTGGGACATATATTTCTATTATGAGACCGTTCCAGCTTTAAAATGTCGAAAAGGAAGGACCTAGAACGGATATGTTGTTTTTCCTGCTTCTTAATTGTAATGACTTGCGCTGTCCCACACACGCCCACCGTTCATTGCCCAATTTCATGGTTGCCTGGATTCTGCATCTGAAGCAGGGCAAGCTAGCGAGCACTCGCTATTTAAAAGAAATCAAGATAACCAACTAGCTAGTGTTACTACTACATCCACCTGATTGCAAAATGTCCGTGGTGACACTTGCAAACATGTTAGTCAATCCAGTCATTGGGTAGGCTATATGTATCGGGCTAGTCAGCCAGCTAATAACTAGATAAACTACCTAGCTAGTTAAACAAGCGGTTTGCTGCGGATGCCGACATCTGGGGGTCCCACAAACGCAACGTTGTGCAATACTGCAAAGAAAAGATATAGATATATATACACATTACAGTCATATGTGGTTGAACAGTGTGTGGTGCTTAATGGCTCATTTCGATTCCGCCATTTTGGTTAGATAGCTTGTTAGTTAGCGTGTTTTAAAACTCCAGAAACCTCCACAAATCAACCATTGTTGCTAAATGAACAACTTGCCACGCAATCGATACCACAATGTAAACACAAGCGACGTGTGCATTCACGACATTTATCGATGCATTTGTAATTGCGAAGGGACATTAGCTAGCTAGCCTAGCATGTCAGCTAGCGCATGCGGCATAACCATGTTGTTTTCCGGCGGGCTGACGGCCCGCAACACCGACCGGGCCCTAGTCACATATACGATATGCCATTTCAATCGTTTCGAAAGGTTTTACCTGATTATGGACTCCTTCAAATATATCGTGGTTATTTCTTCTTTCTCGGTTTTGTCTGTTATTGTTTGGGTCTATTTTTTCGACACTAAGCTAAATGCGGCCTGTACATTTGGATCCCCGGGCACTCTTTCCGAGGCCTGGGCCAATCACGTTGCTCGCCTGCAACCAAGGGAGGGCAGACAATGCGTGGCCTCGTTAGTGCTGATCCCTGTCTATTTGCGTCACGCCAGGGAGAGCTGAGAGTCCAAATCGATGTTGATAGAGAGAACGTACGATTTACCTATTGATCAGGATTGTTACAGCAGTTGATTAAATAAAAAATATACTTTTCATGTGTGTGTGATTATCAAGCAAGGTTCAACAGTGGATAGAGGACAGCAGTGCATTGCAGTTACAATCAATCATGTGCATACACATTCATAGTTCCTAATAAAAAGTTATCCCCTACTACAATGACACTACACGTTTTGGAATAGACATTTATTGCCTGGTTCAATAAGACATAACAGTAGGATTATTATTAGATTGAGTTTCAAAAACAGAGCAGATATTTTTTTTTTAATCACCAGAATTTGTTCCAGCCTACAGCTCATCAGTCTCTGGTGCGTGCAGCGGAAGAGCATCTACAACAGCAACAAAGTCAATATTCAAGTTCTGGGTAGGTTTTATTCTTCATTTTCATTACAGATCCTGCTGTTCAGAGGCACTCCACATGAGGGTGCATAGCTGGTTGTCTCAGAAAGAGCATAAGGCCTTTACTTCGTGCGGCAACGGTTTATTTTATTAGTACAGAGGTATTCAAAAACCAACACTCAGATTCACCAACCGATATGCAGTAAAAAAACTGTGGTATTCATTGATTTACATCAACTCAACTACAAGTAGTAGTTCGTTGGATTTTTATAAACAGTGCTGCAGCAACAGATATGCACCTTGGCACAAATAATTAATCCCAACAATAACATTTTTTTTTTTAAATAAGTCTGTTCTTCCAAGTTTTGATGGAAGGGTAGTGTGGTCCAGAGCTGTTGCGTTAGTCGGCAAAACACAATTATACAGGAATGACAACCAATCACTCAAACATTCAAAAAACAACTTCCCACACGCATCAACATGATGGTTGTTCCTTGGAAGAACAGACTTATTATTTATAAGGCTATTATATAACAAACTAATTTCTTTGTCCTCCGAGGAAAGAAACCTAAACAGAAACACATAATGCAACACCCAAGATGTGATCACCTTCATATCAGTTCAACTTCACACACAACAGAACAAACAGTCCATCCCTTCATATCAGTTCAACTTCACACACAACAGAACAAACAGTCCATCCCTTCATATCAAGAGTTCAACTTCACACACAACAGAACAAACAGTCCATCCCTTCATATCAAGAGTTCAACTTCACACACAACAGAACAAACAGTCCATCCCTTCATATCAAGAGTTCAACTTCACACACAACAGAACAAACAGTCCATCCCTTCATATCAAGAGTTCAACTTCACACACAACAGAACAAACAGTCCATCCCTTCATATCAAGAGTTCAACTTCACACACAACAGAACAAACAGTCCATCCCTTCATATCAAGAGTTCAACTTCACACACAACAGAACAAACAGTCCATCCCTTCATATCAGTTCAACTTCACACACACACACAACAGAACAAACAGTCCATCCCTTCATATCAGTTCAACTTCACACACACACACACAACAGAACAAACAGTCCATCCAAAGTCTTCAATCATTTGTAAATCAATGGAATTGTAAACAAATAACAACCCTTAGTCTTCTCTCAACTATCATAAAATATAGACTGGAATTGGAATCGACATGTTATAAACAACATCTTGTGTACTCTGGAAGCTCTGTCCATGTCCTGTCTCCAGTGTATCAGTGGGGTGAGAGGGTTCTCCATGCCAGGGAAGCTCTGTCCATGTCCTGTCTCCAGTGTATCAGTGGGGTGAGAGGGTTCTCCATGCCAGGGAAGCTCTGTCCATGTCCTGTCTTCAGTGTATCTGTGGGGTGAGAGGGTTCTCCATGCTAGGGAAGCTCTGTTCATCTACAGTGGTATGTTCATAGGCCAGCGGTATGTTCAGAGACAAGTTGGTGTTGCCTACAGGGGTACGTTCAGAGACAAATTGGTGTTGCCTACAGGGGTACATTCAGAGACAAGTTGGTGTTGCCTACAGGGGTACGTTCAGAGACAAGTTGGTGTTGCCTACAGGGGTACGTTCAGAGACAAGTTGGTGTTGCCTACAGGGGTATGTTCAGAGGCAATTAAGTTGGTGTTTATACTAAAACGTGAGGTAAAAGAGAGAGGTGGAGGAAGTTTCCTTGTTGCCTCAGTAGCAGCCGTCTCGCCACGACTCATTTGAGATTGGGCCATTCGTTTTAGTCATCCCCATAGACCTAACGAACAAAGACAACAATGACATAAGTCTTGATACCTGTAAGAGAGCCATTAAAACAGTCTGTGCCCTCCACTGATAAGGAGTAATCACATTTAACCAACGGAATGACTATTGAAAGTCACACTCGTATCAACTCACTGAGTAATCATCCCAAGTCATAATGCTGAATGCGTATTTATAAATGATCAATCAAATCAATCAATCAAATAATCACCTTCTAAGTGGCTGGGCCAGTCTACCCCTTGAGGATGGGGCTGCTGCCTGCCTCCCACCCCCAGTAGAGGCTCTCCCGGCTGTGTAGGCTCCCCCATTGGCAGGCCCTGGGGACTGGACCCTCCGTACCCCTCCATTGGGTCCACTCTGGACTACAGGCAGGCCCCTGGAGGGCTGGCGGGCCCCCGGCATGGAGCCCATGGCTTTGACAGGGACCCGCATGGACAGAGAGGACTGGCCACTGCCTCGCATCCGACTGGATGACATACCTGGGGGCATGATGAGATGGGTTTTGGAGAGCACTATCCACACTCAAAAAGTTTACATGTGGTCTTTCACTTATTTCATGTTCATATGCCAATGCTCTGATGACAATACAATACAGGAAATGAGAGAAGAGCACATTCTCTGTATACTTGACATCAGGAATTGTGGCAGCAAAAAGTTGTAGACTAGATGCCTCTACCTAGAGGAATATAAGTAGAACTAACGTGTATAACCAGGGAGGGACAGTACTGAGGGAGGAGTTGTAGACTAGACGCCTCTACCTAGAGGAATATAAGTAGAACTAACGTGTATAACCAGGGAGGGACAGTACTGAGGGAGGAGTTGTAGACTAGACGCCTCTACCTAGAGGAATATAAGTAGAACTAACGTGTATAACCAGGAGGGACAGTACTGAGGGAGGAGTTGTAGACTAGACGCCTCTACCTAGAGGAATATAAGTAGAACTAACGTGTATAACCAGGGAGGGACAGTACTGAGGGAGGAGTTGTAGACTAGACGCCTCTACCTAGAGGAATATAAGTAGAACTAACGTGTATAACCAGGGAGGGACAGTACTGAGGGAGGAGTTGTAGACTAGATGCCTCTACCTAGAAGAATATTAGTGGAACTGAGGTGAAGTTGTGAGCAGGTCTGATTTATCTGCTGTGGGGTGGACGGACGGACAATGGTTACCTGAGGAGGGGGAGTGGGGCAGGTGTAGGTAGGGGTTACCTGAGGAGGGGGAGTGGGGCAGGTGTAGGTAAGGGTTACCTGAGGAGGGGGAGTGGGGCAGGTGTAGGTAAGGGTTACCTGAGGAGGGGGAGTGGGGCAGGTGTAGGTAGGGGTTACCTGAGGAGGGGGAGTGGGGCAGGTGTAGGTAGGGGTTACCTGAGGAGGGGGAGTGGGGCAGGTGGAATATGCGGTTACCAGAGCTCTGGAGGTTAGCCTCCATGTTGCGGCTGTTCCTGACCGCCTCCAGGGAACGCAGGCTGGTGCGGGGGGCCAGGTTAGGCATGCTGTGCCTCACCTCTTCTGGAACCACACACACACAGCTAGAGTTGGAGATAGACTAAACTGAATCTGCATTCTATAGCAGGATCTCCCAAAGTTGGTCCTGGGGCCCTCCCTGGGTGCGTATTTTGGGTTTGCCCTAGCACTACACAGCTGATTCAATCAAAGCTTAATGATGAGTTGGTTACTTGAAATAGCTGTGTAGGTCTAGGACAAAAACCTGGGGGGACCCAAGGACCGAGTTTGGGAAACGCTTTCCTATAGCACAAATCCATTTATAAGTCATGTCTTCAAATCGTACAGAGTACATCTAACTGATAATTCCCTGTAGTTCTGACTGTGTACAGACACTGCTATGTGTTCGGGTTGTGTGTGATGCATGAACACTCCAGTCTCCTACCCTCAGTCTTGGCGAACTTTAGCAGCTCGGGCCCGGGCCCCTGTAGCGATCGGCGTGGAACACGTTGTCGGGGGGCCCCCAGCCTGCTGTACTCTGCCTGGCCCTGGGAACCCGTGGAGGGGGAGAGGCAGCGGGGCGAGCTCAGGGGAGAGGGGGAGTAGCGGAGGCGTCGCTGAGGCAGAGAGCAACACTCATCCTCCTCATCCTCCAGGCTGTAGGTATCAAACTCCTGATCGCTGTAGGTCCCACACCGACGTAGAGACTGGAGGGAGGCAGAGGAACTACGACGAGACACTGAGGCAGAGCTGGAGGCATAGTCCTGTCTCAGACCTGAGAGCGAGAGATAGTTACAGGCCCTGGATGCTGTCACAGGTGAGGACATACACATGAAAGAACAAGGGTCTACTGTATTTTATACAACGGGTGGGTCTAATCCTGAATGCTGATTGGTTAAAACCGCATTCCAGCCGGTGTCTATTCCACAAGTGACCACCAGCTAAATCGATGACGTTAAAATGCCTATTTACTCTGTTCAAGTCTCATTAGCCCAGCCAGGCAATTTATGAACTTGATCTCCACTATAAAAAGCATCTATATATTATCTCCATTTCCTTTGTACTAACATTTAGTTTTCAACAGCAGCGATTTATATAAACCTTGCTGTCTGTCTCTCCGATATTTGCAACATTGTTTCATTATTAAAATTAGATTTACAGCTGTCTCAGTAATGAACGTGTCGGGATGAGAGACAGGTAGGCAGCTTTTCTCAGCCAGTCAAAATCACGAATCAGCGTAATTTTTATGGATATACAGTGCCTTCAGAAAGTATTCAGACCCCTTGACTTTTTCTACGTTGTTACTTTACAGCGTTATTCTAAAATTTATTAAATTGTGTTTTTTCCTCAATCTACACACAATACCCCATAATGACAAAGTTTGTTGCTCATTTATTAAAAATAAAAAACAGAAATATTACATTTACATAAGTATTCAGACCCTTTACTTAGTACTTTGTTGACGCAGCCTTGAGTCTTCTTGGGTATGACGCTACAAGCTTGGCACACCTGTATTTGGGGAGTTTCTCCCCTTCTCTGCAGATCCTCTCAAGCTCTGTCAGGTTGGATGGGGAGCGTTGCTGCACAGCTATTTTCAGGTCTCTCCAGAGATGTTCAAGTCCAGGCTCTGGCTGGGCCACTCAAGGACATTCAGAGACTTGTCCCGAAGCCACTCCTGCGTTGTCTTGGCTGTGCGCTCAGGGTCATTGTCCTGTTGGAACGCAAACCTTAACCCCAGTCTGAGGTCCTGAGCACTCTGGAGCAGGTTGTCATCAAGGATCTCTCTAATTTTCTCCTTTCATCTTTGCCTTGATTCTGACTAGTCTCCCAGTCCCTGCCGCTGAAAAACATTCCCACAGCATGATGCTGCCACCACCACGCTTCACCATAGGGATGGTGCCAGGTTTCCTCCAGACGTGACGCTTGGCATTTAGGCCAAAGAGTTCAATCTTGGTTTCATCAGACCAGAGAATCTTGTTTCTCATGGTCTGAGAGTCCTTTAGGTGCCTTTTGGCAAACTCCAAGCGGGCTTTCATGTGCCTTTTACTGAGGAGTGGCTTCTGTCTGGCCACTCTACCATAAAGGTCTGATTGGTGGAGTGCTGCAGAGATGGCTGTCCTTTTGGAAGGTTCTCCCATCTCCACAGAGGAACTTTGAAGCTCTGTCAGAGTGACCATCGGGTTCTTGGTCACCTCCATGATCAAGTCCCTTCTCCCCTCATTGCTCAGTTTGGCTGGGCGGCCAGCTCTAGGAAGAGTCTTGGTGGTTCCAAACTTCTTCCATTTAAGAATTGTATTTTGTATTTATTTTTTATTTCACCTTTATTTAACCAGGTGTCCAGTTGAGAACAAGTTCTCATTTACAACTGCGTCCTGGCCAAGATAAAGCATATCAGTGCGACAAAAAAACAACAGAGTTACACATAAACAAACGTACAGTCAATAACACAAAAGACAAGAAAGATCTTTCTATTTATGTACAGTGTGTGCAAATGTAGAAGAGTAAGGAGGTAGGCAAATATTCCATAGAGGTGAAAATAATTACAATTTAGCATTAATACTGGAGTGATTGATGTGCAAGTAGAGATGCTGGGGTGCAAAACAGCAAGAGTGTAAGTAATAATATGGGGATGAGGTAGTCGGGTGTGCCATTTACAGATTGGCTGTGTACAGGTACAGTGATTGGTAAGCTGCTCTGACAGCTGATGCTTAAAGTTAGAGAAGGAGATATAAGACTCCAGCTTCAGAGATTTTTGCAATTCGTTCCAGTCATTGGCAGCAGAGAACTGGAAGGCGGCCAAAGGAAGTGTTGGCTTTGGGGATGACCAGTGAAATATACCTGCTGGAGTGCGTGCTATGGGTGGGTGTTGCTATGGTGACCAGTGAGCTGAGATAAGGCGGGGCTTTACCTAGCAAAGTCTTATAGATGACCTTGAGCCAGTGGGTTTGGCGATGGATATGTAGTGAGGGCCAGCCAACGAGAGCATAGAGATCACAGTGGTGGGTAGTATATGTGGGGCTTTGATGACAAAACGGATGGCACTGTGATTGACTACATCCAGTTTGCTGAGTAGAGTGTTGGGGGCTATTTTGTTAACCAGGCGAGGCAGTCATTTGAGAAGCCAAGGCTGTCAATCACTGCATTCTTATCGGCAGAGTCGAAAGCCTTGGCCAGGTCGATGAAGACGGCTGCACAGTACTGTCTTTTATCGATGGCGGTTATGATATCGTTTAGGACCTTGAGCGTGGCTGAGGTGCACCCATGACCAGCTCGGAAACCAGATTGCAAAGTGGAGAAGGTACGGTGGGATTCGAAATGGTCGGTGATCTGTTTATGAACTTGGCTTTCGAAGATATTAGAAAGGCAGGGCGGATATAGGTCTATAACAGTTTTGGTCTAGAGTGTCCCCCTTTGAAGGGGGATGACCGCAGCAGCTTTCCAATCTTTGGGGATCTCAGACGATACGAAAGAGAGGTTGGGATTGCAAAAATGTCTGCGGATAAACTTAGAAAGAGAGGGTCCAGATTGTCTAGCCCAGCTGATTTGTAGGGATCCAGATTTTGCAGCTCTTTCAGAACATCAGGAGAAGCGGGAAGGGGGGTTGGGCAAGTTGCTGCAGGAATGTTTTGGGACCCTTCCCCAGATCTGTGCCTCGACAAAATTCTGTGTTGGTGTTCTACGGACAATTCATTCGACCTCATGGCTTGGCTTTTTCTCTGACATGCACTGTCAACTGTGGGACCTTAGAGACAGCCTTTCCAAATAATGTCCAATCAATTGAATTTACCACAGGTAGAAACTTGAAGGATGATTAATGGAAACAGGATGCACCGAGGCTCAAATTCAATTCTCATAGCAAAGGGTCTGAATATTTATGTAAATAAGGTATTTCTAAAAACCTGTTTTTGCTTTGTCATTATGGGGTATTGTGATGTCCTTATGGGGTATTGTGATGTCCTTATGGGGTATTGTGATGTCCTTATGGGGTATTGTGAAGTCATTCTGGGGTATTGTGTGTAGAATGTTTAGATTTTTTTGATTGAATCCATTTTAGAATAAGGTTGTAACATAACAACGTGGGAAAAGCCAGGGGGTCTGGATACTGTCTGATGGCGCTGTATACAAAGAACTATTAATAGAAAACAGGTCAAACCAAACGAAGTGCAGCTAGTTTGCAGTATTTCCAGCTTCAGTTTAAAGTTATTGTGTTAGCTGTGTTGTTGGCTAGCTCCCGTACAACAGTGTCCTGACGAGAGAGCACATTTTTCTATACTAAGTGAATTTGCACATCATTAGCGAACATGTTATGGATGTATCCAAATAAATGGCACTGGAGAGCAAACAAATGCAGCTACTTTGTTGTTATTCTGGCTGCACTCTATGATGTGACTGTTAATTAGTTGTAGTTGGCTAGCTAGCAACCCTAGATGTTTGTTGGGACTATATCTTGTGGAAGGATGAAATTGTATGAATAAATTCATCACAATAAAGTTGAATGAAAATATGTCAATCATTATTTGAATGTTTTGGTAACTTGTTGTATAAAAGCGATAATGCCCTCGAAGCCGATGTTTGGAGGATATATTGGCACGGTAACACTGGCTTCTCAGGCATTATCACTTAAGTGTGTATCTACATGGACAATAACTCTGAAAGACATGGACACACCCACCCACACATTACAAACACAGTCCTGCCCTAAGCACAGACTACCACAAAGAGACAGCATATTCTCAGTCTTCTATATTCTCAGCATATAGACAATAACAATGATGTAACCCTTTAGACTTTGGTAACACAGTATTCAAGACAACACCACTCACTCTTCCTGAAACACATGATCACGGCAGTCATTATTCTAGAAAACACCACTCACTCTCTTCCTGTAGGCGGGCCATGATCTGGACGTCAGTGAGGTCCTGTAGCTTGTAACCCATGGAGATGGAGTCGTCTGAGGTACTCAGCTCACTGTCTACAGACGACTGGGAACTCAGAGCAGAGTGCACACTCATGTAGCCTGAAATTACAATAACACAACCGTGATTTAGATCACACACACACACTACTTCAGAATCCACCACAGTTTTGACACACACAACTGTCCATTGAGAGATAAAAATAAGGACTATAATACAACCTGAAAACCAAGGACATGCAACTATACATTATCCATACACAGCTATTCAGTAGACTATTATCTGTATTCGTCTCCAATCATAGACTGAGGGCTGGTCCAGTAACAATGTTTCTGGATCAGGCCTGCATTATGAGAGGAGATATTGAGAAGTCCAGACCTCCTTGTCTGTCCTACTGTATCAGTCTAGACACAGTGCTGAGGACAGCTGGAAGCATGAGGTGTCTACTAGGCATCAGCAGGGCCATCGTCTGACACACACACCCTTCAACCCTTCATTCAAACTGTCTGACACACACACCCTTCATTCAAACGGACACACACACACCCTTCATTCAAACGGACACACACACACCCTTCATTCAAACGGACACACACACACCCTTCATTCAAACGGACACACAGAGGCAACAACAACAGCATCCAGGGTGTTTGGTTATATAACAGATGTGGGATTAGGAGGGGTCAACAGCAAGCAAAACATTTACATACTTTATGCAAAGGAGTGTTATTTACAGTCTGTGTTCATAATAACAACATAAGCATTGTGTTGGTTTACATAGCGCCACCCACACATTGAGAAGTTAAAATGTGTTTTCCCAGTATAGCTAAGGGTCAAAGTATTTGATATCCACACCACTCTGCAAAGCAAGCCTGTAAATGCCATGTTTTGGTAAAATAATGATCAATGCATAATACAAGATACCATTCAGCATCCTGGCTGTAGTAGTCCAATATACCCAATAGAGCTAACCTTTGACCCTTTACGTCGTTGAGTTGAGGAGAACAACCCTTTGAAGAAACGTTGCAGACAACAGCAAACATTTCAAATATTTAAACTCCTTACAAAACGTGTTACTTTAAGTCCTACTCCAGTCTCCCTTTCAGCTCATTCATCACCTGTTTTATTTAACATGCCCATCTCATTAGGTGGTCCAGGTGTCCAGACTACTGTATTTATACATGGGTATTGTTTTTTCCAACAGGAAAAGTTCTAAAATAAATGCACTGCGTCTTTAAGAACTTCAAGTTAAAAAAAAAAATCTGATACTGCTTTATCTTGAGTTTCACCAACACAAAAAACAGAGCAGTTGAATGTAAAACACGTGGTGTATTAATACCATGCCTACCTGAGTTACCACTGGCTAGTGGGGTTTTGTTAGTGGATTTGTTGTGGTACCCAGGAGAGAGGAGGCCAGAGCCAGCCTCCCTCGTCTGACCAGAGCTGCTGTAGATGTTCCTCCAGCGAGACACTAAAGGCACACAGGGGAAGAGACAGGAGAGGACTCACACAGTTACATGAAACAGAGTCAAGGCCTGTATCATACCAAAAGAGTTAACTTCACTAGAGCGCTACGACTTTTTTGGCCAACATCAGTGCCCTTGTAGGCAACAAAAAAAACATGTGGTGTGAGTGAGTATGTGCTCAGGATTCCTTTACCGGTTCTTTAGATACCCAGTCTGAAGTGAACAAGAACTTTAAAAAGTAATTCCTGATCAGAGAGAAAGTACAGCTATCCGAGTGTCTAAACGGCCGTGGCTGGTTCATTTTGAGCTGAGAGACTAGAGGCATTGGTTTTCAAAACAGCTTTTAGAACTTACTGTCCTATATCAACACTTACATAAGAGCTAACAACGGAGGCTATGACAGGGCATTCATTCCTAGGGCAATGGGTTCTATATAAATGTTCTCTTACTTCAAGGGTCATCGTTCGCTGATATACACTGTTTGACACTACCTTCATTCTATTCAGCCCCATTGGTGTCTATATTTTTACTGACTTCACACAGCGTCATTGTCGGCCACTACCTTCATTCAGACTCATTGCCAGTGCCGAATGGGCCACAACATAAGTTTGGGAAGGGTGTAACTGATCTAGATCACCCTTATAGGCTACGAGCGGTAGCAATGAGGCTATGGCAGGTCATTATTCCTAAGGCACTGGTTCTTATATGTTTTATTTACTTCATCCAGGAAGCAGTATTGTTTGCTATTCACTGTCTGCCATTGACTGAGCCAATGGGCCACAACAACACAAGTTTAGGAGGGTGGAACTGTCCAATATCACACTTCTATAACATGACTCATAACTACGGGGTAGGTTATAGCCTAGTGAATGACTTCCTATGTTTGCCCGCTGCCTGTGCCAGTGGGTAGTTGATGTAATACAGTGAGTGTAGGAGTAAACTCTGGAGCTGTAATCTCCTGTACCACACATGAAAGTATTTGATGGTACTGTCTACATAGGAGTGGATGTATTTGATGGTACTGTCTACATAGGAGTGGATGTATTTGATGATACTGTCTACATAGGAGTGGATGTATTTGATGATAAGTTGACAGCAGTGTCATAGTGCACCAGAAGCAGTCAGACTCTACAGAGATCAAAGACCTTTGCTTAGACCACATATGCCATAAGTAGCCATGTACCGATGCATAGACCTGGGGCCTTCTTATCAAAGCACCAGCTGCTGTCCATCTATCCTCAATACATCCACTCCTTTTTTAATAGAGTTTCTCGTGATCGACAAAACAACTTTTGTTACGTCTTGATGACCAGAAAATTACCTTGTAATCGCTATTTAAAATAAATAAATATTATAATGTCCTCTCTGGACTTCCATACAATATTCTGGCGCATTTTAGAGCACTACACACAAAATGAGCTGTAAACAAGGACTACAGAGGGTTGGGGAAGATAGATAAACCGTAGTAAAGTTCCACTGAAATTGACCATGGCAAATGTGTTGACCTAGCAATTGTCATTGTCTGTGTCCCAAATAGCACCCTATTCCCTCTTAAGTGCACTACTTTTTACCTGGGCCAAAAGGCTCACACCATTCCGTGTGCATATCGCCATGTAATGCATGCACACTCCCTGGAAAGATATGTAGCACTTTTGAGGAAGCTTGGAGTTAACTATGGCAACCTTGCTTTCCCGGATACCGGTACCTCGGCTGGGACCGAGGTGTAGGAAGCGGAGAGAGACTTGGGGCTGTGGTCGAAACAGGTGGAACTAGCATTCCAATGGAGAGATCGTTAGGTGGCTGGTTAGATACAAGGCCCAGGTTCGGATTGCGATGGGGGTTTCTCGGCTAACGAAGAGGACTTAGTTCCGGGACAGTTACGGGAGTAGCGGGGGAAAACCTAGTATCGAACATGCCGTTCATAGAACTGTGCCACAACCTGGTCCAACCCGCATTCAGCTAAGCTGATGCTGCATGGGTGTGGCCCCGTCATGATCTGGAAGGGATGGAGGGGGCAGGGCTGCTGCACATGCCTCCGGTGGATGGCAAGCTAGCTGACTACCTAGCACCGTTGCCTAAAAGAGGGTGGCAAATGCAAATCCTACGCTCCCTAACAAGCACTGTCGCTTTCGGCTGCTGATCTGGAGAAGGTGCATCTTGCAGACGGGGTGCCCGATCCCTGTAGTCTTTCACTATGCTGCAGGTCTCACAGACTTAGTTTCTGGAGGAGATGGGCGCGGCTTTGGCCACAGGAGAGCCCCAACGCAGAGCTCCTGGATGAGATGCGTGATGCGGCAGACTTAGTTTCTGGAGGAGATGGGCGCGGCTTTGGCCACAGGAGAGCCCCAACGCAGAGCTCCTGGATGAGATGCGTGATGCGGCAGACTTAGTTTCTGGAGGAGATGGGCACGGCTTTGGCCACAGGAGAGCCCCAACGCAGAGCTCCTGGATGAGATGCGTGATGCGGCAGACTTAGTTTCTGGAGGAGATGGGCACGGCTTTGGCCACAGGAGAGCCCCAACGCAGAGCTCCTGGATGAGATGCGTGATGCGCCAGACTTCATTCTGCGCATGTCCCTGTGCACCGTTCTGGCGCTTGGGAAGAGCATGGGAGCTTTGGCTGATGCTTTCACAGGTGCCGGAGAGGGACAGACACATGTACCTCGATAAGCTGATTTCTCTCACAGGGTTGTTCGGGTCGGCCCTGGAGGCTATGCAGGCCCAGTTCGAGGCCAAAAAGCAGAAAGATGAGGTGCTGCATGCTTTTCTCCCTCGGAGAAACACCTTCTGGAAGACAGAGATCCGCCGGCCAAGCGGACTGCTCCAGGGGCCGGTCCCAGCACCAGGTCGGATCGGCCTGATTCCTAGGCACAACGCCAGTCTGTCACAAGCACCTCCCCGCTTCAAGGGGCGAGGTGAGAGAGACGGTCTTGCCAAGGCACGGGAAGTTTGGGGATGGCACAGGATCGGGTCCTCCCTTGCCAACACCGGTGGTGACAACAGTAACCCCAAGTGGCATGGCCAATCTGGGTACATCCTGGATGGCTGAAGCCTGTGGACCCAGAGTGGACTGGGCTTCAGGCAAATGCTTGCACCTAAACACATGGTTTCAACCCCATTGTTTTGGGGTTTCAAGAGTGTTGTGTATTCCACATAGTTCAATAAAACATGTCCCTCCTACACAAGGTTGTCAAGAGTGGTGGAGATAAAAATAAGATAAAAAAAGAGCTGTCTAACCCCATAGCAGCACATTCCATTCCTGGGGCTCGATTTAGAGGCAGGCTATTCTATCCCTGGAAAGGGGGTCCAGCTTTGCTTGGCCAAATTTTGATTGGGGTGCACAGTATGGGGATAATGACTTATGATACCGGGGATAATGACTTTATGATAGCGGTCATTCTCCTGCCACTATTATTGATGCGGCCGTTCCACCGCTGTGCGATAGCCTCACACTTTGCTGCATCTGGCCACCTAAACCTGTCGAGTCAGGCGTCCCTGACATGCTTTTGGGCACTAGCCCAGTGGAGGGACTCTGGCTGCTGTCGCAAGGGGTTCTCATGAGCCAGGTGTTCTCATGGGCCAGGTGTTGTCACGACAGACGTGTCCCCGTGTGAGGATTACTCAATTTGGGGACTATGGGCGGCGTCACAGAAAACCCTGCATATCAATTACCTGGAAATGCTGACTGTGTACTTAGCGCTCAGGCGCCTCCTCCTGCGTTTGTCGGGCCGGCATGTGCTGACATGATGGTGGAACACATCAGACCGGGGGTCCCCCTCACCTTCCTGTTACTGTGGAGCAGTGCATATTTGCTCGGACGTCGGGCGGTGCTGAGGATCTGCTATCCAGGGGGAACCTCTTCCCCAGGGACGCTCTGGCGCACCAGTGGCCTTGGACCCTCCTTTACGTGTTCTTGTGGCTCCCAGTTGGCCCAGGCAGCCTTGGTTCGCAGAGATCATTCACCTTTTAGGCGGTGACCCGTGGCAACTCCCCGTTGCGCAGGGACCGGTTGTCCCAGGCGCATGGACAGGTTTGGTACAAGAGGCCGGAGATTTGGTTCCTATGGCCCCTGAGAGGGCCAATCTGATGGCTAGGGGTTTACCTCAATGTCATTGCTACCATTCAGTCTATGCGTATAAGTGGCAAGCGTTTGAGCACTGGTGCCAAGATAAAGAACTTGTTCTTTTTCAGTGCTCTGTGAGGGACATCCTTATATTCCTACAGGAGCGGTCATTCTCCACGTCGAAAGTGTACATGGCCGCTATCTCGGTGTGTCATGTGGGAATTGATGGAGCCTCACAGAGGGCTCACCCCCTGGTGGTGCGGTTCCTGAAAGGTGTACGTCGTCTCAGACCGGTATCTAAACCTATTGCACCCACATGGGACTTGGCACTCGTTTTGAGCCTCTGGAGTCAGTGGATCTGAAGATCCTATCCTACAAAACCTCTCTGCTCATGGTTTTGGCCATGGCTAAATGTGTTGGACCTCCACGCGTTATCCGGCAACTCTGGAGTGATGTTGCGTCCAAATGAGACCTTAGACATGACTTTCAGGGGCAATGTCCTACAGCTTTTGAGCCATTTCCCCTTTCACCCTCCTCCTTTTGCTTCTGAAGAGCAACAGAGGTTGCGTGCCCTGTGTCCGGTGCAAGCTTTATGCACATACATAGAATGGACCCGGGATATCCCGGTTATGTGACCAGCTTTTTGTCTGTTTGGCTAATCCAGCTCACGGCAGCATCTCTCCCACTTACTTACTTACTTTATTGTCCCTATAGGGAAATGTTGTTGCAGTGTGACGTACACCTTTAAAGTGTGTTTAAATACAAAACAAAATTGACAATACAACTTTCATAACCGTTACATACCAATAAAAAGAGACTAGCCTGCTGGCCTTACTGGGTGGATAGGAACATTAGCCTGCTGGCCTTACTGGGTGGATAGGAACATTAGCCTGCTGGCCTTACTGGGTGGATAGGAACATTAGCCTGCTGGCCTTACTGGGTGGATAGGAACATTAACCTGCTGGCCTTACTGGGTGGATAGGAACATTAACCTGCTGGTCTTACTGGGTGGATAGGAACATTAACCTGCTGGCCTTACTGGGTGGATAGGAACATTAGCCTGCTGGCCTTACTGGGTGGATAGGAACATTAGCCTGCTGGCCTTACTGGGTGGATAGGAACATTAACCTGCTGGCCTTACTGGGTGGATAGGAACATTAACCTGCTGGCCTTACTGGGTGGATAGGAACATTAGCCTGCTGGCCTTACTGGGTGGATAGGAACATTAGCCTGCTGGCCTTACTGGGTGGATAGGAACATTAGCCTGCTGGCCTTACTGGGTGGATAGGAACATTAGCCTGCTGGCCTTACTGGGTGGATAGGAACATTAGCCTGCTGGCCTTACTGGGTGGATAGGAACATTAGCCTGCTGGCCTTACTGGGTGGATAGGAACACTAGCCTGCTGGCCTTACTGGGTGGATAGGAACATTAGCCTGCTGGCCTTACTGGGTGGATAGGAACACTAGCCTGCTGGCCTTACTGGGTGGATAGGAACATCAGCCTGCTGGCCTTACTGGGTGGATAGGAACATCAGCCTGCTGGCCTTACTGGGTGGATAGGAACATCAGCCTGCTGGCCTTACTGGGTGGATAGGGACATCAGCCTGCTGGCCTTACTGAATCGATAGGAACATTAGCCTGCTGGCCTTACTGGGTGGATAGGAACATTAGCCTGCTGGCCTTACTGGGTGGATAGGAACATTAGCCTGCTGGCCTTACTGGGTGGATAGGAACATTAACCTGCTGGCCTTACTGGGTGGATAGGAACATTAACCTGCTGGCCTTACTGGGTGGATAGGAACATTAACCTGCTGGCCTTACTGGGTGGATAGGAACATTAACCTGCTGGCCTTACTGGGTGGATAGGAACATTAACCTGCTGGCCTTACTGGGTGGATAGGAACATTAACCTGCTGGCCTTACTGGGTGGATAGGAACATTAACCTGCTGGCCTTACTGGGTGGATAGGAACATTAACCTGCTGGCCTTACTGGGTGGATAGGAACATTAGCCTGCTGGCCTTACTGGGTGGATAGGAACATTAGCCTGCTGGCCTTACTGGGTGGATAGGAACATTAGCCTGCTGGCCTTACTGGGTGGATAGGAACATTAGCCTGCTGGCCTTACTGGGTGGATAGGAACATTAGCCTGCTGGCCTTACTGGGTGGATAGGAACATTAGCCTGCTGGCCTTACTGGGTGGATAGGAACATTAACCTGCTGGCCTTACTGGGTGGATAGGAACATTAACCTGCTGGCCTTACTGGGTGGATAGGAACATTAACCTGCTGGCCTTACTGGGTGGATAGGAACATTAACCTTCACTATTTAGGAGGGATATCACACCTGGCACAAATGATTGTCTAGTTCTGTTTTTCCTGCTGAGAGGTGCCCTATACCTGCGCCCAGAGGAGAGTAGTTCAAAGTCTGGGTACAGGGGGTGGCTTGGGTCTAAAATGATTTTGTGAGCTGGATTGCATCTCCCTGGCATATAGCAGCAAGGGTTACCTAGTGCCCACTCCACCAGCAGTCTGGTAGCGTCTTGACCGTTGTTTCACGGGTTGACTATAGGAGATATTTCTGCTGCGGGGAGTTGGGCATCACCCTACACTTTTTGTGAGGTTTTCTATCTTATTACGGCTCCCAGTGTAGCCCACAGGGTGCTGACTGCTGGGACAGGGGAAAGTCAACAGGTAGTACCGACGTCTGGGTGGTCTGCCACGGGCCGTTTCATTTAGTATCCATTGGGATCGACTTGGGGCATGATTATACTTCCCCATAGTATGTGGTTGACTGACAAAGGGAACGTAACGTTATGACTAACTACTGTTCCCTGAAGGAAAAAGAGGTTGAAAGTGATGAATCCAAGCCTCACACTTATCACCGTGGAACGCGGGGTATCCAGCGAGGCACAGAATTCTTTGGCCATGTCAGGCGTGATTGTAAATCCTTCGACTGAAGTCGCGAGAGTGTGACTCCCCATAGTATGGTGTACTTAGTTTCCCTCCTTCACGGAACAGTAGTTCTAGTCATAACAGCTATTGGATAGGAGGCAGTACTGGTTATTGCCTCAGTTACTGCGTTATGACTGCACTCACTGGCAAGTTTATTGCTTGTTATGAGGTTATTGGGTGTAGGACAGGTTTTTGGTTATTATAAGGTTACTGTATAGAAGGATTCCTATACAGTTATGTTATTGTAAGGTTATTATACAGTTATGTTTATGGCTATCAAAATGTTGTATATGATTATTAAGTAATTATAGGATTACTATAAGGTTATTCTACATGGTTAGTATAAGGTTACAATAGTATAGTTACTTTAGGGTTGTTAGATGGTCATCGTAAGGACATTATAAAAGGTTACTAGGTAGGTGCGTACTCTGGTCGAGACGGTTCAGCAGGGTGCGACAGGCCACCTCCGTCTCTGGGCTGGGGTGGTCCAGAACCTTCCGAGACCACTTCAGAGGAGACTCAGGTCTGGGCTCAGCAACTACCTGCTTCTTAGGGGAGACATACAACCTGCAGACAGAGAGGGAAGAGATGAGGCAGGCAGAGGGGGATAGAAAACAGAGAGAAGGAGAGAGATGTGGTAGATAAAGAGGCAGGGAGTGATGATAGCAAGATGGAGAGAGGGAGAGAGAGAACAGAAAGAGGCGATTTACATTTTGCAAAGCCTCAAAGCCTGTTTATCCAGCCTGCCTGCAGCCAAGCAAACAGCAGAACAGTGGGATAAGAACGCAGTGTTAAATAGTTCTCTGGCCTGCAAGGTATGCATTTAATAACCTTTAGTATGTGGGAATGTCTGCAGGAGGCATGCCTTCGTCTTTTACACATGGTGGAACACAACCACACACACACACACACACAGAGAGGCACAAACTTAGTATCCTTCATTACACTAATCATCTCCTACTAGAAATGGGCTAGCCATAGAAAATACTCAACTTGTTCCAACATACAGCAGCATGTCTTCGTTGCAGACATAAGCCATAGCCGAAAGCTACACTGTATCTGGAGGATATTGATACAGTATACTTGAAGTACAGTCAGGCTAGTCTCTTGACCTAAACCCATCCAATTATTCAATCCTAGACAGTAATCACTCCACACACACAGCACATCCCACTCCATCCCATTTAGTTCTGCCCATTCTAGCCTATCCCATATTCCCAGGCAATAACCACAGTAGTAGCAGTGCCTCCACTGTAGCCTGTGCATGGCCCCATCTCCTAATGAGGGCACTACTGTACTGTCCTCTCCCAGCCATCACTATGCATTACCTTCTATTGCAGGAGTTGTCTGCTGACACTACACCACGTCTTGCCTACTGTAGACAATATGCCTAGTCTACTACACAACCACCTCACATGATGATCTCAACTGAGATGTATATTTAACACCCGAGATCAGCCTGATAGTGTTGCATTGCTTTGAGCGTTTCTAGAGTACATGTGAAGTCTAGCGAAGTAGCGGTGAGTGTTTGAGTTGAGGGACTGCCAAGTCCGTTAGGACGTTTGAGCCGGGTCACATGGGCAATGCGCTGAGCCGTGAAACACACACACACACAAATAGGCCTGGCTGTGCTAACTGTTTTGAGTAATCAACTTGGGCTCATCTTTCCATTGGACACACACACACTCTATCCCACTGGGACCGCCAACAATACAGAAAGAAATGATCCATGTCACTCTCACACACAGGACAGCTGTTAGGGTAGTCAGTCAGGGCTGTAAGGTAGACAACTTGATCCTGGAACCATTGACTAGTAATTGGAGAGCTGACCGGCAGTGGCTGATGCTAACGAGTAGGTCTAGTTAGCTAGGCCAGTTGTTGAACAGGCAGATCATTTGATACTCAGAGCTACAGATGAAGTGTAGAGGCACTAAGGGCAGATCATTTGGTAAGTTGACCATTTGGGATTTTACATAGAGATGGATATATCGGTAGGCCCGCCATCACCTGCACACAAAACAAAGCTCTCACGCCATCACCTGCACACAAAACAAAGCTCTCACGCCATCACCTGCACACTTTTTTGCTCCTTAGCTGGTGTGCCGTTTCTTGGCTGGTTCCTTGCACAGTGGGGTTACTTCTAGCTTCAGATTACTAGAATTCTCCAAACCACCCAGTAAATGTTTTAAGTAGCAGAAGGTCTATGATGGATCACATGCTGCCTAAGTCCCCCCAAAGCAGTTTAGCCCCTAGCAGCATCCATCTGGCCCCCAGCCCAAATGGCACCCTATATAGTCCTCATAGGGCTCTGGTCAAAAGTAGTGCACTATAAAGGGAACAGGGTGCCATTTGGGATGTAACTCTGAGCACTAGCCTCCAGCCCAAAGCAGCTTAGGGGTCCATGCCTGGGCGGATTATTTATTGAATGTTGTGGTAGTGAGAACCTCTTGGGCCTCATACAGACTGGTTAATGGCGTGGTAGTGAGAACCTCCTGGGCCTCATACAGACTGGTTAATGACGTGGTAGTGAGAACCTCCTGGGCCTCATACAGACTGGTTAATGATGTGGTAGTGAGAACCTCCTGGGCCTCATAGAGACGGGTTAATGACGTGGTAGTGAGAACCTCCTGGGCCTCATACAGACGGGTTAATGACGTGGTAGTGAGAACCTCCTGGGCCTCATACAGACGGGTTAATGACGTGGTAGAGAGAACCTCCTGGGCCTCATACAGACTGGTTAATGACGTGGTAGAGAGAACCTCCTGGGCCTCATACAGACTGGTTAATGAAGTGGTAGAGAGAACCTCCTGGGCCTCATACAGACTGGTTAATGAAGTGGTAGAGAGAACCTCCTGGGCCTCATACAGACTGGTTAATGATGTGGTAGAGATGAATCTCCTGGGCCTCATACAGACTGGTTAATGATGTGGTAGTGAGAACCTCCCGGGCCTCATACAGGCTGGTTAATGATGTGGTAGAGAGAACCTCCTGGGCCTCATACAGGCTGGTTAATGATGTGGTAGAGAGAACCTCCTGGGCCTCATACAGACTGGTTAACTTGTTAGGGAGTGGCAGCTGAGGGGTCGGTTTTGGAGAGCCTGGCGTGCCCAAAGTAAAATGCCTCCCATTCAGGCCCAGAAAATAGGATTTTGACACATTGCTCATTTGGAACCCCTCCCTCATGAAAATGACCATATAAGGGCATATGAATGCAGTACCCATCCCTTCCTTTAGATGTCAACAGTCTCGAGACAGTGTAAATTTTCATTTTGGATGCTTTAGACCAGAGAATAAGAGCAAACCAGGAAGTGTACTTTTTATGTCAACAGTACCCAGTGCGCGTTCCCGGCAAGGCGCGCAGTGTCTTTTTTACCGTCTTTATCGATCAGTTTATATTCCGGTTGATTTATAATAGTAAATAAACGTAAAAGTGTTCCTAAGGATACATTTAAAACTATGTTTGATTGTTCTTGGACAAGTTTATAGGTATAAGATGAACGAGTTTGCGTCACGTTTCAATGGAGGAGTGGAAGCTGTCGTTTCTGATTATAACGCGCGAACCAAATGGAGATTTATGGATAAAATACATTACTTTTTCTAACAAAAGAACCATGGATTGTCTTCGTTGGACACTTAGGATGACCTCAGCAGAAGTTCTTCAACAGGTAATTGATTTGTTTTCGCTGTGAAATGTGTTGTGTGTGCTGTGATGGCTAATCGATTCATGGCTATGGGGAAAAATATGTGAGGTGCTACCCTCAAACAATCAAATGTGCTGCTTTCGCCGTAAAGCCTTTTTGAAATCTGACAACGCTGTGATATTGCCAAGAAACAGAGCTTTTGATGAGTATGGAACACTTGTATATTGGTGGATGTTTAATAATTCAACTTTTGGATTTTGAATTTGGCGCCTTACATTTCACCTGGTAGTGTCGGGAATGGGGCGCTAGCGCCCCAGCAATCCCTGAGAGGTTAATGATGTGGTAGAGAGAACAAGGCCTTGCTGCTGTGGATTGATCATCCACAGATCAGCTGCTAAAGTAGCTACCAGGAATACAATATGGCACCTGTTCGTTTGCGTTGGACAATACTGTACAAAATGGGACGGGTAAACAAACGCATAATGGGTTTTAAAAAAAACACCCTTGACTTGGCAAACAGACACACAAGCCACAGACCTAGATGAACCGTGTGGCGTACAGAGGGAAAATTAAATTAAAATGGATTATTTGGGAATTAGCAGTCTTCCATTACAAACATCGAGGTAATCCAATCGTGTTGAATTCTGGTAAACAAGCCAAGCTCCTCCACAACAGAAGAGCCCAGACTAGACACAGGCACACAGTAACAACAGTACACGGCTGACATTCATTTGAATGATGCAAAATATGGTACTGACTTCCAGGACTTCCAGCAGTAGCCGCCCAGAGTAGTGACTGAACTAGGACTGAACTAGGACTGAACTAGGACTGAACTAGGAGCTCTGCATGTTGGGTAAACAGAGGACAACTAACGCCTTGTTTCCACTAGTGATGCGCCGATATTACATTTTGGGCCGATATTTACAATTTTAGTGGCCTTTTAAGCATTCTAGTACAGTTAAATAGTTAAAACACACACACACGGACGATCTCAGTGCAAGAGGCGTCACTACAGTCTCTGGTTTGAATCCAGGCTGTATCACATCCGGCTGTGATTGGGAGTCCTATAGTGCGGCGCACAATTGGCCCAGTGTTGTCCGAGCCGTCATTGTAAATAAGAATTGTTCTTAACTGACTTGCCTAGTTAAATAAAGGTTACACACACAAACACAAAAGTTATTTTGTTGGCATTTACGTATGTCCCCATTACCAGTAAAACATACGTACCTACATTATATAGGTATGCACGTCAGCATTGACATCAGTTTGCACATCGGGGCGTTAAACTAGACACCGGCCAATACAGACGTTGGCATTTTTAGCTAATATCAGCCGATTCCGATATGTTCACCGATATAGAGCATCCCTAGTTTCCACTTCTCTGGCTGTGGAAAATGCTGCATTGACTGCAGCCTTGGATCATCACAGTTTAACAGGGGCACATAAGTAACTGCGCGTGTCCTTTTGAACTTTGCAATAAGTTAAGTCATGCCATTGGAGTACCTATGGCTGTAAGTATTAGTACCTATGGCTGTAAGTATTAGCACCTATGGCTGTAAGTATTAGCACCTATGGCTGTAAGTATTAGCACCTATGGCTGTATGTATTAGCACCTATGGCTGTATGTATTAGTACCTATGGCTGTATGTATTAGTACCTATGGCTGTAAGTATTAGTACCTATAGCTGTAAGTATTAGTACCTATGGCTGTATGTATTAGTACCTATGGCTGTATGTATTAGTACCTATGGCTGTATGTATTAGTACCTATGGCTGTAAGTATTAGTACCTATGGCTGTAAGTATTAGTACCTATGGCTGTATGTATTAGTACCTATGGCTGTATGTATTAGTACCTATGGCTGTATGTATTAGTACATATGGCTGTATGTATTAGGGCCCACAGTAGCAAAATGCTTTAAAAAACAGAAAACTAACACAAGCTTTTCTTATTGGACAAGTTCAGGTAGTCCCTCCCTGTTTCAGTCCATTTTATTTGGTTTGGTGCCTATTGAATAGGGCTCATGTGTCCTTGACCGTTGAGAGGCCAAGCTATGCTGCGCTAGTTCTGTCTCAGAGCTCAAGCCTCTAGCTTCCTTCCCTCTCTCTCTGGGTATTCACATCAGAGATGGACAGCACTACTACTACTGCTGCTGAGCACACACACACACACACACACACACACACACACACACACACACACACACACACACACACACACACACACACACACACACACACACACACACACACACACACACACACACACACACACACACACAGAGTAAATCACGTTGGCTGGCTGCCCCTAACCCAGCGGCAACAGTGGCCTCACTCCCTCTGTGCCCCTCTCCCTCTAGAGCAAGGTGCTCCCTCTCTCTTTCCATTTCAGTCTCCCGCTCAGTCACTATCCATCCTCTCTCTCCACACTACCCCCTCTTTTCTCTCTCTCCAAATCACATAGATTCAGTGATCAGAGGCACTGCCTGTCACAGCCCATTTTATACAGCCCACAAAGCCAAGCATGTTCAAGGCAGAAGCAGCACTCAGATATTTCCATCTAAAGTCTGCTGTAGCCTACTAGCTCTGCTGCATAAAATTTGCCTATTTTCTGCACGGTTTCCTCTGGTTGTTACGTATCACTGAAACCAGGCCAACTGCCACTGCAGAGACCCACCTCTAACCTAGGTCTACGTCCCAAACAGTACCTTATTCCCTACATAGTGCACTAGGGCCCATAGGGCTCTGGTCAAAAGTAGTGACCTACAGGGAATATGGTGCCATTTGGGACATAAGCCAGGTCAAATGTACATTTTTTGTATGACTAAAAGGTTGCAGTCATAGTCGCTCTACTTCTAGGAGTGAAAGGTTCAACAGAACAGAACCATAATGACTCATCATGACATCACGCTGACCCCTGGAGACCGTGGTAAACAGATGTCTCCACTCCAACATGTGGGGGTGCAGACCAGTGAAGATTATTCTACATGAGTTCCTCGTCATCTGCAGTGATCAGAATGCATGTCTGTTGTCTACTGAGAATAAGTTTGATCTGAACAGTTGTTTCATGACAGAGTGTAGTATCTGCAGGTATAGCAGCAGAAAGGGACAGGAGACTAAAATACTGACATGCGCACGTGGGGCACGCCTAAGGCGGACTAAGACCCTTTATGATCCAAGCATAGCGAATTAAAAGGTACGGGACCTTCCAAACAGTGTGCGGAGTACTCAGGCTGCATCTGAAATGGCACTCTATTTGCTACACAGTGCACTCCTGGATGAGAGACCTAGGAAGGCCTCGTCAAAAGTACAGCATTAGCTATAGAGGAAATGGGGTGCAATTTCACATGCAGCCGTTCTCGCTCTCCTATCACCATGGTACCTACCAGCTGTCCTCGTCATCCACCTCTGCAAGGTCCTCCCATAGGTCCAGAACATCCACCTCATCCAGGGCCAACGCGTCCACTCCTGAGTCGCTCTCCGCCAGAGTCTCAGACTCATAGCTGTCCAGAGAGGGACTCTCTGGGGTCGGGCTTAGCCCCTGGGTCTGCGCCGGTCCTGGTCCGTTCCCACACGGCAGGGTCAGAAAGCATGCAGACAGTCCACCCTCCTTCTCTTCCCAGTTAACTACAGGGAGCTGGGACATATCCTCATTGCTACTACTGTCCTGAGGAGGGGACAGCTCCAAGTCACTGATGCTGCCACCTAGTTCCGTTCCACAACTTCCACTGCTCCCCAACCTGAGAGGGGAGTTGGTGATGATCACTCCTTCACAGGACGAGATTCTCCCATTGATGTTGGTACTAGTTGCGAGGTTACTGTTGTTTGTGGCAGTCCCTTCTCTGAGATGGAGATTCTTACTGCCTCCCCTGTTGCGGAGTGTTTGATTCTGGACCTCAAGTCTTCGAATGAGTTCCTGGAGCTTACGTACCTCCTCCAACTCCACCCCTGCTAGCTCTTGCTCGTCCTCGTAGCTCGGCTGGGAGGGCTTCATTAGACCCTCGGCACAGGCATTGCCGGCTGGTTGCACCGCGCTGTCCGGAACTACCATGTTGCTCCCGGTCTGCTAGGGGAAGAGAATGTTTCGATCAGCAGTTCACGCAAGGAACAACAAACCATTAGATATTGGGTACAGACGCTCAGCCAGCGGGGTACAGACGCTCAGCCAGCGGGGTACAGACGCTCAGCCAGCGGGGTACAGACGCTCAGCCAGCGGGGTACAGACGCTCAGCCAGCGGGGTACAGACGCTCAGCCAGCGGGGTACAGACGCTCAGCCAGCGGGGTACAGACGCTCAGCCAGCGGGGTACAGACGCTCAGCCAGCGGGGTACAGACGCTCAGCCAGTGGGGTACAGACACTCAGCCAGTGGGGTACCGATCATGGTTGAAAACAGCGTTTGTTTTTGTCACAGCGTTGCGTAAAAAAGCTTATTATTATCTGGACTACTGTGGTGAGATTAGCAGTTGATGAGCTAGTAATCAAATCATCCGAACAAACAAACTGCGAGCTAATCAACTTGATCATAGGTAACTAGCAACGTTTGCCTGCCAATAAAGCCAAGGCCATATAGACGGCGAATAAATATATTTTCTGCCTAGATCAACTAACTAGCAAGTTCCCATGTTTAGCATCAATAACACCGCCATGATAAATAAAGACATGTCCTAAAATAAGGGCCGAAACCTCAAAGGCGGACAAATGACAGGCTAGCAACAGGGCACAAACAGCCCCACACTCCTTCAGTTTCATTGAATGCCGCCAACATTTACAGTTCAATATAAAGTCCAGCTTCTTGTTGCCATTTGTTGTGAGCTAATTATATTAAAGTATAACTTTAAAAAACACACACATACATTTATATAAATGTATAATGATGCAAGCCAATAGATCATTTTTGTTACATCGATATAATCGATGCATTTTCAAGAGCTGTTGTGTTAGCCAGACACGGAACATAACAACCCTGCTGTACCTGAGCCGCGTTGATGTCAAAAGATGCGCCTGCTAAATCCAACGAACGAGAGCTTGTATGAATCAAGTACGTTTACAAGGAATACTAAAACGTAAATCACACGTATCAACAACAACAAAAAATACAGCTATATGATTGTCGATGTAATGTGCGGGGACCACGCTAAGCCATGTTCCCGTTAGCCTGTAATTGGCTAGTTAGCAAAGCTGGCTAACTAGCGGCTATGTTTTGCCAGCTTTTGAGGGACTCGAGTTGACCCAATCAGGGCATTGCTGCCGCACCGTGCTTGACATGACTATGATATTTGGTGCCACCTGCAGGATACTTCAGGTGTTGCCTGCCGTGCTCTTCTCATGCGCTAGAGGTCGCCACATACAAGGAGAAAGCAAAAAGACACAAGTAAACCCAATGGCACACCTGGGGGTGCATTCAGTTCGCTTCAACGTTTGCTACGTTGCGTGACTAGTTGTACTTAACGACACATTTCCCCAAAACGGTGAGCACCGTTCTTCAACAGCATTTTAGGTACAGACACAAAAATATCAGTCGACATGAGAGTAAATTAGATGTATTGGAATGTTTGGTGTTGTACTAGTTATGTAATCTACCACAATACCTATACTTTCCCAAATAACCTGTCTTCAACATAACAAACTACATGAGCTGTGAAAGGGAAAGAAAACAAACTAACTGAGGAAAATAACTCCTCTGTAGTATTGTGATGCCACACCTCTCTTTATCTGTGTCAAGATAACACACCAAAACATATCGTCATTGCTCAAGTTCTGCAGAACTCTTACTTCTGTTGCAAAGGTGATTCTCACGGCAATAAACATGCTTCACTTATTGAATTGTACCCGTAGATAATAGAGCTATAAGTAAGTAGTAGCCTACGACCAGAATCAAGCTCAGGGCAGGGACTAGACCTGATGTTGAAGAATACTGGGTTGGGTTCCCAAAGTGAAGGCAGAGAGAGAGGGTGAAACCTGTGAGAGTGTCAGTTTGATAGTAACTCTGCTGGTTCGGGAACATGTACTAACAAGTAGGCTTATGCACATGTTACTGTGTGTGTACACCACCGTATTCTTCACTATATCAAATCAAAGTTTATTTGTCACGTGCGCCAAATACAACAGGTGTAAACCTTACAGTGAAATGCTGAATACAACAGGAGTAGACCTTACAGTGAAACGCTTGCTTACAGGCCCTAACCAAATAAAAACAACAGTAAAAAGACAATGAAAATAACAGTAGCGAGGCTATATACAGGCACCGGTTAGTCAGGCTAATTGAGGCAATATGTACATGTAGGTCTAGTTAAAGTGACTATTCATATATGATAAACAGAGAGTAGCAGCAGTGAAAAAGAGTGGTTGGCGGGTGGGGGGTGGCAGGACACAATGCAGATAGTCCGGGTAACCATTTGTTTACCTGTTCAGGAGTCTTATGGCTTGGGGGTAGAAGCTGTTGAGAAGCCCTTTGGTCCTGGACTTGGTGCTCCTGTACTGCTTGCCATGCGGTAGCAGAGAGAACAGTCTATGACTAGGGTGGCTGGGGTCTTTCAATTTTTAAGGCCTTCCTCTGACACCGCCTGGTGTAGAGGTCCTGAATGGCAGGCAGCTTAGCCCCAGTGATGTACTGGGCCGTTCGCACTACCCTCTGTAGTGCCTTGCGGTCGGAGGCCGAGCAGTTGCCGTACCAAACAGTGATGCAACCAGTCAGGATGCTCTCGATGTTGCAGTTGTAGAACCTTTTGAGGATCTGAGGACCCATGCCAAATCTTTTTAGTTTCCTGTGGGGGAACAGGCTTTGTCGTGCTTTCTTCACGACTGTCTTGGTGTGTTTGGACCATTCTAGTTTGTTGGTGACTTGAAGCTCTCAACTTGCTCCACTACAGCCCTGTCGACGAGAATGGGGGTGTGCTCGGTCCTCCTTTTACTGTAGTCCACAATCATCTCCTTTGTCTTGATTATGTTGAGGGATAGGTTGTTATTCTGGCACCACCCGGCCAGGTCTCTGACCTCCTCCCTATAGGCTGTCTCGTCGCTGTCTGTGATCAGGCCTACCACTGTTGTGTTGTCTGCAAACTTTATGATGGTGTTGGACACCCACGACTGCCTGGTCACGCAGTCGTGGGTGAAAAGGGAGTACAGGAGGGAACTGAGCACGCACCCCATGAGCTGTTATGGTGTTATGGTTATGGTGTTATGGTTATGGTCTGGATTCAAAGTAAAGATGGGAGGAGGCTGTCCAAAAGTAAAGTCAAAGGTCTTATTGTGGCTAGATAACCACAGTAAATATGGGAGCATCATGGAGTTTGTTTGTTACAGTTACTTACAGTACTTACTTACATTTGCTTCCTGTGGTTCATGTGTTACTCTGTGCATCGTCAATTCTGTGTGTGTCATCTGTCTTCTGCTTATCAGATCATGTGTCCTCTGTGAATAAAAAGAAGAAGTGATGCAGTCAATCTCTCCTCAACTCTTAGCCAAGAGAGACTGGCGTGCATAATGTTTATATCAGCCCTCTGATTACAATGAAGAGCAAGACGTGCCGCTCTGTTCTGGGCCATCTGCAGCTTAACTAGGTCTTTCCTTGCAGCACTGGACCACACGACTAGACAATAATCTAAACTAGAGCCTGCAGAACTTGCTTTTTGAAGTGTGACGTCAAAAAAGCAGAGTATCACTTTATTACGGACAGACCTCTCCCCATCTTTAAATTACTTGTCGTTAGCTTGGATTGTAAACTGTCATGGTCAAAACATATAGATTCAATGGTTGTAGTCTTCTCAACTTGTTCAACAGCCACACCATTCATTACCAGATTCAGCTGAGATCTAGAACTTAAGGAATGATTTGTACAAAATACAATGCTCTTAGTTTTAGAGATGTTCAGGACCAGTTTATTAATGGCCACCCATTCCAAAACAGACTGCAACTCTTAGTTGTGGTTGCTGATGTGTATATGGTTGAATCATCAGCATACATGGACACACATGCTTTGTTTAATGCCAGTGGCAGGTCATTTGTAAAAATAGAAAAGTGCAGAGGGCCTAGAGAGCTGCCCTGCGGTACACCATACTGTACATGTTTGACATTAGAGAAGCTTCCATTAAAGAAAACCCTTTGAGTTCTATTAGATAGATAGATAGCTCTGAATCCACGATATGGCAGAGGTTGAAAAGCCATAACACATACGTTTTTTCAACAACAGGTTATGGTCAATAATATCAAAGGCTGCACTGAAATCTAACAGTACCGCTCCCACAATCTTCTTATTATCAATTTCTTTCAACCAATCATTTGTGTCAGTGCAGTACATGTTGAGTGCCCTTCTCTATAAGCATGCTGAAAAGTCTGTTGTTAATTTGTTTACAGAGAAATAGCATTGTATTTGGTCAAACACCATTTTTTAAGTTTGCTAAGAGCTGGCAGCAAGCTTATATGTCTACTGTTAGAACCAGTAAAGGCTGCTTTACCACTCTTGGGTAGCGGAATGACTTTGGTTTCCCTCCAGGCCTGAGGACAAAGGCTTTCCTATAGGTTCAGATTAAAAAGTATGACAGATAGGAGTGGCTATAGAGTCAGCTACCATCCTCAGTAGCTTTCCATCTGTTGTCAATGCCAGGAGGTTGGTCATTATTGATCGATAACAATAATTTTTCCACCTCTCCCACACTAACTTTACAAAATGTAAACTTACAATGCTTTTCTTTCATTATTAGTTTTTTTTATGCATGAATACAATTGCTCACTGTTCGTTGTTGGCATTACCTGCCTAAGTAATCATTAATAAAATAATTGCCAACATCAAATGGTTTTGTGATGAATGAGCCATCTGATTCGATGAAAGATGGAGTTGAATTTGTCATTCTGTCCATAATTTCATTTAAAGTACTCCAAAGTATTTTTCCATAATTCTTTATATTATTTATCTTGGCTTCATAATACAGTTTCTTCTTCTTTTTGGTGAGTTTAGTAACATAATTTCTCAATTTGCAGTAAGTCAGCCAGTCAGATGTGCAGCCCAGACTTATTAGCCACTCCTTTTGCCCCATCTCTTTCAACCATACAGTTTTTCAATTCCTCATCAATCCATGGAGCCTTAACAGTTCTAACAGTCAGTTTATTAACAGGTGCATGTTTATCAATAATTGGAAGAAACAATTTCATAAATTCATCAAGTGCAGCGTCTGGATGCTCCTCATTAATCACATCAGACCAACAAATATTTTTAACATCATCCACATAAGAGTCACAGCAAAATCTTGTGTATGGTCTCTTATACACTATTTTAGGCCCAGCTGTTGGAACTTTGGCTTTCCTGGATAATAGCCACTGTATTGTGATCACTGCATCCAATGGGTACAGATACAGCTTTAGAACAAAGTTCTACAGTATTAGTACAAAATGTGATCAATACATGTGGATGATCTTGTTCCTGTAGTGTTTGTAAACACCCTGTATGTGACAAATACAAGTTGATTTGACACACACACACAGTAGCCTACAGTGCCATCAGAATGTCAGAAGGCTTGGTGTAGCAGTGCAAAGGAGTCAGGCGCAGGACAGCAGAGATGAGCAACACAACGTAGTTTACTCAAAATATAAAACGTCTAAACAAATACCAAGCCCACCAAATGGACTGACATATCTAATAACAATTACGCACACAAACATGGGGAAAACAGAGGGTTAAACGATGAACATGTAATTGGGGAATTGAAACCAGGTGTGTAAAAAACAAAGACAAAACAAATGGAACATGAAAAATGGATCGGCGATGGCTAGTAAGCCGGTGACGTCGCCCGCCGAACGCCGCCTGAACAAGGAGAGGGACCGACTTCGGGAACCCATAAGTATTCACACCCCTGAGTCAATACATGTTAGAATCAACTTTGGCAGTGATTACAGCTGTGATTCTTTCTGGGTAAGTCTCTAAGAGCTTGGCACACCTGGATTTTACAATATTAGCAAAGCCATTTTCAAGTCTTGCCATAGATTTAAAGTTGATTTTAAGTCAAAACTGTAACTCGGCCACTCGGGAACATTCACTGTGGTCTTGGTAAGCATCTCCAGTGTATATTTGGCCTTGTGTTTTAGGTTATTGTCCTGCTGAATGATACATTTGTCTCTCAGTGTCTGTTGGAAAGCAGAATGAACCAGGTTTTCTTCTAGGATTTTGCCTGAGCATAGCTTAATTCCGTTTCTTTTTATCCTAAAAAACTACCTTGTCCTTGCCGATGACAAGCATACCCATAACATGATGCAGCCACCACCATGCTTAAACAATATGAAAAGTTGTACTCAGTAATGTGATGTGTTGGATTTGCCCCCAACATAACGCTTTGTATTCAGGACATAAAGTTACTTTCTTTGCCACATTCTTTGCAGTTTAACTTTGCAGTTTAACTTTGCAGTTTAACTTTAGTGCAGTTTAACTTTGCAGTTTAACTTTGCAGTTTAACTTTGCAGTTTAACTTTAGTGCAGTTTAACTTTAGTGCAGTTTAACTTTGCAGTTTAACTTTGCAGTTTAACTTTAGTGCAGTTTAACCTTATTGCATGTTTTGGAATATTTTTTATTCTCTACAGGCCTTTTCACTCTGTCAATTAGGTTAGTAATGTGGAGTAACTACAATGTTGTTGATCCATCATCAGTTTTCTCCAGTCAAAGCCATTAAACTCTGTAACTGTTTTAAAGTCACCATTGGCCTCATTGTGAAATCCCTGAGTGGTTTCATTCCTCTCCGGCAACTGAGTTAGGAAGGACGCCTGTATCTTTGTAGTGACTGGGTGTATTGATATAACATCCAAAGTGGCATTAACTTCACAATACTCAAAGGGATATTCAATGTCTGCTTTAATAGGTGCCCTTCTTTGCGAGGCATTGGAAACCCTCCCAGGTCTTTGTGGTTGAATTTGACATTCACTGCTCGACCGAGGGATCTTACAATTATCTGTATGTGTGGGGTACAGAGATGAGGTCGTCATTCAAAAATCATGTTAAACACTATTATTGCACACAGAGTGAGTCCATGCAACTTATTATGTGACTTGTTAAGCACATTTTTACTCCTGAACTTGTTTAGGCTTGCCATAACAAAGGAGTTGAATACTTATTGACTTATTAATTTTAAATTAATTTGTAAAAATGTAATTCCACTTTGTAATTCCAATTCCATCTCAAATGAATGAATGAATGAATGAATGAACTTCAGGCTGTAACACAATAAACAGTCAAGGGGTGTGAATCCTTCTGAAGGAGCTGTATGTGTTTTAAATCTCCTCTGCTAAATTCATTGACATGATTCCTCTCTTTCTCAACTATAGGAACAGGCAGACCTGTTAGTAACATGATCTTGACTTCCCCTTTTTTTGCAGTGCCATAAATTGTACAAAGTGTTGTGTAATTGTGCAGATAATGCAATATATATCAGCTAATACAGGACCCATAACTCATACAGGACTGATTGTACATTCATCTTGAATATCTGTGCTCTCCAACATGATATTGTTTTATGAAGCTAAACCACACCTCTCTGTTGGTCTGCTGCAGAGGCAGAGGGAGGTGAGGAGCATGCTGGGGCCTGCTGCAGAGGCAGAGGGAGGTGAGGAGCATGCTGGGGCCTGCTGCAGAGGCAGAGGGAGGTGAGGGGCATGCTGGGGCCTGCTGCAGAGGTAGAGGGAGGTGAGGAGCATGCTGGGGCCTGCTGCAGAGGCAGAGGGAGGGGCATTCTGATGCCTGCGGCAGAGGGAGGTGAGGGGTACAGTCGTGTCCCAAATGGATATTAATTTTGTAGTGCACTACTTTTGACCAGGCCCATAGTGCCCAGGTCAAAAGTAATGCACTATATAGGGAATAATGTACCATTTGGGACAGAGACTGGCACTACACCAGGGTGGCTATCGTAAAACCCTAAAAGTGAAACACTACACAAGCAATGCAGAACGTGTGGGGAGAAACCTTGGTAGAGCCTACATTTCAATATTCAAGGAAGCGCCCAACTAGGTGTACAGCTCTGATTATACAATAGGCCTGTGTTGTGCTGCAATGCTTTTCCTATGAAAAACATCTCCAGTTAACTTTTGTTTGAAGGCGCATCACTGTAATAGTTTTATCATAGTGAAGGGTGTTTCACGTTTGACTGGAGGATCCCCAGCTTTGTTTGAGTTTGTAGTTAGAGTTGGAGGTATCAGTTGAACGACTGACTAGCTACAGGCTATGTTACACTTATTTTCATTTTAGGGCCGACAAGAGCACCGTATCAGGGGAGAACGAATGCCCCCTCTCATTGAAGCAACGGAAGTTCAAGGCTGACCGCGGTCGAAATTGAGCTCAGGTACATCCTGTTTCCATTAATCATCCTTGAGATGTTTCTACAACTTGATTGGAGTCCACCTGTGGTAAATTCAATTGATTGGACATGATTTGGAAAGGCACACAGTTGACAGTGCATGTCAGAGCAAAAACCAAGCCATGAGGTCGATAGAACTGTCCGTAGAGCTCCGAGACAGGATTGTGTGGAATCTGGGGAAGGGTATAAAAAATATCTGCAGCATTGAAGGTCCCCAAGAACACAGTGGCCTCCATCATTCTTAAATGGAAGAAGTTTGGAACCACCAAGACTCTTTCTAGAGCTGGCAGCCCGGCCAAACTGAGCAATCGGGGGAGAAGGGCCTTGGTCAGGGAGGTGACCAAGAACCCGATGGTCACTCTGACAGAGCTCTAGAGTTCCTCTGTGGAGATGGGAGAACCTTCCAAAAGGACAACCATCTCTGCAGCACTCCACCAATCAGGCCTTTATGGTCGAGTGGCCAGACGGAAGCCACTCCTCAGTAAAAGGCACATGACAGCCTGCTTTGAGTTTGCCAAAAGGCACCTAAAGGACTCTGACCATGAGAAACAAGATTCTCTGGTCTGATGAAACCAAGATTGAACTCTGGCCTGATTGCCAAGCGTCACTGTCACACCTTGATCTGTTTAACCTGTCTTTGTAATTGTCTCCACCCCCTCCAGGTGTGGCCCGTCTTTCCCATTATCCCCTGTGTATTTATACCTGTGTTCTCTTTTTGTCTGTTGCCAGTTTGTTTTGTTTTGTCAAGCCTACTAGCATTTTCCCCCTCTGCTCCTGTCTCTCGATTGTTCCATGTTTTCCTAGTTTTCCTTGTGTTGACCATTCTGCCTGCCCTGACCCTGCCATCCTGTATCTTTGCCCCACTATTCTGGATTACTGCCCTCTGCCTGCCTTGACCTGCCCTCTGACAGCACCACCATGCCAGCCAGAGCCCGGACTTGAACCTGATCGAACATCTCTGGAGACCTGAAAATAGCTGTGCAGCAACGCTCCCCATCTAACCTGACAAGGCTTGAAAAAGATCTGCAGAGAAGAATGGGAGAAACTCCCCAAATACAGGTGTGCCAAGCTTGTAGCGTCATGCCCAAGAAGACTCGAGGCTGTAATCGCTGCCAATGGTGCGTCAACAAAGTACAGAGTCTGAATACTTATGTAAATGTGATATTTCCGTTCTTTATTTTTAATAAATTTGCTTAAATTTCTAAAAACCTGTTTTTGCTTTGTCATTATTGGGTATAGTGTGTAGATTGATGAGGGGAAAAAAACTAACCAATTTAAGAATAAGTCTGTAACGTAACAAAATGTGTTAAACGTCAAGGGGTCTGAATACTTTCCAAATGTACTGTACATATTTTAATGAATCTTAATAGGATTGTATACTCAATATAATTATAAAAACATCACAAGATTACACTTATTGACCGAAGTCAAAACAATTAAGACATGACCCAAGTTCAGTTATACAACACTAATTTTATTAAAACAAAAATATCTTCTCTCATGTTATTGTTACAGAACTGATCCAGAATGGCACTGTGTACAGGCAGAACATTGGGCAAGTTGACAGTGGAACAGAATTATATCTCATTGACACAAACACGTGTTCATTTCTTCCTTCTGTTCAACCCTGGCTCATCCATCTTTATCTTAGTTCACCCCTTTCCAACCAAGACTGCATGAAAAAGCACAATTCAAAACATTTGACGGTTAAAATCATATCAGCCTTCCCTTTACTAATCATGCACCCTTAACCCCTCAGCATCAGAGTCAATGCCATTGTGATTAACTAACATGGTGATACGCAAAAGAAGCAGAAGCGATAGACATATTTCTTAAGTGGAGGAGAAGAGAGAGGGATGACTGGAGGAGAGGAATCATGGCGTTTCATTTGGAGCCCTCTGCTTTCTTCTCCTGCTCGATATCTGTGAGAGAAAGAGAGAGCGAGGGAGGGGGAGAGAGAGAGAGAGACGTAGTGATTAGTCTATGTCCTGAACACTGTTGTGATGGATACCTGGCATATTGAGTAATCAAACTATCATATATATTTGTTAATCACCTCATCTATTTCAAAACAGGACATCACAACCCATCCAAAATGGAAGATACTGTATCAGAAAATGGCAGTACATCATCATACAGAACGTTAAAATCATGAGCTATCACTGGGCAATAGAACACAGGATGAATCCACTCTCAGAAGGAGTGGGGCTGGCTGAGAGGCAGCTTCTGAGCCAGATGGTTCCTCTCCTGTCATTGGCTCATTATCAGCCTGGCTGGCAAAACCGCCAGTCCAATAGTCAAGCATCTTTTATCCTGCTATCAACAACCCTCTCGTCAGGTTTCTACTGTAAACCCTGCTATCAACAACCCTCTCATTAGGTTTCTACTGTAAACCCTGCTATCAACAACCCTCTCATTAGGTTTCTACTGTAAACCCTGCTATCAACAACCCTCTCATTAGGTTTCTACTGTAAACCCTGCTATCAACAACCCTCTCATTAGGTTTCTACTGTAAACCCTGCTATCAACAATCCTCTCATTAGGTTTCTACTGTAAACCCTGCTATCAACAACCCTCTCATTAGGTTTCTATTGTAAATATTCAAGAGGTGTGTGTGAAGCTGTGTGAGTGAAGCTATATGGTATGTCTGCTGGTAATACTGCACTGTACAGCCCTGTCTAAGTTGGTACTTGCCAGGGTTTATGGGGAAATTGTGCTTTAAGAAACAAAATGGGAGACTACACAATAGAACATGGTAACAGAGTAATTGTCATGTCATTTTAATATTATGACCATGTAATACTGATGTAAATACCTGGTAAATAGAGAACTGAAAATAGACACCCTAACCAACCAACTTACAATTGGAGGTCTAGATTTCTTTACTAGAGGTTCCTCCCTGCATTGCAGTATTCTCTGTCCTGGGGTGGGGGTTATTGCAGCGGATGTTTCTAGAGCAGTGAACATGCATGATGCTAACTACTGCACTCCCAATCATACCTCTAACCACACTGCTACTGACAGAGAGCAACTTGAATATCCACCCAATCACACCTCTAATCACACTGCTACTGACAGAGAGCAACTTGAATATCCACCCAATCACACCTCTAATCACACTGCTACTTAAACAATTGATATATATTTCCACACTATTAGGTTGAAATAATACTGTGAAGATGGTGATGATGATGATGCCATTACAGTGGAAGAGCTGTTTGAAAAGACCACCTGAAATTTCAGCCTGTTTTGGTGGGATGGAGTTTTGGCTTTCCATGGTGACACACCCCTCTGCCAATAACAGCTAATTTTCTGTTTTCCACTCCCCACTCAAAACGTGCAAAATTCTTGCTTGAGAAATTGCTCTTTGCTAAGAAGCAATTTTTGTTTCTTTTAAACCATTTTAACTCAAAGCAATCACAGTAAGGTACTTAATAGTTACCCAGAAAACATTTGATATTGAGATAAAACGACTGCATTGGACCTTTTTAATATCCACCCAAAACATCTTCCTCCCACTGACGTCAATGCATGATTGATGAAGTTGGAGATGTGGGCATGCAGTATCTCAGGTTAGGATTGGGTCAGGACAGATAGAGGCCGCATCCCACCATATTCCCTTTAAAATGCTCTACTTTTGACCAGAGCCAGGCACTATGTAGGGATAGGGGTTACATTTGGGACGCACCCAGAGAAAGGAGGAATCAGGGAGTATCTGATGGAGGCGAGGGATAAGGATCAGTTCATGCTGATGAGGCTGCTGACATGGTGACCGCTCAACTCCTCTCTTCCTGCTCCGCTGTCACGTCACTCCCTGTCTGACCTACGTCCTCAGCCTAGTCCACCCTGTCTGACCTACGTCTTCAGCCTAGTCCACCCTGTCTGACCTACGTCCTCAGCCTAGTCCACCCTGTCTGACCCTCGTCCTCAGCCTAGTCCACCCTGTCTGACCTACGTCCTCAGCCTAGTCCACCCTGTCTGACCTACGTCCTCAGCCTAGTCCACCCTGTCTGACCTACGTCCTCAGCCTAGTCCACCCTGTCTGACCTACGTCCTCAGCCTAGTCCACCCTGTCTGACCTACGTCCTCAGCCTAGCCCACCCTGTCTGACCTACGTCTTCAGCCTAGTCCTCCCTGTCTGACCTACGTCCTCAGCCTAGTCCACCCTGTCTGACCTACGTCCTCAGCCTAGCCCACCCTGTCTGACCTACGTCCTCAGCCTAGCCCACCCTGTCTGACCTACGTCCTCAGCCTAGTCCACCCTGTCTGACCTACGTCCTCAGCCTAGTCCACCCTGTCTGACCTACGTCCTCAGCCTAGTCCACCCTGTCTGACCTACGTCCTCAGCCTAGTCCATCCTGTCTGAACTAAGGCCTCTTTAGGTCTGCACTAAACCCCTCGCTAGTACACTCCCTTTCTGCACCAGAAGGCAGCCTCTCCTCCCTTAACTGGACTAAGATTGCGTCTCCAATGCAACTTGACTGCAAAGCTCAATGCACAGGCCCAGAAAGCCCAGCTTTATATGACTACTCTGCATAATGTTATCAATACCAAAGTAATAACTGGTGGCTGCCAGGCCTTAGAGCCACTAAAAGATCAGCACGGTTCTGCAACGCTGCTGGATAGCAGTCAGACAAGTGTGTACTTGATAACTGGAATGCATTGGGCGTAACTGTAAAAATGTAACCTACGTCGGTAAGTGTTCCTCAACAGTGTTGGACTGTTTCTGGATGGTCATGTGAAGATTTACCCTCTACTTTACATACAGTCAAATAAAGAGAAACTACACATTACTAACACTACAGTAGAAAGGGACTAACACACTACAGTAGAAGGGGACTAACACACTACAGTAGAAGGGGACTAACACACTACAGTAGAAGGGGACTAACACACTACTAACACTACAGTAGAAAGGGACTAACACACTACTAACACTACAGTAGAAGGGGACTAACGCACTACTAACACTACAGTAGAAGGGGACTAACACACTACAGTAGAAGGGGACTAACACACTACTAACACTACAGTAGAAGGGGACTAACACACTACAGTAGAAGGGGACTAACACACTACAGTAGAAGGGGACTAACACACTACTAACACTACAGTAGAAGGGGACTAACACACTACTAACACTACAGTAGAAGGGCACTAACACACTACAGTAGAAGGGGACTAACACACTACTAACACTACAGTAGAAGGGGACTAACACACTACAGTAGAAGGGGACTAACACACTACTAACACTACAGTAGAAGGGGACTAACACACTACAGTAGAAGGGGACTAACACACTACTAACACTACAGTAGAAGGGGAATAACACACTACAGTAGAAGGGGACTAACACACTACTAACACTACAGTAGAAGGGCACTAACACACTACAGTAGAAGGGGACTAACACACTACAGTAGAAGGGCACTAACACACTACTAAGAGTTACAGGGTGGGGCAGGCGTAGGAGTATGAGCAATAAGGGGAGGAGACAGGTTAGGAGACAGGACAGGAGATAGAGTAGGATAAACATACCCTCCTTGGTTGGCAGAGTGTTCTTCTCAGCAGTATTGGTCTTCTTTAGACACTTCTTGTCAAAGGTCTCCACTCCCTGCTTCACTGGGTTGTTGTCGCCCATCTTAGATGATGTCTGAGGGAGAAAGAGTCAGAATGTCGAGAGAGAGAGAGAGAGAGAGAGAGAGAGAGAGAGAGAGAGAGAGAGAGAGAGAGAGAGAGAGAGAGAGAGAGAGAGAGAGAGAGAGAGAGAGACCTTAGACAAATATGTCATCTAGAATACAGGTGAGTGCATTCAGGTGAATCCAGCCACACCCACCTTACCTCACACTCATACACACACAAACACACGTATAATCCAGACTCTCTAGCTAGTTACGTAATTCAGTTACTTGAATCAACACACACTCCCACGACTTTACCATTCACCATCTAACAAAGGAGAACAAATATCCAGGAGAGAGCGAGCTGTTCTTATGGCATTATGTTACCCAAGCACTCAGGTCTGCTGCAATGCACTGGTTCTAGTACACAGGAACGCATAATGCTACTTTCTGGTTCAGAGAGAGGCTGCACAAAGAGCATATTGGGATGGAAGAATGGCATTCTCAAAATCTGTGAAAGGATGTCAATGAATGAACCTACATGCATTAGGATGATAAGGTACTACTTCCTAGTCTTAGATCTGTGTAGACCTGTAGTCTACTCATTCAAACACAAATACAATTCTTAGCATACTATTAGAAAGTCTACATTGCAGTGTGCTTTCACATGCAAGGGCCAATGGTGTATCATGTGCCACCTCCACACACTGGTGCTTTATTTGAACAAATATTACATTTATACTTCCACAAACGCAGAACTCAAAAACAGCCTTATGATCTGCTTACAGGCAGACCTCATCTAGGTTCCCGTGAGTGCAATAACTGGTTGTGCCGTTTTTTTTGTTCTTCTGCAGACCAATTTCTGTAAAACGCGCCGATGAATTGATAGGTGTCAACGCCCTCTGCAGTAAAATTAGATAATTTGACGGATCTGTCATGTTGAGCTCACTGTTACAATATGTGTTTATCATAAAAATGCACCCCAATGAACCGCCAAACCAAAGGCAGACTATAGGCTGGAAGAATGGCAGCCGTCAGCCTCACATGCATTGATTGGGCTTTAGGTAACAGTGCGACAACTGATAACAATAAAATACATTCGGAATGTCATCACACCAAGGCCTGTAACTATGATATAGATAGAGCCATGATGACAATTCGCCTAACCTAATCATACAATAATGAAACACAGACACGTTAAATAGCCTAGTTGGCAAAGGAATGTTGTAGGGGGTGCAGGTGCGTTAAATGCATGAATTGTACAACTGTCAACACAGCAACAACAACAAAAGCCTAACACTAAATCATATCGTCTAATAATAACCAATAATACATAGCCTACTCTTTACTGACAATCAAATACAACCGTCCCTTCCTTCCGTCTTTTATTTGTAATTTTTATTTTACAATTGCATAATAACACGACCGCTCATCAGAATAACGTTTTTAGGCTATGGTGGCAACATAGGGTGGCATCCATAAACTAACGAACACATAGAGGGAGACAGCGACATGGAATTTGAATAATTTCTATACTAAAGCTACCAATATTTACCTGGTGCGGGGATGTGCGGTGAGAATGTCCGTTACAGGTACTACGTCTGGGTGTAGTCTGCATATGTGTAGGACAAACGGTTTAAATAGGGAAAGCGCACCCTTTTTCACACCAACTGGACACCAGTCTGAGCTACGCCATTGGCCCAATCCACCCAGAGGAGGGATATCATTGGTCAGGTGAAAACCATGAGTTGAGATGTTCAGGGGGACAATGTTGTGCAGCGTTCATTTGATAAATCCGACAGTGATACCACAGCGCCACCTTGTGGACACATACAGCACAGCCTACAGGTCCAGAGTTGAGTGGAGAGGGCAATGCAAGAACTGGGTGGTTCCAGACCTGAATGCTGATTGGCTGACCACCGTGGTATATGAGACCATATACCACGTGTATGACAAAACATGTATTTTTACTGCTCTAGTTACTTTAGTAACCACTTTATAATAGCAATAAGGCACCAAGGGTGTTTGTGGTATATTGCCAATATACCACAGCTAAGGGCTGTATCCAGGTACTCTGAAATGCGTCGTGCCTAAGAACAGCCCTTAAGCCGTGGTATATTCGCCATATACCACACCCCCTCGTACCTTATTGCTTAAGTATAAAGTGCACATACACATATTCAGAATAACCTGCAAAGTGAAACTCAAGTGTGGTTTGATAAAACATGTATCAATGTATTAAGGCATATCATATCATAATGCAGTCTTGTGTAGTACAGTCTGGTACTTACAGTAAATGTTCTCTGAGGTCAAAAGATTATCATTCAAGTAGAATAGAATAAATTATAATAGAATAGATATACTTTATAGTCCATTTTGTGAGAAACGCACATTGGTAATGGTATCCAATTAAGTATAAGACAATAGAAGGGTAGTCCTATACTGAGTGATACATATCTTATTGGATTGATATGCAGTTGTTTATTGAAATATTATCAAGGACCTGTTGACAAACCTCGACAGAACACCTTGAACATAAAGGGATCTCCTAGGCTCCAATACATTTGTGACTTTAAAAAATAGGAAACAGTGAGGCACCTGAAAAAAATAGAACCATTAAACATCATTGCACAGTCATATTTTGGCTCATAAAAATCTGATATCAGAGATACAGTACAAATGTTAGTAAATGTTTAACGGCTGTCCCTCTTCACTTTTCTCAAAAATACAATTAAAATCTGTAAAATAAAAATGTAAAGTTGTACTTTTCACTTTTTAAACATTTAATAAAATGTGTATGGTCTGACTAATACAGTGGTGCACAACGGCACCATCCCTGAGAACATGCTGCATTCCTGAACAGAACAGCTCCAGAAGACATCAGCACTCAAGTCCCTAAAAGGTAGTGCACTACAAAGGGAACAGGGTGACATTTGTGACGCAGACCCTTTCATGACAGAGCAATGAGGTGTGGTGTTTCAGTCTGGCGGAGCTTGTCGTAGATGGCTGTGTTGATTCCCCAGTTGATACAGCTCCTGAGGATAACCAGGGAATCCCCGCGGTACAGCAGATGGACGCTCCTCTTCAGCCGACCTTCCCACAGTGCCTTCCAGCTCTGCCTCACCCCCCCAGCCCAGCCTGCATGTTGACCACCAGCATAGACAGAGGATGCAGGGGCAGGCTGATCACCATACTAATCACAATTCCTGTCAGGAAGGATGAGACTGTAGGAGGAAGCTCCTTCTCCCTCAGAGCAGCACTGACGGGGTCCTTCAGGCCGAAGTAGCCGAAGTAGATGCAGCTTCCCAGGGGGTTACGGGCCAGTATGGGGATGAAGGCTCTGTAGTACCCCGTCCCCAGCCTCTCTGCTCCCAGACAGGCCAGCACACTCCTCAGGGTGGGCAGGCTGTGGCCTTTGTTCCCGTTCTGCAACACATTCTGCACACGCTCAAACGGCGTGAACACCAAGGCCTCCACCACGCCTGTGCCGAGCCCGGCCAGGCTGCAGGGGTTGGTAGAGAAGGAGAGACGGTGGAGGAAAATGCAATATAGCCCAAATATCAGCGTCCCGTTCAGGGTTCTCGTCAGTAGAGTGGGCACCACCACCTGTAGAGTTGCAGGAAACCCTCCATCCTGAGTTGGCCTATAGCCTGACTGACTACAGTGCTGTGAAACTGCTTCTTGACAGGGAATGTGTCTTCTTGACAGGGAATGTGTCGAGAGTGGACACCAGGTTGGAAGTCCCACCATGCAAGACGCTGAGGGGTCAAACCATTCTGTCCTCCCTGTTATCTTGGCTATCTCCAGGTTCCCGCCCTATCACTGACAGATCAGAGAAAAAAAGCACCATATTAAAGAGAGACAGGTGGATGCAGACCAGTTAAATGGACAATACAATCATGAAAAAATATAGCTTATAATAATATTATATTTTAAAATATGAATAATAAACACATTAATAAACTCTTGATAACACTGCACAATTCAGCAATCCTTTTACAATAATAATAGTTTGTGGGACTATCTTTAAACTTGCTCATCAGCTATATGCACTAATGAATCACTTCTACAATGAATTACACATAAGAGAATTAAAACATGCATTGAGCAACAGTTTAAAGAATACATTTTAACCTACTTACCAGAACACAAAAACGATTTGTTTAGCCTACAGATGATTATCTAATTTTATAGCCTAGCCCTAGTTAGATATGTGCAACCTGGTCTCAGAGCATTTCATATTATTATGTACATATATATCCAAGAAATTACATTTAGTATAATATGTTACATTTCATAAGGTATGTATTAATTTGTGGATTTCCACCACCCATTCTGTATGTTATGTTACGAATTACAATTTGTATTATATTGTAACAACGGTTATTGACTCTGTCGCTTGAGCATGTTTTTGGGGGACAGTCGATAGCGCCCTGGACTTCGGGCTAGAAGACCGAGGGTTCGAGACCTGCTCCCTGCTGTTTCATTACAATATGTTACAAATTTGCTAAACTTACAATATGTTACAAATTTGCAATACACACTCTGTTACGAATTTTCAAAATGTATGACATGTTACGAATTCTAGCTAAGTGTCTAGGTGGCTAACGTTAGCTAGCTGGCTAATGTTAGCTAGGCTAGGGGTTAGGGTTAAATTAAGGAATTAGGTTAAACATATGACTAAAAAGTAGTAAGTAGTTGAAAAGTTGCTAATTGGCTACAATGCTAAAGTTGCCCATGATAAGATTAGATATTCGCAACCTTTGTGTTTCTAAACGTTTGCTTTATGCGCCCACCCATTCACACTGACCAACCATCCTACTTTCATTCTGGCCTTAAGTAACCATGTCTTATGTAACCATACCAAAGGTAACATACTGCATCACACCAATTTGAATTTCCCGTATTTATATTTACTATGTTATATCTAGTCTATGAGACAAGAAATCCCCCAGTGGTAGAAAAAGGACCCAATTGTCATACTAGAGTAAAAGTAAAGATACCTTAATAGGAAACGTGAAAGTTGCCCAGTACAATCCCACTTGAGTAAAAGTCTAAAGCTACTTGGTTTTAAATATACTTCAGTATCAAAAGTAAAAGTATAAATCATTTCAAATTCCTTATATTAAGCAAACCAGACAGCACCATTTTTTAGTTTTTATTTTATTTGCAGATAGCCAGGGGGCACACTCCAACACTCAGACATAATTTACAAACGAAGCATGTGTTTAGTCCGCCAGATGAGAGGCAGTAGGGATGTCCAGGGATGATAAGTGTGTGAATTAGACCATTTTCATGTCCTGCTAAGCATTCAAAATGTAACGATTACTTTTGGGTGTCAGGGGAAATTTATGGAGTAAAAACTACATCATTTTCTTTAGAAATGTAGTGAAGTAAAAGTGAAAATTGTCAAAAATAGAAATAGTAAAGTACAGATAGCCCAAAATGGGTTTTTACTTAAGTAACTTTACTTAAGGTCTCGGCGTCGAGTCCGGTCTCGAGACCACATATTGAGTGTCTCGGTCTTGTCTCGGTCTCGGACAGTGAGGACGTGTAATTTCTTCCGGAGACCAGCCGAGACCAGCGAGGTAAAAAACTCACCATTATCAGTTTCCATTCAGTCTGCGCATCAAATGACCCTCTGCTGACCTGTTTATCCTCAGCTCTGTTATTCAGTTCCAAATGTCCCTCTGCTGACCCTCTGCTGACCCTCTGCTGACCCTCTTATCCTTAGGTCTGTTTGTTCAACTATTCAGCCTTAGCCACCTTCCTGACTTCATCAGATACTCCGCTTCAACAAATCCTATATATTATGTATGTCTTTCTGTCTTACTACTTCAAAGTGATCAATCAGAATACTGAAAATGTAATAATTGTAATGAGTTAATCTCCCACAACTATCTAAGTTAAGCTTGTTTTATCACTTAAGCCTCATTATCAATAATATCATGTTGTCTGCTATCACATAGTACATTAATTAAATTAATCAATGTGTCTTAGCCATGTTTTTACCACCACAAGGGTATACCCAAGTATAAACCGACTCGACTACGCCTAAGATAATGAATGGAAAATATATACTAAAAACAATATGTGTCGTATATTAAGAATAATTCATTACATCACCAACAAGAAATAACGGTGTAGGGAGCACTGCTGTTGTCATTACGGGGTAGGGGGTTCCCGCCCCTTCTAGAATTACCATTGGATGAATTTCTTCGACTGGTCTCCATCGATTGGAGGGCATCACCTATCAATCAATGTCGGGCAGAGAGCGTTTATCACAGAAGACCGCATTGTTGGCTGATCGCTTAATAAGGTCAATGACCGCTCCCCGCGGAAATCAAATTAGCATAATACAAAAATAACCATAAAAATCCATTAGACTAGTGATATCTTGGTTTTTGCATTGGATGTGTGTCAATCCACCGTATCCGCCCATGTCGCACTTTCGCATCTGCGGTGTAAGGGGACAGAGCTAGAGAGGTGATTGTCAAACCATGAGACATCCCGAAAATCGGTCTTCTCACAAAATCGTCTGTTGTGTCCGAACAGTTTGGGCTACACACTAATATGACCCCAGTATATAAATATTAGACTCCCACGAACACATTGCACATTCATCTACTGCACATCTACCATTTCAGTGTTTAAATGCTATATTGTAATTACTTTGCCACCGTGGCCTATTTATTGCCTTACCTTCCTTACCTTACCTCATTTGCACACATTGTATATATATTTGTTTTTCTACTGTATTATTGACTGTATGTTTGTTTTACTCCATGTGTAACTCTGTGTTGTTGTATGTGTCGAACTACTTTGCTTTATCTTGGCCAGGTCGCAGTTGTAAATGAGAACTTGTTCTCAACTTGCCTACCTGGTTAAATAAAGGTGAAATTAAAATATATATATAAAAAGAAAACACCTACATGTTTTGCTCTAAGACTCATCTGATGGTCCCAGTACCAGTTCATAACAATTAATGGAAGTATACTGTATATGGAGACTGTTTAGCGCCAAAAATATATATATTGTATCCCAATCTTTCTTATATCTCAGATACAAGACAGACTTCAGAACAAACTTCCATTAGATTTTTTTGGGGGGGACTATCTGTTGTAATAGCAGTAAGGCCAAATTTTTGTATACTTCAAGGGGTCTTAAAATTCAAATAGTAAAATGATCCTTGGTATGACCTTCTTTAAACAATTCCATATACAGTAGTTTATAAGCCCCCGCTTAGACTCTTATGGGTTAAATATGCCACTGGAGCTACTGTACCAGCAAAAAACTGTGGTATGAGACTACACGCACAACTGAAGTGTGTACAGGACTGATAACTTGTCATTATGAATTAGCCTATACTGTTATAAATCACATAACCTACTATGAAACTGTAGCCTGTATAGTCACTGGAATGTTACCAGCAGCAGCAGCAGACAGTTGACATATGGATGGCCTAATAAACAAACCATAATCCAGGCTTCATTCGTTTTCACCATCTCTTTAATAAGATCACATTCAGCCATCAGATATTTGGTGCACTGATACATCTTATGCTAAACAGAATATAAGCACATACATGAAACTTTAAAGTCAGACAGATACCACTTTTTTGAGAGTTTATTTTACAAATGTTATTGAAAAAAATTAAGTAAAATAAAATGCAAAATAGCAGATAAAGACTTGTGTTTTCTAGAAAGCTCCATCCAGCAGAGCTAAAACCAACAGCTTCTAGACAACTTGAAAACGACAACCTTGAAGAGCAAAACCCGCCTCCTCTGCACCCACACCGAAAAATGATTCACAATAGTCTTAAGAGGGGCAATCTGCGATTTGAAAAGCAGTCACCCTGCTACTTGTTTAGGTCAACAGCTGAGGGATGGGGTTGAAGGACTGTACCCACTCTCAAATTCCTAGAGCTAGGGATGAAGGTCATGTAGGAGGCATTTATACATTATATTCTTCAAGAATCAGTGGCTATATATAATTAATTTAGAAGTCCAAAAATAGAAGTATCAATCTTGGATTGCCCCTTTAAAAGACTTAAGTCTCTACAGACTATGTTGAATCACCCAGAGGAACATCAGTGGCACTGTAAACTATAGCTCATTCTGATTCACTTAACTTATTATGACCTCATCTTTCAAACTGATACAATTAAATGACCAAAATAATAAAATACCTGAAGCACAGGAGGTTGGTGGCACCTTAATTTGGGAAGGACGGGCTCGTGGTAATGACTGGAGTGGAATAGGTAGAATGGTATCAAATAGATCAAACATGTTTTCCAGGTGTTTGATGCCATTCCATTTGCTCCGTTCCGGACATTATTATGAGGAGTTCTCCCATCTGCAGCCTCCACTGACCTGAAGTCAGTCAACATCCAACCATCTATCTCACCCTCTTTTTGTAGCATAGCAGAAGTACTGTAACAGCATTATTATGAAGAGGAGGAGAATGTTCACATTAGGTAAAGATGTATATGTATGTATGTATGTATGTATGAGTTCACCCACTTAAAATAAATAATCAAAGCTTACCTTTTTCCCCCCGATAGACATTGCACCCTACTCCCAATACAGTGCACTACTTTTGACCAGGGCCCATATGGCACTAGTCAAAATAAGTTCAATATGTAGGAAAAGGGTGCCACTTGGGATGCTATCACTGTTTAGGGGGAGAGAGAGAAACTCAAAATGAACGTGATTAATAATCATTGATCCTACTAATTGTAATTATTACATAGTTAGTTAGCATTAGCAGCAGAGTGATGCTAATATAATGGTTCTGTTTCCCCCCAGTTGGTTTCAATTCCATTTCAATCTCAGTCAATTCAGAAAGTAAACCTAATCCCAAATCCAATTCCACATTTTCCTAATTCAAAAGCGTTGAAGAGAATTGGAATGTCAGTGTACTTCTTGAATTGACTAGTATTGAAATGGAATCGAGCCCAACCCTGGTGTTTGTATAGGACATTCCCTCTCTTTCTCTGTTTGGTGTAACAGAACACTAGGGATGGATTCTATTCAGTGATGAGAAACATTTCAGAATACTGGGCATAGAAATGGAATGAAGATCCGACTCTGCATTACTTATTCTACCTAAAAGACAACCATATCTGTTCCCCAAATTCCCTATTCTGCATGAGAGATGGCCATGTCTGTTCTATGGGAATGTTCTGTGGCGTTGTGTCCTCCTGAACAGTGCCCCAGGTGACTCAGTATGTGTGGCGTTACAAGGGGACGTGGCTGAAGAGGTAGGAGACAGATTCCCCGTTGTGGGTCCTGCGGATGGCCTCTGCCAGGATCATAGAGATGTCAATCACCTACAGGACAAACAGATGGTTTATTATGGATTGTGTTATTAACGATGTTCAGGAAACATCCAGATACATGTCAGACTATTTAACATTCATAAATAGAAACATTGTGCTTTTCTCTCATTTATAGAGTGAATTATTTTAATGATTTTAGCACTTAAACTGTTTAGGTGATACGATTATTCAAACTACTTGCCGTTGTCTTAGATGTTAAACATCATCAGAGTAGCAACAACAGAATTTCAGCTTAAACTACCATTACATTATCGGACAGTATATCTACTTATGTTAAGGTGAATGACCCTGTTATAACCTCTGACCTGTAACTTAGGACAGTAATAAAAGCTTTGACCCCTGACCTGTATCCAAGGACAGTGCTGTGACCCCTGACCTGTATCCAAGGACAGTGCTGTGACCCCTGACCTGTATCCAAGGACAGTGCTGTGACCCCTGACCTGTATCTTAGGACAGGTCTTCATCTTCTCCTCCTGAGGGATAGTGTTGGTGACGACCACGGCCTCGAAGCAGGCGTTGTTGATGCGGGAGATGGCCGGGCCAGAGAAGATACCGTGGGTCAGGATGGCATACACCTTGGTAGCACCAGCTGAGATCAGCCTGATGGTGAAGGGACAGTATCTCCTTAAAAAACTGTGTGTGGGAATATAGAACCTCCACATTTACCTGTTTGGATACACTGATCTTTGCTGCAAGGACTCTCATTTGGATGAAGGAGAAGTGAAATGTGAAATAGTGGTGGCTATTTCCACAGCTCTGTAATACGAATGTCTTGACATCAAATCAGTGATTCAGTTTAAATGTATAGGATCATAATCAATGTTTGTTTTTGTGTGGTTAAGATTCAGCTCAGACACCCATTGCTTGGGCATAGATACATTAATCAAGGTCATAAGGTGAGACTTTGCTTACTTGTCGGCCGCATGGCAGATGGTACCACAGGTGTCTGCCATGTCATCCACCAAGATGGCCACCCGGTCCGTGACGTCCCCGACCAGCACCATGCGATCCACCTCGTTGGCCCTCTTTCTCTCTTTGTGAATCAGCGCAAAGTCCACGTTGAGCCTGTCTGCTATGGACGTCACTCTGTCACACAGAACATAATACACAGTGTTAAGAGGAAGCCAAGTCACAGAGGCACAACAGTCACCAAGTCGGTCCATCGCTGAAGATGTGTTGAAGGAGCAGTGAGACACACAAACAGGTGAATCTAAAGTCCATTTCACCACAGATAAGGCAGAGTTCAAGACATTGTTCAAGGGTAAAACCACCTAAGGTAAAAAAGAGAGAAAGTTGAAGTCCTTAAAGCAGTTGTCTAGCGTGGACAGTGGTTCCCATACTCCTCTCTCTTTATTTACCCCTCTCTCTGATGTATCACATTTCTTATTTTGGCCAAAAGCTTTTTGACTACTTTGTCCTGTCTCACCTCTTGGCACCCCCTGCGTCTGGAGAGACGATAGTGCAGGTCTTCCACTCTGCGATGTTCTCCTTGATCCACTTCAGTACAGCAGGCTCAGCGTACAGGTTATCCACCGGGATGTCAAAGAAACCCTGGAGATACCAGAGACACACAGACAGGAGTCAGAGGCTGCCATCTATCGGTTTCCCATCCCAGGAACCATCTCTAGTCATTGTGCCCTTGAGCCAGTCACTTAACCCTTATAGAACTCCATGCGTGGTGTGTTTGCTGATTGTGTTGTCTGTTGGATTGGGGGGCGCAAAAGAAAAATTTACATCTGACGGACTCAGTGTATCTCTATAGCCTGGCTGGTTGAACCTCTACTGCCAGACCCCAGTGTCCTCCCTCCTCCTAACCTCTACTGCCAGACCCCAGTGCCCTCCCTCCTCCTAACCTCTACTGCCAGACCCCAGTGTCCTCCCTCCTCCTAACCTCTACTGCCCAGACCCCAGTGTCCTCCCTCCTCCCTAACCTCTACTGCCAGACCCCAGTGTCCTCCCTGCTCCTGATCTCTACTGCCCAGACCCCAGTGTCCTCCCTCCTCCTAACCTCTACTGCCAGACCCCAGTGTCCTCCCTCCTCCTAACCTCTACTGCCAGACCCCAGTGTCCTCCCTCCTCCTAACCTCTACTGCCAGACCCCAGTGTCCTCCCTGCTCCTGATCTCTACTGCCAGACCCCAGTGTCCTCCCTGCTCCTAACCTCTACTGCCAGACCCCAGTGTCCTCCCTCCTCCTAACCTCTACTGCCAGACCCCAGTGTCCTCCCTCCTCCTAACCTCTACTGCCAGACCCCAGTGTCCTCCCTGCTCCTAACCTCTACTGCCAGACCCCAGTGCCCTCCTTACTCCTGACCTGGATCTGTGAGGCGTGGAGGTCCATAGTGATGATGTGGTCAGCCCCAGACACAGACAGCATGTTAGCCACCAGCTTGGCTGAGATCGGCGCCCGACTCTGCAAGCGAACACACACACATCTCATTTGCTGTGCTTACATCATGATATGAGCTGAGTCTTCCATCTTAAAAGTTGGTCCATACTACATTTCCATCCTAAGCCACAAGGGGCAGCAGACAGGCTATTCTAAACTACAGTCACACAACTTCAAGTCAATGAAAAACAACTTCAAACTACTCTGCTACAGAGTGCTACTGTTCACTTTTTGTACAGTATATTTTTGGCAGATACATAGAACATGCAATACATTATATTGGGAGGACAAGAACATGCACTCATAAATAATCAGAGGAATGGAGGCAGGCAGGTGACTGCAACAAATGGATCCCACAATGACTGCTCACTCGGTTCAGAGTTCACACAGGGGCTGAACTTAAAATCAGTGGAGATGGCAAAAACTAAACGGCGAGAAATAAAATCTAAAACCCAGGCATGCTCCCAGTCCTATCCATCTGCTGTGGCTGCCTACTGGAGTCCGTCCATGGGTGGTCGGGTCACTGGGCAGTGATGTGGTATAATGGGAGGGTTGGGGTCAATTCCATCTCAATTCAGGAAGTACACTGAAATTCCAATGCTTTTCAATGAAGAAAATGTGGAATTGGAATTTGGTTTACTTTCTGAATTGAAATGGTGATGTGGTATAATGGTTGGTGGTGTGACAGTAAAGTAACTAGGTGTCTGTCCCTCACCCCCACCTTGTCCTTCTTGTCCTGCCGTGCGTAGGGGAAGCAGGGGATGACGGCTGTGACCCGGGAGGCCGAGGCGATTTTACACGCATTGATCATGATCAGCAGCTCCATCAGATTATCATTGATCTCCCCACATCCGCTCTGTACGATGTAGACATCCTCTCCACGCACACTCTCTCCGATCTCAACACTGTTAGGGCCAAGGGGAGAGGACGAGTGAAGGGGAGGACAGGGTAAACCACACTCTCTCTGCTAACACAGCATGACACTAGTGATGATGGATAATCATGAGACAGAGAAAACACAGCCTACAGGTGTTTAGGGGCCTTAGAAGTGCAGTGACAAGACAACTACCGTATGAGTAAAGTACTGAACAGCACATCATGAGAAGTGTACAGCATGTTGCATCAATGTTACAAGTAACAATTGTTTCACTTATGTTTTAATAAAACGTGTCACTCAATCATGGTTATAACCCGTATGGGTTGTCAGCTTTCACAATATACAGAAAATGTGTTGAAATGTATGGGAAAGTGTAGTTCGCCCTAAAGACAACAAACTGAGCGCCAAAATTAACTCAAGTGATGCGTGACAAACTACAAGTTCCAAGCACCTTTGCGAGGCAGCGTCAGAAGCAGTACGCTAACGTAACGTTTCTCACTAATATCTCTGTAACATGAGATGTAAACAGATTAGCTTTTTATGCATTAAAAACATTTACACTTACCATGTTTCTTGATTGCTGAATTTCTTGGTCACAACCTTCCCGAGTTCCATCCCAAGACGGTCGGCGATTTTGTGAGACAGTTCCCGATGCGAGCTACCGCTAAATATCTTAATGTTCGGCATTTTTTTATGTTCCAGGGTGTCGTTCTACGGGAACTAGCTACAGCGCTAGTAGCAGCTAGTACCTTTGAGAGATGTACGACCTATTAGCTCTAGTGAACTGCTGGAAATCGATAGTTATCATCAAGCGTGATGCGTTGCCTACCTATCCACCATCATTCCCTTCTTCACGCGTGCGCCTGTCCTTCTTCCCGGTGGCGCGCACCGCCCACTTCACGTGATTTTATTGAATCAAAGATAATGGATTACTGACAAGATACATATCTCTCCACGGGAGTCGTTGTCCACAAAGCAGCACGGCGGGATGTCTAGCTCCCTTCTATCCTTTCTTTGGATTGGTGGATACATCGCATTATTTTAATCCTATTTTGAATATTCGATGAGTGTTGTTGACGTTAACCGCGTGTATTCAATGGAGAGAGACGCTACGAATATGAATATGCATATTCATCTCGAGACAACTCCGATATATCAAGTCCGATATAAAGTGTTTTTTTTTCTCAAAGTTGCTGGGATGTCACGTGTCCTACTTATATCAGTGTGATCCTAACTTACGCGTTACGATCGAATAAACCTCACGTAGCAAATAAGCCATACATTGTTGTTGTTGACCAAATTCAAAACTCATTGACCTCATACAAAAACTCTTCCCTTGGTTTGTCGAAACAACGAAAAACGCTACCTGCTGGAAGAGGACAGATTTTCTGCCAAAATTGGCCACTCTCTTCCTCTTCCTCTCTGGTTGAATGCATGCCCTGTGAAAATTAATGGTGATTGGCTGACAGCCATGGAATATCAGACAGTATACCACGGGTACTGCAAAATATACATTTTTACTGCACTAATTACGCTGGTAACTAGTTTGTAATAGCAATAAGTGTTTTCGGTGTTCCTCAAGGCTCTGTTTTGGGACCACTATTGTTTTCACTATATATTTTACCACTTGGTGATGTCATTCGGAAACATAATGTTAACTTTCACTGCTATGCGGATGACACACAGCTGTACATTTCGATTAAACATGGTGAAGCCCCAAAATTGCCCTCCCTGGAAGCCTGTGTTTCAGACATAAGGAAGTGGATGGCGGAAAATGTTCTACTTTTAAACTCTGACAAAACAGAGATGCTAGTCCTAGGTCCCAAGAAACAAAGAGATCTTCTGTTGAATCTGACAATTAATCTTGATGGTTGTACAGTCGTCTCAAATAAAACTGTGAAGGACCTCGGCGTTACTCTGGACCCTGATCTCTCTTTTGTGAACATATCAAGACTGTTTCAAGGACAGCTTTTTTCCATTTACGTAACATTGTAAAAATCAGAAACTTTCTGTCCAAAAATGATGCAGAAAAGTTAATCCATGCATTTGTAACTTCTAGGTTAGACTACTGCAATGCTTTATTTTCCAGCTATCCGGATAAAGCACTAAATAAACTTCAGTTAGTGCTTAACACGGCTGCTAGAATCTTGACCAGAACCCCAAAATTTGATCATATTACTCCAGTACTAGCCTCTCTACACTGGCTTCCTGTTAAGGCAAGGGCTGATTTCAAGGTTTTACTGCTAACCTACAAAGCATTACATGGGCTTGCTCCTACCTATCTTTCTGATTTGGTCCTGCCGTACATACCTACACGTACGCTACGGTCACAAGACGCAGGCCTCCTTACTGTCCCTAGAATTTCTAAGCAAACAGCTGGAGGCAGGGCTTTTTCCTATAGAGCTCCATTTTTATGGAATAGTCTGCCTATCCATGTGAGAGACGCAGACTCGGTCTCAACCTTTAAGTCTTTATTGAAGACTCATCTCTTCAGTAGGTCCTATGATTGAGTGTAGTCTGGCCCAGGAGTGTGAAGGTGAACGGAAAGGCACTGGAGCAACGAACCTAGCTTGCTGTCTTTGCCTGGCCGGTTCCCCTCCACTGGGATTCTCTGCCTCTAACCCTATTACAGGGGCTGAGTCACTGGCTTCTGGTGCCGTGGCGGAGATCTTGTGGGCTATACTCGGCCTTGTCTCAGGATGGTAAGTTGGTGGTTGAAGATATCCCTCTAGTAGTGTGGGGGCTGTGCTTCGGCAGAGTGGGTGGGATTATATCCTGCCTGTTTGGCCCTGTCCGGGGGTTTCGTCGGACAGGGCCACAGTGTCTCCCGACCCCTCCTGTCTCAGCCCCCAGTATTTATGCTGCAGTAGTTTATGTGTCGGGGGGCTAGGGTCCGTCTGTTATATCTGGAGTATTTCTTCTCTTATCTGGTGTCCTGTGCGAATTTAAGTATGCTCTCTCTAATTATCTCTCTCTTTCTTTCTTTCTTTTTTCTTCTTCTCTCTCTCGGAGGACCTGAGCATTAGGACCATTCCTCAAGGCCTACCTGGATGTCCCGAGTCCACCTGGCCGTGCTGCTTCTCCAGTTTCAACTGTTCTGCCTGTTTTATGAACATTTTAAAATCTTGTCCATGTTCTGTTATAATCTGCACCCGGCACAGCCAGAAGAGGACTGGCCACCCCTCACAGCCTGGTTCCTCTCTAGGTTTCTTCCTAGGTTTTGGCCTTCTAGGGAGTTTTTCCTAGCCACCGTGCTTTTACACCTGCATTGCTTGCTGTTTGGGGTTTTAGGCTGGGTTTCTGTACAGCACTCTGTGACATCAGCTGATGTAAGGGGGGCTTTATAAATAAATTTGATTTTATTTGATTTGATAAGGCGCCTCTGTGTTTGTGGTATATGGCCAATATACCACAGCTAATAGCTGTGTCCAGGCACTCCGCGTTGTGCTGTGCATAAGAACAGCCCATAGCCATGGTATATTGGCCATATACCACAAACCTCGGGCCTTATTGCTTGTACGTCTACAATGCCGCATTCAAAACATCTGGGAATAGGGAACTCGGAAATCTCTGACTTCCGACTTTAGTGCATTTAAAACAACTGTGAACTCGGGGAAAAAAACAAGCTCCGACTTGGAAAAATCGATATGAACGGTTATCCAACTCGGAACTCCAACTCGGGAACTCGGGCCTCTATAGCTCCGACTTTCCGATCTGAAGATCACTGACCTCATGATTTGACCTCGTATTTTTCAGAGTTCCCAGTTACTTTGAACGCGGCACTAGTGATGGGCATGCCAAATATTTTTTGTGATCCAGGTCATTTGGCTCCATTCAGCAGATGTTTGGTTGAAAATGTTGCCTTCATAAAACATTGTTCTGCCTGTCATTAGTTCCGGGTAAGCGCAACCAAAAAAGATGGAGGAAAGCCAATCATGGCTGTGTCTGGCTTTCCAATTCTGCTTTGCTAGAATACAGATACAAAATCATAAGGTCAATAGCATGGAGGAGGATTGAGAGATTGTTGCTGTTGATGGTGGGTGAAGGGACATTTGCATGTTTGCTAGTGCTGCTAGCTACCTATGAACATCAAGCAACCTAAACCTCATAACTATGATCAAAGCTACCAGTTGTGAATGTGTTGAGTAAATTAAATTGTGAAATTTGCCCACCAAAGGATATAAATCACCGGTAACACACATTATACCATTGTACATGATACACTAAGCATGAATTTCCAATGTAATATGCTACCAATTGGATTATGGTATCGTAACATTATCATTCTAGTATATATTGTAGCTTATGGCTCTTTCATTATACTGGTGTCATGACACTGATAATTATAGGTCACTTCCTGTGAATACATAGGCCTACTTGCAATGAATGAGTACTTTGGGTGAAGGAAATTGTGGCTTTGACTTGCAAACTTTGTTGTGCAAATTTCTCTTTATCCATCATCAACACCAACATCTCTGCAATCCTCCTCCAGGCCTTTGACCTTCTGATTTTGTCTCTGTGTTCTAGAATTATTCTCAGCAAATAAACAAGGTAGAATTACAATGCTCCCCACACCACATTGTTCTTATTTCATATTTTTTATTAGCCTACCCATTGCCAGCTGCTTATTTTCATGTACAGTGCTGTACCTAGAATACAAGGGTTGGAGTCACACTAAACAATTTCATGTCAATTTCATGACAATGAAATTAAACCGACTGGAAAGATCACAACTGGACAAAAAGTTAAAGCAACACAGAAACAAGACAAATTAGAGATAGATCCCCTTTTTACACCTTTTTATTGCAGAATTGTGATCTGTGATGAATGAACATTGACACTAGTTCATCTTGAATAATGTTTACGTTAAGAATTAGAACAAGTTAAACACTTCACTTCAGTGAATCAAAACAAGTTAAACACTTCACTTCAATGAATCAAAACAAGTTAAACACTTCACTTCAATGAATCAAAACAAGTTAAACATTTCACTACAATGAATCAACATTGAATGAATCAAAATATAATTTCACAATATAGAGAGAATCTAACTTGTCTGTAAATGATAGACATCTTAGTAAGTAGGCTATTATTACTAAAGCATAATTTCAGGTGAACAAAAAAGTCCTGACCAGAAGTAGCCAACCTTGCTCCACTCCCTGATCTAAATGGGTGAGCAGACTTCTATTCCAGCCCAGCAATAATACACGTTATTATCAACTTATTAGGTTTGATAAGTAGAATCAGGTGTCTTAGTGCTGGGCTGGAACATAAGCCTGCACACCCAGCAGACGTCTAGGAGGTTGTCACGACTTCCGCCGAAGTCGGTCCCTCTCCTTGTTCTGGCGGAGTTCGGGGGTTGACGTCACCGGTCTTCTAGCCATCGCCGATCCATTTTTCATTTTTCCATTTGTGTTGTCTTTGTCTTACCTGGTTTCAATTCCCCAATTACTTGTTCATTATTTAACCCTCTATTCCCCCATGTTTTTTGTGAGTGATTGTTTGTTGGTGAATACGGTCCATTATTGTGGGCTTGTTATATTGAGTTGTATTTGTAATTATATTTGAGTAAATACGTTCATTACTCATATCTGCTGTCCTGCGCCTGACTCCTCTACACCAGCTACACACAGGATCTTTCACAGAGGTTTGGCTTGCTACAGTTGTATTAAGATTGTAGCCTACATTGTGTGACTTTTAACCGTATTGTTGTATACAACATGTGATAACATCAGTACACATACAACCCATGGTATACAAGAATGTGCCAGCAATCTCTTGGGGCATTCACTGGGACCTCTTCATCTGCAGACAGGCTTTTGCAGTTCTCCTCCATATCTGAGGACAGACATCACAAAGAAACAGGCTTCATCTTATTACAACTAGACAGCCCTGACTATTATCTCTCTGTCTGTCTGCATAGTTTTCCTCTCTAGTGTTGGATTTGAGAATATGTTTCTTTGCTAATTGTTAGGTTTGAGAATATGTTTCTTTGCTACACAGGAATATGTTTGAGCTAAGGCTGATAAATTGTGGAACAATACAGTGGATTGTAAACACCTGGTGTCTGACTGGCTAAGGGGCTGTGTTTAACCTTGGGAGATAACAGTATGTTGAGCTAGGAACACATGAATAGAAAGATGTTGAGACCAACAGGACTGAGCCTGAGGCTGGGACCAGCCTGTGCGCCTACTATTGGCTGGGCAAGTCTAAACCACGCCCAGCCACTGTTCTGATAGGCCCATCCCGAGGTGGGAACTAACTCTGTCAGAACTTACTTATACCAATGCATTTAGCAGAAAGGGCAGTTCTCTGTTAACCCTGCGTGGTACTACATGGAACCCGTATATACGAAGATTGCATTTACCATTTATTGCTTGAGTGAATAAAAATAATTAGAACTTACTTGGTGACTCTGTGTCACCTTTTGTCCTGATACCAGATTTGATTTTCGCAACCCTAACACTAGGGACTAGAACTGGAGAATATTTTCATAATGTCATCCCACAACCTGTCCTATAGTATGTAGTTGACTAGCTAGCTGGCTAACAAGCAGCCAACACACAGTGGCCTGCTAGCTAGTTAGCTAATAATACATTTTTTTTTTACATTTGCTAAACGTATTTACTTACTCTATAGGTTCATTCCCACACCCACGAAGCGGCCACTCTTTTGGAGCAAAAAGTTGTCAAGCGGAGACACCGCTTCTTGTCGAAACATACTGTAAGAGTCATTGGGCGAAGATGTCTCCTGTAGGGGGAGTTTTATTAAGAGCCATGACGATCGGTCTGAACATTAAAAACCACACCGGTGCGTCAATCTAAGTAACATAATAAAAAAATCCCCATAAAGATCTGTCAGTTTAAACTAGAGATTTCTTTTTTTTTCATGGGCTGCGTCTCAATCCACCACATCCGCCTATGTTGACCTTCCGCATCTGCGATGGAAAGTGGCAGAGCTACAGCTTTGTTTGTCAGACCAGGAGACATCCCGAAAGTCGGTCTTCTCACAAAAAAGTCTGTATCATGACCACTCTATAGAAAGGGGAGACTCTCACGAACACAAAGGTGTTCTCCATTTTGCTCTACGACCCACAAACCCCACGGGACTTGTCTGAAGTCGGAAAAGCTGATGTGCTAACTTTTGTTTGTAGTGTCCGAAACATTTGGGCTACAAACTAATATGACCCCACTGTAGAAAGGGGAGGACGCTCACGAACATGATGGTGTTCTCCCTACAAGTCTCACGGGACTGGTCTGAAGGTAACCCAAACAAATGAATGGAAGAATGAAGGTCGTTTTGTGCCAACAAAAAGAATGGGTGAAATATGTTTAAAAAATATATTTAGATATTATCTGACCTTTCTTATAACTCCCAGAAATAGGACAGACACTTCAAAACCTTATTCCTTATGATTTTACTGTCTTTTTTTGCCATTTATGAATGTGTTATTGTCACGACTTCAGCCGAAGTCGGTCCCTCTTCCTGTTCGGGTGGTGTTTGGCGTTCGTCGTCACCGGTTTTCTAACCATCACCGATTCCCTTTCTGTGTGTCTATTGGTTTTGGTTTTGATTATACACACCTGTTGGTAATTTCTCCCAATCACCGCCCCTGTTATATTCCTCCCTTTTCCAGTCTTTCCTTTGTGCGTGATTGTGTTTGTTATCTCCAGTGTATTTCGCTTCATTCACAGTTTTGCTCTACGAGTATTTGATTTTGGTTTTCGGTACTCCGGGTGGTTTGTGTTTTTTCGCCCATTACTTTGGTTTATTGTTTGTATGAGTATTTTGTCATTGCCAGTGTGTTTTTGGTGTTTTCCTGGCGACATTATTAAATTACTAATTTCATACAACCTACCTCCTGCGCCTGACTCTTGCTACTTACCACAGACATCACAGTTATTCAATGCGTTTCAAAGGCCAAATTCAATATTTTATCAAATATTTGTTTTTATATATTTTTTGGGGGGGGGGGATACCTAAATGCGTCCTAAAATTCAAAATCAAATAGCTAAATGATCCATGGTATGTTCTTCTGGAAAAAAAACATACGTCAGCTTTGAACCCCCCTCACGGCTTAGACTTTTAAGAAGTTAACACGCATCGTTTCCCGTACTGTTTTGGAAGCATAAGGACCTTACCTTTCATATCAGCGAGAAATACTTTTCAAAAGGTTCAATTCAAACACCTTGATAGGGTTAGAGTTCCCAAACGTCCATAACGCCATGTCACAGAGAGTGTTTGCGGAAGACAGAGGGATCACGTGTGCTAATTAGCTATCCCGCATACTACCAACACCTTGTGTGTAATGGAAGAAGGCTGCCAGAAAAGTGTTGTTACACTGAAAAATACTGTTGGCTGCAACTGTGATGAAGACGTTTAAAACAGTGTACCGCAGGGGAGGCTGCTAAGGGGAGGACGGCTCATAATAATGAGAGGATTTAATATTTTCTGAATATTGTGTTTTGGAGTACTGCCTGCAATTGCACACACATGTTTATAGACAAGAATTAAGAAAGTATGGCCAAGTAAAGGTTAGTCGAAAATATCCTGAGTGTGGCTAAATATTATGAGTATGGCTAAATATCCCGAGTATGGCTAAATATCCAGAGTATGGCGAAATATCCCGAGTATGGCTAAATATCCCGAGTATGGCGAAATATCCAGAGTATGGCTAAATATCCTGAGTATGGCGAAATATCCCGAACAGGGCTAAATATCCTGAGTATGGCTAAATATCCCGAACAGGGCTAAATATCCTGAGTATGGCTAAATATCCCGAACAGGGCTAAATATCCCAAGGTTGGCTAAATATCCCGAACAGGGCTAAATATCCTGAGTATGGATAAAGAGCAGCCTATGCAGAGCTTTAGCTCTGCTGCAGAGGTTATGTCTACATTGCTAATATTATGCCATGTTCTCTGCAGTAATGTGTTGGCAACGAGTGAAGTTAGGTTTGACATAAAATAGCCTTCAAGCTTTTGGAGTGATCTGCTTAGTGACTGAGAAACATTTTTTCTGAATGCAGCCCGACAATAGAGGCCACAGTAATCTAGGCCAGAAGTTTGGAGAAGGACAACATGGGTTCGTAGAAGGATAGGCTACTTCTGCCCAATGCTCGGTAAGAAGAAGTAAATCTGAAGTAAGTCTATTTCATATTAATTTGGAAGTGAATGTCAGATGAGGGCCAAATAACTTGAATGTAACAAACACACATTTCAATCTACACCAAATGTAAATGTGACGTTTCTAAACTAAAGATTATAACTTCAAAACACTTTATTGCTCTTAAAACATGAGACAGGTTGTACAGACAGAAGAACACAGTGAAGACAAGATTATTGACAAATAAATACTAAGTAAATAAATAAGTGCAAACAAACACAATGGAATAGGCTATGAAACATAGGTCCATTACGTTATGAAACATAGGTCTATTACGTTATGGAACATAGGTCCATTACGTTATGGAACATAGGTCCATTACGTTATGGAACATAGTTCCATTACATTATGGAACATAGGTCCATTACGTTATGGAGCATAGTTCCATTACGTTATGGAACATAGGTCCATTACGTTATGGAATATAGGTCCATTATGTTATGGAACATAGAGACACATTCACAATATGGCAACAATGCAACTCAACAATGACAACCACACATATATTTGTATATTATCATTACGTCAAAAAACTAAATGTTTGAAAACATTTCCAGGTGGTCATGATGAGAGAATGTTGCTTGATACAGTAAATGTTTTGTTTTTATAAAAATAAACATGTCCCATGCTTTATACTCATTATATACTCTTAAAATATACGTTTTTGCTATTAGTTTTCTATGGAACATAACCACTATAAATGATACGGTACAGACATGTTTTCTATTTTTTTACAAAACGGTGAAGAATTCGGACCAATCTTCACACGTCAGTTAGTAATTTAAAAGTGTTTTCCAGGCTCACAAATATTCCAACTGTTTTACAATATTTACATCTTGAGTGTAGAATAACACAACTCCGCATAAAGAATTTCCATTGCAAAACATTATTGGCATAAGTAGCCTCCTCATATTTTTGTGGGTGTATATTCTTTCTTTCTCACCTCATAAAACTAGTAGTAACACTATCTGCCAACACCACCGGTAACTTGACCGTTTCTGCTTCTTGTAACTCCAAGAACAAAGGTAGAATTGGGGAAACATGCAAGACCGTAGTGCAGTGAAAGAATTCACATGGCCTGGTATGAATAGTATCCTGTCAGAGTATAACAGTTATGGACAGTGTCTAAATAGTTTCTGTTGAGGTTAGCCGTAGGCTGCTTCGATCTCTGTGGTTTGACAACAGGATGAGACAGAAAGACGTTTTCACGACAGAAAACACAAGTGTCCGTTTTATTAAAATACATAGAAAAGTACTTTGTGTGTTAGTGATTTTTTTTATATATCTCCTGTATTGCACAAGGGATAACAGCACATATAGAGAGCAAAACGTATGACCCCATTGAATTGTTTGTGACACAGAATCCTGCAAAATGATTGTAGAGAAGAATATAGCAGCTTGCATCTTTTATTAGATGAAGTAGTTTATAAAATGGAAGGTGTATGTGGAGTTTGTTTTCTAGAGCAGTGTTCAGTTGACTGAATGTAAACAAAACATGAACTTAGATCATGTGTGAGCAAGAGAAAATGCTGAAGGTTGTGCAAAAGTTGAAGGCTAAGCTTGCTAAAGTGGATCTCTCATTTACAAGTGTTGATGTGCCGGTTTAGTGTGGATTGTGATTATAGTGTGTGAGTACTGTGTGTGTGTCTCTAACCAAGACAGCATTGTGAGGTACAATTACAGAGGTACAATTTCCAACATTCTGAATGTGATGTATGTGATATTGTTGAGGTGCAGGTCATGACATTGTCCGGATGACCAACAGAACGTATTGTGTGACAACAGTTAGAAAATGTAACAAACAAACACGTCAACTACTAACCCAGGCTTTGGACTACCTAATTCACAGAATTCGCTACTTTGACGTTTTCTCTGCAGTATTTTTGCTTAGAGCACATTAAAATGTCTGAAGATTTATTGTAGATGTATTACTCTTTATATTTGTTATACTCAATATCATTTTATATATTATTTTCATAATTTTTATTCTCCACAAAATGGTATACTTTGCTAAAAAGATACAACTCAAATATACATAAAAAAGAATGAGAAGGACCTCTGTAATGTGAGAGTTGACATGGAGGAGTGGATAGCCCTGTTTTCACCCAGCATTTCAGAGGTGTAGGTCCTTGCACCTTTTGTATAGCGGTGCCCAAGCGTCTGTCTCTTATGCTAGAACACTACAGGGCCACTCAAGGCTGCAACTGCCACAGCCCCTGAAAACGCATAATGGAGTAGTTGCATTGCAATTCTTGCTGAGGATGGATCATTGCACGTCCTGTAAACAATAAATAACTACTGGACATTGACAGTGTGGACCCAGCCACCCACACTCCCAACTGTCATATATGATTATTTACTAACTTCCCCCTGCTTTGTCTCTATTGGGTGGGCAGGGTTTTGATTGGGCGAGAGAGGGAGCCCATGTTAGTGGTGGTTGTAGTAACTTGGGGACTCACGCTCTTGTTAGGCAGACTACTGGAGTGGCCCATCGCCTCCTCGGCTGCACGCAACAGCAAAGTGTAATTGATAGCAACCTCTTCAACCTTCCGCAGCAGCTGCAGCCTTTGGGCCTCTGAACGCACCCCTCTAACCAGCTTGATGAAGGTCTGAGTCAGTTCGCAGAGGACCAGGAAGCTGGCCGTAACAACACTCAGCATGCGCGTGGGGCTCTTCTCGACGCTCGCCACCCGCCTGCACGCCGCCCTGAACTCCTTGAAGCGCACTGCCAGCTCCTGCTTGTACTCGGCGATCCGGGACGGCTGTAGGCGTGATTCGTTATCCACCTGCGGAATGTTAGCGCACTGTCGCAGGATGGCTAGCAGCTCATTAGCATCTAGCTGGGCATTGAGGAAACCGTCCGGCAGGCTGAACGTCTTCCCTTGCAGGGATTCGACCCTCGCCAGGCTCCCCTCCAGAGTCCCGCAGGCCCGGAGGTCGATCTCCTGTGTCTGCGGCTCCTCTTCTTCCTTTTCCTCTACTTCTTCCTCCTCCCCGCTGCAGCCCTCAGCGTGGAGGACCTGGAGCGTTTTGCTGACAATGGGCAAGGTCTGAGAGCCCAGCTGCATCCCGGGCAGGACCTGGAGGGGGGTGGAGTAGGAGAGCTCTTCTTTCTCGCTGCTCTCGTCCGCCGCCTCACACTTCCTGTAGCAGAAACAGAAGGAGCAGCACTTCTCCCTGTCGTCACTGTCCTCGCTAGGCAGCCCCAGCAGCATCTCCGTCTGTGCCCCCTCTCTGCTCTCCCTCAGCAGCTCTTCTCCCTGGATGAAGAAGACTCCTTTCTTCCCCTTTGCCTCTGCAGCAGTCGTGTAAGTTTGAGTTTGATTGTGAACGGGCTCCACGGTTGTTGGAAGCCTCAGTCCTGCGGCCCTCACTCGCTCCATCTCCTTCTCCAGGTTCTTGGCTTTGGGTTTGACCTCGGTGTACAGCTGGGTTCCTTCAGCGTTGTCCACCTCCCCGATGCTATACCGCCTCTGGAGCTTCTTGTACAGTGGGGCGCCCATGCAGTCTGGTGTGCGAGACGTGCAGGTGGGCAAGCAGGAAGCCTGCTCCCCCCTGGGTTCCCGTGACTCCAGACTGGTCGAGCGGATTCGGGTGGTCTTGATCTCTAAGGTCTGAGGTCTCCTCTGACCTCCCTGGGGGTGAGGGGTTTTGGAGGTCGCTGGAGGGGTCTTGGAGAGGGGTCTCTCTCTGCCTCTATGCTGCTGTGTCTCTGCAGTTGAGCCGACCGGCGTATCGGGCAGTCGGATGCCTCTGCACATCCTCTTGCAGTCGCAGCTGCGGCGTTGTTCTCTGGATATTCCGGGGGCTTTTAACACAGGACTTGTAAGGAGCTGGCAAGCACATGGGGTGCATGAGGGGACTGGAGAGGACCCCTGGGGTAGATACTCGCCCCCAGACGACTTGGGCTTCAGAAGTTCTTCCAGGAACTCTAACTCGTACTGCCGGACCTTCTGGAGCTGGGCTCGGCGCTCATCAGTCTCCCGCCGAATCCGAGCTGGGAACGTGGCCGACAGAAGGTTCTTGATACTTAGGAAGGGAGCGCTACGCTGGGCCTTCCCTTTACCGCCACCCTGGTTCTTGCTGTGGGCAGATGGGAGAGTGGAGACCTTGTCCACAGAGCAGGTAGGGTGTGTGGGGTCTCCCAGGAGAGGTAATGTCTTCGGGGGGCATTTATGTGGCTCAGCTTGAGCTTGAGCCTGGGACCTCTCTGCCTTGGCCTCTGCTGCTTCCTTCCTCTCAGCTTTCACAGGCATGTGTGGGGACTGGGAGTACTTGGTTGGGACTTGGGGTCTGGGCTTGGCCAAGATGGGGTCTGCTCCTCCTCCCCCTGCTGCTCTCACTGCGCTCTCTTTGCTGCTGGCAAGTTGGAGGCCTTTGGCACAAAGACGCTCATCATCTGTAGGGGAAGAGGAGTGGAATACCACCACCTTCTGGGTATGTGGATCCTTCAGTCTTAGCTGTGGCCCGGGTTCTCTAACTGGGCACGTGCAGAACAGGTCATCAATTGGCAAGAGGTCTTTAGAGCTTGAAGGCTTGATGGTCTGGCTAGAGGCAGTCTCGGCATCTTGGCACATGTTTGTGGGGCAAATCTTGGCGGAGGCAGTTCTGTCCACAGGCAAGAGAATGGGTAAGGCTTTGTTGGTAGTGTCCGGGCTCAGAGGCGCAGACTTCTTCCCCTTAACCCCCGCAGAGAAATTTGGGCTTAGTTTGCCCACAGCAGTACTGGGCGACCTTTGCTCCTTGCCAACCTTGGGTGCCTGCCCTGGATCGGAGACTTTCAGCTCCTCAGGTGACTTCGCAGGGCGGTCTGGCGTGCACGCTTTGTTGGACTCTGGTTTTGCCTTCTTGCCTTCACTCGGCTCACACTGCGTTGGGTCTTGGGTAACGTTACTCCCCTGCTCCACTGTGCTGAGACCTGGACTGGCAGTCTCCTGACCAGGGCTAAGCTTTAGGGGAACAGTCTTACTGAGGATCACTGGTTTCGAGGGGCAGCCGCCACGGATCTGACCCATGGAAAATGCACCGCCTCCAATAGTCTGGGTGGTGCAGCCTGGTATGGCCAAGGGGAAGTCTCTGCGACTGAAGATATGCTCCTTGTTGATATGGTGGGCCAGCAGGTAGGCCTGGTTCTGGTGCTGCTTCATGGCCGACACCATCTCTGAGACGTCTGTCAGCTCAGAGGAGTTGGTCTCGTGCCCTGAGTCTAGCGATGACTCAGGCGTAATGGCCGCCAACACAATCAACCCTATGGAAAGAAAGAAACACAAGACACTATCAGGGTCTAATGGAAGTCATACAATATCACAGACAGATGGAAAACAGTCAATGACTTATGAAAGATGGCACATCAAATACACTGTTTCTAAGTACTTACACTTGTAAAAATCTCTTGATGTTTCTTTTAAAGCTCTGCTAAGTGTCTGTGAGCAAAACCTTGTTTTGCATCAAACTGAATTTTAATCAAGACTGAGTGAACTCTTGTGTTTCTCTCGCTATCAAAAGATAGAACACAAGAGACTATGTTCAGTGTCAAGCAGTGTGCTGTAAAACAACACATCAAAACATAGTATTTTTGTCTCCGTTTGGGATGTTAAAGCTTTGAACTTGAATTATGCTGTCAAGCCAGCCTCAACTCATCAGTGCATGGACTCAACAAGTTGTCTAAAGTGTTCCACAGGGATGCTGGCCCATGTTGACTCCAATGCTTCCCACAGTTGTACACACAGGAAACTGTTGAGCGTGAAAAACCCTGCAACATTGCAGTTTTTGACACACTCAAACTGGTGAGCCTGGCACCTACTACCATATCCTGTTCAAAGGCACTTAAATATGTTGTCTTGCCCATTCACCCTCTGAATGACACACATACACAATTTATGTCTTAAGGCTCTCCTCCCCTTCATCTACACTGAAGTGTACAAAACATTAGGAACACCTGCTCTTTCTATGACAGACTGACCAGGTGAAATATATGATCTCTTATTGATGTCACTTGTTCAATCCACGTTAATCATTATATGTGTGTCATTCAGAGGGTGAATGGGTAAGACAACATATTTAAGTGCCTTAGAACGGGGTATGGTAGTAGGTGCCAGGCGCACTGGTTTGAGTGTGTCAAGAACTGCAATGCTTCAGGGTTTTTCACGCTCAACAGTTTCCCGTGTGTACAACTGTGGGAAGCATTGGAGTCAACATGGGCCAGCATACCTAAGGGAAAGCTTTCAACACCTCCATGCCCTGACAAACTGTAGAGGGCAAAAGAGGGTGCAACTCAATACTAATGTTTTGTACACTCAGTGTATAAAAATATTTCAAAGTGCCCCTTAGTAGTCACTGTGCCCTAAAATGAACCATTATCACTGAAAGGAGCCCTTGGTGGTTAGATTAGACTCTCTATATGAGAAGAAGTCCATATAGCATGACACGGCATGTTGACCTGTGGTCTGAGCTGGCTGTTGGGGGTGATGGGGGAAGTCCTCTGACGCAGCTAGGGCCTCCAGGGCCTGCAGAGTGGACACCAGAGCATCATCCAGCTCCTGGGCATGGTCCCGTACTGTCCTGGTGGCCACGTTGTCTATCAACGTCACTGGGAAATCCTCTGGAGCTGGTACCACTTCCTTAGAAGAAGCCTTGGCAGAGCTCTTGTCGACTGCAGCCCCGGTTGCAGTGCTTGGACGGGTGACGGGGTTGGGTCGAGACTTCCGTCCTCTCTTGGCGTCATCTTCATCCGAGCTGTTGTCCCTGAACCCAGGCGGAGGAGCAGCAATGGCCGGCGGGGGCAGCTGCAGCTTTCTGCCTACGTCCTCCACCTCTTCTTCCTCCTCCTCCTCTTCATTCCCCGGGGGAGGCAGGGCCATCAAGTCTACTGCACCTCCATCACGGGAGGCACAGGCGCTGGAGCAGTGCTTTGATGAGGCGCCACTGCGTCCACCGTTCAAGGCCACAGCCACTCCCTCTGCCCTCAACCTGGCCTTGCAGGAGTCACAGAAGAACCGTGTAGTTCGCTGGGACTGCCCCATGGTTTGGGCTCTGCTCCTGAAGGCCACTGAGCTCTCCTGCACGGGGGTTTCTGGCCTCCCGGCGATCGTCTCCGTTTTCTGCAGCGTTGGGTCAGACTTGGTACGGGGCCGCCCTGGTGCCTCTTGGAAAATGAAGTTCTCGTTGATGTCTAGCTCGGGTTCTGCCTGAATTTGGAGCTCCTGCAGCTGTTGTTGCTCCCGGAGATGGACGTGGCATAGACCTAGGTGTTGGGACTCTGCGGGCAGTGGGGCGGGCGCTGTCTTCTGAGACTGGGACCCTGGGTCCCTCGTATGGGGTCTTTCCCTCTCGTCCCCTCGTCGGTCCCCACTGGATGCCGCTGTGGTGCCGGAGCGCGGGTGGGCATGGTGGGAACCTCTGTAATCTGCGGACAGAATTGTCAGAGCAGTTGAGAGGCTGAGAGGTGAGGAATCGCATGGGAAGATGGAGTGGGTCCTTATGGGAAAATAGAGGCGAAGGCTGGTGGACTTTTTCAGTGATGGATGCTGGAGACTGGAGTTGGATACTGAGTTTGGATGTTTGAGGTAAGTCTGGTGGGATGTTATGGGATGTAGCGGCCTTCCTCTCATGCAGGCACACCACCACAGCAGATGGAAACAGAGTTGTGCATGTTTGAATATTACATGTATATTTCATTACAGAGAGAAAAGGAAGGCAAAACCACAAAATGTTACCTTATGCAAGGAAAAGGGAGAGAATAGTCCGATGAAGATGAGATCTCAGGATGGAGATGGGAGGAGCGACAGCAGAGGTGATTGTTAGCTGTTGATATGGTTTAGGTCCGGATGCACAGATGCATTATGGAGAAGCAGGTCTCAGTGCAGTTGGATTGAGCAGAGTTGGTTGCAGTATAATGGTTTACATGCAATGCCTCACACTTGCAGACACACACTAAAACCTGTAAATGGAATCCTTGAGACGCAAACTGATATTCAGTCAACGGGGCTTTGGATACTGAGTTTGGATACTGAGTTTGGATACTGAGTTTGGTTACTGAGTTTGGTTACTGAGTTTGGATACTGAGTTTGGATACTGAGTTTGGATGTTGAGTTTTATTGATAGAAAATGTAACCAAAGCAAAGAGTATGGAAAGCATTTTAACCGTAAATGAAAAACATTTTCAGTTTTATCTAAAGCTAATAGTAATGGAATCTCTATAACACCTCCTGAAACACTAGACTTACAGATACATTTCTTAAACATCAACAGATATTGTAAATATACAGTTTCATTGCAAGTCCTAACTAGCAGTATAAATCAAGGAGGTGACTACTAACATACCTGCCTTGATCATATAAGACTGACCAGGTGTCCGGTAGTAGATTGTTCGTTTGGGATCCACAAACAGCTTGTAGTAGCCGGAGATGAGACAGGCAAAGTTACTGGCATCAGGCCACTCCATCAACAGGACCAGAGGCTGCAGGGGTGGGAGTGGATAATTCACTTTTAGATGTAGATTTCTTTATTGTCCAAATGTACACAAGGTCCAACGGAAATGTGTCTTCTGCTTTATCCAATGATGTACAGTGCATTTGGAAAGCATTCAGACCCCTTGACCTCTTCCATATTTTGTTACGTTACAGCTTTATTCTAAAATGTATTAAATAATGTTTATTCCTCATCAATCTACACACAATACCCCATCAAGTGAAAACAGGTTTTTAGAAATTGTTGCAAATGTATAAAAAAATAAAAACAGAAATACCTTATTTACATAAGTATTCAGACCCTTTGCTATGCGACTCAAAAATGAGCTCAGGTGCATCCTGTTTCCATTGATTATCCTTGAGATGTTTCAAAAACTTGATTTGAGTCCCCTTGTGGTAAATTCAATTGATTGGACATAAGGTCCCACAGTTGACAGTCCATGTCAGAGCAAAAACCATTCCATGAGGTCGAAGGAACTGTCCATAGAATTCCGAGACAGGATTGTGTCAAGGCACAGATCTGGGGGAAGGGTGCCAAACATTTCTGCAGCATTGAAGGTCCCCAAGAACACAGTGGCCTCCATCATTCTTAAATTGAAGAAGTGTAGCACCACCAAGACGCTTCCTACAGCTGGCCGCCCGGCCAAACTGAGCAATCAGAGAGAAGGGTCTTGGTCAGGGAGGTGATCAAGAACCCAATGGTCACTCTGACAGAGCTCCAGAATTCCTCTGTGGAGATGGGAGAACCTTCCAGAAGGACAACCATCTCTGCAGCACTCCACCAATCAGGTATTGATGGTAGAGTGGCCAGACATGACAGCCCACTTGGAGTGGCCCAAAAGGCCCTTAACTTCTTAGGGAGCGGCTCCCGAGGTGACGGTTTTGGAGAGTCTGGCGTGCCCAAAGTAAAATGCCTCCCACTCAGGCCCAGAAAATAGGATATGCACATAATTAGTACTATTGGATAGGAAACACTCTGAAGTTTCTAAGAATGTTAAAATATTGTCTGTGAGTATAACAGAACTGATATAACAGGAAAAAAACCTGAGGAATTTCTGTCCTGGAAAAAGTGTTTGACACATTGCCTCATTTTGAACCCCTCCCTATTGAAAACAGACATATATGGGAGTAAGATTGCAGTACCTATTGCTTCCACTGGATGTCAACAGTCTCTAGACAGTGTTTGATGATGTTTAGTTGCTCTGGATGGTAATAGAAGAAGAATTTCGAACTAGTCATCAGATGTAAACAGAAGAGGAAGCGCGTTCACGGGCTCGCGCGCACTGTGTTTTTTTTTCCTTTCCTATCGTCCAGTTTATAATCCGGTTGAAATATTATAGTAAATATACATAAAAGTGTTCCTAAAGATACATTATCAATGATGTTTGATTGTTCTTGGACAAGTGTATAGGTATAGGTTGAACGCGTTCTCTTCACGGTTCAATGGGCGAGTGGACGCTGTATTTTATGAACATAATGCGAACCAAACGGAGATTTATGGATATAATAAATGACTATTTCTAACAAAAGAACCATTGGATGCCTACGTTGGTCACTTTGGAAGCCCTCAGCAGAAGTTCTTCAAAAGGTAAGGGATTTGTTTTCGCTGTGAAATGTGTTTTGTGTGAACCGCGATGGTTTATGAATTTATGCTAATGGAAAAATATTGCAGGCACCACCATCAATAAACCTGGCACCATCCCTATGGTGAAGCAGGGTGGTGGCAGCATGATGCTATGCAGATGTTTTTCAGTGGCAGGGACTAGGAGACTAGTCAGGATCGAGGGAAAGATAAATGGAGCAAAGTACAGAGAGCTAATTGATGAAAACCTGCTCCAGAGGCCTCAGGATCTCAGACTTGGGCGAAAGTTCACCTTCCAAACGGACTATGACCCTAACACTTCCTCATTGTCTCTAAATGATCCTTGCATCTGGGAAACTAAGCCAGGGTGGGGTTAAGACAACAACCCACGTGCAGATAACGACAGAATGAACCCAGAGTGGCTTATGATGCTCCTTGGTCTGCATGAGGGGGTTAAACCAACCATGACTGAGCATTGTTAGTGTCAGCTATATATAGGACTCTGCATTTGTGTAAAGGTTAGGTTACTCGGTCCAACACCCAAGGGTGGGGGGGTCGTCCAGCCTCATTATTGCAATAATTCATTGATATTAAATAAAGATGATTGTTTGAAGAAATGACCAAATCTCTCTCAGTACTGAATTTCCACGACACAATTCTCTGAATGTCCTTGAGTGGCCCAGCCAGAGCCCGGACTTGACCGGTTCAAACATCTCTGGAGAGACCTGAAAATAGCTGTGCAGCGACGCTCCCCATCCAACCTGACAGAGCTTGATAGGATCTGCAGAGAAGAATGGGAGAAACTCCCCAAATACAGGTGTGCCAAGCTTGTAGTGTCAACCCAAGAAGACTCAAGGCTGTAATCACTGAAAAAGGTGCTTCAACAAAATACTGAGTAAAGTGTCTGAATACTTATGTAAATGTGATATTTCCGGGGTTTTTTTTGTAGCAATTTGCAGAAATTTATAAAAACGAGTTTTTGCTTTGTCATTATGGGGTATTGTGTGTAGATTGATGAGGGGGAAAAAAAACGATTTAGTCCATTTTAGAATAAGGTTCTAACGTAACAAAATGTTCAAAAAGTCAAGGGGTCTGAATACTTCCCGAATGCATTATATATTGGCTTTATCTCAGCCCCTCCGAAACACACACATCTTCATACACAGAGGTTGGAGAGGTTGGATCAGGGAGGAAAAGTAGTTTGGAGGCTTCAATTTTTACTCTATTTTTAATATAATGACCATACCGGTACTTCGACTTGGTTTATGTCACAGGTTTGATTTAATTGAATTTAAAAGGAATTCTTCTGTGCAGCGAAAATCTATGTTTGGTACCATGGCCTACTGGTATGGTGCAGTGAGTTCCACCCTGAGCTTCATAATGTCCTTCTAAATCTATAGTTGTACACGTGTTCAGTCTGTCACATACCTTGGCCTCCTGTATGGCCACCTCTACACGGGCAACACCCTGGTTCTCCCGGTGCAGCTGTATCTTAGCAACGCGACTGAACTCTGTCAGAACCGTGGTCAGGTTGTTTTTTAGGTCGATCACATGACCGATGCCGTGCCGCGGACCCACCAGCAGCGTAGTGGCCGACTGCTTCTCATCCTGTGGATCAATCAATCAATCAATCAATCAAACAAACCAACAAACATTCTATCAACACAGAGAGAGAGCTCTGAATTCATGGAACAACATCATAGAACTTAACTCAGAAACATGCATTCTTAAAAAATATATGTACTGTAGTATATATACACATGTACAGTTGAAGTCGGAAGTTTACATACAACTTCAGCTTTTATTTCTTTCGTCACATTCCCAGTGGGTCAGAAGTTTACATACACTCAATTAGTATTTGGTAGCATTGCCTTTCAATTCTTTAACTTGGGTCAAACGTTTTGGGTAGCCTTCCACAAGCTTCCCACAATAAGTTGGGGGAATTTTGGCCCATTCTGAGTCAGGTTTGAGTCAGGTTTGTAAGCCTCCTTGCTCGTAAATGCTTTTTCAGTTCTGCCCACACACTTTATATAGGATTTAGGTCAGGGCTTTGTGATGGCCAATCCAATACCTTGACTTTGTTGTCCTACTTTGGAAGTATGCTTGGGGTCATTGTCCATTTGGAAGACCCATTTGCGACCAAGCTTTAACTTCCTGACTGATGTCTTGAGATGTTGCTTCAATATATCCACATAATTTTCCTTCCTCATGATGCCATCTATTTTGTGAAGTGCACCAGTCCCTCCTGCAGCAAAGCACCCCCACAACATGATGCTGCCACCCCCATGCTTCACGGTTGGGATGGTGTTCTTCGGCTTGCAAGCCTCCCCCTTTTTCCTCCAAACATAACGATGGTCATTATGGCCAAACAGTTATATGTTTGTTTCATCAGACCAGAGGACAAAGATCGCAAAAAGTGCGATCTTTGTCCCCATGTGCAGTTGCAAACCGTAGTCTGGGTTTTTTATGGTGGTTTTGGAGCAGTGGCTTCTTCCTTGCTGAGCGGCCTTTCAGGTTATGTCGATATAGGACTTGTTTTACCGTGGATATAGATACTTTTGTACCTATTTCCTCTAGCATCTTCACAAGGTCATTTGCTGTGGTTCTGGGATTGATTTGCACTTTTCGCACCAAAGTACGTTCATCTCTAGGAGACAGAACGCGTCTTCTTCCTGAGCGGTATGGCGGCTGCATGGTCCCATGGTGTTTATACTTGCTTACTATTGTTTGTACAGATGAACGTGGTACCTTCAGGCGTTTGGAAATTGCTCCCAAGGATGAACCAGACTTGTGGAGGTAGTTTTTTTCTGTGGTCTTGGCTGATTTCTTTTGATTTTCCCATGATGTCAAGCAAAGAGGCACTGAGTTTGAAGGTAGGCAATGAAATACATCTACAGGTACACCTCCAACTGACTCAAATTATGTTAATTAGCCTATCAGAAGCTTCTAAAGCCATGACATAATTTTCTGGAATTTTCCAAGCTGTTTAAAGGCACAGTCAACTTAGTGTATGTATAATTCTGACCCACTGTGCTTGTGATACAGTGAATTATAAGTGAAATAATCTGTCTGTAAACAATTGTTGGAAAAATGACTTGTGTCATGCACAAACTATAGTTTGTGGAGTGGTTGAAAAACGAGTTTTAATGACTCCATCCTAAGTGTATGTAAACTTCCGACTTCAACTGTATGTAGAATCAGTTTGGAGTTGACTTTACTTGTTATATCAGTTTGGATGTCTGGCCTGGGATGCTACAAGGCTACAGGAAAACATAAACATGAGCTGTACCTTGACATAAGACAAATTCATCATAAAGGAGTGGGACTCATATATAATGTGGGAATACGATATGGGAATGTTTATAAGAGAATGTTGCCATTACTAGTCCGACGGTGTGGAACAGCAAGCCTCCAAAGGGCGGAAGATCGTTGAGCACACGCATGTACTGCAGCTTTCCCTGGAGAGGAGGGACCTGTCAGTAGACACAACACAACACTCAAGGGCCCAGTCTCAATAGTCTCTAGTGGCTTCCTCTACTCGTCTCCTCTCCTTGATCTGTACTAACATCACAGGTGAAATTAAAAACCTAGTTGTATTTGTATTTGTTTTTATAATGGACCCCCATTAGCTGCTGCCAAAGCGGCAGCTACTCTTCCTGGGGTCCAGCAAATTGAAGGCAGTTTATACAATTTTAAAAACATTATAATACATTCACAACACACTTTGTGCCCTCAGGCCCTTACTCCACCACTACCACATATCTACAGTACTAAATCCATGTGTATGTATAGTGTGTATGTTATCGCTGTGTGTGTGTGTGTGTATGCATGTGTCTGTGCCAATGTTTGTGTTGCTTCACAGTCTCTGCTGTTCCATAAGGTGTTTTTTTAATCTGTTTTTTAAATCAAATTTTACTGCTTTGGTCCGTTACTTGATGTGGAATAGAGTTCCATGTAGTCATGGCTCTATTTAGTACTGTGTGCCTCCCATCGTCTGTTCTGGACTCGGGACTGTGAAGAGACCTCTTGTGGCATGTCTTGTGGAGTATGCATGGGTGACCGAGCTGTGTGCCAGGAGTTTAGACAGACAGCTCGGTGCATTCATGTCAATACCTCTCATAAATAAAAGTAGTGATGAAGTCAATCTCTCCTCCACTTTCAGACAGGAGAGATTGACATGCATATTATTAATATTAGCTCTCTGTGTACATCCAAGGGCCAGCCGTGCTGCCCTGTTCTGAGCCAATTGCAATTTTCCTAAGTCCTTTTTTGTGGCACCTGACCACATGACTGAACAGTAGTCAAGGTGCAACAAAACTAGGGCCTGTAGGACCTGCCTTGTTGATAGTGTTGTTAAGAAGGCAGACCATTGCTTTATTATAGACAGACTTCTCCCCATCTTAGCTACTACTGCATCAATATGTTTTGACCACGACAGTTTACAATCTAGGGTTACTCCAAGCAGTTTAGTCATCTCAACTTGCTCAATTTCCACATTATTTATTACAAGATTTAGTTGAGGTTTAAGGTTTAGTGAGTGTTTTGTTCCAAATACAATGCTTTTAGTTTTAGAAATATTTAGGGCTAACTTATTCCTTGCTACCCACTCTGAAACTAACTGCAACTCTTTGTTAAGTGTTGCAGTCATTTCAGTCGCTGAAGTAGCTGACGTGTATAGTGTTGAGTCATCCGCATACATAGACACTCTGGCTTTAATCAAAATCAGTGGCATGTCGTTAGTAAAATTTTTAAAATCAAGAGCCTAAACAGCTACCCTGGGGAATTCCTGATTCTAACTGGGTTATATTTGAGAGGCTTCCATTAAAGAACAGCCTCTGTGTTCTGTTAGACAAGTAACTATTTATCCACATTATAGCAGGGGGTCCAGCAGCAGACTATGTTCGATAATGTCCAAAGCTGCACTTAAGTCTAACAAGACAGCCCTCACAATCATTTTTTCATCAATTTCTCACAGCCAATCATCAGTCATTTGTGTAAGTGCTGTGCTTGTTGAGTGTCCTTACCTTTAAGCATGCTGAAATTCTGTTGTCAATTTGTTTACTCTGAAATAGCATTGTATCTGGTCAAACACAATTTTTTCAGAAGTTTACTAAGTACCAGGTTGATTGGTGGACTATTTGAGCCTGTAAAGGGGGCTTTACTATTCTTAGGTAGTGGAATGACTTTAGCTTCCCTCCAGGCCTGAGTGCACACACTTTCTAGTAGGCTTAAAGATGAAGATGTGGCAAATAGGAGTGGCAATATCATCTGCTATTATCCTCAGTAATTTTCCATCCAGATTGTCAGACCCCGGTGGCTTGTCATTGTTGGTGGCTTGTCACTTTTTTTCACCTCTTCCACACTGACTTTACGGAATTCAAAAGTACAATTTATGTCTTTAAAAATTTGGTCCGATATACTTGGATGTATAGTGTCAGCGTTTGTTGCTGGCATATCATCCCTAAGTTTGCTTATCTTGCCAATGAAAAGTAATTAACGTAGTTTGCAATATCAGAGGGCTTTGTGATGAATGAGCCATCTGATTCAATGAATGAAGGAGCCGGGTTGGCTTTTTTTTCCAAAAATCTCATTTAAGGTGCCCCAAAGCTTTTTACTATCATTCTTTATATAATTTATCTTTGTTTCATAGTGTAGTTTATTTTTATTTAGTTTAGTCACATGATTTCTTAATTTGCAGTACGTTTGCCAATCTGCCAGACTTAATTGCCATACCTTTTGCCTCATCCCTCTCAACCACACAATTTTTCCAAGGGGATTTAAGGGGATTTAACAGTTTTTACAGTAATTTTCTTAATGGGTGCGTGCTTATTAGTAACTGGAATAAGTAGTTTCATAAATGCGTCAAGTGCAGTGTCTGGTTGCTCCTCATTACACACCACAGACCAGCAAATATTCTTTACATCAATAACATATGAATCACTACAAAACGTATTGTATGACCTCTTATACATTATATTAGGCCCAGCCTTTGGATCTTTGGTTTTCCTAGATATGGCTATTATATTGTGATCACTTCATCCTATGAATTAGAAAACTCCTTTAAAGTACAATTCTGCAGCATTAGTAAAGATGTGATTAATACATGTTGATGATTTAATTCCTGTGCTGTTTGTAACTACCCTGGTAGGTTGACTGACAAGCTGATCCAGGTTGCAGGCACTGGTTACAGTTTGACATTTGTTACTGAGTGGGCAGCTTGATGACAGCCAGTCAATATTCACCCAGAAAATATACTTCTCTGTTGATATCACATACATTATCAAGCATTTCACACATATTATCCAGATACTGACTGTTAGCACTTGGTGGTCTATAGCAGCTTCACACAAGAATTGGCTTTAGGTGAGGCAGATGAACCTGTAGCCATATTACTTCAACAGTATTTAACATTAGATTGTCTCTAAGCTTTACAGGACTGTGGTTCTGAATATACAAGCCTCCGCATTTCTGTCTTTTCGGTAGATGTTATAACCATGTATTGCTACCACTGTATCACCAAAGGTTTTATCTAAGTGAGTTTCAGAGATAGTCAGAATATGAATGTCATCTGTTGCAAGCAAATTATTGACTTCATGGACCTTGTTTCTTAGGCTACATATGTTAATATTGGCTATTTTTAGCACGTTTCTGGGTTGATTGATTGTTTTTAATGCGTTACTGGGAAGCCTATCAGAGGTAGACTTACTCATGTTATTTACAATGGCGCTGAAGTGGTCTTCCTACTATTGCACACCACCTCAATGCTAACAGTGTAACTCTGGTTTATAGGCTTATGATTACTGCTTACAATAGCTGTAGGATAAACAGATGTATTTGGTGAAATTAGGGGTACATAACTTAAATTACTTACATTGTGTTTGCCAATTCCCCTAAGATCATGTACATTTGATGCAGCATTATGATGACTCATTGTCACAATGGTAGGGATTAACTGAGCTGGTCTTGGATCATTTACCAGTCATTGTTTCAACGCAGCCTTGAAATGCGTGGACAGAGTCCAGGAGACAAGATGGCATCCTCCATATTGCTTTCACTTATCTTGTGATTTCCGATCAGTGATGAAAGAAAGGAGACGAGGAGGAGAAGACACTTAATACGGTTGAGATTCACCCAAGGATGACAAGACGGACACGGTCGCTAGCTCCTTCTATTGAGATTTACCCAAGGACGACCAGTGGATTCTCGCCTGCAATACTATACATATCCTGTTGGTGGCACTGTTTCGCCATTGTAAAGGGGCACCAGCACACTGTTTAAACACATTTGAAACGCCACAGCCAGTCAGAAGATAAATGGCTTAATTGAGAGTGCAAGATGAAAGGTACAATGAATCGGAATTACTTAGTGTTATAGCTATGCTGTATCTAGAGAATATTTACTGAACGGAAGGTCATTGTGTGACAGAGAGGAGAGATCACCTTGTTGCCGGAGGGAGGCAGATGCTGATAGGTCTTGAGCAGCTGTGACAAGGTCTTACACACATTCTTCTCCTTGATGGTGGGAAGTAGAGTGAGGGGGAGGAAAGGTTCCAGACCCCACTCTTTCCTGGGGAGGGAGAGAAAGAAAGAGAGGTGGGGAGAGAGAGGAGGGGGGACAGTAGAGAGCAAGGGGAGAGAGGAAGAAAGAAAGAGAAAGCGAGAGATGGTATAATCAGATGCTGACAGCTGTGGGACCATGTCTATATCTCAGGGAGAGACCCCCAGGAAAGACTCGATGGCTACATCCCAAATGGCACCCTATTCCCTTTATAGCCCTGTGGGACCTGGTCAAAAGTAGTGCACTATATAGGGAATAGGGTGCCAGTTGGGACGTATGTCAAAGACTCAAGGAGCTACTGCTCCTATTTTCTGTCACACTAACAGGGTTGACAAGGCCCCCCTCAGAGTCAGACTCAGACAGAAGGGAGAACACTGGCTCTACTCTGTCTGTGTGACTGAATGCAATGCAATGCAATGACTTGTGATGAATGTCATTTCATTGTATTCACTCACTTACTATGCAGTTGTTTTCTTCTGATTGTATGTCACTCTGGATAAGAGTATCTTCTAAATTAGTAAAATTAATGAATATCTGTCAGTCAGAGTGAATTAGTTATCTGGCAATGTCTTTCAGAGTGAGTTAGGTATTTGGTATAATCTCTGTCTGTCAGAGTGAGTTAGCTATCTGGCAAAGTCTGTCTGTCAGAGTTAGTTAGCTATCTGGCAATGTCTGTCTGTAAGAGTTAGCTAGCTATCTGGCAATGTCTGTCTGTCAAAGTGAGTTAGCTATCTGGCAATGTCTGTCAGAGTGAGTTAGGTATCTGGTATAATTTCTGTCTGTCAGAGTGAGTTAGTTATCTGGTAACGTCTGTCTGTCAGAGTGAGTTAGCTATCTGGCAATGTCTGTCAGTCAGAGTGAGTTAGTTATCTGGCAATGTCTGTCTGTCAGAGGGAGTTAGCTATCTGGCAATGTCTGTCTGTCAGAGTTAGTTAGCTATCTGGCAATGTCTGTCTGTCAGAGTGAGTTAGCTATCTGGCAATGTCTGTCAGAGTGAGTTAGGTATCTGGTATAATTTCTGTCTGTCAGAGTGAGTTTCTTATCTGGTAACGTCTGTCTGTCAGAGTGAGTTAGTTATCTGGTAATGTCTGTCTGTCAGAGTGAGTTAGCTATCTGGCAATGTCTGTCTGTCAGAGTGAGTTAGTTATCTGGTAATGTCTGTCTGTCAGAGTGAGTTAGTTATCTGGTAACGTCTGTCTGTCAGAGTGAGTTAGTTATCTGGTAATGTCTGTCTGTCAGAGTGAGTTAGTTATCTGGCAATGTCTGTCTGTCAGAGTGAGTTAGCTATCTGGTAATGTCTGTCTGTCAGAATGAGTTAGTTATCTGCTAATGTCTGTCTGTCAGAGTTAGTTAGTAATCTGGTAATGTCTGTCTGTCAGAATGAGTTAGTAATTTGGTCATGTCTGTCAGAGTGAGTTAGTTATCTGGTAATGTCTGTCTGTCAGAATGAGTTAGTTATCTGGCAATGTCTGTCTGTCAGAATGAGTTAGCTATCTGGCTTAATTTCTGTCAGTCAGAATGAGTTAGGTATCTGGCAATGTCTGTCTGTCAGAGTGAGTTAGTTATCTGGCAATGTCTGTCTGTCATAGTGAGTTAGTTATCTGCTAATAACTGTCTGTCAGAGTGAGTTAGCTATCTGGTAACGTCTGTCTGTCAGAGTGAGTTAGTTATCTGGTAACGTCTGTCTGTCAGAGTTAGTTAGTTATCTGGTAATGTCTGTCTGTCAGAGTGAGTTAGTTATCTGGCAATGTCTGTCTGTCAGAGTTAGTTAGTTATCTGGTAATGTCTGTCTGTCAGAGTGAGTTAGTTATCTGGCAATGTCTGTCTGTCAGAGTGAGTTAGTTATCTGGTAACGTCTGTCTGTCAGAGTGAGTTAGTTATCTGGTAACGTCTGTCTGTCAGAGTGAGTTAGCTATCTGGTAATGTCTGTCTGTCAGAGTGAGTTAGTTATCTGGTAATGTCTGTCAGTCAGAGTGATCTACACGATACAAAAATATAAACACATGCAACAATTTCAAAGATTTTACTGAGTTACAGTTACACATAAGGAAATCATTCAATTGAAATAAATTCATGAGGCCCAAATCTATGGATTTCACATGACTGGGAATACAGATATTCGTCTGTTGGTCACATGTAGGGGCATTGATCAGGAAACCAATCAATATCTGGTGTGACCACCATTTGCCTCATGCAGCGTGAACCATCTCCTTTACATATATTTGATCAGGCTGTTGATTGTGGGCTGTGAAATGTTGTCTCACTCCTCTTCGATGGCTGTGTGAAGTTGCTGGATATTCGCGGGAACTGGAACACGCACTGTCGTACACGTCAATCCAGAGCATCCCAAACATGTTCAGGCCATGGAAAACCGGGGAAGTGTTCAGCTTCCAGGAATTGCGTAGAGATTCTTGTGACATGGGGCCGTGCATTATCAAGCTGAAACATGAGGTGATGGCGGTGGATGAATGGCACAACAATGGGCCTCAGGATCTCGTCACTGTATCTCTGTGCATTCAAATTGACATTGATAAAATGCAACTGTGTTTGTTTTCCGTAACTTATGACTGCCCATACCATAACCCCGCACTCTGTTCACAGCGTTGACATCAGCAAACCACTCGCCAACACGATGCCGTACACGCTGTCTGCCATTTGCCCAATACATTTGAAACTGGGATTCATCCGTGAAGAGCACACTTCTCCAGCGTGCCACTGGCCATCGAAGGTGTGCATTTGCCCACTGAAGTCGGTTACGGTCAAGACCCCGGCGAGGACGACGAGCACGCAGATGAGCTTCCCTGAGACAGTTTCTGCAGAAACTCTTCGGTTGTGAAACCCACAATTTCATCAGCTGTCCGGGTGGCTGGTCTCAGACCATCCTGCAGGTGAAGAAGCCGGATGTGGAAGCAGTTTATGGTGGAGAAATGAACATTAAATTATCTGGCAACAGCTCTGGTGAACATTCCTGCAGTCAGCATGCTAATTGCAGCTCCCTTAAAACTTGAGACATCTGTGGCATTGTGTTGTGTCAAAACTGCACATTTTAAAGTGGCCTTTTATTTTTTACCTGTGTAATGATCATGCTGTTTAATCAGCTTCTTGATATACCACACCTGTCAGGTGGATGGATTATCTTGGCAAAGGAGAAATGTTCACTAACAGGGATGTAAACAAGTTTGTGCACAATTTGAGAGAAACATTTCTGGGATATTTTATTTCAGCTCATGAAACATTGGACCAACACTTTACATGTTGAATTTCTATTTTTGTTCAGTATAGTTATCTGGGAATGTCTGTCTGTCAGAGTGATCTAGTTATCTGGTAAGTTTGGGATATAACTAAATGTGTGGCCCAAGGGAATTTTAATTCTAAAAGGAATCTATTGGTGTCAGGGTGACTTGAGCTCGTGGTTTGAGTGGTTTCTGGTTTTAATATTAGATGGATTAATTATGGATCATTTTGGTATGCTTTTAGAAACTCAGCTGGATACCACACTTCAGCATTTTTTATTAAACATAATGGAATACGGAGACACACATTTCGTTCTGTGAAGTGTCTGAGTAATGAGTCATGCAGCTGATCGATCCATTTTGTCGTCAGACACACACACATACACACACACTTACTCCACATTCTTGAGTGAGATCTTCTGATTGGGTCTGGCCGACGACACCGTGATGTAGATATGAAGCGCCGCCAGCCGCAGTGTGACGTCAGACTTCCAGTCCATGCCGAAGCGCTCTTTGATGACGTCATTTCGACTCTGTGGTGGGGTGGGGGTTATGTCATATTATTCAAGTTATACAGTTTTAGGCACAGCTATAACATAGATTGCAAAGGGGGGAGGCAGAGAAATATTGAAGTTGCACTGATTGCTTCATTGATTTGTGTTGGACGAGACGTGAAACTGGTTTGGCTACGTCTATGTACTATCTTGGTACGGCAGAATCTCTAGCGTGTGAAATTTACTATAGCTGCATTCTAGAATGAGATGGAGAAGGACATACATCTGGAACTACTCATGTGTGCCAGAGGTTCTAATCCTTCAGTTAGCTCAGTAGGCTGAGGGGCTCCGCTGCCACTTGACAATCCAAACAGAATCATGAGGATTGTATCCATGGCATCCCCACCTAGAGGTACCTGGAAGCTGTATCCCCACCTGTATGTAGAGGTACTCGAAGGCTGCAGGGTCCCTCCTGAGCAGGTCTGCTGGATCCTTGGGGAAGAAACAGATGCGGAAGAGACACTTCATCCCCTGGAAATATGTCCTGTGCACCACCTGAGGAGAGAGAGGGAGACGGCATGAATAACACCTATATCATAACAGCTTCCTTCCCAACATAGTAGACAAACACAGCTAGTCAATGGAAGGTGATATCATGCCATATTGAGTGTAATGTAATCTATCTAATCTATAGATTCTATTTCTATGGCCAAACTGCCATGGTGTGAAGGGATTTATCTATGGTAGTGATTCAGTCTGGTTTAACCAGGCTATATTACACTCACACTGCTCTTAGAATGACTGTAACACGGTAATCAGGAGAAATACAGTAACTGTTGGCTCCCTTACATGTGAGAGCGGCTGGTTCTCCTGCAGCAGGTGTAGTCTCTGGTTCTGGTCCAGCCCACCTGACTCCAGCACCAGGGCAAAGTGCTCGATGTAACGCAGGGACAGACGGTCCTGCAGGGACGAGATCACATCCTAGAGAAAGAAAGAAAGAAAGAAAGAAAGAAAGAAAGAAAGAAAGAAAGAAAGAAAGAAAGAAAGAAAGAAAGAAAGAAAGAAAGAAAGAAAGAAAGAAAGAGGAAGATATTTATTTGGAGTTTATGGATAGCATTTATCTCTCACAATATTTATTAAATATTTCATGTCCTCCTGTGTTGTGATTTTTATCTGTGTGATGTGCGATGTTGATTTTTCTGCTTGTGGCACAAATAGACCAAATTATCCTGTTAGCTTCTCCACTGAGGGTTCAGAGGTCATTCCCTATCTGCATTATGATGACCTGCCAGAGGAAAATAAGATCTGTCTTTCTGTGAGTCCACAATGGCACTCTATTCCCTATAATAGTGCACTTATTGTCAAAAGTAGTGCACTATGTAGGGAAAGGGAATAGTGTATTATTTGGGACGCATTCATGTGTCCATAATGGTCAGAGTAAATAAAGGCGAGAGCTGTATTTGCTCTCTCACAGTGTTGCATTGGGATCAGTGTTCTGTACTACTAGCTGGGTTTCCATGGCGACATATTTTCAATGCGAATATTCAAAAATCCAAATGTGCATTTTCCCACCAGTGGTGTTTCCAAAACGGACTTGTGTAGGATAAAAGTCAGTATGTGATGACGTAGTGCACACACACAATCTACTTTTCCACTTACGCTTTCATGTACTGAAATAAAAATCTAAAGTTCAATCTGCTTCCATCAGCTATTTCAAATCTACCAATAGTTTTGTCACAAAAACTGTTTGCGTTAAATAGCAAATGTGCCTACTCTGGATTTGGCATGTGAGCTCTAGCCAACAGCTGGCAGATGTAGTGCTGGTAGCCTAGTCTACAATGAGATTATTATGGATATGAGCAAGAATATTTTAATTTGTCAAACGGCAGTCAAGCATCGATCATGACACCAGAATAAGACCATCGATATTTATTGGAAATGAGCATCAAGATCACCCTGTGAAGTTCATCATAAGTTATTTTATCTGTAGTGGAAGGACCACACACCATATCATTGTGTGACTCCAAGTTTACTTCGATATGATGGTTATTATATGTATATTGGTGCATGAAGGCACTTCCATCACAATTCCTCACATAATTAATTTTATTTACACAAAACGATCCCACCATGTCGAACAAACAAATGATCTGTCTGCATTTGTACAATTGTACTGAAACTTCCTGTTTCCGTCACAGCTGTCATGTTTAAAAAAAAGATTACTTGCATAAAAACTGTGGAGGGAAACGTGGTTATTGGTAACCTTTTAGTGCTCTCTTTCCCTCTCTCTCTCTCTCCACACTCCAGCCACCCATATCTCTCTCTCTCTCCACACTCCATCAATCCATATCTCTCTCCCTCTCCACACTCCATCTCTCTCTCTCCACACTCCAGCCACCCATATCTCTCTCTCTCTCCACACTCCAGCTATCCATATCTCTCTTGCTCTCCACACTCCATCTCTCTCTCTCTTGCTCTCCACCTCTCTCTCTCTCCACACCATCCATCTCTCTGTCTCTCTCTCGCTCTCCACACTCCATCTCTCTCTCTCTCTCTCTCTCTCTCTCTCTCTCTCTCTCTCTCTCTCTCTCCACACTCCAGCTATCCATATCTCTCTTGGTCTCCACACTCCATCTCTCTCTCTCTCTCTCTCTCTCCCTCTCCACCTCTCTCTCTCTCTCTCTCTCTCTCTCTCTCTCTCTCTCTCTCTCTCTCTCTCTCTCTCTCTCTCTCTCTCTCTCTCTCTACACTCCATCTCTCCCCATGGGACCTGATCAAAAGTATTACACTATATAGGTAACAGGGTACCATTTGGGACTCAGCACTGAGTGTTCTTCCCTCTGCTTCTTGCCTTGTGTCTTCATGAGGGGAAGATTCCATAACATATTTCAACTCAGACAAATACAGTCCTCGGATAGTGTGAGTGTGTGCGCTTGTGTGTGTGGAGCCAGCGATCTATCATAATTGGTAGTTTGAGTACTGTAATCTCCTAAATGGAAGGGTAGATGGTGGCTGAATATCCTAGCAACAGAGACGGAGATACTTTCACCTTGAATCACAGTGGTGCGGATTAAAACTGACTGTCTGCTAAAACAAAACAAAGATAAGCTGTATGGACAATATTAACCAAGGATTACAATGACAAAAATCTGCTACACAAACAAACTGTGGATAGAGAAAACCCTTTTTATTTCCTCCCTCCCTTTCTCTCTCTCGCTCCCTCCATCCATTTCTCAATCCCTCACTCCCTGAATGAGCAGGAAAAGAGATTTCTGAAATCGAATATTGTGCCTTAATGAAATCTAATATTGTGCCTTAATGAGATGTTAGAGCCTGGTAAGAGATGTCAGAGTCTGGTAAGAGATGGCAGAGCCTGGTAAGAGATGTCAGAGTCTGGTAAGAGATGGCAGAGCCTGGTAAGATATTTCAGAGTCTGGAAAGAGATGTCAGAGCCTGGTAAGAGATGTCAGAGCCTGGTAAGAGATGTCAGAGTCTGGTAAGAGATGGCAGAGCCTGGTAAGAGATGGCAGAGCCTGGTAAGAGATGTCAGAGCCTGGTAAGAGATGTCAGAGTCTGGTAAGAGATGGCAGAGCCTGGTAAGAGATGTCAGAGCCTGGTAAGAGATGTCAGAGTCTGGAAAGAGATGTCAGAGCCTGGTTAGAGATGTCAGAGCCTGGTAAGAGATGTCAGAGTCTGGTAAGAGATGTCAGAGCCTGGTAAGAGATGTCAGAGTCTGGTAAGAGATGTTAGAGCCTGGTAAGAGATGTCAGAGTCTGGTAAGAGATGGCAGAGCCTGGTAAGAGATGTCAGAGCCTGGTAAGAGATGCCAGAGTCTGGTAAGAGATGGCAGAGCCTGGTAAGATATTTCAGAGTCTGGAAAGAGATGTCAGAGCCTGGTAAGAGATGTCAGAGCCTGGTAAGATATTTCAGAGTCTGGAAAGAGATGTCAGAGCCTGGTAAGAGATGGCAGAGCCTGGTAAGAGATGTCAGAGTCTGGAAAGAGATGTCAGAGTCTGGAAAGAGATGGCAGAGCCTGGTAAGATATTTCAGAGTCTGGAAAGAGATGTCAGAGCCTGGTAAGAGATGTCAGAGCCTGGTAAGAGATGGCAGAGCCTGGTAAGAGATGTCAGAGTCTGGTAAGAGATGGCAGAGCCTGGTAAGAGATGTTAGAGCCTGGTAAGAGATGTCAGAGTCTGGTAAGAGATGGCAGAGCCTGGTAAGAGATGGCAGAGCCTGGTAAGAGATGGCAGAGCCTGGTAGGAGATGTCAGAGTCTGGTAAGAGATGTCAAAGTTGTCTCAGAGCCTAACAGTAGATGGTAATGACTTCTATCGGTCTCCAGACTGACTGCTGTATGCCATTACATTATTACGGTATGTGCCTCAAATGCCACCCTATTCCCTTTTTAGCACACTCATTTTGACCAGAACACATGGGGCTTGGGTCAAAAGTAGTGCACTGTATAGGGAATAGGGTGCAAATTGAGACGCAGGCACAGCCATTATAAAATACTGGTACTTGAAGGAAGTGGGCTTCTCATAACTAGGCCTGTTCATCAAACACTGTGCGGGGAGTCTTACCATCAGGGACGTCATTAAATATTTTTACGATGGTTATACCAACTGGGAACAGACGTCAGTACAACGTCTAGTTTTGATTTACATTTGGTAACCAACATGAATAAAAAAAAAAAAGTTGGATTCCCATTGCGTGGATGACTTTTGGCAAAATCCAATCAGTTTCTCATGTTTATAATGTTTCATCTGTCGGTGCTACAAAACAACATTTGGTGTTATATAACGCTTTACCGCTTGCTCTGTAATATGAGTTGTATTTTACAATGTATTGTTGAACATGATATACTCATATCAAAGTTCCAGTGGGGGGATCTCCCCTACTTTTATAGTTATGGCCCATTTAATACAGATAAATTGGCACAGTAGACAATGTAACCAATCACAGCCCTTCTTCTACTTGTATCATTGCTCATCCTGCAAATCACCAGCAGAGAGCGACCATTTTAAATACATTTTCGCATTCGCTCTGTTCAAATTGGATCATACACTGTATACGTACCCTGACAGTGGTGCGGCTGTCAAACGTAAAGGACTTGATCTGACCATTCTCCAGGAACACCTTCAGCACATTTGGTATGAGTAGCAAAGAGTCGTCCTTTAGCATTGTCTGTGAGAGAGAACGATGGAGAGAGAGAGAGAGGGTGAGACGCAGAGATAGAGAGGGTGGGAGAGAAAGAGAGAGCAAATGTTAAACCTTAGTGCCTCTTCTAGCAGTAAGAGAGAGGTAAGATGAGGTATCTGAGAAAGTACTTAAAGGGTTAATATCCTACATCAACATGGTAGAGTACATTTAATCAACCCCAGAGTAGGGGATCAGGGCTATAATTAAATGAAGTCGGATCTCCGGAACTGTGGAATGTGCAGAGAGAAGTACATTCCATCTACAAGCAGTTAAGAAGGGACCAGGCCGGAAGTTCCAGAGTTCCATGGAGGAGCAATACCTTCATTGAACCGGGGCAGCCTGAATAGGGACACAACTCTGCTTTAGGAACCCTGCCTGGATACATTGTGCTGTGATTAAACAGCTTATTACATTTCCTCAATGCAGCAATTTAATATGTATGCGCCGGTGCTGCAAGTACAATTGGAAGCTAGCTGGCTGAATAGACTATAAAGTGTGGTGTTGCGTAGGCCAGGGAGAGCTGCAGGAGGCCTGATGACTCAAGGTTATTCTGCTTTTATCAGCCACTCATCAGAAAAAGTTTCCTCTGCCGGAGTTGATTTCAGTTCAGGTAGGGAGACGGGCCGTGACAGGTGTTCACTATCTCCAGAGGTGGTGTCATCAGGAGGGCGAATGAGGGAAGTAGAGAGAGTTGGTGACTCAAAGCCCTCGTTATACACTACCGTTCAAAAGTTTAGGGTCACTTAGAGATGTCCTTGTTTTGAAAGAAAAACACGTTTTTTTTGTCCATTAAAATAACATAAAATTGATCAGAAATACAGTGTAGACATTGTTCATGTTGTAAATGACTAATGTAGCTTGAAACGGCAGATTTTTAATGGAATATTTACATAGCCGTACAGAGGCCCATTATCAGCAACCATCACTCCTGTGTTCCAATGGCACGTTGTGTTAGCTAATCCAAGTTTATCACCAGTCTCAACGTCAACAGTGAAGAGGTAACTCCGGGATTTGCAAAGAAAAAGCCATATCTCAGACTGGCCAAGATCAAGATCGGCAAAAGAACACAGACACTGGACAGAAGAACTCTGCCTAGAAGGAGTCGCCTCTTCACTGTTGACGTTGAGACTGGTGTTTTGTGGGTACTATTTAATGAAGCTGCCAGTTGAGGACTTGTGAGGCATCTGTTTCTCAAACTAGACACTCTAATGTACTTGTTCTCTTGCTCAGTTGTGCACCGGGGCCTCCCACTCCTCTTTCTATTCTGCTTAGAGCCAGTTTGCGGTGTTCTGTGAAGGGAGTAGTACACAGCGTTGTACGAGATCTTCCGTTTCTTGGCAATTTCCCACATGGAATAGCCTTCATTTCTCAGAACAAGAATAGACTGACGAGTCTCAGAGGAAAGTCTTTGTTTCTGTCCATTTTGAGCCTGTAATCAAACCCACAAATGCTGATGCTCCAGATACTCAACTAGTCTAAAGAAGGCCAGTTTTATTGATTCTTTAATCAAAACTGTTTTCAGCTGTGCTAACATAATTGCAAAAGGGTTTTCTAATGATTAATTAGCCTTTTAAAATTATAAACTTGGATTAGCTAACACAATGTGCCATTGGAACACAGGAGTGACGTTTGCTGATAATGGGCCTCTGTACGGCTATGTAGATATTCCATAAAAAATCTGCCGTTTCCAGCTACAATAGTCATTTACAACATTAACAATGTCTACATTGTATTTCTGATCAATTTGATGTTATTTTAATGGACAAAAAATGTGCTTTTCTTTCAAAAACAAGGACATTTCTAAGTGACCCCAAACTATTGAACGGTAGCGTACATACACTCACACATACAGCACATGCATCCACTGCTGGTCTGAAAATCACTTTGTGAACAGACAGAGGGAGAGTGAAAGAGTGAAGAGAGGGGAATGGGTAAGATGGACAGTGTAGCCCCTCAGAGGTTGGTAGACTAGTGGTTAGGAGCGTTGGGCCAGTAACCGAAAGTAACCGAAAGTGCAAGGTGCAAGGCACTAGGCCGAAAGTGCAAAGCACAAGGCCGGTAACCAAAAGTGCAATGCACTTAACCTTAATTGCTTCTGTAAGTCGCTCTGGATAAGAGCATCTGCTAAATGACTAAAATGTAATAATATTGAACAACTACTATATCTGATGAGAGGTAATGAAATTATTCCTTCAGTAAATTTGAGCATAATTTAGAATAGACTGACGTCACTACAGATGTATCCACATAAGATGTCAGCCAGGCTACACTATCTAGAGGTGCTATGTAGAACCTAAAAGGGTTTTCCGGCTGTCCTCATAGAAGAACCCTTTTGGTTCCAGGTAGAACCCTTTTGGGTTCCATATAAAACCTTTTCCAAAAGGGTTCTACCTGGAACGAAAAAGGGTGTAGTGTAGAATTCCTCCTAGTCCACCGTGGCTTCTCTCTAAGATCTGAGGAGGATGATGGTGGCAGAAGGAAAGGTTGAATTTAGCATAACAGGCTGTGCTGTGTGAGCCGAGCATGGAGCAGAGCAGTGCAGAGTCTGCCTCCAAAATGACACCCTATTCCCTACATAGAACCCTATTGGCTCCTGTCAAAAACAGTGAACTATATACAGGCTCTGTTTTGGACGCAACCATAGAGAAATGGAGCGTTATGAGAGCCATAAGGGCTCCGTCCCGAATGGCACCCTATTCCCTACATAGTGCCCTATTGGCTCCTATTCCCTACATAGTGCTCTATTGGCCCCTATTCCCTACATAGTATTTGGGACACATCCATAGTAGATGTAGTCGTGGCTGAACATCTCTCTTTCCCTCCACGTCGATAAACTTCAGAAGCTCAGGTTAGGTGGTCTGCACTGATAAGCAAGTCCAAACCAATCAATCCCCACTCCCAACCTCTGATCACAGGAGACGGATAGACATGATTAAACGTTCTGCCGAAGGGGGATGGTCTGATCTTTACCAATCGCTCCAGCTCCCCTCACCTCCCTCCCCTCCCTCTGCCTCCACCTCCCTCCTCCCTCCCTCCCTCCCTCCTCCCTCCCTCCGCCTCCAGCTCCCCTCACCTCCCCTCCAACTCCCTTCCCCTCACCTCCCTCCCTCTGCCTCCAAAAATCAAATAATTCCCCAAAGACCCCCCATCCCCCAAGAAGCCACCGTCCCTCAATGCACCAACAACCAACAGAGAAACAGAGAAAGACAAAGGAAAACTGAAAACAACAACGCAAAAAACGAAAGAATCAAGGACAACAAAAATCATAACAGTAAGGCGAAGTGAATATGTTTTAATGCATGTATGGTGCTATTTACTTGTGTGTATGTGTGTGTCCGCGTATGTGCATGTGTGTGTGTGTGTCCGTGTATGTGCATGTGTGTGTATGTGTCCGTGTATGTGCATGTGTGTGTATGTGTCCGTGTATGTGCATGTGTGTGTATGTGTGTGTGTGTCCATCATTTGAATGAGAGGGTGTGTATGTGTCCAAACACCTGCGCGGCATCAGCCTCAGGCAAACAGGCGTTAGCTGTAACAATGCTGCCTCACTGTCATTCAAACACACTTTTTGTTTTATTATGCCGTTTTTTTCCCTTTTATCTTTGACCGTCATTCTATCCCCTGCCCAGCAACTCCACTCCCACTTGTCTCCAATTCCACATCCAAACCCTCAGCTTCCCTCAGCCCCTGCCACCTATCTCTACTGGCCACCCTCTTTGGATTTATACGCACCTTATATCTTTGATATACCATATGATCAACTGAACTTAATTCAATGAGAAAGAGAGAGAGAAAGGGGGTGGTCAGAGACAGATTGAGATGTAGAGACTTGGGGAAGAGAAGAGGTTCACCCCTGTCATTACTGTGGCAAACCAGGGGGTCGGGTCAAGACGTTTACACAGATCACACACGGACAGAGTAGGATTAGCTCAGTTTCAAAAGTGTTTATTAAAAATTATAATTCAAAAAGAAAAGAATAGGTCTCCCCCATGAGACCCTCTCCAGGTTACCGTCTTCTGGGCTCCGGGTCCTGCTGTATCCTGTGGGGATCAAAAACTGAACTCACTCCTCTTACTTCTGTCACCGTCCCTCCAGCTGTACGGGAGTCCTTTCTTCCCCCAGTCTCCCTGTGTGCTGCCCTTCTGGCAGCTTTATGGGACTTGCAGAGCTGGTGAGCAATCAGCCCTTGATTACTCACCAACTCTCAATCAGCCCCAATTAGTCCTGGCTGGAGAGCCCGTCGAGACCTGGCACGTCCAGCAGATGGAGCCGTCGCCTCGTGATGTATATTCCGTCTGTCACCAGGCCTTGACGAGTCTCCCCCTGGTGGCTGACCTGCTGTATGCCAGACACCTTCCCCCTTAGCTCTGTCCGGGATGGGACTGTCGTCAGTGCGACGTATGTCTCCCTTCTCGATAGGGCATCCATGCTTTGCCCCCGACCTGTGCACAACAGAAAAAGAGAAGCGTTGAAGGGACAAGAACCACCTGGTGACCCGATCGTTTGTGTCCTTTCCCCTGGCCATCCAGACCAGGGGAGCATGGTCCGTGACCAGGGTGAAGTGGGTACCTAACAGGTAATACTTGAGAGTGTCTATCGCCCACTTCACCGCTAGACACTCTTTCTAGGTATCAGCTTTCAGGCTGATGTGCATGATGGGGTGCTCCTCCCCATCGTGTACCTGGGACAGAACTGCCCCTAGTCCCGTATCACGTAAGTCTGTCTGGACCACCATTGGCACCTGGAAATCGGGCATTACAAGAATTGGATGGGAGCACAGCGCTTCCTTCAGACTGTGGAACGCCGCTTCTGTCTCGTCCGTCCATTTCACTGTTTTCGGGAGGCAGGCCCTGGTTAGATCGGTGAGGGGGGAAGCTATAGCCGCAAAGTTGGGGATAAACCGGCTATAGTATCCTGCCAGTCCCAGGAATGACTTGACCTGTGTCTTGGTACGTGGAACGGGCCAGTCACGTATTGCGTGAACCTTCATCTCCTGGGGCTTGACGTTCCCCCGTCCAATCAAATACCCCAGGTACTCCACTTCCTCGAAACCTCATTTGCACTTCTTGGGGTTCGCGGTCAACCCGGCTTGTCTGAGAGCTTCCAGCACCGCATGGAGGCGCGTCAGCTGCTCTTCCCAACCTTGGCTGTGGATGATGATATCATCCAAATAGGTTGCTGCGTACTGCTGGTGGGGTCGAAGTACTTTGTTCATCAGCCGCTGGAATGTGGGTGGGGCTCCGTGGAGACCGAACGGGAGCACCCAGGACTGATACAACCCGTCTGGTGTCAAAACGCCTTCTTCTCCCGGGAGGAGGCTGCCAACAGTACCTGCCAATATCCTTTGGTCAGGTCAAGGGTGCTGATGTACCGGGCTTTTCCCAATCGGTCGATGAGCTTGTCCACCCTCGGCATGGGATAGAAGTCGAACAAGCTGATGTCGTTCACTCCCCGGAAATCGTTACAGAAGCGGAAGCTACCGTCCGGTTTGGGCACCAAAACGATGGGGCTGCACCATGCACTGTGAGACTCTTCAATGACCCCCATCCTCAGCATAGCCTCCACTTCCTGTTTCACTGCCTTCCTTCGGGCCTCCGGAATCCGTTATGGCCTCTTTCTTACCATTTCGCCGGGTCGGGTACATATGTGGTGTTCAATGAGGGATGTGCGGCCCGGCTTCTTGGAGAACACCGTCGTGTTCCGATCGACAAGCTCCCTGAGCTCTTGCTTCTGGGCCGGGTCGAGGTCCTCATTGCTCGGCACCACCACTGGTACCCTTGGCGCCCTGGGTCCCGACCATAACACGGCCAAGGCTGTCCTCTCGTGACACTTCTTCAACAGGTTCACGTGGTAAATCTGTTGAGGTTGCTGTCTCCCCGGTTTCCGTACGCGGTAATTGACAGGTCCTAGCTTCTCAATCACCTCGTATGGTCCGTGCCATGTTGCCAAGAACTTACTTTCGGCCGTGGGGATTAAGACCAGCGCCCTGTCTCCCACCTGGAATTCTCGGGGCTGGGCTCCCCGATTGTAGACCTGAGCTTGGGCGCGTTGGGCCTTCTCCATATGTTCCCTCACGACGGGTCATATGGCTGTCATCTGTTCCCTCATCGTCTCCACATGCTCTACCACGCTACATAATGGGGTCGTTTGGGCTTCCCATACCTCCTTTGCGAGGTCCAGTAGGCCGCGTGGCCTCCTCCCGTATAGAAGTTCGACCGGGGAAAACCCAGTGGAGGATTGGGGTACTTCTCGGATTGAGAACATTAGGTGGGGTAGTAGCTGGTCCCAGTTCTTTCCGTCCTGCTCGACGAACCCATCCGTCTGAGGGTGAAAAACGGAGGTCCGGATCTGCTTGATCTGCAGGATGGCACACAACTCTTTCATGAGGCGAGACATAAACTCCATACCTTGGTATGTCAAGATCTCGTTCAGGATGCCCACCCGGCTAAAGAGGTGGAACAGCTCCCGAGCGATTCCCTTGGATACCGCCGCCAGTAGGGGAATGGTCTCGGGATATCAGGTGGCATAATCTACAATCACCAGGATGTACCGGTGTCCTCGCGCTGTTTTTACCAGGGGTGCCACTATGTCCATGGCGATCCGTTCAAAGGGTACCCCGATGATTGGTAGGGGGACCAATGGGCTTCGGAAGTGGGCTTTCGGGTCAGTGAGTTGACACTCCGTGCAGCTGCGACAGTAGTCTTCCACGGCCCTCCTCATCCCGGGCCAGTGGAACCGGGCAGCGATCCGTTCCCGGGTCTTCTCCATTCCCAGGTGCGCCGCCAACAGGTGGGTGTGGGCCAGCTGAAGAACGGTTCCTACGTACCGCCAGGGCAGCAACAATACGTTTCGGAGTTCCCCATGTTGGCGCGACACCTGATACAAAAGGTTATTCTTAATTTGGAAATGGGGGTATCGCCATTCACTCACCCCCGGAAGTAGCTGTCCATCCACCGCTATCACTTGGGCTGTGGCAGCTTTCAAATTTGGATCCTCCCACTGGTCCGTCCCGAATTGTCCCCTCAGTTGACCCCTCAGTTGACCCCCAGTGGGTATCTTGACTGGCCCCTCGAAATCGAGGAGGGGGAGGCTGGGCTCCTCTTCCAGTGATTCCCAAGGGGGTTCGGGTTCCGGCGCCCCCTCCGACTCCAACTCCTGCTGGTTAACCGGTTGCTTGCGGGCCACACAGGCTATTGGTCGTCCCTGTTCTCTTCTTCGGCCGGCTCGTACCTTTGTGCTCAACTCGTGGCCCCATAGGGCCGCGAACAGCGGACAATCCTGTCCCACTACGAGAGATACCGGCAACCATGGCACTGCACCCACTGTCATCTGGCAGCTCCCTTGTGGAGTCACAATGTTGGTCCATACAGTTGGATACTGCTTTGTGTCACCGTGAACACAGAAAATGGACATCTCCCTACCCCGATTGGTCTCTTGGTTCAGCAGGCTCGTGGTTACGAGCGTAACCATACTTCCGGGGTCTAATAGCGCTTCCGTGTCATGTCCATCAACCTTCACCGGGACCATGGGTGCAGTTGATTCGTGGTGAGCCCAACAGGAAGTAACCTAGTTCACAGCGTGCCCCACCTCGCCTCCGGGGCTAGCTGATGACATCGACTCCTCTCGAGCTGGGCAATTCTAGGCAATGCGTCCCCAGGCACCACTCTCAAAACACCTCCTTTGGTCTCCATCTACTTGGGGTCGTCGGTGGCGGGTCGGCCTTTCCCCAGCCGTCTCTCCACGGGTTTGCGCTCCTTTGGCCCTGCTGACTGTCGGTTTGGAGTACCAAGCGGTGAGGCTGTCCTTCCGAGTGTTCTGATGCGTCTCTACTGCTTCCAGGAGGCCCTCCAAGGTCTTTGGCGCACATAGACTTGCTGCCCTCTTCATGTCGTGGGGTAACGCCCGTAAGAATCGATCCAGTACCACTTTGTCGAGGATGGAGAGGGTGGATACGTTGGTTAGGAGCCATGCCCTGATGATATGCAGTAGGTCGCTCATCTGGGCTCGGGGGGATACGTCGGGTACGAACCTCCATTCGTGGAACCGTTGAGCCCGATGGGCCAGGCTGTACCCGTAGCGGCTGAGTATCTCCCGTTTGAGTCCGTTGTAGTTAGCCGCCTGTTCGTCGTTCAGGTCTCAATATGCCTTTTGGGCATTCCCAGAGAGGAATGGGGCCAGCAGACTTTCCCACTTCGGTCTTGGCCATCCTTCCCGTTGCGCTGCCCGTTCAAACGTACATAGGTATGTTTCAATGTCATCGTCTTTGTTTAGCTTGATTAATAACTGGTTGGGATGTGATTCAGGAGACGCTCTTCCTTGCAGCTTCCTGATTTCCTCCACGAGGCGGACGTTTTGTAGTCGCTGTTCCTCCAGCGTTCGTTCCTGAACCGCCTGTTGTGCTTGTTGGGCCCGGACGAACTGAGCTATCAACTCGTCCATGCTGATGCTGTGTAAATGTCAACCCTGATCTGACCACGTTATCAAAATGCCCGCATTCTCAAACCAGGGGGTTGGGTCAAGACGTTTACACAGATCACACACGGACAGAGTAGGATTAGCTCAGTTTCAAAAGTGTTTATTAAAAATAATAATTCAAAAAGAAAAGAATAGGTCTCCCCATGAGACCCTCTCCGGGTTACCGTCTTCTGGGCTTTGGGTCTTGCTGTATCCTGTGGGGATCAAAAACTGAACTCACTCCTCTTACTTCTGTCACCGTCCCTCCAGCTATATGGGAGTCCTTTCTTCCCCCAGTCTCCCTGTGTGCTGCCCTTCTGGCAGCTTTATGGGACTTGCAGAGCTGGTGAGCAATCAGCCCTTGATTACTCACCAACTCTCAATCAGCCCCAATTAGTCCTGGCTGGAGAGCCCGTCGAGACCTGGCACGTCCAGCAGATGGAGCCATCACCTCGTGATGTACAGTCCTTCTGTCACCAGGCCTCGACGAGTCTCCCCCTGGTGGCTGACCTGCTGTACGCCACATTACACATATTTATTAATTTAGCTTCCATACCCCCAGGGGAGAAGGACCCTTTCTCTCTCCCTCTATCAGTCCTCCACCCAGGAGAGTAGGACCATCTTTCTCTCCCTGTATCAGGCCTCCACCCAGGGGAGTTGAACCATCTCTCTCTCCTTGTATCAGGCCTCCACCCAGGGGAGTTGAACCATCTCTCTCTCCCTGTATCAGGCCTCCACCCAGGGGAGTTGGACCATCTCTCTCCCTGTATCAGGCCTCCACCCAGGGGAGTTGGACCATCTCTCTCTCCCTGTATCAGGCCTCCACCCAGGGGAGTTGGACCATCTCTCTCTCCCTGTATCAGGCCTCCACCCAGGGGAGTTGGATCATCTCTCTCCCTGTATCAGGCCTCCACCCAGGGGAGTTGGATCATCTCTCTCTCCCTGTATCAGGCCTCCACCCAGGGGAGTTGGATCATCTCTCTCTCCCTGTATCAGGCCTCCACCCAGGGGAGTTGGACCATCTCTCTCTCCCTATGGCTGTTATTGATCCCCCTTAGCCCCCTGGCTGCTGTGTGTGTGTGTGTGTCAATGTGTGTGTCTGTGTGTGTGTGTGTGTCTGTGTGTGTGTGTGTGTGTGTGCGTGCGTGCGTGCGTGTGCGTGCGTGTGTGTGTGTGTGCGTGTGTGTGCGTGCGTGTGTGTGTGCGTGCGTGAGTATGCGTGTGTGTGCGTGCGTGTGTGTGTGTGTGTGTGTGTATGACATGCCTGAGGGGATGCTTGCTTTCCTGGCAATGAACCACGAGCCAGTAATTCTCCCGTTGGCTCCACTGTAACTCTCCTGTTAGCTCAAAGATCTATCAAACTTTACTTGTCACGTGCTGAATACAACACGTGTAGACCTTACTGTGAAATGCTTACTTACAAGCCCTTAACCAACATGGCAGTTCGAGTTAAGAAAATATTTACCAAATAAACAAAATATATATATTTTTTACATAGATAGTAAAAAGCGAGTAGCAGCAGTGTAAAAAACAAATGGAGGGGGTGGGGGGTGTCAATGTAAATAATCCGGTGGCCGTTTGATTAATTGTTCAGCAGTCTTATGGCTAGGGGGTAGAAGCTGTTAACTCTCCTGTTTGCTCCCAAGTAACTCTCCCCAGTATCTCTCCCATTAGCTCCCAGGTAACTCTCCCCAGTATCTCTCCCATTAGCTCCCAAGTAACTCTCCACAGTATCTCTTCCGTTAGCTGCCCTGTTATTTATCCCATTATCTCCCAGGTTATATTTCCCGTTAACAGAATCAAAGGCTGTGCAACTAAAGCCTAATTTGTTATTCATAAATTGCATAACAGCTGCCAATAGGAACAGTGAGAGGGAAACTCGTTGGCTTCCTGTAGAGCCAACCCCTCTGGGCTTCGAGAAGAGGACTCAGGTTGCATCCCAAATGGCACTCTATTCTCTATATAGTGCTCTACTTTTGACCTGGGCCCTATTATAGTGCACTAATTTTGACCAGGGCCCATAGGGCTCTGGTCAGAAGTAGTGCACTATGTAGGGAATAGAGTGCCATTTGTGACACTTACTCAGAGCTCCGAGGCAGTAGGGAGAGGGCCTTCACAGCCAAGCAGGGACTTTATATCTCAGCTCTCAGCCAGTCTAACACTGTAATGCTGCTGCTGCAGCTGAATTCTAAATGTGCCCAATGTTTACTAAACATCTTAGAAAAAGGTTAGAGTTGCAACCTGTGCTCTACCAGAGAGAGGGGACATCGATCTGGAGGAGAACAATTTATAATCAAAAAGCTGCACTGTGTTGGACCCAAGGCTGTTTTGTATGGTGCAGGTAGTCAGCTACCCAAAGAGGGAGAGGATGTTCAGCCAGGTTTAATCAGCCGGGAGACAGGCCCAGGCCCAGGTTAAAGAGAGAATAAATAGAGGAGAACATTTTAGAGAGAAGTGGAGAAAGAGTGAGTAGTGAGAGAAATTGTGTTAGAGAAAAATAGAGAGTGTGAGAGAGAATTAAAGATTGAGAAAGCAAGAACGACTGAGAGGGAGACAGAAATGGAGAGAGAGATAGGAAGAGTATACTTACTGAGTCTGGGTCACTGAAGGACACTTGCTCTGAAAAGCGCACTTTGGGCGGGTTAGTTCTCAGATGGGCCTTCTTAGCTGCACTTATGAAGGCTGACTTAGGTGACTGGAAGAGAGGAGAGGAAAGAGGAGGAGAAACAGGTGACTGGAAGAGAGGAGAGGAAAGAGGAGGAGAAACAGGTGACTGGAAGAGAGGAGAAGAAAGAGGACGAGAAACAGGTGACTGGAAGAGAGGAGAGGAAAGAGGACGAGAAACAGGTGACTGAAAGAGAGGAGAGGAAAGAGGACGAGAAACAGGTGACTGGAAGAGAGGAGAGGAAAGAGGACGAGAAACAGGTGACTGGAAGAGAGGAGAGGAAAGAGGACGAGAAACAGGTGACTGGAAGAGAGGAGAGGAAAGAGGACGAGAAACAGGTGACTGGAAGAGAGGAGAAGAAAGAGGACGAGAAACAGGTGACTGGAAGAGAGGAGAAGAAAGAGGACGAGAAACAGGTGACTGGAAGAGAGGAGAGGAAAGAGGACGAGAAACAGGTGACTGGAAGAGAGGAGAGGAAAGAGGACGAGAAACAGGTGACTGGAAGAGAGGAGAGGAAAGAGGACGAGAAACAGGTGACTGGAAGAGAGGAGAGAAAAGAGGACGAGGAACAGGTGACTGGAAGAGAGGAGAGGAAAGAGGACGAGAAACAGGTGACTGGAAGAGAGGAGAGGAAAGAGGACGAGAAACAGGTGACTGGACGAGAGGAGAGGAAAGAGGAGGAGAAACAGGTGACTGGAAGAGAGGAGAGAAAAGAGGAGGAGAAACAGGTGACTGGAAGAGAGGAGAGGAAAGAGGAGGAGAAACAGGTGACTGGAAGAGAGGAGAGGAAAGAGGAGGAGAAACAGGTGACTGGAAGAGAGGAGAGAAAAGAGGACGAGAAACAGGTGACTGGAAGAGAGGAGAGGAAAGAGGAGGAGAAACAGGTGACTGGAAGGGATGGGAGGAAAGAGGACGAGAAACAGGTGACTGGAAGGGAGGAGAGGAAAGAGGAGGAGAAACAGGTGACTGGAAGAGAGGAGAGGAAAGAGGAGGAACAACATCGCAGTCTGTCTCCATAGCTTATAAGACATTTAGGGCTTATTCACTGCATTAATAATAAAATTAAACAAATTAGAAAAGTTTTAATTTGATTTTATGCTTTGAAACCATTTAGTTATGTTTGGCGAAAATGTGATGTAGTTAGATGGTTAAATAATTAGGACGTTTTACATTAAAGTTTCATTACATGCCTGGCTGAGCATGGGTCTGTAATTACAAAGGCAACAAAATAACTGACACGTGTTTGTGCATAAAACAGTGCTTTTGAAACAGAAGAAATTCTAGCAGTAGCCATGTAGCCTACAAAGGTGATTTTGTTTAGTAGCACTGCACAGTAAAAAATGAATGTTCTTTGGGAAGGGTGATGGTTATATGTGGAACCATACAGACCCAAAGAACCCTTTGAGCCCAATGGATATTTGCAGTTCAGAAAAGGGTTAGTTCCTCTCTTAGTGATAATTAAAATGTATGCCGTGGAGAAAAGTACTTAAGTAAAATAGCTTTAAAGTATTACCTATGTTTTTTTGGGGGGAGGGGTGTCTGTATTTTACTTTACTATTTATATTTTTGACAACTTTTACTTCACTACATTCCAAAAGAAAATAATATAATTTTTACTCCATACATTTTCCCTGAAAACCAAAAGTACTCATTACATTTTGAATGCTTAGTAGGACAGGAAAATTGTCTAATTCACACACTTATCAAGAGAACACCCCTGGTCATCCCTACTGCCTCTGATCTGGTGGACTCACTAAACACAAATGCTTTGTTTGTAAATGATGTCTGAGTGTTTGAGTGTGACTCTGGCTATCCATAAAGCACAAAAACAAGAAAATGGTGCCATCTGGTTTGCTTAATATAAGACATTTGACATGATTTATACTATTGATACTTAAGTATATGTAAAACCAAATACTTTTAGACTTTTACTCAAGTAGTGTTTTACTGGGTGACTTTCACTTTTACTGGAGTCATTTTCTATTAAGGTATCTTTACTTTTGCTGAAGTATGACAATTGGGTCCTCTTCCACAACTGAATGTACGAGCAGCGGCTCATTTGAATATTTGGGGGCGTGGTTTATTTATAGGTCTTTTTGTTCAACCATGAGTGGGAGAGTCATTCCAGTTCATCTAGTCTGTTGTGTTATGTTAATGTATGTTATATAAAATTACAGCCAGTGAAAGTGTCTTGCAAAAGACTCGCGTATGGCTTTCTGAGAATGGTTCATGGGACCCCAGCATTCAAATTGTCAATAAACGCAACAATAAAACCTATGTAATTTAACATGGCTATTAAACCAGGTTAAAACACTCTATATGGTTCTTTCCAGGACATAGACTGACCAGGTCAAGGTTATAAACCCATATTGATGTCACTTGTTAAATCCACTTCAATCAGTGTAGATGACGGAGAGGAGACAGGTCAAGAACTGCAACGCTGCTGGGTTTTTCATGCCTACTTGACACAACTGTGGGAAGCATTGGAGTCAACATGGGCCAGCATTCCTGTGGAACACTTTTGACATCCTTGTAGTCCATGCCCCGACGAATGGAGGCTGTTCTGAGGGCAAAAGGGGGTTGCAACTCAATATTAGGAAGGCATTCCTAATGTTTTGTACACTCAGTGTAGAGCGTTTCTCAATAAATGTTCTATAAAGAACCATAACAAAGGGTTCTTTATCGCCCCAAAAAGGGTTGTAACCATAGCGGAACCCTTTTTTAATGGTTCTTTATAGAACCTTCAGAAAGGGTTCTTTAATTAAATGGCCACCGGACTATTTACATTGACCCCCCCTCAATTTGTTTTGTACACTGCTGCTACTGTCTGTTTATTATCTATACATAGTCACTTCACCCCTACCTACATGTACACTGCTGCTACTGTCTGTTTATTATCTATGCATAGTCACTTCACCCCTACCTACATGTACACTGCTGCTACTGTCTGTTTATTATCTATGCATAGTCACTTCACCCCTACCTACATGTACACTGCTGCTACTGTCTGTTTATTATCTATGCATAGTCACTTCACCCCTACCTACATGTACACTGCTGCTACTGTCTGTTTATTATCTATACATAGTCACTTCACCCCTACCTACATGTACACTGCTGCTACTGTCTGTTTATTATCTATACATAGTCACTTCACCCCTACCTACATGTACACTGCTGCTACTGTCTGTTTATTATCTATGCATAGTCACTTCACCCCTACCTACATGTACACTGCTGCTACTGTCTGTTTATTATCTATGCATAGTCACTTCACCCCTACCTACATGTACACTGCTGCTACTGTCTGTTTATTATCTATGCATAGTCACTTCACCCCTACCTACATGTACACTGCTGCTACTGTCTGTTTATTATCTATGCATAGTCACTTCACCCCTACCTACATGTACACTGCTGCTACTGGCTGTTTATTATCTATGCATAGTCACTTCACCCCTACCTACATGTACACTGCTGCTACTGTCTGTTTATTATCTATACATAGTCACTTCACCCCTACCTACATGTACACTGCTGCTACTGTCTGTTTATTATCTATACATAGTCACTTCACCCCTACCTACATGTACACTGCTGCTACTGTCTGTTTATTATCTATACATAGTCACTTCACCCCTACCTACATGTACAAATTACCTCAACTAACCTGCACCCCCGCACACTGACCCCCTGTATATAGCCTCGTTATTGTTATTTTATTGTGTACACTTTTTATAATTTTTTACTTTAGTTTATTTGGTAATTATTTTCTTAAATCTTCTTGAACTGCACTGTTGGTTAAGGGCTTGTAAGTGAGCATTTCACGGTAAGGTCTACACTTGTTGTATTCGACGCATGTGACAAATTTTGATTTTGATTTGTAGCACTATACAGGTTCCATTTAGAACCTGATGAGCATGGGTCTTCATATAACCTGAAGATAACCTTTTGATACAGCACCAAAAATGGTTCAGCTATATGGTCACAAGCCAAATAACCCTTATTTGGCACTGTATAGAACCATTTGTTTTTTAGTGTTTGAAGTGTAGTTACTGACAATCACACGACACACAGTAAAAATAGGGAGGGGGAGAATGAAGGAGGGGGAGAATGAAGGAGAGAGAGAATGAGAGAGAGAGATAATGGCAGATAATGAGAGAGAGAGAGGAGAGAGAAAATGAGGTTAAAGAGAATGACGGAAAGAGATAATGACAGAGAGAGAACGAGAGAGAGAGAGAATGAGAGAGAAAATGAGAGAGAATGAGAGGGAGGCAGAGAGAGAGTGGGAGGCAGAGAGAGTGAGGGAGGCAGAGCGAGTGAGGGAGGCAGAGCGAGTGAGGGAGGCAGAGGGAGAGAGGGAGGTAGAGAAAGGAAGGCAGAGAGAGGGGCAGAGAGAGGGGGCAGAGAGAGGGGGAGAAGAGAGAGGGAGGCAGAGAGAGAGGGAGAGCAGAGAGAGAGGGGGGCAGAGAGAGAGGGAGAGCAGAGAGAACGGGAGACATGGAGGGATAAAGAGATACAGATAGAGCTTGAGAACATTGAGCGAGAGCTGTGTATTGTTACCTGGTGAGGCTGCAGCACAGTGAGAACTATGGAGTCTTTGCAGCATCTATAGAGAGAACAAGCAGCAGACACGAGAGGAGAGAGGAGTGTGGAGTGGGTTAGGTAACACTAGAACTGTACTGTTTTCACCTGCTAGACCTCCTCTCTGTTCTCTGTGATTCAATGACTCATCTGTCTCATTATGTTTCTATGGAACACATGAAGCTTAGTGACAGAATATTTCCCCATGACTTTAGCCTTCAAACACACAGAATGATCCCCGCTGTTCTGCTGCAGCATTTACTGAAAATATTATGCTCTTAATGTGTTGTGTGAGTTCACACATTGAATGAGCTTAGAACAACATTCTCTCCAAAGCTACGTCCTGTCCTAGACTCACATCAGGTGTAGGTTATAGACGAACAACAATCTAGAGACACAGAGCATTGGATTCTTCTCCTCGACTCATTCCTTACCACCCCTCGTCCTCCCCCATCCTCCCCCCTCCAACCCTCGACCTTCCCATCCCTCGACCTCCCCCATCCTCCCCCCTCCCCTGTGGTGATATAAAGGGTGTTACCTTACAAGGTCTATGACTCTCTCCCGGGAAGCCTCGCTCACCACCTCCTCATTGATGGCCAGGATCTGGTCTCCAGGGAGAAGCTTGCCGATGGACGGGCCGTCTGGGACAGCACGCACACACACACACGCACACACGCAGAGGGACACTTAGTCTATGCGTAACAGACGGACACACAGTAGTAGACATCAAACTGACAATACTCATATCGTCTCTCTATCTATCTCTCGCTCTCTCACACACACACAGATCCCTGCCTACCTGCAGAGACAGAGCGTACGATGACTGGTCTCTGGCTGCCCGCTATGAATCCGAAGCCTTGGCTGGGGTGGCGCTGGATGCAGACCTGTCGAGCTGAAGTTGGGCCAGGAGTCAGGCTACCACTATCCATACCATCCTGGCTCTCTTCTAACATCGCAGGGCTGCACCGGGAACACACACGTTTAGATACAAAAATAAATCAAAAGTGTGTATGTGTCTCATTATGTTCCCTATGTAGGGTATATTTGAGGTAGGAAATGTCCTATGTAGGGTATATATGAGGTAAGAAATGTCCTATGTAGGGTATATATGAGGTAAGAAATGTCCTATGTAGGGTATACAGTGGGGAAAAAAAGTATTTAGTCAGCCACCAATTGTGCAAGTTCTCTCACTTAAAAAGATGAGAGAGGCCTGTAATTTTCATCATAGGTACACTTCAACTATGACAGACAAAATGAGGAAACAAAATCCAGAAAATCACATTATAGGATTTTTTATGAATTTATTTGCAAATTATGGTGGAAAATAAGTATTTGGTCAATAACAAAAGTTTATCTCAATACTTTGTTATATACCCTTTGTTGGCAATGACAGAGGTCAAACATTTTCTGTAAGTCTTCACAAGGTTTTCACACACTGTTGCTGGTATTTTGGCCCATTCCTCCATGCAGATCTCCTCTAGAGCAGTGATGTTTTGGGGCTGTCGCTGGGCAACACGGACTTTCAAAGATTTTCTATGGGGTTGAGATCTGGAGACTGGCTAGGCCACTCCAGGACCTTGAAATGCTTCTTCTGAAGCCACTCCTTCGTTGTTCGGGCGGTGTGTTTGGGATCATTGTCATGCTGAAAGACCCAGCCACGTTTCATCTTCAATGCCCTTGCTGATGGAAGGAGGTTTTCACTCAAAATCTCACGATACATGGCCCCATTCATTCTTTCCTTTACACGGATCAGTCGTCCTGGTCCCTTTGCAGAAAAACAGCCCCAAAGCATGATGTTTCCACCCCCATGCTTCACAGTAGGTATGGTGTTCTTTGGATGCAACTCAGCATTCTTTGTCCTCCAAATACGACGAGTTGAGTTTTTACCAAAAAGTTCTATTTTGGTTTCATCTGACATTCTCCCAATCCCCATCTGGATCATCCAAATGCTCTCTAGCAAACTTTAGACGGGCCTGAACATGTACTGGCTTAAGCAGGGGGACACGTCTGGCACTGCAGGATTTGAGTCCCTGGCGGCGTAGTGTGTTACTGATGGTAGGCTTTGTTACTTTGGTCCCAGCTCTCTGCAGGTCATTCACTAGGTCCCCGTGTGGTTCTGGGATTTTTGCTCACCGTTCTTGTGATCATTTTGACCCCACGGGGTGAGATCTTGCGTGGAGCCCCAGATCGAAGAAGATTATCAGTGGTCTTGTATGTCTTCCATTTCCTAATAATTGCTCCCACAGTTGATTTCTTCAAACCAAACTGCTTACCTATTGCAGATTCAGTCTTCCCAACCTGGTGCAGGTCTACAATTTTGTTTCTGGTGTCCTTTGACAGCTCTTTGGTCTTGGCCATAGTGGAGTTTGGAGTGTGACTGTTTGAGGTTGTGGACAGGTGTCTTTTATACTGATAACAAGTTCAAACAGGTGCCATTAATACAGGTAACGAGTGGAGGACAGAGGAGCCTCTTAAAGAAGAAGTTACAGGTCTGTGAGAGCCAGAAATCTTGCTTGTTTGTATGTGACCAAATACTTATTTTCCACCATAATTTGCAAATAAATTCATTAAAAATCCTATAATGTGATTTTCTGGATTTTTTTTCCTCATTTTGTCTGTCATAGTTGAAGTGTACCTATGATGAAAATTACAGGCCTCTCTCATCTTTTTAAGTGAGAGAACTTGCACAATTGGTGGCTGACTAAATACTTTTTTTCCCCACTGTATATGGGGTAGGAAATGTCCTATGTAGGTTGTATATGGGGTAGGAAATGTCCTATGTAGGGTGTAAGTCAAGTACTCTATGTAGAGAGAAATAATGTGTTTGTGTGCCCTAAGTAGGGAGGAAGTGTAGTGTACCTGTCACATATGTTTGTGTGTCCATCCTGGACCTTGGCCATCCCCTGAGAGGAGGGAGGAGCATGGGGCGGGGGTCTCACTGCATGGAGCTCGCTCTAACTCTCAATCATTAACCTGAGAGGGGGGAAGGATGGACGGAGAGGGGGAGTAAAGGATGAAGGGAGGAGGGATGGGGGTAGGGCATTATAAACGAGATGAAGGGGGGAGATAATTCATTACATCCACCTGGTGTCCCATGTCTAAATAAGTGCCTGATTAGAGTGGAACAATGAAAAAAGCCGTGGAACTGGCTTCCAGGTCCAGAGTTGAGTTTGTGGGGTATACTGTAGGCTATTTGTTGCAATGAAACCACCATCCATTTTTTTTTTTTCAAGCACAATATGTAGTCTTGCCACAGAACAGCATGGCTTCTACACAGGGGCAAAAATGACTATTGTAAAGTTGAAAGATGCAATTTCACAGAACACACACACTCTGCTTGCGTCCCAAATGGCTCCCCATTCCCACAGGGCTCTGGTCAAAAGAAGTGCACTACATTGGGAATAGGGTGCAATTTGAGACACAACCTCAGTCTCAGTCACAGTCTTTAACCACACATCTTCAACACACAACATATTGTGTTGTAGTTTCTTCCAAAGCTTCTGACTTCAGATAAATAAAAAAACACAGGTGGTGACAGACAAAGAAGGAGAGTGAAAGAGGATTTGGGGATGTGAACAGAGAGATGGAGTGTTTATGCACTGCAGGCCTTATTAATAAATATATCTGTCAGAAAGCAAAGCACTTAAAATGTGTGTAAGGCAGGACAACTGACTGAACCTTGCTTCTGATGGCTCTGCTGATGAAGAGGCAGCTAAAGTCAACAACAACAACACGCACAGCAAAAGACTGGGCTCGTGTCAAACAACACTTTCTAATTTTCAGATGCCTGCGTGGGAGTTAGAGGTAGAGGGAGGGAGAGAAAGAGAGCCGGAGAAAGAGGATACACACAGATGGAGGGAGATAGAAAGAGGATAAACACAGATGGAGAGGGATAGAAAGAGGATACACACAGATGGAGGGAGAGAAAGAGAGCCGTTGAAAGAGGATACACACAGATGTAGGGAGATAGAAAGAGGATAAACACAGATGAAGGGAGATAGAAAGAGGATACACACAGATGAAGGGAGATAGAAAGAGGATACACAGATGGAGAGAGATAGAAAGAGGATACACACAGATGGAGATAGATAGAAAGAGGATACACACAGATGGAGATAGATAGAAAGAGGATACACACAGATGGAGAGAGATAGAAAGAGGATACACAGATGGAGAGAGATAGAAAGAGAGCGGTATACTGTTGTTTTATCTCATTTTAGTGAACTGCATATTCCGACAGTGTCTGTCTAAAGATGAGAAACTGATTAGAATTTGAATGGGACATGTTGCATCAGACGGACACACAGAGAGAGAAATATATAAAAGAGAGGGAGATAGAAACAGAGCGAGATAAGGAAAAGCTAAACGTTAGTCAGATAATGTTGATCCATTATGCACACAGTGTCTGGTCTGTGGAGAGGCATGGATAAATACAGGGATGACAAGCCATCAATAACATGAGCACAGATGAGTCAATGGTTGATATTTATGTTCTGTCACATTTGTTTTTCCTGATAACGACAGAACGCCATTGGAAGAAAATGTCACCTCTCCAATCACAACACAGCATTAATGATCCCTGACTAATCTATGACAGGCGATCAATTGACGATTGATATCCGTTTCAAAGATCTCTCATCAAGGGATAGACTCATTATAGCAGTTTGCTAAGAATTAACTAAAGTGATTAAAGGCGGTGTCCCAAATGACAACCTTTTCCCTCTATAGTGTACTACTTTTAAATGAATGTGGTGGTATTTGGGAGGAAGACATAGCACAATAGAAACCCAACTAGCATATTTGGTTTCTTGTAAGTTGTGGGAACGTATGTTTTTGGTTTCACATGGTTGTTGGAATGAAGCATACGTTTCCTGACCGGTAAAACCAAACGTTTTTTAAACGTTCTGAGAACAGAAGTGAAAATTTCACTTGTTCTGGGAATGTTTATTTTTCGGTTGCAGGGAGGTTCTGAGAACTTTTTACTACGCTCAAGTCCTGAAATTCCCACAGAAGATTTTTTTTTCTTAACGTTCTCGGAACAATTAGAGAACATTCCCAATGTTCCTAGAACATTACCAAAATTAAAACAAGGCAACGGTAAGCATGTCGCCCCCCACGAATGACATGGCACCACCACCCCTCGGGCCAATTGCGATATTGTGTGTGACTAACACATTTCAGTTCATTACTATAGGTCCCACCTTGGGCTAATCAGTGTAACTTTGTAAATGCCGGATCTCTATGGCAAGACGCATCATTCACCCAAGTTTTGTCAAAATCGGGCCAGTGCTGTCTGTGATATCGCGTGTGACAAATGCATGAACGAATGGACTGACAGAGACAGATCCACAGTCCCCTCCCTGATTTCATTGTGGGGGACAATTAAATTTAACCACGTTTGAACTTTTAGGAAATGTTCTGTTAAAGTAATGAAATACCAATACATTTGTTTTTTTGTCAAGTTCCTTAAATGTGCTGCGAATTTTCCAAAGCCAAGCAACTATCTATCCTGCTCCATTCCCAGAAAGTTAAGGGAAGGTTGTACGCAAAATAACCATAGGACAACCACGCTTTCACCAAGCTCTAAGAAACATATGGTTCTCAGAACATTATGTGCTAGCTGGGAAGGCTTCCCTGTTAGTATACAGACTGCTCCCTCACTGGTTGCCTGCAATCAAAAAACGTTCATACAACATGTTTATTTTTAGGTTGCAGAGAGGTTCTGGGAACTATTTACTCTGGATCCTTGAATGTTTTCCTGTTTTTTTTTATTACCCCTCTGAGAATTGAAGGAATAGGTTATTTTGAGGTTTTTGAACTGCAGCCATAGATAGTGTGACCAATTAGTGGGCGCGGCCAACACACCTTAAAAAGATAAGGATAGAGAGAATTTTGTTGATGCTTATAAAGGAATGTATATGTTTTTAAATACCTTTTAGAATGTACATTTTCTTATGGTTTTTATGGAAAGTTCTCTAACTGTTCTCGGAACAATTTGAGAGCATTACTGTAAAATAGAACCATGAGGAAACCTGTAGGAAACGTTAGGCTCAAGCCCTGAAGTTCCCACAGAAGAACGTTGCTTCTTACCGTTCTTGGAACAATTTGAGAACATTCTCAATGTTCCTCCTAGAACATTACCCAAATTAAAACAAGGCAACAGTAAGCATGTCGTCCCCCACGAATGGCGTAGGTAACTAGACATTGTTTGCTGGGAAGTTGTTTTCAGAAACTTGTGAAACTCCTGATGAATAATGTGTGTTGTTTATGGTAATTCAGACTGAAGTGTAAAGGTATTTAGGTCCGAACTGTAGCATAGACTCTCTTTGATGCTATGTATGAAGCATCACCAGGTGTTGCAAAACCTACTCATGTTCTGTGATTACGCACTTGTGACTAAGTAGCCTATAGCGGTCACAATGTAATTGTTCTCTCTCTCTCTCTCTCTCTCTCTCTCTCTCTCTCTCTCTCTCTCTCGCTCTCTCTCTCTCCGCCACTCTTTCTTTCTCTCTCGGCAACCTGCCACTTCACACCGATCTCTCTCTCTCTCTCCCTCCCTCCCTCCCCTTTTATCTGCTCCCTCTTCACCGTTCTGTTGTGCCATCATGGAGTCTCCTAGGGATTGGTTATTCCTCAGTGGTCTGTGCCAACTGTATACCATCATGCATGTCAATGGCTTCTCCACACCATCCTGCCAGGGCTGGGTACCATTTTGCATGTCATATTTTTATTTATTTTTATTTCACCTTTATTTAACCAGGTAGGCAAGTTGAGAACAAGTTCTCATTTACAACTGCGACCTGACCAAGAATAAAGCAAAGCAGTTCAACACATACAACAACACAGAGTTACACATTGGAGTAAACAAACACACAGTCAATAATACAGTAGAAAAAAAGAAAAAAAATCTATATACAATGTCTGCAAATGAGGTAAGATAAGGAACGTAAGGCAATAAATAGGCCATGGTGGCGAAGTAATTACAATATTTAACACTGGAATGGTAAATGTGCAGTAGATGAATGTGCAAAGTAAAAATACTGGGGTGCAAAGGAGCAAGATAAATAAATGAATACGGTAGGGGATGAGGTAGTTGGTTGGGCTATTAACAGATGGGCTATGTACAGGTGCAGTGATCTGTGAGCTGCTCTGACAGCTGGTGCTTAAAGCTAATGAGGGAGATAAGTGTCTCCAGTTTCAGTGATTTTTGTAGTTCGTTCCAGTCATTGGCAGCAGAGAATTGGAAGGAAAGTTGGCCAAAGGGGAATTGGCTTTGGGGGTGACCAGTGAGATATACCTGCTGGAGCGCGTGCTACGGGTGGGTGCTGCTATGGTGACCAGCGAGCTGAGATAAGGCGGGGCTTTACCTAGCAGGGACTTGTAGATGACCTGGAGCCAGTGGGTCTGGCGACGAGTATGTAGCGAGGGCCAGCCGACTAAAGCATACAGGTCGCAGTGGTGGGTGGTATAAGGGGCTTTGGTGACAAAGCGGATGGCACTGTGATAGACTGCATCCAGTTTGCTGAGTAGAGTATTGGAAGCTGTTTTGTAGATGACATCGCCGAAGTCGAGGATCAGTAGGATGGTCAGTTTTACTAGTGCAAGTTTGGCAGCATGAGTGGAGGCGGCTTTGTTGCAAAATAGAAAGCCGATTCTAGATTTGATTTTGGATTGGAGATGTTTGATGTGCATCTGGAAGGAGAGTTTACAGTCTAGCCAGCATGCATTTGGTTTTACTAGCGTTTAAGAGCAGTTGGAGGCCACGGAAGGAGTGTTGTATGGCATTGAACCTCGTTTGGAGGTTAGTTAACTACTTACGGAGTAGTTCGGAGGGCCTGTTGTCTGGGCCTCTGGCAGTCTCTACGGGGGTGCCACAGGGTTCAATTCTTGGGCCGACTCTCTTCTCTGTATACATCAATGATGTTGCTCTTGCTGCTGGTGAGTCTCTGATCCACCTCTATGCAGACAACACCACTCTGTATACTTCTGGCCCTTCTTTGGACACTGTGTTAACTACGCTCTAGACGAGCTTCAATGCCATAGAACTCTCCTTCCGTGGCCTCCAACTGATCTTAAATGCAAGTAAACTAAATGCATGCTCTTCAACCGATCGCTGCCCGCACCTGCCTGCCCATCCAGCATCACTACTCTGGATGGTTCTGACTTAGATTATGTGGACAACTACAAATACCTAGGTGTCTGGATAGACTGTAAACTCTCCTTCCAGACTCACATCAAACATCTCCAATCCAAAATTAAATCTAGAATTAGCTTCCTATTTCGCAACAAAGCATCCTTCACTCATGCTGCCAAACATACCCTCGTAAAACTGACCATCCTACCGACCCTCGACTTTGGCGATGCCATTTACAAAATAGCCTCCAACACTGTACTCAACAAATTGGATGCAGTCTATCACAGTGCCATCCGTTTTGTCACCAAAGCCCCATATACTACCCACCACTGCGACTTATACACTCTCGTTAGCTGGCCCTCGCTTCACACTCTTCGCCAAACCCACTGGCTCCAGGTCATCTACAAGTCCCTGCTAGGTAAAGCCCCGCCTTATCTCAGCTCACTGGTTACCATAGCAGCACCCACCCATAGGACGCGCTCCAGCAGGTATATCTCACTGTTCACCCCCAAAGCCAATTCCACCTTTGGCCGACTTTCCTTCCAGTTCTCTGCTGCCAATGACTGGAACGAACTGCAAAAATATCTGAATTGGAGACACTTATCTCCCTCACCAGCTTTAAGCACCAGCTGTCAGAGCAGCTCACAGACCCCTGCACCTGTATATAGCCCATCTGTAAATAGCCCAACCAACTACCTCATCCCCTTTATTTATTGATCTTGCTCCTTTGCAACCCAGTTTTTCTACATTGCACATTCATCTACTGCACATCTACCTTTCCAGTGTTTAATTGCTATATTGTAAATACTTTGCCACCATGGCCTATTTATTGCCCTACCTTCCTTATCTTACCTCATTTGCACACATTGTATATAGATTTGTTTTTCTACTGTATTATTGACTGTATGTTTGTTTACTCCATGTGTAACTCTATGTTGTTGTATGTGTCGAACTGCTTTGCTTTATCTTGGCCAGGTTGCAGTTGTAAATGAGAACTTGTTCTCAACTTGCCTACCTGGTTAAATAAAAGTGAAATAAAATAAAAATGAAAAAAAATGAATCTATAGTGTAACTTACAGTAAAATAATTCTAGGGGTTGCACAATTTAGGTTGGACGATTCCGGATTTCCTACTTATTTCCCTCTGATTCCGGGAATCCTCCAACCCAGATTTCTGGAAAACCTGAAGGTTTTGGGGAAAGTTACTGGAATTTTTAACGATAAGACAGCCTGCGCACACTGAAGAACCTCTGAGTTCAGCAAGCCAGCTAAAGTAGTTATATGGAGTTCAGCAGGCCAGCTAAAGTAGTTATATGGAGTTCAGCAGGCCAGCTAAAGAAGCTATATGAAGTTCAATGCTTTTGTGTTCTGAATGAGTGAACCCAATCCTTTGCCTTCACAGTTTGATTGACAAATTAATTGACAAATGGATGTATTAGTTACTAGTCACAGCTGGCAGCCACTGAGCTGGAGTCAGCCCAGGGTTCACTGAGTGTAAACAAATCGTTTTAGGTTATTTTATGTTCAATACCTCATTATACGACCACTGTGTTTAGTGTTCAATACCTCATGCTACGACCACTGTGTTCAGTGTTACTTGACTTATGGGACTTAATCCTAGGAGTAAAGGATCAAGGCTAATACTGTGAGGAAACGATAGGAGAGGATAGTGAAAGTGTCAAAGAGAGAGACAGGGAGAGACAGAGAAAGAGAGGGCGAGAGAGAGCAAGGAAGAGAGACAGAGAGAGAGAGAGGGAGAGAGTGAAAGAGAGAGGGAGAGAGAGAAAGAGAGAGACAGACAAAGGGAGGGAGAGGGAGTGAAAGAGAGAGGGAGAGAGAGAAAGAGAGATAGAGAGAGTGACAGACAAAGAGAGGGAGAGGGAGTGAAAGAGAGAGGGAGAGAGAGAAAGAGAGATAGAGAGAGTGACAGACAAAGAGAGGGAGAGAGAGTGAAAGAGAGAGGCAGACAGGCAGGCAGCCGGAGGACACAGAAGCTTTCCAGATAAACAACAATCCAGTAACAGCGGCCTTTATTGAGCGAGGAGGCCCAGGAGTTCTGTCAAGAACCACCTCTCCGAGGGCATCGACAAGCCTGGCCATTTCCATGGTTACCATAGCTCTAGCACAACAGCGGGGTTATTAATAATAATAATAATAATAATCATATTTGGGGCTACTTATATTTGTCCTATTAAACAAGTGTGTAATGAAAATGTGTTTCTTGCATATCCTAACTTCCTCTGAGACACTGCTAGGGAGTGGGGTCATCATTGTACAGCACCCCTGGAGCAATTAGGGTTAAGTGCATTGCTCAAGGGCATAGCAACAGATTTATCACCTTGTCGGCTCGGGATACCTCCCACCACAATGATTATGGTGATGGTGATAAGGAGTGATGATGGTGATGAGGCGACAGCTTGGTTAGGTTACAGACGACTGGCTTCCCTTGGCTGCTTCACAGACAGTCCCCCTACAGCCAGTGTGGCCAGATGCTCAAACATTCCCGAGCACCAGAGGCACAGACCGAACCAATCCGTTCTTCCCTTGTACCCAGGCAGGCTTTGCCCTGTGGTGGTGCTTCAGGGGGTGGCTAGCCCTTCTGTGTGGAGGCCGGGAGACTGGGAGATGGAGGAGAAATTGACCATCTCTGACCTTTTACATTTAATATACTCTGGAACATAACATCTGTACACTTGGCAATGGTACAACTACAGATGTCGGATCTTAATTTGACCGTTTGGTTACAGGAGGAAAATGTTCCTGCAGCAGGAGGATTTGAATAGCTGAAGAAATATTTATATTCGTCACCAGGGGGCAGATGGAAGCAATGTTTATATACAATGCAGTACCGTACCTACAGTTGAAGTCGGAAGTTTACATACACCTCAGCCAAATATATATTTAAACTCAGTTTTTCACAATTCCTGACTTTTAATCATTGTAACAATTCCCTGTCTTAGGTCAGTTAGGATCAACACTTTATTTTATGAATGTGAAATGTCTGAATAATAGTAGAGAGAATTATTTATTCACATCACATTCCCAGTGGGTCAGAAGTTTACATACACTCAATTAGTATTTTGTAGCATTGCCTTTAAATTGTTTAACTTGGGTCAAACATTTCGGGTAGCCTTCCACAAGCTTCCCACAATAAGAAGGGGTGAATTTTGGACCATTTCTCCTGACAGAGCTGGTGTAACTGAGTCAGGTTTGTAGGCCAACTTGCTCGCACACGCTTTTTCAGTTCTGCCCAAACATTTCCTATAGGATTGAGGTCAGGGCTTTGTGATGGCAACTCCAATACCTTGACTTTGTTGTCCTTAAGTTCTTAGGGAGCGGCAGCTGAGGTGTCGGTTTTGGAGAGTCTGGCGTGCCCAAAGTAAAAGGCCTGCCACTCAGGCCTAGATATGCACATAATTAGTAATATTGGATAGGAAACACTCTGAAGTTTCTAAGAGTGTTAAAATATTGTCTGTGAGTATAACAGAACTGATATAGCAGGTGAAAACACGAGGAATTTCTGTCCTGGAAAAAGTGTTTTTGACACATTGCCTCATTTTGAACCCCTCCCTATTTAAAACCGCCATATATGGGAGTAAGATTGCAGTACCTATTGCTTCCACTGGATGTCAACAGTCTCTAGACAGTGTTTGGTGATGTTAGGTTGCTCTGGATGGTAATAGAAGAAAAATTTCGAACTGGTCACCAGATGTAAACAGAAGAGGATGCGCGTTCACGGGCTCGCGCGCGCTGTGTTTTTTTCCTTTACTATCGTCCAGTTTATAATTCGGTTGAAATATTATAGTAAATATACATAAAAGTGTTCCTAAGGATACATTATCAATGATGTTTGATAGTTCTTGGACAAGTGTATAGGTATAGGTTAAACGTGTTCTCTTTACGGTTCAATGGGCGAGTGGACGCTGTATTTTATGAACATAACGCGCCAACCAAACTGAGATTTATGGATATAATATATGACTTTTTCTAACAAAAGAGCGCCCCAAAGTGATTATAAATAATACAAGGTAGGATACATTGATTTATAGAACATGCACAGACCTACCAAGCAACAATAGATTCTATGCTAACTGATATATACAAAGCAACACTAGATGCTATGCTAACTGATATGTAAAGCAACACTAGATGCTATGCTAACTGATATATATATATATAAAGCAACACTAGATGCTATGCTAACTGATATATAAAGCAACACTAGATGCTATGCTAACTGATATGTAAAGCAACAATAGATGCTGTGCTAACTGATATGTAAAGCAACAATAGATGCTATGCTAGCTGATATATAAAGCAACACTAGATGCTATGCTAACTGATATATATACATATATATAAAAATATATATATAAAGCAACACAAGATGCTATGCTAACTTATATATAAAGCAACACTAGATGCTATGTTAACTGATATATAAAGCAACACTAGATGCTATGCTAACTGATATATATAAAGCAACAATAGATGCTATGCTAACTGATATATAAAGCAACACTAGATGCTATGCTAACTGATATATAAAGCAACACTATATGCTATGCTAACTGATATATAAAGCAACAATAGATGCTATGCTAACTGATATATAAAGCAACACTAGATGCCATGCTAACTGATATATAAAGCAACAATAGATGCTATGCTAACTGATATATAAAGCAACACTATATGCTATGCTAACTGATATATAAAGCAACAATAGATGCTATGCTAACTGATATGTAAAGCAACACTATATGCTATGCTAACTGATATGTAAAGCAACAATAGATGCTATGCTAACTGATTTCACCATTGAAAGAGAAAACATACATAGAAATAGAAAATAAACCCCATATGCTGAGATTCAGGTCTGGCATTTTGAGGTGGAAATTAAACTTTAGAGGACTTTTAAGACATAAGACAAACGGCCCACTTGCCAAAAGAAAAGCTCCCTGTGTCTGGCGTGCCCAAAGTAAAATTCCTGCCACTCAGTCCCATAAACTAGGATATGCACATAATTAGTACTATTGGATGGAAAACACTCTGAAGTTTCTAAAACTGTTAAAATAATGTCTGTGAGTATAACAGAACTGATATGGCAGGCGTAAACCCAAGGAATTTCTGTCCGGATTTTTTGTTGTTGTTGTGACATGCCCTCACTTCCAATGGCTGTCTATGGGATTTGCTGTAAAATAGGACCCAGGTTGCAGTACCTATGGCTTCCACTAGATGTCAACAGTCTTTAGACAAGGTTTCATGCGTTTACCTTGAATAACAACCTTACAGAAGAAGAATATGTAAGTGGATGGAGGAAGTGGCTTTTGTTTTTTGCGCGCGAGACCGTGAGCGCGCTCCTCGGGATTTTTTAACCTGTAGCCAAAATCCCATCATAGAAATCTTTAGGCAATTATTTTATAAAGACTCTAGCAGCCAAAGGCATTATCATAGTAATATTAGATACTATGATAATTGTTGCATTCATAGATCAACCCCTATTTCTCTATCCATGAAACTGCTCGCATGTGCAACACACATTTTAGAAGTGTTTTCCAGCAAATTATATCATGGAACATTTGCAGTTAGACCTACCACCATATGCCCATTGCTGCACGTAAAATGTGAATAAATAATAGTTTATCAACATTTTCAGCTAAACATTTGATTTGTTTCACCAGCCTTATTATTACGTGATAATGGATAGGCTGACAGGTAGCCTTCAAAATCTATCGGATATAATGAAATAACGTCGTGCCTATTGCAACCATCGATGGCGCTAGATTATCGCTAGCTGGTGTCTTGTTCAACACTCAATCAGTTGTGTTGTGACAAGGTAGGGGTTGAATTAAGAAGATAGCCCTATTTGATAAAAGACCAAGTCCATTATAAGGCAAGAACAGCTCAATTAAGCAAAGAGAAATGACAGTCCATCATTACTTTAAGACATGAAGGTCAATCAATCCGGAACATTTAAAGAACTTTGCATATTTCTTAATGAAACTGGCTCTCATGAGGACCGCCAAAGGAAAGGAAGACCCATAGTTACCTCTGCTGTAAAGGATAAGTTAATTAGAGTTACCAGCCTCAGAAATTGCAGCCCAAATAAATTATTCACAGAGTTCAAGTAACAGACACATCTCAACATCAACTGTTCAAAGGAGACCGTGTGAATCAGGCCTTCATGGTCAAATTGCTGCAAAGAAAACACTACTAAAGGACACTATTAAGAAGAAGAGACTTGAGACTACTTGAGACCAGTAGAAATCTGTTACTTTGATCTGACAAGTCCAAATTTGAGATTTTTGGTTCCAACCACTACTTGATTCCATATGTGTTATTTCATAGTTTTGATATCTTCACTATTATTCTACAATGTAGAAAATAGTAAACATAAAGAAAAGGTGTGTCCAAACTTGACTGGTACTGTATGTATATAAAGTGCATTCGTAAAGTATTCAGACCCCTTGACTTCTTCCAGATTTTGTTATGTTACAGCCTTAGTCTAAAATGGATTAAAAAATTGTTTCCCTCATCAATCTACACACAATACCACATAAGTACAAAGCAAAAACAGCTGTTTTCTCCCCCGATTGCTCAGTTTGGCCGGGCGGCCAGCTCTAGGGAGAGTCTTGGTGGTTCCAAACTTCTTCCATTTAAGAATGATGGAGACAACTGTGTTCTTGGGGACCTTCAATGGTGCAGAATTGTTTTGGTACTGTTCCCCAGATCTGTGCCTAGACACAATCCTATCTCCGAGCTCTACAGACAATTCCTTCGACCTCACGGCTTGGTTTTTGCTCTGACGTGCACTGTCAACTGTAGGACCTTATATATATTTTCAAATTATGTCCAATCAATTGAATTTACCACAAGTGGACTCCATTCAAGTTGTAGTAACTTGAAGGATAATTAATGGAAACAGGATGCACCGGAGCTCAAGTTCGTGTCTCATAGCAAAGGGTCTGGACACTTATGTAAATGTGATATTTCATTTTTACATTTTTTATACATTCGCCCAAATTTATAAAAACCTGTTTTCACTTTGTCATTATGGGGTATTGTGTGTAGATTGGTGATTAAACATGTATTCAATCCATTTGAACATAAGGCTGTAATGTAACAAAACGTGGAAAAAGGGAAGGGGTCTGAATACTTGTGTGCCATAGTGTATGTCTATCTTGTCTTATTACGCTATATATAACAACAGTTGTTGATGTGTATTGATGCATTTCAGATACATTTTTGTACATTTGTAAATTTTTACCAGGTAAGTTGACTGAGAACACATTCTCATTTACAGCATTGACCTGGGGAATTGTTACAGTGGAGAGGAGGGGGGGGGATGAATGAGCCAGTTGGAAGCTGGGGATGATTAGGTAAATCAATTTTTGGTTCCTTATTTGTGGAAGAATCTTCAACATGTTCTCAAATGTTATGTTTAATGGCAATTCAGAAAGCTGACAGAAGACCTTATTACTGATGAATGTGTTAGTTTTTTATGACTTTGTTTTTCTTTCTGCTTGCATTTTATATTCATATTGATGCGTGTATTTTCTGTAATTTCTGTAATTCAGGGCTCATCTGTAAGAGATCTTGGTCTCAGTATGACTTCCTGATAAAATAAAGTTTTCATAAAAAAATTGGTGGTAATATTTGGAATTTAGCAAGGACACCGGAGTTAACGCCCCTACTCTAATGATTAGTGACCACAGAGCCAGGACACCCGTTTAATGTCCCATCCGAAAGACAGCACACTACACAGGACAATGTCCCCAATCACTGCCCTGGGATCTTTTTTTTTTTTAACTAGCGAAAAGAGTGCCTCCTACTGGTTCTCCAACACCACTTCCAGCAGCATCTGGTCACCCCATCCAGGGACAACCCTGCTTAGCTTCAGTGACAAGCGAAGTCAAAGTCAAAGTCACCATTATTAGTCAGTTGTACAACCAAATGCCTTCAACCGAAATGTGTCTTCCACATTTAACCCAACCTTTCTGAATCAGAGAGGTGCAGGGGGCTGCCTTAATCAACATGCACGTCTTCGGCACCCGGGGAACAGTGGGTTACCTGCCTTGTTCAGGGGCAGAACGACAGATTTTTACCTTGTCAGCTCGGGGATTCAAACTTGCAACCCTCCGGTTACAAGTCCAATGCTCTAACCACTAGGCTACCTACCTGCCGCAGTGTGATGCAGGGTGGTATGCCGTAGGACTGCAGTAATAGGACCTATAGTAGCAGTAGGGCAGTTATTAATATTCATTCTGGTGCTTTTAGCATTTGAGCGAGAGAGAGAGGGATTTTTACAGCAGGTATCAGTCCGATTGACATGACTGTCCCTGCATGGAGAGAAAGAGAACTGCAGGTTTCTTTTAATTTCCTGATGCACAGGATAAAAGGTTGCGACTAAAGAGTGGTCAAATTAAGATCCGACCTCTGTATAGCTGTACCATCATCCATAACACATATAGAATGACTGACCATTTAGCTGTAAGGAAGTGCAATATAGAGTATATAATTGAAAAATAAACAAAATAAATATAAAAAGTCTTGATTAATAATGTTATCCAGTACAGGACAGATGATGTGTTATAATTCTCTGATATAGGATTTTATTCAATATCAACTAGTGTCTTGGTAGCATTCTAAACAGAGATACATCCATCAAAAGTATGGAGTTAAGGTTATGCCTGTGTCCCAAATGGCTTGGACAGCACACACACAGACACACACACACACAAATGCACATGTAGCCGGTGTGAAATGGCTAGTTAGCTAACAGCATTTCAATCGGTGACGTCACTCGCTCTGAAACCTTGAAGTAGTTGTACCCCTTTGCCCTGCAAGGGCTGTGGCTTTTGTGGAGCGATGGGTAACGATGCTTCGAGGGTGGCTGTTGTTGATGTGTGCAGAGGGTCCCTGGTTTGAGCCCAGGCAGGGGTGAGGAGAGGGACGGAAGCTATACTGTTACACACACACACACACAGAGAGTATGCAGTGTATTGTAGCCAGCTCCTGTCCTTCATTTATTTTCAATTGTAAGAGACGATAAACTCTGCACTAAATTTTGATACTGTTTATCTGCCTGGAGAAGGCTAGAGAGCTTTGTGAGCTTCTGCGATGGATAGACTTAGAGAGAGAGAATCAAGTGATCCTATCTACTGGGGCCTGACTTACGTAATGCTTGTTGACTATTCCAAAGGGCTGGTTGAGACAGTCCCATTGAAAGCCTGCAGGATTCAAGCACCATTCATATATTTCAGTTTGGAACGGAACTGATGATATTGATATTGATGCAATATTGATGCAAACCTTTCACTATAAATGGAATTGGCTTTGCTCAGACAGTGGGCTTTCCAACTCTGTATTCATGAAATCTCTCGTTTTCCTTCTGGACTTCCATCTCTCTATCTCTTTCTCTTTTTCACCTCTCTCTCCCCATCTCTTTACCAGTCTCTCTCTCCCTCTCTTTCTTTTTCACCCCTCTCTCCCCATCTCTTTACCAGTCTCTCTCTCCCTCTCTTTCTTTTTCACCTCTCTCTCCCCATCTCTTTACCAGTCTCTCTCTCCCTCTCTTTCTTTTTCACCCCTCTCTCCCCATCTCTTTGCCTGCATTTCCATCACTTTCTCTCTCTCCCACCATTCCTTGATCTGTGATCGACAGCACTTTAACGATCTAGACTCAGAATCCATCTCAGGGAGGCGCACTTGACATCCTCAGAGAGAGAGGGAGAAAAAGAGAGAGAGGGGGTGGAGAGTTGGGTGGAGAGAGAGTGCGAGACAGAGAGATGAAGAGAGAGATATAGGCAGAGACAGAAAGACAAAGATGGACAGATACAGTGAGGGAAAAAAGTATTTGATCCCCTGCTGATTTTGTACGTTTTCCCACTGACAAAGAAATGATCAGTCTATCATTTTAATGGTAGGTTTATTTGAACAGTGAGAGACATAATAACAATAAAAAAATCCAGAAAAACGCATGTGAACATTTTTATAAATTGATTTGCATTTTAATGAGGGAAATAAGTATTTGAACCCCTCTAAATCAGGAAGATGTCTGGCTCCCAGGTGTCTTTTATACAGGTAACGAGCTGAGATTAGGAGCACACTCTTAAAGGGAGTGCTCCTAATCTCAGCTTGTTACCTGTATAAAAGACACCTGTCCACAGAAGCAATCAATCAATCAGATTCCAAACTCTCCACATGGCCAAGACCAAAGAGCTCTCCAAGGATGTCAGGGACAAGATTGTAGACCTATACAAGGCTGGAATGGGCTACAAGACCATCGCCAAGCAGCTTGGTGAGAAGGTGACAACAGTTGGTGCGATTATTTGCAAATGGAAGAAACACAAAATAACTGTCAATCTCCCTCAGCCTGGGGCTCCATGCAAGATCTCACCTCGTGGAGTTGCAATGATCATGAGAACGGTGAGGAATCAGCCCAGAACTACACGGGAAGATCTTGTCAATGATCTCAAGGCAGCTGGGACCATAATCACCAAGAAAACAATTGGTAACACACTACGCCGTGAAGGACTGAAATCCTGCAGCGCCCGCAAGGTCCCCCTGCTCAAGAAAGCACATATACATGCCTGTCTGAAGTTTGCCAATGAACATCTGAATGATTCAGAGGACAACTGGTTGAAAGTGTTGTGGTCAGATGAGACCAAAATGGAGCTCTTTGGCATCAACTCAACTCGCCGTGTTTGGAGGAGGAAGAATGCTTCCTATGACCCCAAGAACACCATCCCCACCGTCAAACATGGAGGTGGAAACATTATGCTTTGGGGGTGTTTTTCTGCTAAGGGGACAGGACAACTTCACCTCATCAAAGGGACGATGGACGGGGCCATGTACCGTCAAATCTTGGGTGAGAACCTCCTTCCCTCAGCCAGGGCATTGATAATGGGTCGTGGATGGGTATTCCAGCATGACAATGACCCAAAACACACGGCCAAGGCAACAAAGGGGTGGCTCAAGAAGAAGCACATTAAGGTCCTGGTGTGGCCTAGCCTGTCTCCAGACCTTAATCCCATGGAAAATCTGTGGAGGGAGCTGAAGGTTTGAGTTGCCAAACGTCAGCCTCGAAACCTTAATTACTTGGAGAAGATCTGCAAAGAGGAGTGGAACAAAATCCCTCCTGAGATGTGTGCAAACCTGGTGGCCAACTACAAGAAACGTCTGACCTCTGTGATTGCCAACAAGGGTTTTGCCACCAAGTACTAAGTCATGTTTTGCAGAGGGGTCAAATATTTTTTTCTCATTAAAATGCAAATCAATTTATAACATTTTTCACATGCTTTTTTCAGGATTTTTTTGTTGTTATTATGTCTCTCACTGTTCAAATAAACCTACCATTAAAATTATAGACTGATCATTTTTTTGTCAGTGGGCAAATGTACAAAATCAGCAGGGGATCAAATACTTTTTTCCCTCACTGTACAGAGAGCTATATTTGTCCATAATGTCTAATGGGGTAAAGACAAACAGACAGATACCCCCCGTCAGACATCCGACTCCACTCTCTCTCACACACCACACACACACACACACACACACACACACACACACACACACACACACACAGAGCTGTATTTGTCCATACTGTCTAATGAGGTAAAGACACAGAGAGCTGTATTTGTCCATACTGTCTAATGAGGTAAAGACACAGAGAGCTGTATTTGTCCATACTGTCTAATGTGGTAAAGACACAGAGAGCTGTATTTGTCCATAATGCCTCATGTGGTAAAGACAGAACTAAAGATATCTCTCTCTCTCTCTCTCTCTCTCTCTCTCTCTCTCTCTCTCTCTCTCTCTCTCTCTCTCTCTCTCTCTCTCTCTCTCTCTCTCTTCTCTATCCCAGGCCTTCCTGTCGTGTCTCTATCTACTCTACCCAGTTTGACCTCCTTCTTCTCTCCACACAAATGGCTCCCCTACCAGGTCCAGATGGCATCCATTCAGGAAGTACCGCTGAGTGGTTCCTAACTTCTGCTTCTGAACATGTTGCTCTACCTGTTCTCTGCTTCAGCCTGACTGGCGGCCTGAAAATGGATCATGCCAGCGGGCAGAGGTGACAGGCCCACAGCGAGTGATTGATATAGGAGTGAACGAGTAAGACCTTTCTGGTTGTAAATTGAGTTTGGAAATGCCAGTGAATGTTTAGAGAGTGAGAGGTGGTGGCAGAGATGTTTTGTTAACAGTTCCTTTTCCTTCTGTTTCGTCTCCCAGAACAATTATTACTTGGTCTATGTCCAAAATGGCATTCCCTTTATAATACACAGGGCTCTGGTCAGAAGTAGTGTACTGTATAGGGTATAGGGTGCCATTTCAGATGCACCCACTGTGTCCTCATTTGCTCTGTGCAATCTCAAGCTGCTGAGAATAAACACGTTGGCTGTGCTAATTACCTTATGGCTCGATAAGTAATGGCGAGGGAGCCAGGCCTAGACCCCACTGAGATCTGGCTAGTTCTGGCTGTGACGTCCACACACCTGTTACAGTTCAATTACGGGAACGATCAGACATAAAGTCATTATCCTGTCTCTCAGAGTGACTAAAATAGAGTTCCTAGAAACTGTGGTCGAAACGGCAACACGTCTATGTGTGTGTGTGCAGCTGGTTGTTAGCTGGGGCTGGAGGGCTGGGAGGTGGCTATCTGTGTGTCATGGATGGTGAGTGGTTGAATAGAAGGGTACTGATGATGTCAACAGTGTGACCTGTGTGCTGATACAGAATCACCAACCATGCCAGGCTCCCACCCTCTGTTCATGCCCCCACACATCAACATTCTGTTGTTCTGCTCTGCTCAGAGAAAACCAACACACACACCGTCTTTCCCCCACCCATCTGGACCCACCAGACAGAAGATGAAGAAGAAAAAGAAAGAGAGATAAACAGAGGAAGGAGTGAATGTGTTTTTAGTAGAGATGCTTCAGGTGAACTATGTTGATGTAAGGCGTAAGCAGAGCAGGGTTCCTGGGAAGAGCAAACGTCTATAGGCTTCAGCTCACTACGTTACCATGGTTTTGTTGACCACAAATGACCAGGGTTCAACACTGAGTGGTATTGAGTATTGACTATTGACACAGGGATGAACTGAGGGCTTGCTGTCTGCCTATTTCTCTCAGAAGTCTTGTTTTCTCACAAATTGCAGGGCGGGTTAAGGGTGCATATGTTAAAAGAAAGACAAGGTTTGTGGAATTGCATTCTGAGCTGAACACAACCTTTGTAATGGAGTTCAGAACATTGAGGGAGATACATCTCCCCATTATCCCGGCCTCTTCAAATTGAGTGCTGTGCATAAAAGCAAACCTCCGACATCAAAAACAAATAGAGAGAGAGAGCGAGAGAGAGAGAGAGAGAGAGAGAGAGAGAGAGAGAGAGAGACCTCAACGATCTCAGAGTCAAACATATTACAGTTAATAGGGAGATACAACAGTGGAGGCTGCTGGGAGGAGGACGGCTCATAATAATGGCCTGATGAGAGTAAATGGAATGGCATCAAACACATGGAAACCAATGGTATTTGATACCATTCCACTTATTCCGCTCCAGCCATTACCACGAGCCCATCCTCCCCAATTAAGGTGCCACCAACCTCCTGTGTTCATAAATATTCTACAGCTAAAAAACCTGGGACAAAGAAGTTCTCTTTACAGATTTCTCTCACATGCGCCCTCCCTCTCTGTCTCTCTCTCTCTTTCATTGCCTTCTCTCTCTCACATAGGGTATGCCCCCCCCTCTCTCTCTCCCTCCCTCCCTCTCTCTCCCCTCTTCCTGATTTTCATTAACACTAGACAGAGATAAATGAAGTCAGATGACAGAGGACAAGCTTTCCTACAGGGATATCTGAGTGTTGGACAGAACGTTGGTCCAGACATTCTACACTCTACAGACAATACATGCTGTAAAGGAGTCGATGGAACGCAGATGTTTCATTGACCAGATTTGTGCACATTCACCAAATCTGATCTAACAAAGTGAATATTCTTCAAATCCGTCAGGACTTACTGAATGTATTGTAACAGGAGCACAATGTGGTTTCTTAAGTTCCATTTGGATATATTTAGCTGTTTTTGCTGTATAACATGTATAACTTGTTCCTTTTCAGGTTAAGAAGAAGTGCTAACTTCTTATAAGCTGTGTAGCATAGCTAGCATACAGAAATCGGCAGTGGTAGTCAAAGTCGTTTTTAGCTGTAATGCTGATTGGTAACGATGACATGAACAAGTGTTGGGGTTGACGTCCAACCAAGCATTATACTCAGATTTTTACCTCAATGTACTGTGAAATATACATAAACGACAGCTGGGGGGCAATGAGGAGACTTGGGATATTTCCCCCACGGCCCTTTCCCCCCATGTGTTTTCATGGCAATTCCATTGTTTTGGTCGAGTTCGATTGACCTCTTTACTGCATCGATGATACAGACATTCTACATTCTACAGAACAATGGTCCAGACGTTCTACATAACACTGGTCCAGACATTCTACATAACAATGGTCCAGACATTCTAAAGAACAATGGTCCAGACATTCTACAGAACAATGGTCCAGACATTCTACATTCTACAGAACAATGGTCCAGACATTCTACATTCTACATAACACTGGTCCAGACATTCTACATTCTACATAACAATGGTCCAGACATTCTACAGAACAATGGTCCAGACATTCTACAGAACAATGGTCCAGACATTCTACATTCTACAGAACAATGGTCCAGACATTCTACATTCTACATAACACTGGTCCATACATTCTACATTCTACATAACAATGGTCCAGACATTCTACAGAACAATGGTCCAGACATTCTACATTCTACATAACAATGGTCCAGACATTCTACAGAACAATGGTCCAGACATTCTACATTCTACAGAACAATGGTCCAGACATTCTACATTCTACATAACACTGGTCCAGACATTCTACATTCTACAGAACAATGGTCCAGACATTCTACAGAACAATGGTCCAGACATTCTACATTCTACAGAACAATGGTCCAGACATTCTACATTCTACATAACAATGGTCCAGACATTCTACAGAACACTGGTCCAGACATTCTACATTCTACAGAACAATGGTCCAGACATTCTACATTCTATATAACAATGGTCCAGACATTCTACAGAACAATGGTCCAGATATTCTACATTCTACAGAACAATGGTCCAGACATTCTACATTCTACAGAACAATGGTCCAGACATTCTACATTCTACAGAACACTTGTCCAGACATTCTACATTCTACATAACACTGGTCCAGACATTCTACATTCTAAAGCCAATGGTCCAGACATTCTACATTCTACAAAACACTGGTCCAGACATTCTACATTCTACAAAACACTGGTCCAGACATACTACAGTCTACAGAACACTGGTCCAGACATTCTACAATCTACAGAACACTGGTCCAGACATTTTACATTCTACAGAATCAAATCAAATCAAAGTTTATTTGTCACGTGCGCCGAATACAACAGGTGTAGACCGTACAGTGAAATGCTTACTTACAGGCAATGCAAAAAAAGTATTAGGTGAACAATAGGTAAGTAAAGAAATAAAAACAACAGTATATACAGTAGCGAGGCTATATACAGTAGCGAGGCTGTAAAAGTAGCGAGGCTATAAAAGTAGTGAGGCTACATACAGACACCGGTTAGTCAGGCTGATTGAGGTAGCATATGTACATGTAGCTATGGTTAAAGTGACTATGCATATATGATGAACAGAGAGTAGCAGTAGCGTAAAAAAGGGGTTGGCGGGTGGTGGGACACAATGCAGATAGATAGCCCAGTTAACTTCTTAGGGAGCGGCAGCTGAGGTGTCGGTTTTGGAGAGTCTGGCGTGCCCAAAGTAAAAGGCCTGCCAATGAGGCCCAGAAACTAGGATATGCATATAATTAGTACTATTGGATAGAAAACACTCTGAAGTTTCTAAGTGTGTTAAAATATTGTCTGTGAGTTTAATGAGAGTAATGTGTGATACTGTAGATGGTTCTTGTGATAGAGTAATATATGATACTGTAGATGGTTAATGTGATGATGTTTGATTCTGTATATGGTTAATGTGATAGAGTAATGTATGATACTGTAGATGGTTAATGTGATAGAGTAATGTATGATAATGTAGATGGTTAATGTGATAGAGTAATGTATGATACTGTATATGGTTAATGTGATAGAGTAATGTTTGATTCTGTATATGGTTAATGTGATAGAGTAATGTGTGATACTGTAGATGGTTAATGTGATAGAGTAATGTATGATAATGTAGATGGTTCATGTGATGATGTTTGATTCTGTATATGGTTAATGTGATAGAGTAATGTATGATACTGTAGATGGTTAATGTGATAGAGTAATGTATGATAATGTAGATGGTTAATGTGATAGAGTAATGTATGATAATGTAGATGGTTCATGTGATGATGTTTGATTCTGTATATGGTTAATGTGATAGAGTAATGTATGATACTGTAGATGGTTAATGTGATAGAGTAATGTGTGATACTGTAGATGGTTAATGTGATAGAGTAATGTATGATAATGTAGATGGTTCATGTGATGATGTTTGATTCTGTATATGGTTAATGTGATAGAGTAATGTATGATACTGTAGATGGTTAATGTGATAGAGTAATGTATGATACTGTAGATGGTTCATGTGATGATGTTTGATTCTGTATATGGTTAATGTGATAGAGTAATGTATGATACTGTAGATGGTTAATGTGATAGAGTAATGTATGATAATGTAGATGGTTAATGTGATAGAGTAATGTATGATACTGTAGATGGTTCATGTGATAGAGTAATGTATGATACTGTAGATGGTTAATGTGATAGAGTAATGTATGATAATGTAGATGGTTCATGTGATAGAGTAATGTATGATACTGTAGATGGTTCATGTGTTAGAGTAATGTGTGATACTGTAGATGGTTCATGTGATAGAGTAATGTGTGATACTGTAGATGGTTCATGTGATAGAGTAATGTGTGACGCATCATAATATGCTGCTGGAGCCTCTAGACCGTAACTGAATTTGTGTAATGAGTGCAGTTTTCTGGTAGTCAGTTGGCCACTCTTTGTAAGGAGCTGACTAGGGACATTATTCTATGTGTTACCTTTTAGAATAGATGTCATTTCATATCCTTTGAGCTGTCCTTGCCGATAAAATTATGAGACACACAGGCCAAGGGTTAATTAGAAATTAGTCGAATGTACTTTACAAACTGAAAGATTAGTTCTCTGTAGAACGATAAGATGGTCAGAACAAGGGTATCCAGGGGACGCCATTCAAGCTGATGAGTGTTTACCTCTGTATCTGTCTAGTTGCTAGAGGCAATAGAACATGTGACAAATATGGTTACAAAGGAGACCAGTGAAGAAGTCCTAACAGGAGCCATGGTTCAGGTCAATAATTACAGCTCCCTGTCTCTGTCCCTGGCCAGGAGTCTCTGGACACTGTTGAACATCTCTAGTGCCCTCTATAAATAATAGCCTTCCCACTGGGAAAAAACTGGTTGAATCAACATTGTTTCCATGTCATTTCAACGAAAACCCCCCAAAATTATAATGTTGTATCGACGTGTTTTCTGAATGTCACATTGAAGTCACAAATGTAAATCAAAACTTGACGTTGAAATGACGTCTCTGCCCAGTGGGTTTACAGCAGGAAGTGTTGGGGAGAGGAGTCAGGTTATTACATGCAAGAGCAGAACGTCTTAACCTTGTGTCCTGTATCATGTAAGTCCTGCCCAGCAACGATGCATTGGCCTGTTGAGAGATGGGGCTGAACATCTGTTTGGCTAGCCACTAAGCTAACCGCTAACTCAAATCATGCTACTTCCATGTATGACAGACAGTATTTGAATTAGCTAGATGCTAAATGCTAAACCACACTATATTTCCATGTATGAAAGATAGGCTCTTGGTTAGTAAGATGCTTATCACTCTCTTTCTCTTGCTCTTATGTTTTCCTCACTCTCTCTCTCTCTCTCTCTCTCTCTCTCTCTCTCTCTCTCTCTCTCTCTCTCTCTCTCTCTCTCTCTCTCTCCCTCTCTCAGGCAGGACTATGCCATTCATCTCAGTGAGCTGAGCTTGGCTTAGCGTCGTCATGGCATTGCACCACTAGCTCATAACTGACTAATTAAAGGAGAAGGTCATTATCAGACAGTGTATGTCTTCCAATATCCAATGTTCCCAACTAGTTAGAATGAAGCAATGTATCAGCCATGCACTGTAAATAGTAGGGTGGATACAACCAGTGCCAGTGTCCAACAGTGTTGTTTAGATGCAGAATGGGGATGTATGCCATGGGCATTATGTTGTTGAATTCCCATACATACATTAGAATGACATCACACATACATTCGAATGACATCACACATACATTAGAATGACATCACACATACGTTAGAATGACATCACACATAAAAAACTAAAGAAGGGATGGTGTGCAGATGGAGAGAAAGAGAGAAAGAAAGAGAGTGAAAGAGAGCTCATTAGGCACAGACGTCAATTCAACGTCTATTTGACGTTGGTTCAACGTAATTTAATTGAAATGACGCGGAAACCACATTGATTCAACCAGTGTGTGCCCAGTGGGAACGATGAGATTTTTAAGACAGAAAAGCAAGGGAGTTACAGTAGCTACAGCCAGACAGACAGAAAAGCAAGGGAGTTACAGTAGCTACAGACAGACAGAAAAGCAAGGGAGTTACAGTAGCTACAGACAGACAGACAGAAAAGCAAGGGAGTTACAGTAGCTACAGACAGACAGACAGAAAAGCAAGGGAGTTACAGTAGCTACAGACAGACAGACAGAAAAGCAAGGGAGTTACAGTAGCTACAGACAGACAGACAGAAAAGCAAGGGAGTTACAGTAGCTACAGACAGACTAGCGGCATTTTATGAGGCTCAAGCATTTCAAGCATCTCCTGCACACAGCAGCTTTTTAACTGTATAGGCCGCAGAGGGATGGGCCGTCACAGAGGACTGTGCTCTGCTCTCAGGGTGGTGTATGGGGTATTCAGTTCCATGCACTGGTGAAGGTCACAGCGGGGTGTGATTATGATATTAATAATGACAGCGTGACAGGTCAAGCCAGGCCAGCGAAGACCAGATCAGACCAGCCAAGAGGAAGAAAGTGCCTTTCAGTAAGAGGACCTTGGCTGGTGACCCACAGGACTGGTGACCCACAGGACTGGTGACCCACAGGACTGGTGACCCACAGGCTGTGGGTCCAAACAATGTAGACCCTGAAGAACACATGTTTTCTCCATGAGGGTGAATATCACTTTTAGGGCCAAGCATGGGCCATAGGTCTATAAGGTGTAGAATTTTACAACATGGCATAGAATGTCTGGACCATTATCTGTAGTATATCTGGACCATTATCCGTAGTATATCTGGACCATTATCTGTAGTATATCTGGACCATTATCCGTAGTATATCTGGACCATTATCTGTAGTATATCTGGACCCTTATCTGTAGTATATCTGGACCATTATCTGTAGTATATCTGGACCATTATCTGTAGTATATCTGGACCATTATCTGTAGTATATCTGGACCATTATCTGTAGTATATCTGGACCATTATCCGTAGTATATCTGGACCATTATCTGTAGTATATCTGGACCATTATCTGTAGTATATCTGGACCATTATCTGTAGTAAATCTGGACCCTTATCTGTAGTATATCTGGACCATTATCTGTAGTATATCTGGACCATTATCTGTAGTATATCTGGACCATTATCTGTAGTATATCTGGACCATTATCTGTAGTAAATCTGGACCCTTATCTGTAGTATATCTAGACCATTATCTGTAGTATATCTGGACCATTATCTGTAGTATATCTGGACCATTATCTGTAGTAAATCTGGACCCTTATCTGTAGTATATCTGGACCATTATCTGTAGTATATCTGGACCATTATCTGTAGTATATCTGGACCATTATCTGTAGTATGTCTGGACCATTATCTGTAGTATATCTGGACCATTATCTGTAGTATATCTGGACCATTATCTGTAGTATGTCTGGACCATTATCTGTAGTATGTCTGGACCATTGTTCTGTAGAATGTTGTCGTGACTTGACTTTAAAACTTCTTAGAGCTAGGCCCCTTTTTTCTCCATTTCCGCCTGAAGTGCCCAAAGTAAACTTCCTGTTGCTCAGGCCCTGGAGCCAGGATATGCATATAACTGGTACCATTGGAAAGAAAACACTTTTACGTTTGTAGAAATGTAAAAAAAAATGTAGGAGAATATAACAATAGATATGCTAGGAGAAAATCCAAAGAAAAACCAACCAGAATTTTTTTTTATGCAATTTGGATGCAATTCTTATGGCTTCCACATGGTGTCAGCAGTCTATGTTCAAAGTTTCAGGCTTATAACTTCAAAAACGAATAAGAAATATCAGTTTTAGTACAGGGACACAGTCTTGGAAATTCGTGTTTGCGCGCGCCATTAAGACAGGACCCACCGGCTAAAATCGGTTTCCTATTGAACATACTTCTTTCCGTCAGAAATATTACAGTTTGATTACATTTTAGGGTATCTGAGGGGTAAAACAGTATTTTGACTTGTTTAAGGGGTAGATTTTCAGATTTCGTTCTCTGCATGTTGAACGAGTGGATTACTCAAATTGATGACGCCAACTAAACAAACTTTTTGGGATATAAAGAAGGATTTTATCTAACAAAACGACACTACATGTTACAGCCGGGGACCCTTTGGATGACAAATCAGAGGAACATTTAAAAAAAGTAAGTGAATATTTAATCGTTATTTGTGAACATTTGAAACCAATATAAGACACTTATATGTGCCTAAATGTCAACTATTTAATCATAACCTCGTATCATGTCATCATTCTGAACAGTCGTAACCTCCTTGCATCTGCAAAAACCCCAGCCTTACTTATGATTCAGTACTACACAAATTGGTTTAATAATTTATTTACTAGCTAATTAAATGGTAACACAGGATAAACATAGTCACTTAATATATTAAAAACAGTTCCCTAGCGGAATGACACAACATGGCTGCTTGTTACTAAAGAGATGGGGGCAGAAAGGGACAGAGACACTTAGCATTGGTACATTTAGAAACTACTCTCACTTACAGTAATCACATACTTTGCACACAAACCGCCACCCTCTTTGAGTAAGAAATCATGACTGTATTTACCTGAAATGCCGGGTTTGCCGGATCTCCCTCAGTGGACAGGCCTTTTTGTGGCCCGCTTGTAAGGCTCTGATTGTCAAAAAGGGTTCCAACAAGTCTTCTACTGTTGTTCTCCTCTGCAGTTGTCCGGTATCCGGTGACTTGTCGTGTAATCCTGAGCAGAACTACAGAGTTTATTTTCCTTCCATTCGCTCTGGAAGATGCTTATTTGAAGCCGTGTTGATGGTTCCCAGTGGGGTGATGAAAGTAGAGTAATACAATGGTTTGAGCAACGTAGTAGAACGGTCCCACTTAAATTCACTTTTGAAATTCACTTTACTTAGGACAGCTACTCAGCTGTACCGGTTTATTATCTCTACCTCGTGTTGCGATTCAAAGTTCAGACCACTTTAAATGTGCAGCTGCAGCTTTACTTCTCTCTGGTCTGGCAAGGTAATTTCTTTACCCATCATTTATTCAGTTTGTTCGAAAGGTGCGGTTCCGTCAGGCTGACACGCTCTCAGACCTCACTCGGAGGCGTGACTTGTCACTTGCAAAGTTTATATGAATCAATAATCTATTATAGCTCCTCAAATCACATCCCTCTCTTAACAAAAACACTTTCATCATTTTTCATATTACATGTACAACGCATAGGATGGACACTTCATACATGTGGTGGGTATACTTTCCAAGTTACAGAATTTCCTTTATAAAAATGTTAATGACATCACAAAATAGCAAACAAAATGGCATTAGTGTTCTATTGATCGCCTCTGACCATTCCCAACGTTCTAAGTTAGAAATATTGTTCCAGTATTTGCTTTTGAACATGTTGTAGGTTCCACAGGAAAAGTATTTTGGAACAAAGTACATTCCTTTGGTAAATATTGGAGAGGGAGACCTGAATCTTCTCCCCTTGATTTACAACAGGACATGAGTTGTTAATCCCCACCGGTTCCTCTTTTGCAGGCGAGAGTGGGTCTGATTGAAGTTATTAATTTCAAACCTGATCTGACCTATTTCGATTCTCGTGGACAGTCATGAGAATTTAGAATGTCTGGAAAAGTGTTTGGTAGAATGTAGAATGTCTTATCCATTGTTCTGTAAAATGTAGAATGTCTGGACCATTGTTCTGTAGAATGTAGAATGTCTGGACCATTGAACCTAAATAGAAAATGGCACCGGGAGAAATGGCAGCCGTTTTACAGGCGCCTAACCAATTGTGCTATTATGTGGGGTTTTTTCGCGTTATTTGTAACTTATATTGTACATAATGTTTCTGCAACCGTATCTTACGGCAGAAAAGAGCTTCTGGATTTCAGGACAGCGATCACTCACCTCAGATTAGACAAAGATTTTTTCAACAACAAGCAAGACGCACATGATATTCTCAAAACACCCGGGAGGGCCGACATCCCAGTTATTCGCAAGAAGAAGCGACGCAGGTATAGGGGGAAAAGACGATGGGGGGCGGTATGTGCATATTTGTGAACAACAGCTGGTGCACGAAATCTAAGGAAGTCTCTAGATTTTGCACGCCTGAAGTAGAGTATATTGTGATAAATTGCAGGCCACACTACTTGCCTAGAGAGTTTTCAGCTATACTTTTCGTGGCTGTTTATTTACCACCACAGACGGATGCTGGAACTAACTCCTAGTGGCTGGAGACTTCAATGCAGGGAAACTTAAATCAGTTCTACCAAATCTCCATCAACATGTTAAATGTGCAACCAGAGGGAAAAAAATTCTAGATCACCTGTACTCTACACACAAAGACACGTACAAAGCTCTCCCTCGCCCTCCATTTGGTAAATCCAATCATAATTCTATCCTCCTGATTCCTGCTTACTAGCAACAATTAAAGCAGGAAGCACCAATGACTCGTCTATAAAAAAGTGGTCAGATGAAGCAGACGCTAAACTACAGGACTGTTTTGCTATCACAGACTGGAACATGTTGCGGGATTCCTCCGATAGCATTGAGGAGTACACCACATCAGACACTGGCTTTATCAATAAGTGCATCGAGGATGTCGTCCCCACAGTGACTGTACGTACATAACCCAACCAGAAGCCATGGATTACAGGCAACATTCGCACTGAGCTAAAGGGTAGAGCTGCCGCTTTCAAGGTGCGGGACTCTAACCCGGAAGCTTACAAGAAATCCTGCTATGCCCTGCGATGAACCATCAAACAGGCAAAGCGTCAATACAGGGCTAAGATTGAATCATACTACACCGGCTCTGACGCTCGTCTTATGTGGCAGGGCTTGCAAACTATTACAGACTACAAAGCGAAGCACAGCCGAGAGCTGCCCAGTGACACGAGCCTACCAGATGAGCTAAATCACTTCTATGCTCGCTTCGAGGCAAGGCATGCATGAGGCATGCATGAGAGCATCAGCTGTTCCAGACGACTGTGTGATCATGCTCTCCATAGCCGACGTGAGTAAGACCTTTAAACAAGTCAACATACACAAGGCTGCGGGGACAGACGGATTACCAGGACGTGTGCTCCGGGCATGTGCTGACCAACTGGCAGGTGTCTTCACTGACATTTTCAACATGTCCCTGATTGAGTCTGAAATACCAACATGCTTCAAGCAGACCACCATAGTCCTTGTGCCCAATAACACAAAGGCAACCTGCCTAAACGGCTACAGACCCGTAGCACTCACGTCCGAAGCCATGAAGTGCTGTGAAAGTTTGGTAATGGCTCACATCAACAACATTATCCCAGAAACCCTAGACCCCCTCCAATTTGCATACCGCCCAAACAGATCAACAGATGATGCAATCTCTATTGCACTCCACACTGCCCTTTCCCACCTGGACAAAAGGAACACTTATGTGAGAATGCTATTCATTGACTACAGCTCAGCGTTCAACACCATAGTACCCTGAAAGCTCATCCTTAAGCTAAGGATCCTGGGACTAAACACCTCCCTCTGCAACTGGATCCTGGACTTCCTGACGGGCCGTCCCCAGGTGGTGAGGGTAGGTAGCAACACATCTGCCACACTGATCCTCAACACTGGAGCTCCCCAGGGGTGCGTGCTCAGTCCCCTCTTGTACTCCCTGTTCACCCACAACTGCATGGCCAGGAACGACTCCAACACCATCATTAAGTTTGCAGACGACACAACAGTGGTATGCCTGATCATCGACAACGACCTGGCCGTGTGGTGCCAGGAAAACAACCTCTCCCTCAACGTAACCAAGACTAAGGAGATGATTGTGGACTACAGGAAAAGGAGGACCGAGCACGCCCCCATTCTCATCGACGGGGCAGTAGTGGAGCAGGTTGAGAGCTTCAAGTTCCTTGGTGTCCACATCAACAACAAGCTAGAATGATCCAAACACACCAAGACAGTCATGAAGAGGGCACGACAAAAGCCTATTCCACCTCAGGAGACTAAAAAGATTTGGCATGGGTCCTGAGATCCTCAAAAGGTTCTACAGCTGCAACATCGAGAGCATCCTGACTGGTTGCATCGCAAGGCAATACAGAGGGTAGTGCGTACGGCCCAGTACATCACTGGGGCTAAGCTGCCTGCCATCCAGGACCTCTACACCAGGCGGTGTCAGAGGAAGGCCCTAAAAATTGTCAAAGACCCCAGCCACCCCAGTCATAGACTGTTCTCTCTACTACCGCATGGCAAGCGGTACCGGAGTGCCAAGTCTAGGACAAAAAGGCTTCTCAACAGTTTTTACCCCCAAGCCATAAGACTCCTGAACAGGTAATCAAATGGCTATCCGGACTTTTTGCACTGTGCCCCCCGCTGCTATTTTCTGTTTATCATATATGCATAGTCACTTTAACTATACTTTCATGTACATACTACCTCAATTGGACAGACCAACCAGTGCTCCCGCATATTGGTTAATGTGATAATGTGTGATACTGGAGATGGTTAACCATCTCCAATATCACACTTTACTCTAACTACATCTCCAGAATGTAGGGCGGCAAGACCCTTGGTGCCAGAAGGGACCAGCACACACACACACACACACACACACATGCTCACACACTCACGCTCACACACTCACGCTCACACACACACACATGCTCACACACACATGCTCACGCACACATCATGCTCACACACACACACACACACACACACACACACACACACGCAAACACACTCACATAGCAGAGAGCTGCTGATTCACATAGCAGAGAGCTGCTGAATCACATAGCAGAGAGCTGCTGAATCACATAGCAGAGAGCTGCTGATTCACATAGCAGAGAGCTGCTGAACCACATAGCAGAGAGCTGCTGATTCACATAGCAGAGAGCTGCTGAATCACATAGCAGAGAGCTGCTGAATCAAATAGCAGAGAGCTGCTGAATCACATAGCAGAGAGCTGCTGATTCACATAGCAGAGAGCTGCTGAATCACATAGCAGAGAGCTGCTGAATCACATAGCAGAGAGCTGCTGATTCACATAGCAGAGAGCTGCTGAATCACATAGCAGAGAGCTGCTGAATCACATAGCAGAGAGCTGCTGATTCACATAGCAGAGAGCTGCTGAACCACATAGCAGAGAGCTGCTGATTCACATAGCAGAGAGCTGCTGATTCACATAGCAGAGAGCCCTGAGAGACAAAGGATCCAATCTTATTAACCCCCCAGGTTCTGGTCAAAAAGTAGTGCACTATATGGGGAATAGGGTGTCATTTGGGATGCAGACTTTACCCAGTCAGAAAGCAGCATGCTTATTGGTTTAAGTGTGCCTTGGTGAGGGTAAATTACAGATATTCGAGAGATAGACACAGAAAGTTAATACCCAATTACTCTGGGGGTGGATGAATTCAGATGCTGCTTGTTAGTCTTGCACCAAGGGCCTCCTCTGTGGGGCTCGGCAGTAATGAAAATGCGAGCGGCGGAACCATGTTGAATTGATGAAACAGCAAATGAAATGCACAGTCTCCACAATACTCCTGCCTTCTGATCTGTGTGGCATATATGCAGTCAAGTAATTAAGACATGTTTTGCGGCTGCACATGACAATCTGTGTGTGTGTGCGGTTGTGTGTGTATGTGAAGGAGAAAAAGAGAGAGAGAGAAGAAGGAGAAAGAGAGAGAACAATTAGTCCAGGAGAATATCTGCAGTCGTGTGGGTGAACTGAGGATGAAATGAGAAAGGAGAGAGATGGCAGAAGAGACATCACAGAGATACAGCACTGAGATACATCACAGGATATACTGCCAGAGAGAAAGAGTGCCTGAAAGCTGAAGAGGGAAATAAAGTGTTGAGGGTAGACTAAAATCAAACAGAAATGGGCAGCAAGGGAAAAGGAGTAGGGAACAAAAACGATGCGAATCACTCTCTCGCTCAGTTAGCTGGTACCTTGGGGATCCCGTCTAGCACCTCTGCTCCCTGAGCGGCCATTTTGGGGATTCCGTCTAGCACCTCTGCTCCCTGAGCGGACATTTTGGGGATTCTGACTGTTCCAGTTGATTACATGATGAGGCATCTGGCTGGAGCTGATACTAGAGCCTTACTGCACTAGACCTGCTTAGCTTTAACCTACAGCCTATAGCTACGAGCTGTTAGGGTTTAGATGTGAGTATACACATATGTCCAGAGTCCACAGGAGGCTGCTGAGGGGAGGACGGCTCATAGTAACGAAGCAAATGGAATGCTATCAAACACACAGAAACCACGTGTGTGATGTATTTGATACCATTCCACCTATTCCGCTCCAGCCATTACCATGACCCCATTCTCCTCAATTAAGGAGCCACCAACCTCCTGTGCCAGAGACCCAAATCAACCCTTTGCTCCTCTCATGCACTTCTTGGAGATCTATATGGCTAAAAATAATCTGATTGGTCCAAAAGACACCAAGAGACAGTTAGCTTTAGTTTGCATAGCCCTCATTTAAAGTGAATACACCACAGTTAGCCTTTTAGCATGCATGCCAGTGAGCTTTGTAGCATAAAGCACGTAGACTCATAGCTCGTATCCCAGTGTTGGGGACTGAGACAGAGAATGAGTCTGACAGTAACAGACCCTGCCGGTCTCTTTGCTGTCACCCCTCAGTGAAGCTCACCGCTCCAACACACACACACACACACACACACACACACACACACACACACACACACACACACACACACACACACACACACACACACACACACACACACACACACACACACACACACACACACACACACACAGGGGCATGGATGCATGGACGTATATGCACACACACACACACACACACACACACACACACACCTCTCCTGAAAGAGGAACGAGGACAGAGTGACACTCATTCTCTATGCTGTGCTGCAGAGTCCCCTCCTCCTTCCCCTCCCCCTCCTCCTGCTCCTCTCCCCTCTTGATCCTTCCTCCTCCTCCCTCCTCCTCCCCATCACCCCCCCAGATGCCACCCCCTCCCTCCCTCCTTCATCCCTCTCTCCCTCCCCTCTTCCGCCCCCCTCCTGCTCCCTCTCCCTCTTGATCCTTCCCTCCTCCTTCCTCCTCCTCCCCATCACCCCCCCAGATGCCACCCCCTCCCTCCCTCCTTCATCCCTCTCTCCCTCCCTCCTCCGCCCCCTCCTGCTCCTCTCCCTTCCTGATCCTTCCTCCTCCTCCCTCCTCCTCCCCATCACCACCCCAGATGCCACCCTCCTCCCTCTTCTCATCCCTCCCTCACCTCCCTACACTCTCCCTCCCTCCCTCCCCTCCATCCCCATCCCTATCTCAACTTCCTGCTCTGACTACCAAAAAGGTGTTTTGCTTCCTTCTGCAAACTGCATAGGCCATAACCAAGACAGAGATACAGCCATAACCAAGACACAGCTACAGCCATAACCAAGACAGAGATACAGCCATAACCAAGAGACAGCTACAGCCATAACCAAGACAGAGATACAGCTATAACCAAGACACAGCTATAGCCATAACCAAGACACAGCTACAGCCATAGCCAAGACAGAGATACAGCCATAACCAAGACACAGCTACAGCCATAGCCAAGACACAGCTACAGCTATAACCAAGACACAGCTACAGCCATAACCAAGACACAGCTACAGCCATATCCAAGACAGAGATACAGCTATAACCAAGACACAGCTATAGCCATAACCAAGACACAGCTACAGCCATATCCAAGACAGAGATACAGCCATAACCAAGACACAGCTACAGCCATAACCAAGACACAGCTACAGCCATAACCAAGACACAACTACAGCCATAACCAAGACAGAGATACAGCCATAACCAAGACGCAGCTATAGCCATAACCAAGACACAGCTACAGCCATAACGAAGACACAGCTACAGCCATAACCAAGACACAGCTACAGCCATATCCAAGACAGAGATACAGCCATAACCAAGACAGAGCTACAGCCATAACCAAGACAGAGATACAGCCATAACCAAGACAGAGATACAGCCATAACCAAGACAGAGATACAGCCATAACCAAGACACAGCTACAGCCATAACCAAGACAGAGTTACAGCCATAACCGAGACACAGCTACAGCCATAACCAAGACACAGCTACAGCCATAACCAAGACACAGCTACAGCCATAACCAAGACAGAGTTACAGCCATAACCAAGACAGAGATACAGCTATATCCAAGACAGAGATACAGCTATATCCAAGACAAAGAAATACACAGAGTGTCGGTGGGAGGCTGTTTAACATGAATAGACGATGATTCAGGTCTTATGATTATTCTAGCCAAGCGGAGCTTTACAGCTGTTTAACAGAAAGAAAGGCAGTAGGAAATGGGTATAACTCATGTTTGAACATGTTTGGAGTATTAATTACCCTATAATTCCTTTTGAGCAGACAGATAGTGGTCATTCAACCAAGGCTGTATATACAGTGTATTTGTGCATTGACTGAATTGTTCTTGTGTAGAATTCACTATTATTTTCTCAGAGACCGATGTGCTTTCATATGTACAATACGTGTGAGAGGCCTTCTTAAAGCACAGAAAGCCTTACTCTCTATCAGTCTTTCACTATCATCAATGTTTCTCCTATCTCAACAGATCCACAGGTCTGACGAGGATACCAGGTCTGCCTATGTCGTTCATACATTAATTACAAGGTAGGCCTTCATGTCAATACACTACCTATGTCTCCTAACATGAATTACATGGATGGTATACAGGTATGTCAATACACTGTGTGTGTTTGTGTTTGTTTGTGTGTTTACATGGTATACAGAAAGTCAATACACTGCCAGACCACCTTATTAATCAAAGCATATGTTGACATATGACCCCTGATCTGTCGAACTAAGAAGTATATAACTTCCTGTACAAACACAAACACATACCTATCCTCCTTCACCTTTCTGCTGTAGGGATTCCTCTCTGTTGTCTAAAGCCCTGGCTGTAATGCCTGTCTGTCTGGAGGGAGGACCTACTCCTACTGTCTGGGGGGAGGACCTACTCCTACTGTCTGGAGGGAGAGAGGACCTACTGCTACTGTCTGGAGGAAGGGAGGACCTACTGCTACTGTCTGGAGGGAGAGAGGGAGGGCCTACTGCTACTGCCTGGAGGGATAACCTACTGCTACTGTCTGGAGGGAGGGAGGGAGACCTGCTGCTACTGTCTGGAGGGAGGAAGGGAGGGCCTACTGCTACTGCCTGGAGGGAGGACCTACTGCTACTGTCTGGAGGGAGGGAGGCCTACTACTACTGTCTGGAGGGAGGGAGGACCTACTACTACTGTCTGGAGGGAGGGAGGACCTACTACTACTGTGTGGAGGGAGGGAGGACCTGCTGCTACTGTCTGGAGGGAGGGAGGACCTACTACTACTGTCTGGAGGGAGGGAGGGAGGACCTACTGCTACTGCCTGGAGGGATAACCTACTGCTACTGTCTGGAGGGAGGGAGGACCTACTACTACTGTCTGGAGGGAGGGAGGACCTACTGCTACTGCCTGGAGGGATAACCTACTGCTACTGTCTGGAGGGAGGGAGGACCTACTGCTTCTGTCTGGAGGGAGGGAGGACCTACTGCTACTGCCTGGAGGGATGACCTACTGCTACTGTCTGGAGGGATAACCTACTGCTTCTGTCTGGAGGGAGGACCTATTGCTACTGTCTGGAGGGAGGGAGGACCTACTGCTACTGCCTGGAGGGATAACCTACTGCTACTGTCTGGAGGGAGGGAGGACCTACTGCTTCTGTCTGTAGGGAGGGAGGGAGACCTGCTGCTACTGTCTGGAGGGAGGGAGGGCCTACTGCTACTGCCTGGAGGGAGGACCTACTGCTTCTGTCTGGAGGGAGGACCTACTGCTACTGTCTGGAGGGAGGGAGGACCTACTGCTACTGTCTGGAGGAAGGGAGGGAGGACCTACTCCTACTGTCTGGGGGGAGGACCTACTCCTACTGTCTGGAGGGAGGGAGGACCTACTGCTACTGTCTGGAGGAAGGGAGGACCTACTGCTACTGTCTGGAGGGAGAGAGGGAGGGCCTACTGCTACTGCCTGGAGGGATAACCTACTGCTACTGTCTGGAGGGAGGGAGGCCTGCTGCTACTGTCTGGAGGGAGGGAGGGATGGCCTACTGCTACTGCCTGGAGGGAGGACCTACTGCTACTGTCTGGAGGGAGGGAGGCCTACTACTACTGTCTGGAGGGAGGGAGGACCTACTACTACTGTGTGGAGGGAGGGAGGACCTACTACTACTGTCTGGAGGGAGGGAGGACCTGCTGCTACTGTCTGGAGGGAGGGAGGGAGGACCTGCTGCTACTGTCTGGAGGGAGGGAGGACCTACTACTACTGTCTGGAGGGAGGGAGGACCTACTGCTACTGCCTGGAGGGAGGGAGGACCTACTGCTTCTGTCTGGAGGGAGGACCTATTGCTACTGTCTGGAGGGAGGGAGGACCTACTGCTACTGCCTGGAGGGATAACCTACTGCTACTGTCTGGAGGGAGGGAGGACCTACTGCTACTGCCTGGAGGGATAACCTACTGCTACTGTCTGGAGGGAGGGAGGACCTAATACTACTGTCTGGAGGGAGGGAGGACCTACTGCTACTGTCTGGAGGGAGGGAGGACCTACTGCTTCTGTCTGGAGGGAGGACCTATTGCTACTGTCTGGAGGGAGGGAGGACCTACTGCTACTGCCTGGAGGGATAACCTACTGCTACTGTCTGGAGGGAGGGAGGACCTACTGCTACTGCCTGGAGGGATAACCTACTGCTACTGTCTGGAGGGAGGGAGGACCTACTGCTTCTGTCTGGAGGGAGGACCTATTGCTACTGTCTGGAGGGAGGGAGGACCTACTGCTACTGCCTGGAGGGAGGACCTACTGCTTCTGTCTGGAGGGAGGACCTACTGCTACTGTCTGGAGGGAGGGAGGACCTACTGCTACTGTCTGGAGGGAGGGAGGGAGGACCTACTGCTACTGCCTGGAGGGAGGACCTACTGCTTCTGTCTGGAGGGAGGACCTACTGCTGCTGTCTGGAGGGAGGGAGGACCTACTGCTACTGTCTGGAGGGAGGGAGGACCTACTGCTACTGTCTGGAGGGAGGGAGGACCTACTGCTACTGTCTGGAGGGAGGGAGGACCTGCTGTTACTGTCTGGAGGGAGGGAGGGAGGACCTACTGCTACTGTCTGGAGGGAGGGAGGGAGGACCTACTGCTACTGTCTGGAGGGAGGGAGGACCTGCTGCTACTGTCTGGAGGGATAACCTACTGCTACTGCAGCGCTAAATGTGATAGATGGCCTTTCTCTGTTCTCTCTCTCTCTTTCTCTCTCTCCCTGTCTCACCCTTTATCCTTTCCCCTCTCTCTCTCCCTCTTTCTCTCTCCCCCTCTCCCCCACTCCCCCTCTTTCTCTCTCCCTCCCTCTCCCTCCCTCTTTCCCTCTCTCACTTAATTTCTTCTCTCTCTTTCTCCCTTCTCTCTCAATCTATCTCCCTCCCTTCTCACCCTCTCTCTCTCATCTCTGTGTGTGTGTAGAATACCAAGTGGCCTCCTTCACCAGGGTGTGTAATTATCTGGCAGACTGAGCCACCCTGGCCCAGCCCTACCCACACACACTGAGCGCGCACACACAGGCACGTACACACACACAGGGACGTACACACACACAGGCACACACACACACACAGGCACACACACACACACACACACACACACACACACACACACACACACACACACACACACACACACACACACACACACACACACACACACACACACACACACACACACACACACACACACACACACACACACACACACACAGGTATTAAAGCCAGAGGCAGAGCCAAAATTCCTCTCAACCTCAGCCTAATGCAAAGTGCTATACCCCTTACCCTAACTCTACCCATTCCTCTATCACAGCTATATACACCGCTGTACCCCTTACCCTAACTCTACCCATTCCTCTATCACAGCTATATACACCGCTGTACCCCTTACCCTAACTCTACCCATTCCTCTATCACAGCTATATACACCGCTGTACCCCTTACCCTAACTCTACCCATTCCTCTACCACAACTAAATACACCGCTGTACCCCTTACCCTAACTCTACCCATTCCTCTATCACAGCTATATACACCGCTGTACCCCTTACCCTAACTCTACCCATTCCTCTATCACAGCTATATACACCGCTGTACCCCTTACCCTAACTCAGTGGTGTAAAGTAGTTAAGTAAAAATACTATAGATATTTTTGACAACGTTTACTTTTACTCCACTTCCTAAAGAAAATAATGTACTTTTTACTCCTTGCATTTTCCCTGACACCCAAAGGTACTGCTTGAATGCTTAGCAGGACAGGAAAATGGTCTATATCCCACACTTATCAAGAGAACAAATCTGGTCATCTCTACTGCCTCTGATCTGGCAGACTCTCTAAACACAAATGCTTTTTTTGTAAATTATGTCTGCGTGTTGAACTGTGCCACTGAATATCCGTAAAGTTAAAAAACAAAAAAGACGTGTCGTCTGGTTTGCTTAATATAAGACATTTTAAATTATTTATACTTTTACTTTGATACTTAAGTACATTTAAAACCAAATACTTTTAGACTTTTACTCAAGTAGTATTTTACTGGGTGACTTTCACTTTTACTTGAGTCATCTTTACTTATACTCTTATGAATGTTCAGTTTTAATAATTTCAGTCATTTCATTTCAACAGTGGCTTTACCGAGTTTATCTATCTGCTAAGCTTAAGAAGGGGACTCTTTTGCAAGGGCAGAATGATGAAAATTGGGTACCTCCACCAATACACTGTAGTACTGCACCTCCACCAATACACTGTAGTACTGCACCTCCACCAATACACTGTAGTACTGCACCTCCACCAATACACTGTAGTACTGCACCTCCACCGATACACTGTAATACTGCACCTCCACCAATAAACTGTAGTACTGCACCTCCACCAATACACTGTAGTACTGCACCTCCACCAATACACTGTAATACTGCACCTCCACCAATAAACTGTAATACTGCACCTCCACCAATACACTGTAATACTGCACCACCACCGATACACTGTAGTACTGCACCTCCACCGATACACTGCAGTACTGCACCTCCACCGATACACTGTAATACTGCACCTCTACCAATAAACTGTAATACTGCCCCTCCACCAATACACTGTAGTACTGCACCACCGATACACTGTAGTACTGCACCTCCACCGATACACTGTAATACTGCACCTCTACCAATAAACTGTAATACTGCACCTCCACCAATACACTGTAATACTGCACCACCACCGATACACTGTAGTACTGCACCTCCACCGATACACTGTAATACTGCACCACCACCAATACACTGTAGTACTGCACCTCCACCAATACACTGTAATACTGCCCCTCCACCAATACACTGTAGTACTGCACCTCCACCAATACACTGTAATACTGCACCTCTACCAATACACTGTAGTACTGCACCTCCACCAATACACTGTAGTACTGCACCTCCACCAATACACTGTAGTACTGCACCACCACCGATACACTGTAGTACTGCACCTCCACCGATACACTGTAGTACTGCCCCTCCACCAATACATTGTAATACTGCACCTCCACCGATACACTGTAGTACTGCCCCTCCACCAATACACTGTAATACTGCACCTCCACCGATACACTGTAGTACTGCACCACCGATACACTGTAGTACTGCACCTCCACCGATACACTGTAATACTGCACCTCTACCAATAAACTGTAATACTGCCCCTCCACCAATACACTGTAGTACTGCACCACCGATACACTGTAGTACTGCACCTCCACCGATACACTGCAGTACTGCACCTCCACCGATACACTGTAATACTGCACCTCTACCAATAAACTGTAATACTGCCCCTCCACCAATACACTGTAGTACTGCACCACCGATACACTGTAGTACTGCACCTCCACCGATACACTGTAATACTGCACCTCTACCAATAAACTGTAATACTGCACCTCCACCAATACACTGTAATACTGCACCACCACCGATACACTGTAGTACTGCACCTCCACCGATACACTGTAATACTGCACCACCACCAATACACTGTAGTACTGCACCTCCACCAATACACTGTAATACTGCCCCTCCACCAATACACTGTAGTACTGCACCTCCACCAATACACTGTAATACTGCACCTCTACCAATACACTGTAGTACTGCACCTCCACCAATACACTGTAGTACTGCACCTCCACCAATACACTGTAGTACTGCACCACCACCGATACACTGTAGTACTGCACCTCCACCGATACACTGTAGTACTGCCCCTCCACCAATACATTGTAATACTGCACCTCCACCGATACACTGTAGTACTGCCCCTCCACCAATACACTGTAATACTGCACCTCCACCGATACACTGTAGTACTGCACCACCGATACACTGTAGTACTGCACCTCCACCGATACACTGTAATACTGCACCTCTACCAATAAACTGTAATACTGCACCTCCACCAATACACTGTAATACTGCACCACCACCGATACACTGTAGTACTGCACCTCCACCAATACACTGTAATACTGCACCTCCACCAATACACTGTAGTACTGCACCTCCACCAATACACTGTAATACTGCACCTCCACCAATACACTGTAGTACTGCACCTCCACCAATACACTGTAATACTGCACCTCCACCAATACACTGTAGTACTGCACCTCCACCAATACACTGTACCACTGCACCTCCACTCACCCGTTCTGCTCACCCATGAACTCACCCTGTGCATATTTCCACAGCCCTCACCACCCTGCCTCAAAATCACAGGCCCAAAATGCACCTGGCATACACAAGTTCTACTCCTTTCTAGCTCAATATGAATTACAAGGTGTGACTTCCAAATCGCACCGTATTCCTTACGTAGTTTATTACTGTTGACCAGGGCACATAAGGTAGGTTGTACACTATATATGGAATAGGGTGCCATTTGGGACGATGACATATTCTACAGGACTCTCTGCCAAACAAGTTATTTCTCTCTCGCTCTCTGCTCTCCTCAGTCAGGAGGAAATGAATGAACGCTTGGCTGCCCTCCTCAACGCTTTAATCCATTTAATGCAGATAGCCTCGGAAAAGGGAGAGGAGATATATAGTCCTGGTGCTCCTATCTGAATAGAGCGTTTATGAGTAGACTCCTGTGTTGTTGCTAGGAGTCTTGTGTTGGATGCTGTTGGGGGGTTTTGTTGTTGCTGGTAGCCTGGTTATTTGCAATTGGTTGTTATATTTATTCGGTGTTTGACAAATGTTTGTTGACATTTGACCAGACACATAGGAAACATATACAATGCATTATAAGGAGCTAATTGAGATGAAATACCCAGTCACGGCCTCCCGAGTGGCACAGTGATCTAAGGCTGTGCCACTAGACAATCTGGGTTCGAATCCACACTCTGTCGCAGCCGGCCGCGACCGGGAGACCCATGGGGCAGCGCACAATTGGCCCAGCGTCGTCTGGGTTACGGGAAGGGTTTGGCCGGCAGGGATGTCCTTGTTCCATTGCGCACTAGTGACTCCTGTGGCGGGCCAGGCATTGTGCACGCTGACACAGTCGCCAGGTGTACAGTGTTTCCTCCGACTGGCTTCCGGGTTAAGTTGGCATTGTGTCAAGAAGCAGTGCGGCTTGGTTGGGTTGTGTTTTGGAGGACGCATGGCTCTCGACCTTCGCCTCTCCTAAGTCCATACGGGAGTTGCAGCAATGAGACAACAGTAACTACCAATTTGGATATCACAAAATTGGGGAGAAAAAGCGGTAATTATTTTTTATTTTTTAAGAAATACCTAGTCATAATTCATTTTCCACAGCGTTGCAAACAAATAAAAACAAACAACAAACAAAATCCAAAGCAGCAACTCCACAGAGACTACTTACAGACAGTAGCCTGTGTGGACATATTTAACGAAGGAGAGGATAGAAGATTCTAAACGCATGTAAACAGATGAACAAAGTACCCATATGCAAAATAACAACTTAATAATGAATCACGTCTTGCATACGTTTATAAGTGTTTGTGCCCAGGAACATGGTGTGGCTGGCCAAGTAACTGACAAACAACCACCCTATACAGCTGATGAATCAGGATACAGATCTGCAACGGTGCACTTTTTACACCTTTAATGAGACCTGATCAACAGTGAAAGAGGTGTGTGTGTGCGTACGTGCGTGTCTCCATCAGACACCAGAGAGTGATAACAGGGTATGCGGAGAGAGAACCACATGATAATGGAAGATAATATAAAGATAATCAGACAAGAGTGTACATAATGTCTAGGGTGGTATGTATCCTTTCTGGCAGATGGTTTAGTAATGTCTAGGGTGGTATGTATCCTCTCTGGCAGATGGTTTAGTAATGTGTAGGGTGGTATGTATCCTCTCCGGCAGACGGTTTAGTAATGTGTAGGGTGGTATGTATCCTCTCCGGCAGACGGTTTAGTAATGTGTAGTAGGGTGGTATGTATCCTCTCTGGCAGATGGTTTAGTAATGTGTAGGGTGGTATGTATCCTCTCCGGCAGACGGTTTAGTAAAGTCTAGGGTATGTATCCTCTCTGGCAGATGGTTTAGTCATGTCTAGGGTGGTATGTATCCTTTCCGGCAGACGGTTTAGTAATGTCTAGGGTATGTATCCTCTCTGGCAGATGGTTTAGTCATGTCTAGGGTGGTATGTATCCTCTCTGGCAGATAGTTTAGTAATGTGTAGTAGGGTGGTATGTATCCTCTCCGGCAGACGGTTTAGTAATGTCTAGGGTGGTATGTATCCTCTCTGGCAGACGGTTTAGTAATGTCTAGGGTGGTATGTATCCTCTCTGGCAGATGGTTTAGTAATGTGCAGGATGGTATGTATCCTCTCTGGCAGACGGTTTAGTCATGTGTAGGGTGGTATGTATCCTCTCTGGCAGACGGTTTAGTAATGTGTAGGGTGGTATGTATCCTTCCGGCAGACGGTTTAGTAATGTCTAGGGTATGTATCCTCTCTGGCAGATGGTTTAGTCATGTCTAGGGTGGTATGTATCCTCTCCGGCAGACGGTTTAGTAATGTCTAGGGTATATATCCTCTCTGGCAGATGGTTTAGTCATGTCTAGGGTGGTATGTATCCTCTCTGGCAGATAGTTTAGTAATGTGTAGTAGGGTGGTATGTATCCTCTCCGGCAGACGGTTTAGTAATGTCTAGTGTGGTATGTATCCTTTCTGGCAGACAGTTTAGTAATGTCTAGGGTATGTATCCTCTCTGGCAGATGGTTTAGTAATGTCTAGGGTGGTATGTATCCTCTCTGGCAGATGGTTTAGTAATGTGCAGGATGGTATGTATCCTCTCTGGCAGATGGTTTAGTAATGTCTAGGGTGGTATGTATCCTCTCTGGCAGATATTCTAGTGATGTCTAGCGTGGTATGTATCCTCTCCGGCAGACGGTTTAGTAATGTCTAGGGTATGTATCCTCTCTGGCAGATATTTTAGTAATGTGTAGGGTGGTATGTATCCTCTCTGGCAGATGTTTTAGTAATGTCTAGGGTGGTATGTATCCTGGTATGTATCCTCTATTGCAGACAGTTTAGTAATGTCTAGGGTGGTATGTATCTTCTCTGGCAGATGGTTTAGTAATGTTTAGGGTGGTATGTATCCTCTCTGGCAGATGGCTTAGTCATGTGTAGGGTGGTATGTATCCTCTCTGGCAGATAGTTTAGTAATGTGTAGGGTGGTATGTATCCTCTCTGGCAGATGGTTTAGTAATGTGCAAGGTGGTATGTATCCTCTCTGGCAGATGGTTTAGTAATGTCTAGGGTGGTATATATCCTCTCTGGCAGATAGTTTAGTAATGTGTAGGGTGGTATGTATCCTCTCTGGCAGATGGTTTAGTAATGTCTAGGGTGGTATGTATCCTCTCTGGCAGATGGTTTAGTAATGTGCAAGGTGGTATGTATCCTCTCTGGCAGATGGTTTAGTAATGTCAAGGGTGGTATTTATCCTCTCTGGCAGATAGTTTAGTAATGTGTAGGGTGGTATGTATCCTCTCTGGCAGATGGTTTAGTAAGGTGTAGGGTGGTATGTATCCTCCAGACCTACCTTCCAACATCACACTGGTGGACACCAGACCTACCTCCCAACATCACCCTGGTGGACACCAGACCTACCTCCCAACATCACCCTGGTGGATACCAGACCTACCTCCCAACATACCCCTAGTGGACATTAGACTTACCTCCCAACATCACCCTGGTGGACACCAGACCTACCTTCCAACATCACCCTGGTGGATACCAGACCTACCTCCCAACATCCCCCTGGTGGACACCAGACCCACCTCCCAACATCACCCTGGTGGACACCAGACCTACCTCCCAACATCACCCTGATGAACACTAGACCTAACTCCCAACATCACCCTGGTGAACACCAGACCTACCTCCCAACATCCCCCTGGTGAACACCAGACCTACCTCCCAACATCACCCTGATGAACACCAGACCTACCTCCCAGGATCACCCTGGTGGACACCAGACCTACCTCCCAACATCCCCCTGGTGAACACCAGACCTACCTCCCAACATCACCCTGGTGAACACCAGACCTACCTCCCAACATCACCCTGGTGAACACCAGACCTACCTCCCAGGATCACATCGGTGGACACCAGACCTACCTCCCAACATCACAGAGGTGGAAAAACAAACCAAGGAAGAGCTAACTTTAGCAATAACATGCCATGCAATCATTGGTGGCTGTGTGCAGTGTGACTGCTATGTAGAGCACCTGGAGCAGCTCCATTCTCTACCTCAGGGTGTATTCATTCCCGTAAACTCATCGGCATAGACATCAGAATGAATAGAACAGGATTGGACCCTCTAACCCTGGCAATTTGACTGGTCAACTAATGGGCACACTTGCAATGGCTGCCTGGTGATGTCATTAAATGTAATTGTATTTGTCAGGTGCTTCGTGAACAACATGCTTCTTGGTCAGCCCGCTAATGGAACAACTCAGCCTCAGTATAATCCCTCTCAAACCCTATATGGCACAAGAGTACCATTCTGAAAATAAGGCAGGACTACAATTTCCTCTTGGTTCTCTGACATTCTGTACTCTAATTACATTTGATGAGGGCAGAAAATACATCCTTCAACCACGCCCACCTCGGAAGTCCCGACCTACGTCCTGACTCGCGGCGCGCATTTATCTACTTCCTGGATTTCAATTCAAAAATAACAAAATACATTAGTAAAAATGTGCCTACAAAAATAAGGTAGCTGAAAAATTGTGCCGAAAAAGTCATTACATGGACTATTGTAGTCATGGGAGGTCAGATCGGTATAATGGACTTTGATGTTGCATGGGGTTTCTATGTGAAAGGCGGGGATAAAATCTCATTATTACCTCAATCTAAATACTCAAGCAATGGCCCTAAAAACTGTCTGGTGTACTGAGAAACGACCAGGCAAGTGTTAGAAAGGGCCCAGAAGACACAACGGGCAGCTTAAAACTTCCGCGGGACGGTTGAGCTAACGTAGGCTAATGTGACTAGCATGAGGTTGTAAGAAACCAAAAATTTGGGCAGTCTTGATATAACATTTTGAATAGATATGCAAGATTTTACTGGATCACTCTAAAACTTTGCATATTTAGTGCTGCCATCTAGTGGCCAAAGTCTAAATTGCGCCTGGGCTAGAATAATTTATTATGCCCTTTCTCTTGCATAAAAAAAAAATGCAATAAAAATGGTTAGGTTTATCTTTGTAATATCTTTTACCAGATCTAATGTGTTATATTCTGCTACATTCCTTTCACATTTCCACAAAGTCCTAAGTGTTTCCTTTTAAATGTTATCAAGAATATGCATATCCTTGCTTCAGGTCCTGAGCTACAGGCAGTTAGATTTGGGTATGTCATTTTAGGCGTAAATTTAAAAAAAGGGGTGGATCCTTAACACTTTTTTGGTTACTACATGATTCCATATGTGTTATTTCATAGTTTTGATGTCTTCACTATGTAGAAAATAGTAAAAATAAAGAAAAACCCTTAATGAGGAGGTGTGTCAACTTTTGACTGGTACTGTACATCTATTTCAAAGTTAATATGAAAGTAATTTGTTGAATATTTTAACATCATTTGGTGAATAAATAGACATTATACTTACATTTCACAAATGTATTCCTTATTCTTCTGGAAAATGTTATCCCAAGCGAGGACTCAGATTAAAAAAAAAATATATTATGCTGCTCCGCAAGGTGTTGTGGGAAACCATCAATACACGCTAAATTCGCCCACATAGCTGATCTCAATTGCAACCTTTATTGGTCACCTCATTACCACTCCCTAAAAGGTGATGTCGGTGTGCTGTGTGCAATCAACGTCTTTCAAGTCATATGTTTGCCCTCTGGTTGGTATTGTCATTGCAACAACTTAGTCCTTTTTCAACAGACTAAGGGTGATTTATCTATTCGACAAGCATTTCGTACAATAGGAATCAAGTATTTCCTTGTTAACCACGGCAACTCTACTGTGGCAATTCACCCGACACTTTGTGTGAATGAAAACTAATGTTGGTGTAGCCTACTGACTTTTATTTTATTAGTTTCCCATTTATGTTATCCAACAGTGTCTGGTATGGTTATTTCTTATAAAGATTGGTGGTAAAACAACTCTGGACTGTCCATATTTGAAATCGGGGATTTCGTTTATTTGTGCCAGAAGGGACGGAATTGAAACCAACATGGTAGGTCTATATCTGTGTGCTGAAGGCAGTTGCCCTAACTGCTAGACCCAGGATTTAACTACATTTTGACAGTTCATTCTTTACCTAACCTTAGGATAGACTAGACACTTGTATGTCGTAGCCTAGTGGAGACCAATATATATATATATTGTGTTATTAAGCTATATAAAAAGACAGTTGTTTATGTCTATGGCTGCATTTTCAGATACATTTTTGTACATTTGAATGTTGCAGTAGTAGGACCTAGGCCTATAGCGTTTGAGCGAGTGAGAACATTATTTTGATAGCAACCCCCTGATCCCAATGACTTGACTCCCCCCGCATGTTCAGCCACTCACAAAGCTCACTTGAATTTCTTGATGCATTAGGAAAATTCTCCGCGACAAAAGAGGGATCAAGTTAAGATTTGACATCTGTAGTTTACACATCTATCTAGTCAGTGTCCCAAATGGCACCCTATTCCATATATAGTGCACTACTTTTGACCAGAGCCCTATGTTCCCTGGTCAAAAGTATTGCACTGATGTAAACAAGGAATAGGGTGCAATTTGGATCTCAGACCTGACTTTAGGGGATTTCATGACGATATGTGACTGTACAGTAGCAGTGTCTGTAGAACATGCTCTGTGGTGTACCAACCTTCTCTGTGGTGACTCTTTCGTTTTAGCTCTGGTCTCACCTGAGTCAATAGTCACAGCTCTCCTCCTCTCCATGCACCTGTCTTGTTCACCTCTCTTCCATCCCTTTCTCCACCCCAGTGTGACAGGCTGTGTTCAGGTGTGTGTGTGTTTGTTTAGTCGTATGTGTTTAAAAGTTTAAAAAGCGCTGCTGATTGTTAGATGGTGATGTTGTGACAGGTGCTGCTGAGTTTGTTTACATTCTATTGTACAGGGTGACTGAGCGGGGGAGAAGGGGGCGGGGCTAAATCAAGTGCTGAGGGTGTGTGAAGGGGTTTAACGGTGAGGGTTGGGTAGGTGTAGGGGTTTGAGAATAGGGGTTTTAAAGTGTGAGGTTTGAGTTAGGTTAGTGAGCCATGTAGTTACGAATTGAGGAGAAGAGAGTTAGGGAGGGGTGATAGAGGGAGGAGAAGGATATGCATGTTAGTATAAAGGTTTTTCATATAATAAGAATAATAATAACTAGATGGAAAGTTGTGGGGCTTGCTCTAGCTCTTTAAACTTTTTTTTGTGGTAGTCGAAGACGTTCAAAACGTTTTACTTTACAATTTAAAGCAAAGTAGTTGCATATAGACAAAGTTAACTTTAGTAAATTAATTGGTCTGATTATTTTGATATACTATTAAATTAACCTTATTATTTTTGATTGTGGGGCAGTTAGATCACACATTTCCTCAGAACTAACTACACTTGGGCTACTATGCTTTTATACACTCTCCTACTAGACTACCACAGTATGGACTACCACAGTATGGACTACCACAGTTTGGACTACCACAGTATGGACTACCACAGTATGGACTACCACAGTTTGGACTACCACAGTATGGACTACCACAGTATGGACTACCACAGTTTGGACTACCACAGTTTGGACTACTGTTATAATAGAGTACAGAAGACAAGGAGGTATTGTAAGTAAGTATTAAAAAAATAAACAACGTACATTTTTCACAACGTAATTTGGAAAACAGCGGGATGTTCATGAAGTCCTTGCTCTCAAAATCATACTTTTTAAATAGAAAAACAAAAAAACAACCATGCTTAAACCTCATCAACAGACCACTTTTGAGGACTGGGAAAAATTGAATACATTTGGATATTAGTTACTCTTTAATGCATGTGTGTACCAGCAAGAGACCACTGTTTGGTTATTAATGTTTCTGTAGAGCTCATGTGATTGCAGAGTTTGCAAAACAAATGGCCATTAGATTGATGCAGGCTACTTTGTAATTAACATTTAATTAAGAATGTTTATGGGAAAGCCTTTCTCTCTATACCAGATGAAGGTTATCATTAGCGTGATCGCTAACGGCTACGCACCCACACACCAGCTCTACCAGATGAAGGTTATCATTAGTGTGATCGCTAATGGCTACGCACCCCCCCACACACACAGTCTTATACAGCTAACCTTGTGGACACACACAATTCAGTCCCATTCAAAATCATATTTTCCCTAAGCCTAAACCTAACCCTAACCCATACTCTTTCCCTTACACTTACCCTAACCTTCAACCACAGTATAGACTACCACAGTATAGACTACCACAGTATAGACTACCACAGTATAGACTACCACAGTATAGCCTTAACTCAAAAATCGAACCTTAACCCTAACCCTAAACGTAACAGTAGCTCCTAACCCTAAAACTAACCCTAGCTCCTAACCCTAAAACTAACCCTAGCTCTTAACCCTAAAACTAACCCCAGCACCTAACCCTAAAACTAACCCCAGCACCTAACCCTAAAACTAACCCTAGCTCCTAACCCTAAAACTAACCCTAGCTCCTAACCCTAAAACTAACCCTAGCTCCTAACCTAAAACTAACCCTAGCTCCTAACCTAAAACTAACCCCAGCTCCTATCCCTAAAACTAACCTAGGTCCTAACCTAAAACTACCCTAGGTCCTAACCTAAAACTAACCCTAGCTCCTAACCTAAAACTAACCTAGGTCTAACCTAAAACTAACCCTAGGTCCTAACCCTAAAACTAATCCTAGGTCCTAACCCTAAAACTAACCCTAGCTCCTAACCCTAAAACTAACCCTAGGTCCTAACCCTAAAACTAATCCTAGGTCCTAACCCTAAATCTAACCCTAGCTCTTAGACCTAAACGTAATTCTAACTCTAACACTAATTCTAACCTTAACAATAAACCCCCTAGAAATTGCATTTGACCTCATGGGGACTAACAAACTCTCAGTCGAATTCAAATGTCTAAACTACAGTTGTTGAAATAACTGTTCCCCTTTTCCTACGTTAGATTGTGCTGTTATTAGAGGTGTGACAACCTGGCTAGACTCGTATTTGTAATCGTATCTGTAAATTGACAGTTGGTAGTCGTGATCGGAAAAAACTGAAGTGTTTTTTATTATGCCTAAATAGATGTTGGCAAAATATCTGCTGGTTTAATAGATCAACCAAGCTGCAGATTAGGAGCAGCGTGCGGACCGTTTCTTCTTTCCCTACCCTCGCTTCGCTTGTAAGATATCATGCACATTGATAGCTTGCTAGCAAACGTTGTGGCCTATTGATTTATCATAGTAGCAGGCAAACAGGAGGCAGCAGTAATCTAGATGATCAGATTGAAACATGCGACAGCTTCGCTCTATCCAATCAGAGCAGCAGGATCAACATACAGCCCGCCCTTCTCTTTACAGACAGGCAAGCTATCCAGTTGAGTTATTTAGAGCATGGTGCACGATACTGAGAAGGAAGATGACGCGCTGTTGCCTTGGCTACCTCCTTGTAGCTGCTTTCTTTGTGTTCACAATTGTTCATCATAATTACACAATTGTTCTAAATTCAATCACTCTCTTCACCCTTGTTTTTGCCTGCGCTGCCCCATGCGCTCCCTGCGTATGTGAGTATCCATAGCAACGGCTCCGTTTGGGCTGCTCAATGACTAGACATGAGAGAGAGCTGTTAGTTGACTTAGCTAGCTACTTTTCATCACTCTAAATTCAGACAAACATCTGTAACTTTTGATTAGAAGCAGATCATTCTGTTCTGATTCCAGATTTGAATCGCAGAAAAGTAGACCAAGATGTCACACCCTCTAAGTTTCTGTCTAAAGTTCTGGGGAACTGATCAAATATTCAGTTGTTTGGAAAAAGTATATACACATAAAAAAATATATACAGTGAGGGGAAAAAGTATTTGATCCCCTGCTGATTTTGTACGTTTGACCACTGACAAAGAAAGTATCAGTCTATCATTTTAATGTTAGCTTTATTTGAACAGTGAGAGACAGAATAACAACAAAAAAAATCCAGAAAAACGCATGTGAAAAATATTATAAATGGAATTACATTTTAATGGGGGAAATAAGTATTTGACCCCTCTGCAAAACATGACTTAGTACTTGGTGGCAAAACCCTTGTTGGCAATCACAGAGGTCAGACGTTTCTTGTAGTTGGCCACCAGGTTTGCACACATCTCAGGAGGGATTTTGTCCCACTCCTCTTTGCAGATCTTCTCCAATCATTAAGGTTTGGAGGCTGACGTTTGGCAACTCAAACCTTCAGCTCCCTCCACAGATTTTCTATGGGATTAAGGTCTGGAAACTGGCTAGGCCACTCCAGGACCTTCATGTGCTTCTTCTTGAGCCACTCCTTTGTTGCCTTGGCTGTGTGTTTTGGGTCATTGTCATACCCATCCATGACCCATTTTCAATGCCCTGGCTGAGGGAAGGAGGTTCTCACCCAAGATTTGATGGTACATGGCCCCGTCCATCATCCCTTTGATGCGGTGAAGTTGTCCTGTCCCCTTAGCAGAAAAACACCCCTAATGCATAATGTTTCCACCTCCATGTTTGACGGTGGGGATAGTGTTCTAGGGGTCATAGGCAGCATTCCTCCTCCTCCAAACATGGCGAGTTGAGTTGATGCCAAAGAGCTCCATTTTGGTCTCATCTGACCACAACACTTTCAACCAGTTGTCCTCTGAATCATTCAGATGTTCATTGGCAAACTTCAGACGGGCATGTATATGTGCTTTCTTGAGCAGGGGGACCTTGCGGGCACTGCAGGATTACAGTCCTTCACGGCGTAGTGTGTTACCAATTGTTTTCTTGGTGACTATGGTTCCAGCTGCCTTGAGATCATTGACAAGATCCTCCCATGTAGTTCTGGGCTGATTCCTCACCGTTCTCATGATCATTGCAACTCCACGAGGTGAGATCTTGCATGGAGCCCCAGGCCGAGGGAGAATTACAGTTCTTTTGTGTTTCTTCCATTTGCGAATAATCGCACCAACTGTTGTCACCTTCTCACCAAGCTACTTGGCGATGGTCTTGTAGCCCATTCCAGCCTTGTGTAGGTCTACAATATTGTCCTGACATCCTTGGAGAGCTCTTTGGTCTTGGCCATGGTGGAGAGTTTGGAATCTGATTGATTGATTGGTTCTGTGGACAGGTGTCTTTTATACAGGTAACAAGCTGAGATTAGGAGCACTCCCTTTAAGAGTGTGCTCCTAATCTCTGCTCATTACATCTGTAAAAGACACCTGGGAGCCAGAAATCTTTCTGATTGAGAGGGGGTCAAATACTTATTTCCCTCATTAAAATGCAAATAAATTTATAACATTTTTCACATGCGTTTTTCTGGATTTTTTTGTTGTTATTCTGTCTCTCACTGCTCAAATAAACCTACCATTAAAATTAGAAACAGATAATTTCTTTGTCAGTGGGCAAACGTACAAAATCAGCAGGGGATCAAATACTTTTTTCCCTTACTGTATATATATATATATTCTTTTAGGCAGTTAATAAAACAGCTGTGTTTTCATTTCAGATTTCATTTCAGATTTGAAAAGCAGAGAAGTAGACAAAGATGTCACACACTAACTTTTTGTCTAACTTGTTGGCAAAGTTGTCAACACTTCGGTTGTTCATAAAAAGCTAGAGGAAATTTTGTTGACGCGGTTAGTAAAACAGCTGTATCGTTTGAGCAGTATCAAATATATGTTATTAGAATTTGTGATTTGAATAGCAGAGAAGTAGAGGAAGATTTCATGAACTTTTTGTCTAAGTTGTTGGGAAAGTGGTCAAAGTAGATTATTTGTGACTTGTTTCAGGAAATTAGGCATATGCTTTTTTTTTTTACTTATCAAAATGTGTTTTTTTTGGCAGAAGTATCTTCTGTGCCTTAATAACAAACTTGCACGGTTTACATACACCTTAGCCAAATACATTTAAACTCAGTTTTTCACAATTCCTGACATCTAATCCTAGAAAACACTCCCGCTCTAAGGTCAGTTAGGATCACCAATTTATTTTGAGAATGTGAAATAATAATATTAGAGAGTATGATTTATTCAGCTTTTATTTCTTTCATCACATTCCCAGTGGGTCAGAAGTTTACATGCACTCAATTAGTATTTGGTAGCATTGCCTTTTAAATTGTTTAACTTGGGTCAAGCATTTAAACTCAGTTTTTCACAATTCCTGACATTTAATCCTAGAAAAAACTCCCTGTCTAAGGTCAGTTAGGATCACCAATTTATTTTGAGAATGTGAAATAATAATAGTAGAGAGAAGGATTTATTTCAGATTTCATTTCTTTCATCACATTACCAGTGGGTCAAAAGTTTACATACACTCAATTAGTATTTGGTAGCATTGCCTTTAAATTGTTTAACTTGGGTCAAACGTTTTGGGTAGTCTTCCACAAGATTCCCACAATAAGTTGGGTGAATTTTGGCCCATTTCTCCTGACAGAGCTGGTGTAACTGAGTCAGGTTTGTGGGCCTCCTTGCTCGCACAAGCGTTTTCAGTTCACACATTTTCTATAGGATTGACGTCAGGGCTTTGTGATGGCCGCTCCAATACCTTGACTTTGTTGTCCTTAAGCCATTTTGCCACAACTTTGGAAGTATGATTGGGGTCATTGTCCATTTGGAAGACCCATTAGCGAACAAGCTTTAACTTCCTGACTGATGTCTTGAGATGTTGCTTCAATATATCCACCAAATTTTCCTCCCTCATGACGCCATCTATTTTGTGAAGTGCACCAGTCCCTCCTGCAGCAATGCACCCCCACAACATGATGCTGCCACCCCCGTGCTTCACGGTTGAGATGGTGTTCTTCGGCTTGCAAGCCTCCCCCTTTTTCCTCCAAACATAACAATGGTCATTATGGCTAAACAGTTCTATTTTTGCTTCATCAGACCAGAGGACATTTCTTTAAAAAGTACAATCTTAGTCCTCATGTGCAGTTGCAAACCGTAGTCTAGCTTTTTTTATGGCGGTTTTGGAGCAGTGGCTTCTTCCTTGCTGAGCTGCCTTTCAGTTTATGTCAATATTGGACTCATTTCACTGTGGATATAGATAATTTTGCACCTGTTTCCTCCAGCATCTTCACAAGGTCCTTTGCTGTTGTTCTGGGATTGATTAGCACTTTTCACACCAGAGTACGTCCATCTCTAGGAGACAGAATGCGTCTCCCTCCTGAGCGGTATGACGACTGCGTGGTCCCATGGTGTTTATACTTGCATACTATTGTTGTACAGATGAACATGGTAACTTCAAGCATTTGGAAATTGCTCTGATTTCTTTTGATTTTCCCATGATGTCAAGCAAAGAGGCACAGAGTTTGAAGGTAGGCCTTGAAATACATCCACAGGTACACCTCCAATTGACTCAAATTATGTCAATTAGCCTATCAGAAGCTTCTAGTGAAATAATCTGTCTGTGAACAATTGTTGGAAAAATGACTTGTGTCATGAACAAAGTAGATGTCCTAACCGACTTGCCAAAACTATAGCTTGTTAACAAGAAATTTGTGGAGTGGTTGAAAAACGAGTTTTAATGACTCCAACCTAAGTCTATGTAAACTTCTGACTTCAACTGTAAATTACTAGCCTAGTTGGTTTAGCCACGGTCTGCCATGTAGCACGCTTCTGGCCATAACAGGAGCTGGTCAATATGTGTAGGAAATCCTTTCTAACGTGTTTTTTTAAAGATATCACATAGTATACCTGCAAAAGTGTTGCTCTCTACTTCCTGGAGGACCGAGTTTTGAAATCAGTGGAATGCCCGGTGGAGTATGATAGCTAAGGAGATGGAGGAAGTTGATTGGAAATATGCAAATGTGAGTTGAAAATAGAAGATACAGAAGGCTGTTGTATAAAACACTTGTCTCCGGATTACATCTTCAGGGCAGCCATGGCAGCCGTGACAGAGAGGGAGAAGCGTCCATCCATGTATACGAGTAAGATAGTCTAGCTAGCTACATTTTCAGATACGTTTCAAATTTTGTCCGAAAGTTGTTTTCATTGCATGTTAAAGCGTACTGTTAGCTAGCTAGCTAACACTGTCTCGCTAGCTAATGTTACGTGTATGATCTGTGTAGTAATATTACCATTTGCATTGCTAGTTATAACCTAACGTTAGCTAGCTAGCTAACATTGAACCTGGTTTGTAAACTACCTGCAGATTCATGCAGGCTAGTAACATTATGAGTTGGGATTATAGTTAATTATTTAGCTAGCTAGCCAGCTACACGCCTAAACAAAAGACTCCACTATGCAAGTAACCATTTGTAACAAGAAATTTGTGGAGTGGTTGAAAAACGAGTTTTAATGACTCCAACCTAAGTCTATGTAAACTTCTGACTTCAACTGTAAATTACTAGCCTAGTTGGTTTAGCCACGGTCTGCCATGTAGCACGCTTCTGGCCATAACAGGAGCTGGTCAATATGTGTAGGAAATCCTTTCTAACGTGTTTTTTTAAAGATATCACATAGTATACCTGCAAAAGTGTTGCTCTCTACTTCCTGGAGGACCGAGTTTTGAAATCAGTGGAATGCCCGGTGGAGTATGATAGCTAAGGAGATGGAGGAAGTTGATTGGAAATATGCAAATGTGAGTTGAAAATAGAAGATACAGAAGGCTGTTGTATAAAACACTTGTCTCCGGATTACATCTTCAGGGCAGCCATGGCAGCCGTGACAGAGAGGGAGAAGCGTCCATCCATGTATACGAGTAAGATAGTCTAGCTAGCTACATTTTCAGATACGTTTCAAATTTTGTCCGAAAGTTGTTTTCATTGCATGTTAAAGCGTACTGTTAGCTAGCTAGCTAACACTGTCTCGCTAGCTAATGTTACGTGTATGATCTGTGTAGTAATATTACCATTTGCATTGCTAGTTATAACCTAACGTTAGCTAGCTAGCTAACATTGAACCTGGTTTGTAAACTACCTGCAGATTCATGCAGGCTAGTAACATTATGAGTTGGGATTATAGTTAATTATTTAGCTAGCTAGCCAGCTACACGCCTAAACAAAAGACTCCACTATGCAAGTAACCATTTGACTACACTTTCTGGATCCTGTGCATGTGACAAATAATGTGAATGTGAAGTAATGTGAAGAACTAACTTAACATTAGCTAGCTAGCTAACAGGCTAGAAACAAACCAAAACATTTTTCAGAAAGTTGCTTTTAGTGGCCTGGTCAGCTAGATTGACAGATACTAAATACATTTTGAAACGGGTGGGTTTATTGGTGTTAAAATACACTAGTTATGCTATTTTTAACCACCAGGCTGCTGAGGTCATCCAGCCTGTAGTTTTTGTGTTTATACTTTTTCATAACGACAATGACAAGTTTGATGTCGGACAACAATAGAATGTTCATGGTGTCACTGCAACAACTGTCGATAGACGTAGTATAAACCAGCCTTTAGTGTTGTTTAATACATGGACTCACATGTGAATCCTTAACGAGATGAGTGGGGCTAAGGCTTAAGAGGGTGTTAATGATGTGATTGGGTGTAGACAAAGAAGAGCTCTCCATTAGTTTCCCAAAATATTAAAGGGACATTTTCTCAAAAGTGAGTGTCACGACTTCTGCCAAAGTCGGTCCCTCTTCTTGTTCGGGCGGTGTTCGGCGTTCGACGTCACCGGTTTTCTAACCATCACCGCTCCCCTTTTCGTGTGTCTGTGGTTTTTGTCTTGAGTGTACACACCTGTTATTCATTTTCTCCCAATCACGTCCCTGTTATATTCCTTCCTTTCCCCTATTTCCCTTGTTTGATTGTGATAGTTGTATTCTGTGTCATCACTACTTTCCCAGTCTTTGTACTGTGGGTATATGATTTTTGGTTCTCGGAATTCCGGGTGGCTTGTGTTGCGCCCGTTTATTTATATGTTCGTGTGGGTATTTTTGCCTTTGCCAGTGTGCATTGTGGTTTAGTCTGGCGACATTATTAAATACCTTTTCACACGCAACTTACCTCCTGCGCCTGACTCCTTCTACTACTGAACCACAGACATTACAGTGAGGTTGCAAGTTTATCAAGTTTCAAAGCAGAATTACTTTTCCATTGTTCCTCAACTGTAATGTATGATATACCATTTTCTCTACTTTTTTGCTAAATAAGACAGAATCGAGCCAGTCGGTGAATAGAATGTTGGAAGTGATGATGTCAAAATGGGGCCTTTAGAATGTTGAGTAAATCCCATGAAAGTGGATGGAGGACAAAAAACATAGTTTAAAAAGTATCAAAGATATCACAAAGTTGTGTTCATAGAACTTAATACAGACCAGTCTACACGTTACAAAGTTTGAATGGCGTTTCTAGTTTAAAAAGTGTAAGAGGAGTAGCGTGCTAAAGATGAATTGTAACCTGTACGCTGGGAGTCGGGAAGCAAGTACAGGGAGTGAAAATTTAACAAGAAATAGAACATAGTACAAAACAAGAAACAGGAAAAGCATGCAGACATGAAACAGAAACAGAGTCAATAACGCCTGGGGAAAGAACCAAAGGGAGTGGCAGATATAGGGGAGGTAATCTGGAAGGTGATAGAGTCCAGGTGAGTGTCATGAGACGCAGATGTGCAAAACGATGGTGGCAGGTGTGCGTAATGATGAGACAACTGGCAACAACGAGCGCCAGAGAGGAGCGGGAGTAGACGTGACAATAATAACAATAAGTATGTTGAATATTTAAAGTGGGGACTCTTTTTTCGCGAGTCCCGTTAATAATAATTATTTTTATATTGGATCGAGGACAGAGGGGTGTGTGCAGGAGTTATATGGGTGTGTAACATCCTCTCTCAATATAGTGAAAGTGTACCCATGTATGTGACTAGGATTCACGAGCCTGTGAGTGTGTTTGTGCGTCTCTGAGTGTGTGTGTTCATGTGTGTCCGTGCGTGTGTGTGTGTCTGTGTGTGTCTGTGCATGTGTGTGTGTGTGTGTGTCTTTAGATAATGAACGACTCTGCTTGGTGATGAATGTGACCTTTATCAGCTGAAACACTCTTCCTCTGCTTCACTGAGACCTGGACAGGAGGAGCCAGAGACTGGCCCGCGTCCCAAATGGCACCCTAATCCCTTAGTGCACTAAATAGGGAATAGGGTGCCATTTGGGATGCACACATACTTCAACATGTGAATCAACCCAATGTTCTTAGTCACGTTTTGTGACAGTAATTTGTTTCCATATCAACAAACTGAACAAAACTCGATGGATTTCTGATTATGAGCCACTTGAGCAACACTTTTTTTGGAATACTAAACTCATTAGCCCCTTTATGGATGTTTAGCAGCCCCTTAGTTTATGGCTGTTTGGCATAATTACAGAAAGTGGCTAGCTGCTTTTTTATTTTCTTACAATGGCTTGAATGCGTTGATTGTTCGTAACTCTGGATAAGAGCCTCTTCTAAATCACAAAAAATGTGAATCATAAACAACTCAATTGATTTTTCATTATAAATGCACTTTTACCAATTTTAAAGTAAATCTGGTGAAGCATAATATTGAATACAAGCCTAACTGGCCCATCCACTGAGTAAGATCGTTACTTCCGGCGCCGACAGAGATGGCAGCCTCGCTTCACGTTCTCAGGAAACCATGCAGTATTTTGTTTTTTTATGTATTACTTCTTACATTGTTACCCCGGAAAATATTAAGTTTTATTACATACAACCGGGAGGAACTATTGGATATAAGAGCAACGTCAACTTACCAACATTACGACCAGGAATACGACTTTCCCAAAGAGGATTCTCCTTTCGTTAACCCAAACACAACAACAGACTGGATAGCACGTGGCTACTCAAAACAACGGCGCGCCGGAGAAGAGGGAAACGCGCCGGTCTTTTGGTCAAGCTTACGCCGACGGGCGCATCGTGCACCTCTCCGAGTATTTTAATCGCCAATGTACAGTCTCTTGACAACAAAGTAGACGAAATCCGATCGAGGGTTGCCTTTCAGAGAGACATTCGAGACTGCAACGTTCTTTGCTTCACGGAAACATGGCTCACTCAGGACACGTTATCAGAGTCGGTACAGCCACCTGGTTTCTCCACGCATCGCGCCGACAGAAACAAACATCTCTCTGGTAAGAAGAAGGGCGGGGTGTGTGTCTTATGATTAACGAGACGTGGTGTGATCATAACAACATACAGGAACTCAAGTCCTTTTGTTCACCTGACATAGAATTCCTTACAATCAAATGCAGACCGCATTATCTACCAAGAGAATTCTCTCGATTATAATCACAGCCGTGTACATCCCCCTCAAGCTAATACATCGACGGCACTGAAAGAAATTCATCGGACTCTATGTAAACTGGAAACCACATATCCTGAGGCTGCATTTATTGTGGCTGGGGATTTTAATAAGGCTAATTTAAGAACAAGGCTCCGAAATTTTACCAGCATATCGAATGTGCCACCCGGGCTGGTAAAATCCTGGACCACTGTTATTCCAACTTCCGTGATGCATACAAGGCTATTCTCCGCCTCTCCTTTCGGCAAGTCTGACCATGACTCCATTTTGTTGCTCCCAGCCTACAAACAGAAACTAAAACAGGAAACGCCCGTTCTCAGGTCTGTTCAACGCTGGTCCGACCAATCTGATTCCATGCTGCAAGATTGCTTCGAGCACGTGGACTGGGATATGTTCGGATAGCATCTGACAACAACATTGATGTATACGCTGATTCGGTGAGCGAGTTTATTAGCAAATGCATTGGTGATGTTGTACCCATAGCAAATATCAAAACCTTCCCCAACCAGAAACCATGGATTGATGGCAGCATTCGCAAGCAAAACTGAAAGCGCGAACCACTGCTTTTAACCAGGTAAAGGCTACCGGAAACATGACTGAATACAAACAGTGCAGCTACTCCTCCGCAAGGCAATCAAACAAGCTAAGCGTCAATATAGAGACAAAGTAGAGTCACAATTCAATGGCTCAGACACAAGAGGAATGTGGCAGGGTCTACAGTCAATCACGGACTACAAAAAGAAAACCAGCCCGTCGCGGACCATGACGCCCTGCTCCCAGACAAACTAAACAACTTCTTTGCTCGCTTTGAGGACAATACAGTGCCACCGACACGGCCCGCTACCAAAACCTGCGGGCTCACCTTCACCGCAGCCAATGTGAGAAAAACATTTAAATGTGTTAACCCTCGCAAGGCTGCCGGCCCAGATGGCATCCCTGGCCGTGTCCTCAGAGCATGCGCAGACCAGCTGGCTGGTGTGTTTACGGACATATTCAATCAGTCCCTATCCCAGTCTGCTGTTCCCACATGCTTCAAGAGGGCCACCATTGTTCCTGTTCCCAAGAAAGCTAAGGTGACTGAGCTAAATGACTATCGCCCGTAGCACTCACTTCCGTCATCATGAAGTGCTTTGAGAGATTAGTCAAGGATCATATCACCTCCATCCTGCCAGACACCCTGGACCCACTCCAATTTGCTTACCGTCCCAATAGGTCCACAGACGACGCAATCGCAATCACACTGCATACTGCCCTAACCCATCTGGACAAGAGGAATACTTATGTAAGAATGCTGTTCATCGACTACAGCTCAGCATTTAACACCATAGTTCCCTCCAAGCTCGTCATTAAGCTCGAGACCCTGGGTCTCGACTCCAGCCCTGTGCAACTGGGTCCTGGACTTCCTGACGGGCCGGTCCCAGGTGGTGAGGGTAGGAAACAACATCTCCACCCCGCTGATCCTCAACACTGGGGCCCCACAAGGGTGCGTTCTCAGCCCTCTCCTGTACTCCCTGTTTACCCATGACTGCGTGGCCAAGCACGCATCCAACTCAATCATCAAGTTTGCTGACGACACTACAGTGGTAGGCTTGATTACCAACAACGACGAGACGGCCTACAGAGAGGAGGTGAGGGCCCTCGGAGTGTGGTGTCAGGAAAATAACCTCTCACTCAATGTCAACAAAACAAAGGAGATGATCGTGGACTTCAGGAAACAGGAGAGGGAGCACCCCTATCCACATCGAGGGGACAGTAGTGGAGAAGGTGGAAAGTTTTAAGTTCCTCGGCGTACACATCACGGACAAACTGAATTGGTCCACCCACACAGACAGCGTGGTAAAGAAGGCGCAACAGCGCCTCTTCAACCTCAGGAGGCTGAAGAAATTTGGCTTGTCACCAAAATCACTCACAAACTTTTACAGATGCACAATCGAGAGCATCCTGTCGGGCTGTATCACCGCCTGGTACGGCAACTGCTCCGCCCACAACCGTAAGGCTCTCCAGAGGGTAGTGAGGACTGCACAACGCATCACCGGGGTTAAACTACCTGCCCTCCAGGACACCTACACCACCCGATGTCACAGAAAGGCCAAAAAGATCATCAAGGACAACAACCACCCGAGCCACTGCCTGTTCACCCCGCTATCATCCAGAAGGCGAGGTCAGTACAGGTGCATCAAAGCTGGGACCGAGAGACTGAAAAACAGCTTCTACCTCAAGGCCATCAGACTGTTAAACAGCCATCACTAACATTGAGTGGCTGCTGCCAACATACTGACTTAAATCTCTAGCCACTTTATACATAGGAATTGGATGTAACAAATGTATCACTAGCCACTTTAAACAATTTTGTATATAATGTTTACGTATCCGACATACTCATATCAAATGTATACACTGTACTCTAAACCATCTACTGTATCTTGCCTATGCCGCTCGGTCATCGACCCAAATCTCTAGCCACTTTAATAATTATAATTGGATGAAATAATGTATCACTAGCCACTTTAAACAATGCCATTTATATAATGTTTACATATCCTACATTACTCATCTCATATATATGTGTATATACTGTACTCCATACCATCTACTGCATCTTGCCTATGCCGGTCAGCCATCGCTCATCCATATATTTATATGTACATACTCGTATTCATTCCTTTACTCTTGTGTGTATAAGGTAGTTGTTGTGAATTTGTTAGATTACTTGTTAGATACTACTGCATGGTCGGAACTAGAAGCACAAGCATTTCGCTACACTCGCATTAACATCTGCTAACCATGTGTATGTGACAAATAAAAATTTGATTTGATTTGATTTGATTTGAGCTATATATTAACGTAGAAAATCTAAAGTTTTTAAAGGTCTGATTTCCTCATTATACCTGTGAAACGTTTCCTCATAACATGGGGCTACGTCCCAAATGGTGCCCTATTCTCTATGGGATCTGGTCAAAAGTAGTGCCCTATATAGGGAATAGGGTGCCATTTGGGACCCCGACATGCAGACTGTTTGGTTAGTCATATGAACAGGAGGCAGGTGCTGAGCACTGATATGATTCTTATCATGGAGCTTCCTCATCCAGGCCCATCACAAGCCACAGCACACCATCACACACCACAGCTCAGCCCTGGTAGAGGAGGAGAGGAATGAAGGAAGAGGAGGTGGTTGGAGGAGGAGAGGAATGAAGGAGGAGGAGGATTGTTGGAATCTCATTCGTCTAAGAGATATAGGAAAAGAGGAAGAGAGAGAGTTCTGGAATCCTTCCAGCAAATGTTATTGTTGATGTTGTTGTTATGACAACTAAATAAGAGACGGTTAAATAAGAGCAACAACAGCAACAAAAACAACAACAGCAGTTAGACAGCAGACAAAACCAAAATGTTTTCTTGTTAGAGAACTCCTAACTAGTCTATTCTAAAGGTTCTCCTCATTTGTATTTGTCTGTGGTTGTTTATTCGTATCTCTTCCATCCCATTGCCTAAAATCTTCCAAGAGTCTTTGAAAGACAAGATGAATGACATGCAATAAAATAAAAGCCTAATTAAGAGTAGGTCTGAATGGTAGATTTTACAGCTAGTTTCAAAGAGTTAGAATCTAAGATATCATACTCAGACTACGTCCAAGTCTTATATTCCGCAACCCACTGGGTGGCTCAGCATTTTACTGCACATTTCATTAAGAATGACCAGGAGGTAAAAGGCGACATTCACGATGTAACGATGAGAGCAGTGTGTGTGTGCTTAATTAAGAAATAGCAGGAGACATCAGCCACCACCCCCCTTGCTCAGTGTTCCAGCTTATTTCATGCTCCCCTGAGCCCCTATCACACGTGCGCGCACGCGCACACACACACACACGCACGCATCTCTATATCCAGAAACCACTAAATGTTGCCGTTAGCGCAAGCTAGTTTACAAAACAAGATGTGACAGGAGCTTTATGTTTGAGTCATGTTTTGACAGCTAACAAAACCTGCTGTCAAAACTAGAGATGTGCGTCACAAATGGCACCCTATTCCCTTTATAGTCCACAGGGCTCTGGTCAAAAGTAGTGCACTATAAAGGGAACATGGTGCCATTTGGGACTAAACCCAGGTCTTTCAAGTCGAAGGTTGAGTGTTCCTGTAACTAGATGATAACTTTAGCTTATTACTTTTGACTGCGCGGTTTGTACTGGTACAGTGAAAGGAATAAAATACCACTTCAAACAGACAGACAATTACTGTTCCATCTGAGTGAAACAGAGGAGAGGAGAGAGCATATCTGAATAATACCACTCAGTCTGTTTCATAGTTACCCCTGTCTCCATGCTTACCATAACCAATGTCACCAATTGTTAACTGTAGATGTTTATGCAGAACCATAAGGAAGATGTAGTTTCACATCTATATCCATTGACAATTACTGTAGCAACAGCTTGCAGGGTAGTTTGTTTTTAAAGTGGTAAACTCCTTCTAAAAGAACCCACAGTGTGGTTTACTTTTATCTAATAGATTAAATATGGGGTCTAACTGTCCAATATATAATTTATACATAACTACCTCATTCAATTACATGATATTCAGTAATAAAACACTAACTTATGATATGACATGATACTCAGTAATAAAACACTAACCTTAAGATATGACATGATACTCAGTAATAAAACACTAACTTATGATATGACATGATATTCAGTAATAAAACACTAACTTATGATATGACATGATATTCAGTAATAAAACACTGTAACTTATGATATGACATGATATTCAGAAATAACACACTAACCTTAAGATATGACATGATATTCAGTAATAATACACTAACTTATGATATGACATGGTATTCAGTAATAAAACACTCTTATGATATGACATGATATTCAGTGATAAAATACTAATTCATGATGTGACATGATATTCAGTGATAAAATACTAATTCATGATGTGACATGATATTGAGTAATAAAAGATTAACTTATGATATGACATGATATTCAGTAATAACAGCTTAACTTTTGACATGACATGATATTAAGTAATACTACACTGTAACTTATGATATTCAGAAATAACACACTAACTTATGATATGACATGATATTCAGTAATAAAACACTAACTTATGATATGACATGATATTCAGAAATAAAACACTAACTTATGATATGACATGATATTCAGTAATAATACACTGTAACTTATAATATGACGTAATGTTCAGTAATAAAACACCTGAGAGATTTGAAAGGCGGTTTCATGAATAAGTGATGCTCACAAGAGTATTTACATATTTCTCGGTCAGGTGTCACCATAGCAACTCATTGAGCAACGAGCAGGTCTGCATTTTATTATAGAAGATCTAAGAGCCTGAGGGGAGAAGAGAGGTAGAGAGAGAGGAGAGGTTGAGGGAGAGAGGAGAGGTGGAGAGACAGAGGAGAGGTGGAGAGACAGAGGAGAGGTGGAGAGACAGAGGAGAGGTGGAGAGAGAGAGAGAGAGAGAGATGAGCGGTGGAGGGGTGATGAATAACTGTTTGTACTGTATAACTCCTGGGTCTGTATCCAACAACATCCATTTCTGTCTCTCGTTTTCTCTCTCTTTCTTGTGCTACATCTCTCTACAATCATTCTCTTGTTTTCTGTTCTTCTCTCTCCATCTCTTTCTTTATCTCTTTTCTCCTTCCATCTCTCTGTCTCTTTGTTTCTCTGTCTGTTTCTCTGTCCCTGTTTCTCTGTCTCTGTCTCTATCTTTTGTACACGTACTTTCTCTACCAATCCAAACGCATTCTCAAATCCCCCAAGGCTCTTCTAAAGTAAATAAGCAAACACAGAATTATGTGCTGCCATTTGTCACATCAATTTGATTTGGGGTTTCTATAAAACACAGTTTTTGTTGGCAAATAACATTCTCCCGTGCGTGTACGAATACGCACACCGACACTCTCACACACACACGCACGGATACACATGCATGGGCACACACACACGCACAGTCTTATCTCCTCTGACATAATGAAGTCATGGTATTTCTCTCCTTCAGATTCTAATCCATACATGGCAGCTCACTAAAGGAGTCCATCATTGATTTATGAGTGCAGCTGTGTGTGCGTGTTTGTGAGTGTGTGTGTGTGGTGTGTGCGTGGTGTGTGGTGTGTGTGTGGTGTGTGTGTGTGCGTGTTTGTGAGTGTGTGTGTGTGTGGTGTGTGACTAAGACAGTTTGACACCTCACTAAGTCTGTCTTTCTATCCCTCTCTCTTGTACAGGGCAGTAGGTAGCCTAGTGGTTAAGGGCATTGGACCAGTAACTGAAAGGTTACTGGTTTGAATCCCCTAGCTGACTAGGTGAAAAATACGTTGATGTGCCCTTGAGCAAGGCACTTAACCCTGACTGCTCTGGATAAGAGCTTCTACTAAAATGTTTTAAAATATATATATTTTCTTTTGGTCTGGGCATTTACCCTCTGTTCCATTTTTCTCTTTTTCCTGTCTGTGTGTCTGTGCGTGTGTGTGTGTGTCTGTGCGTGTGTGTGTGTGTCTGTGCGTGTGTGTGTGTGTGTGTGTCTGTGCCTGTGTGTGTGTGTCTGTGCGTATGCGTGTGTGTGTGTGTGTGTCTGTGCCTGTGTGTGTGTGTCAAGTTAATCCAGAAAGTCAATTTATATTTTCAGCTTTATCACCCTGAATCCCTTTATCCAAATCTATCTTCTAACAATCCCTTCTTCTTTAATGCAATGAGTAGACGTCTGAAATACAATCTTGTGAAGCTATTCGGGTTCGTCCCACATGGCACCGTATTCCCTATGACGTGCACTACTTTTGACCAGAACCATAGGGCTCTAGACAAAAGCAGTGCACTACATAGGGAATAGGATACCATTTGGGACAAACATTTAATAGCTTCATTAGCTTGGTGATTGAAGCGAGAAAACAAAATAAAACAAAAAACAGAGTCACCCAGCGTGACAGATCTCCTCATTACAGGATGGTGTAGTGACATGGATGAGCTTGTGATGCTGATTCATTTAGAGAAAATGTCACCCTATATATACTCAGGAAATGCATGCACAGATAACACCCACTCTGTTCCTGCATCCTAAATTACACCCTATTCCCTTTATTGTGCACTTTACCAGACTAGGGCTCTGGTCGAACGTAGGGCACTGTATAGGGAATAGGGTGCCATTTGGGATGCATCCTGTCACAATTCCCTATTGGCTGATGGACTGCATTGGGCATGCTTTTTAGTCAGTCAGGAAAAAGCTAAATCTGGATGCAAGAAACATGCCTCTAATGCGAAATGTAATCAAGCTTTATCTAAACAAGGAAGTTCCACTTAGATCACACAGCTCTGCCTGGTAGCACTCTATAAGACCTGTCCCGGATTCAGAAGGACTTCAGAGCAATTTCCCAATAAAGACATCTTCCTGTGCTTACATGCATACGGTTTTAATGGAACGTCTAGTAAAGGCTAGCAGTGCTTGAAAAATACAGCATCATCCTTTTGTACTGCATAGGTATCTCTGGCTCTATATAGCTCTACAGTACCCCAACACAGGTATCTCTATATAGCTCTACAGTACCCCAACACAGGTATCTCTATACAGCTCTACAGTACCCCAACACAGGTATCTCTATACAGCTCTACAGTACCCCAACACAGGTATCTCTATACAGCTCTACAGTACCCCAACACAGGTATCTCCATATAGCTCTACAGTACCCCAACACAGGTATCTCTATATAGCTCTACAGTACCCCAAAACAGGTATCTCTATATAGCTCTACAGTACCCCAACACAGGTATCTCTATATAGCTCTACAGTACCCCAACACGGGTATCTCTATATAGCTCTACAGTACCCCAACACAGGTATCTCTATATAGCTCTACAGTACCCCAACACAGGTATCTCTATATAGCTCTACAGTACCCCAACACAGGTATCTCTATATAGCTCTACAGTACCCCAACACAGGTATCTCTATACAGCTCTACAGTACCCCAACACAGGTATCTCTATACAGCTCTACAGTACCCCAACACAGGTATCTCTATACAGCTCTACAGTACCCCAACACAGGTATCTCCATATAGCTCTACAGTACCCCAACACAGGTATCTCTATATAGCTCTACAGTACCCCAAAACAGGTATCTCTATATAGCTCTACAGTACCCCAACACAGGTATCTCTATATAGCTCTACAGTACCCCAACACGGGTATCTCTATATAGCTCTACAGTACCCCAACACAGGTATCTCTATATAGCTCTACAGTACCCCAACACAGGTATCTCTATATAGCTCTACAGTACCCCAACACAGGTATCTTTATATAGCTCTACAGTACCCCAACACAGGTATCTCTATACAGCTCTACAGTACCCCAACACAGGTATCTCTATACAGCTCTACAGTACCCCAACACAGGTATCTCTATATAGCTCTACAGTACCCCAACACAGGTATCTCTATACAGCTCTACAGTACCCCAAGACAGGTATCTCTATACAGCTCTACAGTACCCCAACACAGGTATCTCTATATAGCTCTACAGTACCCCAACACAGGTATCTCTATATAGCTCTACAGTACCCCAACACAGGTATCTCTATATAGCTCTACAGTACCCCAACACAGGTATCTCTATATAGCTCTACAGTACCTCAACACAGGTATCTCTATACAGCTCTACAGTACCCCAACACAGGTATCTCTATATAGCTCTACAGTACCCCAACACAGGTATCTCTATACAGCTCTACAGTACCCCAACACAGGTATCTCTATATAGCTCTACAGTACCCCAACACAGGTATCTCTATATAGCTCTACAGTACCCCAACACAGGTATCTCTATATAGCTCTACAGTACCCCAACACAGGTATCTCTATATAGCTCTACAGTACCCCAACACAGGTATCTCTAAATAGCTCTACAGTACCCCAACACAGGTATCTCTATATAGCTCTACAGTACCTCAACACAGGTATCTCTATACAGCTCTACAGTACCCCAACACAGGTATCTCTATATAGCTCTACAGTACCCCAACACAGGTATCTCTATACAGCTCTACAGTACCCCAACACAGGTATCTCTATATAGCTCTACAGTACCCCAACACAGGTATCTCTATATAGCTCTACAGTACCCCAACACAGGTATCTCTATACAGCTCTACAGTACCCCAACACAGGTATCTCTATATAGCTCTACAGTACCCCCTCAGTACCCCCTCTTTTTACCAAAATATCGTACGACAGACCACGTATTCACCCTGCACACCCTAATTGACAAACAAACAAAACAAAACAAAGGCAAAGTCTACTCATGCTTTGTTGATTTCAAAAAAGCCTTCGACTCAATTTGGCATGAGGGTCTGTTATACAAATTGATGGAAAGTGGTGTTGGGGAAAAAACATACAACATTATAACATCCATGTACACAAACAACAAGTGTGCGGTTAAAATAGGCAAAAAACACACACATTTCTTCCCACAGGGCCGTGGCGTGAGACAGGGATGCAGCTTAAGCCCCACCCTCTTCAACATATATATCAACAAATTGTCGAGGGCACTAGAAAAGTCTGCAGCACCCGGCCTCACCCTACTAGAATCTAAAGTCAAATGTTTTTTGTTTGCTGTTGATCTGGTACTTCTGTCACCAACCAAGGAGGTCCTACAGCAGCACCTAGATCTTCTGCACAGATTCTGCCAGACCTTGGCCCTGACAGTAAATCTCAGTAAGACCAAAATAATGGTGTGACAAAAAAGGTCCAGTCGCCAGGACCACAAATACAAATTCCGTCTAGACACCATTGCCCTAAAGCACACAAAAACTATACATACCTTGGCCTAAACATAAACGCCACAGGTAACTACCACAAAGCTGTGAACGATCTGAGAGACAAGGCAAGAAGGGCATTCTATGCCATCAAAAGGAACATAAAATTCGACATACCAATTAGGATCTGATTAAAATATTTGAATCAGTTATAGAATCAATTGCCCTTTGGGGTCCGCTCACCAACCAAGAATTCACAAAATGGAACAAAATTGAGACTCTGCATGCAGAATTCTGCTAAACATTATCCTCAGTGTACAACGTAGAACACCAAATAATGCATGCAGAGCAGAATTAGGCCGATACCCTGCTAATGATCAAAATCCTGATAAGAGCCGCTAATTTCTACAACCACCTAAAAGGAAGCGATTCCCAAACCTTCCATAAGGTTTAGCCTTGCTATTGAGAAAGGTCTCCTAACTCCAAACTGAGCTACACTTCCTAACCTCCTGCCCAATGTATGACCATATTAGAGACACATATTTCCCTCAGATTACACAGATCCACAAAGAATTTGAAAACAAACCCGATTTTGATAAACTCCCATATCTACTGGGTGAAATACCACAGTGTCCCATCACAGCAGCAAGATTTGCGACCTGTTGCCACAAGAAAAGGTCAACCAGTGAAGAACAAACACCATTGTAAATACAACCCATAATTATGCTTATTTATTTTCCCTTTTGTACTTTAACCATTTGTACATTGTTACAACACTGTATATAGACATAATATATGTATAACCTTAACCCTTTATTATTTTGGAAATTCTGTGAGTGTTTTTATCATTTTTATTGATTATTTTACTTTTGTATATTATCTACTTCACTTGCTTTGGCAATGTTAACATAAACTCAGCAAAAAAAAAGAAACGTCCTCTAACTGGCAACTGCATTTATTTTCAGCATATTTAAATATTTGTATGAACATAACAAGATTCAACAACTGAGACATAAACTGAACAAGTTCCACAGACATGTGACTAACAGAAATGGAAATAATGTGTCTCTGAACAAAAGGGGGGTCAAAATCAAAAATAACAGTCACTATCTGGTGTGGCCACCAGCTGCATTAAGTACTGCAGTGCATCTCCTCCTCATGGACTCCACCAGATTTGCCAGTTCTTCCTGTGAGATGTTACCCCACTCTTCCACCAAGGTACCTGCAAGTTCCCGGACATTTCTGGGGGGGGGAATGGCCCTAGCCCTCACCCTCCGATCCAACAGGTCCCAGACATGCTCAATGGGATTGAGATCCGGGCTCTTTGCTGGCCATGGCAGAACACTGACATTCCTGTATTGCAGGAAATCACGCACAGAACGAGCAGTCATGTCAGGATGAGCCTGCAGGAAGGGTACCACATGAGGGAGGAGGATGTCTTCCCTGTAACGCACAGCGTTGAGATTGCCTGCAATGACAACAAGCTCAGTCCGATGATGTGACACACCACCCCAGACCATGATGGACCCTCCACCTCCTAATTGATCCCGCTCCAGAGTACAGGCCTCGATCTAACGCTCATTCCTTCGACGATAAACGCAAATCCGACCATCACCCCTGGTGAGACACAACCGCGACTCATCAGTGAAGACCACTTTTTGCCAGTCCTGTCTGGTCCAGCGGCGGTAGGTTTGTGCCCATAGGCAACATTTTTGCTGGTGATGTCTGGTGAGGACCTGCCTTACAACAAGCCTACAAGCCCTCAGTCCAGCCTCTCTCAGCCTATTGCAGACAGTCTGAGCACTGATGTAGGGATTGTGCGTTCCTGGTGTAACTCGGGCAGTTGTTGTTGCCATCCTGTATCTGTTCCGCGGGTGTGATGTTCGGATGTACCAATCCTGTGCAGGTGTTGTTACACGTGGTCTGCCACTGCGAGGACGATCAGCTGCCCGTCCTGTCTCCCTGTAGCGCTGTCTTAAGCTTCTCACAGTACGGACATTGCAATTTATTGCCCTGGCTACATCTGCAGTCCTCATGCCTTCTTGCAGCATGCCTAAGGCACGTTCACGCAGATGAGCAGGGACCCTGGGCATCTTTCTTTTGGTGTTTTTCAGAGTCAGTAGAAAAGCCTCTTTAGTGTCCTACGTTTTCATAACTCGGACCTCAAATTGTGTACTGTCTGTAAGCTGTTAGTGTCTTAACGACCATTCCACAGGTGCATGTTCATTAATTGTTTATGGTTCATCGAACAAGCATGGGAAACAGTGTTTATACCCTTTACAATGAAGATCTGTGAAGTTATTTGGATTTTACGAATTATCTTTGAAAGACAGGTCTTCTTTTTTTCTGAGTTTGTTTCCCATGCCAATGAAGCCCATTTAATTGAATTGAGAGGGAGAGGTGGAGACAGGCAGAGTTTAAGAGAGATAGAGGTGAAGAGAAGAATAGATAGAGGTGGAGAGAGGGAGGGAGAGAGACCAGGAGAGGGAGAGGTGGTAAGGTGGTGAGAGGGGGAGGAGGAGAGAGGGAGAGAGGGAGAATTGAAGAGAGGGAGAGGAGGGGGGAAAGAGGGAGAGATGACAAGAAGTAGAGGTGGAGAGAGGTGGAGAGGGGGAGAGGTGGAGAGGTAGAGAGAGGTGGAAAGGTAGAGAGGGAGAGTTGGTTGGATGTAGAAGACAGGAATCTAACAGAGATCACATTGGTAGGTTTGATCCCGTAAATGTTCTCTCTCCCAGTGGCCCCACACAGGCTTTGATGGGTCTCGTACTGATGTGTGTAATACACCTCAGAACAGCCTGTCTGCAGCCAAGACAGTGGGGAAACTCACCCGCTACAAGGAAATGCATGTGTTGAAGCACACACACACACACACACACACACACACACCGCTACTGGAACATGTAGGCGACTTTGCTCCTCAGCAGGCAGGCTGGCTCCACTTCTCCCTGTGAAGTCTGACTGGCTGAATGTTATACTCTAACGCTTTGGTTGAATTGAGCAGAATAACTACAGTACAGTATGAATCAGGTCATAAAATGTACATCAGGTAATACTTGAACGTACTTCAAAGACCAGATGTTCTAACACCTTGGCTAAAGGGTAAGCCTTTAGCCCTATGGGACAATAGTTTTAATACTATTGACTGCATCACAAATATAACACTATTCCTTCTATAGTGCACAACTCTTGACCAGAACCCGTTTGGGGCCCTGGTGGAGGAATAGACTAGAATAAGGTACAGTTTAGAATGCATTCTTAGAATGGAAGACTTTAGGGAAACGATCTGTCAATCACAGCGTGATGGATGTCCTACTACTAGTGGTTAATCCCAGTCTATTCAAGTCCTATCTCTAGCTGTGTTAACAAACTACCAATGGCTTATCACACTATTTCAGGTACCAGAAAGGTATTGATTGAGTCCCAAATTACACCATATTCCCTACATATGGGCTCTTGTCAAAAGTAGTGCACTATATAGGAAATAGGGTGCCATTTCGGATGCATTCGTTGACTCATTCTGTTGTGGAATAACAGGTACCTGCCTTATCTCTAGACCAGGTTGTGTTCTACCTACCTGCCTTCTCTAGACCAGGTTGTGTTCTACCTACCTGCCTTCTCTAGACCAGGTTGTGTTCTACCTACCTGTCTTCTCTATAGACCAGGATGTGTTCTACCTACCTGTCTTCTCTATAGACCAGGATGTGTTCTACCTACCTGTCTTCTCTATAGACCAGGATGTGTTCTACCTACCTGTCTTCTCTATAGACCAGGATGTGTTCTACCTACCTGCCTTCTCTAGACCAGGTTGTGTTCTACCTACCTGTCTTCTCTAGACCAGGTTGTGTTCTACCTACCTGCCTTCTCTAGACCAGGTTGTGTTCTACCTACCTGCCTTCTCTAGACCAGGTTGTGTTCTACCTACCTGTCTTCTCTAGACCAAGTTGTGTTCTACCTACCTGTCTTCTCTATAGACCAGGATGTGTTCTACCTACCTGCCTTCTCTAGACCAAGTTGTGTTCTACCTACCTGTCTTCTCTATAGACCAGGATGTGTTCTACCTACCTGTCTTCTCTATAGACCAGGATGTGTTCTACCTACCTGTCTTCTCTATAGACCAGGATGTGTTCTACCTACCTGCCTTCTCTAGACCAGGTTGTGTTCTACCTACCTGTCTTCTCTAGACCAGGTTGTGTTCTACCTACCTGCCTTCTCTAGAACAGGTTGTGTTCTACCTACCTGTCTTCTCTATAGACCAGGATGTGTTCTACCTACCTGTCTTCTCTATAGACCAGGATGTGTTCTACCTACCTGTCTTCTCTATAGACCAGGATGTGTTCTACCTACCTGCCTTCTCTAGACCAAGTTGTGTTCTACCTACCTGTCTTCTCTATAGACCAGGATGTGTTCTACCTACCTGTCTTCTCTATAGACCAGGATGTGTTCTACCTACCTGTCTTCTCTATAGACCAGGATGTGTTCTACCTACCTGCCTTCTCTAGACCAGGTTGTGTTCTACCTACCTGCCTTCTCTAGACCAGGTTGTGTTCTACCTACCTGTCTTCTCTATAGACCAGGTTGTGTTCTACCTACCTGCCTTCTCTAGACCAAGTTGTGTTCTACCTACCTGTCTTCTCTATAGACCAGGATGTGTTCTACCTACCTGTCTTCTCTATAGACCAGGATGTGTTCTACCTACCTGTCTTCTCTATAGACCAGGATGTGTTCTACCTACCTGCCTTCTCTAGACCAGGTTGTGTTCTACCTACCTGCCTTCTCTAGACCAGGTTGTGTTCTACCTACCTGCCTTCTCTAGACCAGGTTGTGTTCTACCTACCTGTCTTCTCTAGACCAAGTTGTGTTCTACCTACCTGTCTTCTCTATAGACCAGGATGTGTTCTACCTACCTGTCTTCTCTATAGACCAGGATGTGTTCTACCTACCTGTCTGAAGGGGTCAAAGAGGATAATCTACATTTCTCTGAGCTCATTCCAGATCCTCACACACACAGTCCATCACGTCACACACACACACACTTTTCTGTTTCACCTGTCTTGTGCTTGTCTCCACCCCCACCATGTGTCTCCTATTTTCTCCATTATCCCCTGTATATTTGTATCTGCGTTTTCGGTCTGTTTCCAGTTCGTCTTGTTTTGTCAGGTCTTAACAGCGTGTTTCCCGTTTCTTGTTTCTAGTCTTCCCGGTTCCGACCTCTCTGCCTGTCCTGACTTTGAGCCTGCATGCAGTTCTGTCCCTGATTGACTCTGCCCTGGACTACGAACCCCTGCCTGCCCTCAACCTGCCATTCGACTGCCCCTTTGTTATAATAAATATTCTGAGAACCGAACTATTCGTCTCCTGTGTCTGTATCTTGGGTCATATCCTGAGTCTTGATAGTACGAACTGGCAATGACTGACCCAGCAGACCAGCTCCGCAACACTGTCTCCCTCCAAGGAGCCACCATTGGAAGACACGAGGAGTTACTGCATAACCTTGTGGAGGGACTCCTTGGCGGAACGGCATGACCATGCCTTCAATGCATTGTTGGAACAATTCCATGGACTATCTACTAGGCAGCAAGACACAACAGTAACCTTTCAGACTCCCAGTCTAACCCTAACCCTAACCTTCCAGACTCCCAGTAACCCTGCTACAAGCGGTGTTTCTGCCCAGCCTACCCCGGCTTCCGAGAACCCTAACCCTAACCCCGTTTACCTCCTCCGGAGCGCTCCACTGAAGATCCTGGAACCCCTGAGCTCGCCTGCCGTTGTGTCCCTGATTGACTCTGCCTTGGACTACGAACCCCTGCCTGCCCTCAACCTGCCCTTTGACTGCCCTTTTGTTATAATAATTATTCTGAGAATCAAACTATCGGCTCCTGTGTCTGTATCTGGGTCATATCCTGAGTCGTGATACACACACACGAGCACATCTAAAGACATCAGCGGCCAGGCGATAGGGCAACAGATCACAGGGGAACTCGATAACACTCTTCAGACTCTGAGTAACATTTGATCTATTAACCTTAACCCTAACCTTAACCCTAACCTTAACACTAGCCCTAACCTTAACCCTAACCTTAACTCTTGCCCTAACCTTAACCCTAACCTTAACCCTAGCCCTAACCTTAACCTTAACCCTAGCCCTAACCTTAACCTTAACCCTAACCTTAACTCTCACCCTAACCTTAACTCTAGCCATAACCTTAATTCTAGCCCTAACCTTAACCCTAGCCCTAACCTTAACCCTAACATTAACCCTAACCTTAATCCTAACCCTTAACCCTAACCTTAACCTAATCTTTATTCTGTAACCTTAGGAAGCAGTTCCTTGTCAACAGATAGTTTGTTGATAGTGTGATCCTCTATAAAGCATCTACAGATGGACTATCAGGACTATCCAAATAAAGTGGGATCGGCAGAATCGTTATTAGTAGGACCTCGATGGCAGTCAGCCTATCTTCCCTGTCAGATACTAGACACACATCTGGACTTGGACACACAAACACACACATTCACAGTCCCTGTGATATTAAGCCATTGTGATGAGAGAAGGTATCAGAGTGGTTTGTTTTGCTGCCAGATCACAAATCATTGGCTGGGATTGTGGCCCAAATGTCACCCTGTTTCCTATGTAGTGCACTACTTTTGAACAGGTCCCATAGGGCTCTGGTTAACAGTAGTGCACTATACAGTACATGGATAGGGTGCCATTTAGGACACTGCTCTGTTCTCTCCTGGCAATGCAGGTGCTTTCTACTCTCCTGGGCTCTCTTCAGTTTACCTTAACTCTCTGAAGTGGCGCTGTTCTATTGTTGGAGTGTGTGTGTGTGTGTTATATCTGCGTGCTGTGTGAAGAAGGTTGGCCGTTGACTCTTCTGCTGTAATGACAGTAGCAGACTGTTTAGCTGTAGACTCTTTGTGTGTGTGTGAGGGGGGTGATGATATAACACTGTGTTGTGTGCGTGTGTATGCATGCGTGTGTGTGTACTTGCGTCTCTGTGACACTGTGTATGTTATAGCCCGCTTTGATGCTCTCAGCAAAATGTTTGTTTCACAGCCAGATTAATCAGATCTTTTAGATGACAACCACTCTCTCTCTCTCTCTCTCTCTCTCTCTCTCACACACACACACACACACACACACACACACACACACACACACACACACACAGATGTTTGGTTGACGGTCCAACACGCCATGCCCAAGGCACTGGTAAAGCATAAATAATACATTGAAATAGCTGAGGAAGTCTACACGAAAACAGAAATGATTAAAATGCACCAATCAAACATTTATAACAATTTTCAGACCCAAAGTTTAGAAAGACACCGATGCAAAAATCTGGAAATTGTGTAGTTTCTGCACTGCCTCTCACAGTAATAGGCTCATGTCTGTCCTTCTTTCTTAACAGAATTAACAAACCCCTAACTGCAGAAACAACAGGGACTTGTTAGACCCTCAATACACACCACAACACTGCCATTATGGGTGAGTGAGTCTGACATCTACCATGATGTTTACTGTCTGCTGTGCAGCTTTGTTGAGATCCAAAGTCATTGAATATACGTCAATCATCCAGCGACGAGGTCCTAACAAACACGAGTGGCCACTTCTCTGAGGTTTCAACAACGAGTCAGCAACCACAATGAGTTGTATCGTAATACTCGAGTGCTGTAGGAAAACAAACATGTTTGCGATTGCCTCATACAGTAAAGCAACATTTTAAACAACCTTTCTCTTGCCATTGTTTTATTTCATTTTTATTTAACGAGAGAAGTCACATTGAGATTTACGTCACTTTTTCATGTTTTTCAAGAAATAAAGAAGAAAAAAAAATATTTCTGTATATATTGCATTCTAAAACGGAAATGTTTAACTTGGTTAGCCGTATCTTTTTATTACATTTTCTGGTTGCAAGACATTCATTTGTGGGTTTAGAGAGAAAGAGAGTGCACCTCTCTATAGGTACACACATAGCTTTACAACTTTAGCTCATCTCTTGGCAGTCGTACTGAAGACTTCATCACTGACCTCAACCCAGAGTCTCTCAGAGCGTTCACAGTCAGCCCAACGACACCCCTATCAGATCATAGCAAAATCACAGGTCTACTTGAACAGAGCAATACTCAATCATAAGGCATCAAAGCAAAAGGAACTGAATACAATTAAGACATGTTATAGATGAACAGAAAGTAGTGTGGAAACTTCCTGGAGAAAACGTTTCACTGTAATAGTGAAGGTGTAACCTTGGCAGTAGAAATCTAAACAGTATATTTGACCTCAGCTTCACTCTCATATCTAAACATTTCAAGCAGAAAACCTAAGAAAATTAACAACAATGACAAACGGTTTGATGAAGAATGCAAAAACCTAGGAAAAAAAATTAGAAACCTATCCAACCAAAAACATAGAGACCCAAAACACTTGAGCCTACGCCTTCACTATGGTGAATCACTAAAACAATACAGAAATACACTACGGAAAAAAAAGGAACAGCACGTCAGAAATCAGCTCAATGTAATTGAAGAATCCATAGAATCTAACCACTTCTGGGAAAATTGGAAAACACTAAACAAACAACAACATGAAGAGTTATCTATCCAGGATGGAGATGTATGGATAAACCACTTCTCCAATCTTTTTGGCCCTATAACAGGCCTGTGGTGTTGTCGGTATCCTAAATGAAATGATAAAATATACAGACCACAAAATCCAAATGGCTATACTCACTATTTAACATCATCCTTAGCTCTGGCCTCTTCCCCAATATTTGGAACCAAGGACTGATCACCCCAATCTACAAAAGTGGAGACAAATTTGTCCCCAATAACTACCGTGGGATATGCGTCAACAGCAACCTTGGGAAAATCCTCTGCATTATCATTAACAGCTGACTCTTACATTTCCTCAGCAAAAACAATGTACTGAGCAAATATCAAATTGGCTTTTTATCAAATTATCATACGACAGCCCACGTATTCCCCCTGCACACCCTAATTGACAAACAAACAACCCAAATAAAGGCAAAGTCTTCTCATGCTTTGTTATGAATGAGCTTTTGACTCAACTTGGCATGAAGGCCTGCTATACAGACTGATGTAAAGTGGTTTTGGGGGAAAAACATACAACATTATATGTACATAAACAAATGTGCGGTTAAAATTGGCAAAAACGTACACATTTCTTTCCACAGGGCCGGGGAGTGAGACAGGGATGCAGGTTAAGCCCCACACTCAACATATATTTCAACTAATTGGAGAGGGCACTAGAACAGTCTGCAACACCCAGCCTCACCTTGCTGGAAGACAAATGTCTACTGTTTGCTGATGATCTGGTGCTTCTGTCACCAACCAAGGAGAGGCTTCTGCACAGATTCTGTCAAAAATAATGGTTTTCCAAAAAGGGTCCAGTTGCCAGGACCACAAATACAAGTTCCACCTAGACATCGTTGCCCTAGAGCACACAAAAAACGATACATACCTTGGCCTAAACATCAGTGCCCCAGGTAACTTCCACAAAGCTGTGAATGATCTGAGACAATGCAGAGTGGCTTCTATGCCATCAAAAGTAACATAAAATTAGACATACTTATTAGGATCTGGCTAAAAACACTTGAACCAGTTATAGAACCCATTGCCCTTTATGCTTTTGAGGTCTGGGGTCCACTCACCAACCAATAATTCACAAAATGGGACAAACACTAAATTGAGACTCTGCATGCAGAATTTAAGCAAAAATATCCTCAGTGTACAACGTAAAACTACCAAATAATGCATGCAGAGCAGAATTAGGCCGATACCCGCTAATAATCAAAATCCAGAAAAGAGCAGTTCAATTCTACAACCACCTAAAAGGAAGCAATTCCCAAACCTTCCATAACAAATCCATCACCTACAGAGAGATGAACCTGGAGAAGAGTCCCCTAAGCAAGCTGGTCATGGAGCTCTCGTCAAAAACACAAACAGACCCCACAGAGCCCCAGGACAGCAACACATTTAGACCCAACCAAATCATTAGAAAACTAAAAGAAAAATACCTTACACACTGAACAAACTAGAATGCTATTTGGCTCTACACTGACATTACACAGTGGCAGAATACCTGAACACTGTGACTGACGAAAAATTAACAGACTCAGTTAGCATAGCCTTGCTATTGAGAAAGGCCGCCGTAAGCAGACCTGGCTCTCAAGAGAAGACAGGCTATGTGCACACTGCCCCCAAAATCAGGTGGAAACTGACTTACACAGACCCACAAAGTATTCAAAAATAAATCAAATTTTTATAAACTCCCATATCGATTGCGTGAAATACCACAGTGTCTCATCACAGCAGCAAGATTTGTGACCTGTTGTCACAAGAAAAGGGCAACCAGTGAAGAACAAACACCATTGTAAATACAACTTATAATTACATTTATTTATTTTCCTTTCGTACTTTAATTATTTGCACTTCATTACAACACTGTAAATAGACATAATATGACATTTGAAATGTCTTTATTCTATTGGAACTTTGTAATGTTTTTGTTTATTTGACTTTTGTTTATCATTTATTTGAATTGCTTGGGAAACATATGTCTACATTTTCCAATGCCAATAAAGCCCTTAAATTGAAATTGAATTGAATTAAGAGAGCGAGAGAGAAAGCGAGAGAGAGAGCGAAAGAGAGAGAGAAGTGAGAGAGAGAGAGAGAGAGAGAGAGAGAGAGAGAGAGAGAGAGAGAGAGAGAGAGAGAGAGAGAGAGAGAGAGAGAGAGAGACAGAAAGAGAGACCGATAGATAGAGAGCGAGAGACACACCACAGACTTAAAGTGATTTGTTTAATGACTCAATCTAAAAGGCTTGGTACAGTAGAGTGATCGGTCAGGCAGCAGGAGACAACGTGTGGAAACTGATGTACAAACACACACACAGCCAACACACCCACACACATAGACACACACAGCTACACTTACGCAGCAACACACACACTCAGCCACAAACACACACACACAGCCCGACAACACTCCAGCCACGGCTATGTATCATACGGTTCTTATCCACACACTGAGATACACTGTATAGGCTAGTGGCCAATACTTTAATATCTCTGGTGTCTCCCATTTATGAAATGGATGTTTGTGAAGTGGTTAAATTGATGCCTGATTGGACGAGGGATAAGCTCTTTCATGCTCTGATATTGCTAAAATTTGGAATACAAGTAGTCAGTTTTCTGCCCTACATAGACGAACAAACAGCATTAGGATATCTGAATGCATCTAGGCAATATAGACCTGTAAACAGAAAGATACAATAGGCTGTAATATCAACTATGAATATTTATGTAAGCTTAACTTTTTTTGTAGCTGATTAATAGACTACTTTCCAAGTCAAATTCTCTTTCATTCAGTAGTGTACAGCGCCTTCGGAAAATATTCAGGCCCCTTGACTTTTTCCACATTTTGTTACGTTACAGCCTTATTCTAAAATGGATTAAATACATAATAAATCATCAGAAATCTACACACAGTACCCCATAATGACAAAGTAAATACAGGTTTTTAGACATTTTTGCAAAAGTATTAATATTTTTAAACAAAATACCTTATTTACATAAGTATTCAGACCCTTTGATATGAGACTCGAAATTGAGCTCAGGTCCATCCTGTTTCCATTGATCTTCATTGAGCTGTTTTTAATACTTGATTGGAGTCCACCTGTGGTAAATTCAATTGATTGGACATGACTTGGAAAGGCACACACTTCTATATATAAGGTCCCACAGTTGACAGTGCATGTCAGAGCAAAAACCAAGCCATGAGGATATCCCTCTAGTGGTGTGGGGGCTGTGCTTTGGCAAAGTGGGTGGGGTTATATCCTACCTGTTTGGCCCTGTCCGGGGGTATCGTTGGACCGGTCCACAGTGTCTCTCGACCCCTCCTGTCTCAGCCTCCAGTAATTATGCTGCAGTAGTTTATGTGTCGGGGGGCTAGGGTCAGTCTGTTATGTCTGGAGTATTTCTCCTGTCTTATCCGGTGTCCTGTGTGAATTTAAGTATGCTCCATCAAATTCTCTCTCTTCTCTCTTCTCTCTTCTCTCGGAGGACCTGAGCCCTAGGACCATGCCTCAGGACTACCTGGCCTGATGACTCCTTGCTGTCTCCAGTCCACCTGGTCATGCTGCTGCTCCAGTTTCAACTGTTCTGCCTGCGGCTATGGAACACTGATCTGTTCACCGGACGTGCAACCATGTCCCGGACCTGCTGTTTTCGACTCTTTCTCTACAACCACTGTGATTATTGTTATTTGACCCTGCTGATCATCTCTAAACGTTTGAACAGCTTGGCCATGCACTGTCAAAATCTCCACTCGGCACAGCCAGAAGAGGACTGGCTCAGAGCCTGGTTCCTCTCTATGCTTCTTCCTAGGTTCCTGCCTTTCTAGGGAGTTTTTCCGAGCCACTGTGCTTCTACATCTGCATTGCTGGGTTTCTGTATAGCACTTTGTGACATCGGTTGATGTAAAAAGGGATTCATAAATTCATTTGTTTGATTGATTGATGAGGTCGAAGGAATTGTCTGTAGAGCTCAGAGACAGGACTGTGTCGAGGCACAGATCTGGGGAAGGGTACCAAAACATTTTTGCAGCATTGAAGGTCCCCAAGAACACAGTGGTCTCCATCATTCTTAAATGGAAAAAGTTTGGAACCACCACGACTCTTCCTAGAGCTGGCCGCCCGGCCAAACTGAGCAATCGGGGAGAAGGACCTTGGTCAGGGAACCCGACCAAGAACCCGATGGTCACTCTGCCGGAGCTCTAGAGTTCCTCTGCGGAGATGGGAGAACCTTCCAGAAGGACAACCATCTCTGCAGCACTCCACCAATCAGGCCTTTTTGGTAGAGTGGCCAGGCAAAGATGAACAGAGCAAAGTACAGAGAGATCCTTGATGAAAACCTGCTCCAGAGCTCTCAGGACCTCAGACTGGGGAGACGGTTTACCTTCCAACAGGATAACGACCCTAAGCACACAGCCAAGACAGCGTAGGATTGGGCTTCGGGACAAGTCTCTGAATATCCTTGAGTGGCCCATTCAAAGCTTGGACATAAACCTGATCGAACGTCGCTGGAGAGACCTGAAAATAGCTGTTCAGCAATGCTCCCCATCCATCCTGACAGAGCTTGAGAGGATCTGCAGAGAAGAATGGGAGAAACTTCCCCAAATACAGGTGTACCAAGCTTATAGCGTCATACCCAAGAAGACTTGAGGCTGTAATCGCTTCTAAAGGTGCTTAAACAAAGTACTGAGAAAGCGGTCTGAATACTTATGTAAATGTGATATTTAATTTGTTCATTTATAATAAACTTGCAAAAATAAATAAAAAATCTGTTTTTGCTTTGCTGTTATGTTATATTGTGTGTAGATTGATGAGGGATAATAGAAAATTATTTAATCAATTTTAGAAGAAGGCTGTAACCTAACAAAATGTGGAAGTCAAGGGGTCTGAATACTTTCCGAATGATCTGTACTAGGCGGTGTCAGAGGAAGAATCAAATAATTGTCAAAGACTCCTGTCACCCAAGTCATAGACTGTTTTCTCTGCTACCACACGGCAAGTGGTACCGGAGCGCAAAGTCTAGGTCCAAATGGCTCCTTATCAGCTTCTACCCATAAGCCATAAGACTGCTGAACAATTAATCAAATTGACACCCTCCCCCCTTGTTTTTACACTGCTGCTACTCGCTGTTTAATATCAATGCATAGTCACTTTACCCCTACCTACAGTTTTAGTAGGAAGTTTACATACATTTAGGTTGGAGTCATTAAAAGCCATTTTTCAACCACTCCACAAATTTCTTGTTAACAAACTATAGTTTTGGCAAGTCAGTTGGGACATCTACTTTCTGCATGACGCAAGTAATTTTTTCAACAATTGTTTACAGACAGATTTTTTCACTTATAATTCACTGCATCACAATTCCAGTGGGTCAGAAGTTTACATACCCTAAGTTGACTGTGCCTGTAAACAGCTTGGAAAATTCCAGAAAATGATATAATGGCTTTAGAAGCTTCTGAATTTGAGTCAATTGGAGGTGCACCTGTGGATGTATTTCAAGGCCTACCTTCAAACTAAGTGCCTCTTTGCTAGTACGCAAGTATAAACACCAGGGGACCACGCAGCCATCATACCGCTCAGGAAGGAGATGCATTCTGTCTCCTAGAGATGAAAATACAACAAAAAAAAAATCCCAGAACAACAGCAAAGGACCTTATGAAGAGGCTGAAGGAAACAGGTGCGAAAGTATCTATATCCACAGTAAAACGACATAACCTGAACGGCCGCTCAGCTAGGAAAAAGCCACTGCTCCAAAACCACCATAAAAATGCCAGACTACAGTTTGCAACTGCACATGGGGACAAAGAGACTTTTTGGAGAAATGTCCTCTGGTCTGATGAAACAAAAATAGAACTGTTTGGCAATAATGACTATTGTTATGTTTGGAGGAAAAAGGGGGAGGCTTGCAAGCCGAAGGACACCATCCCAACCGCAAAGTGACACGAGCTTACTAGACAAGCTAAAAAACTTCTATGCTCGCTTCGAGGCAAGTAACACTGAAACATGCATGAGAGCATCAACTGTTCCGGATGACTGTGTGATCACGCTCTCCGCAGCTGATGTGAGTAAGACCTTTAAACAGGTCAACATTCAAAAGGCTGCTGGGCCAGACGGATTACCAGGACGTGTACTCCGAGCATGCGCTGACCAACAATTTTCAACCTCTCCCTGTCCGACTCTGTAACACCAACATGTTTTAAGCAGACCACCATAGTCCCTTGTGCCCAAGAACACTAAGGTAACCTGCCTAAATGACTACCGACCCGTAGCACTCACGTCTGTAGCCATGAAATGCTTTGAAAGTCTGGTCATGGCTCAAACCAACACCATTATCCCAGAAACCCAAGACCCACTCCAATTTGCACACCGCACCAACAGATCCACAGTCTCTATTGCACTCCACACTGCCCTTTCCCACCTGGACAAAAGGAACACCTATGTGAGAATGCTATTCATTGACTACAGATCAGCATTCAACACCATAGAGCCCTCAAAACTCATCACAAAGCTAAGGACCCTGGGACTAAACAGCTCCCTCTGCAACTGGATCCTAGACTTCCTGACAGTCTCTATTGCACTTCACACTGCCCTTTCCCACCTGGACAAAAGGAACACCTATGTGAGAATGCTATTCATTGACTACAGATCAGCATTCAACACCATAGAGCCCTCAAAACTCATCACAAAGCTAAGGACCCTGGGACTAAACAGCTCCCTCTGCAACTGGATCCTAGACTTCCTGACGGGCCTCCCCCAGGTGGTAAGGGTAGTTAACAACTTAATCCGCCACGCTGATCCTCAACACGGGGGCCCCTCAGGGGTGCGTGCTCAGTCCCCTCCTGTACAGGCATGACTTCATTAAGTTTTTTGATGACATAACAGTGGAAGGCCTGATCACCAACAACAATGAGACAGCCTATAGGGAGAAGGTCAGAGACCTGACCATGTGGAGCAAGGACAACAACCTCTCCTTCAACGTGATAAAGACAAAGGAGATGATTGTGGACTACAGGAAAAAGAGGACCGAGTACGCCCCCATTCTCATCGACGGGGCTGTAGTGGAGCAGGTTGAGAGCTTCAAGTTCCTTGGCGTCCACATCAACAACAAACTAACATGGTCCAAGCACACCAAGACAGTCGTGAAGAGGGCACGACAAAACCTATTCCCCCTCAGGAGACTGAAAATATTTGGCATGGGTCCTCAGATTCTCAAAAGCACCATTGAGAGCATCCTGACTGGTTGCATCACTGCCTGGTATGGCAACTGCTTGGCCTCCGACTGCAAGGCACTACAGAGGGTAGTGCGTATGGCCCAGTACATCACCGGGGCCAAGCTTCCTGCCATTCAGGACCTCTATACCAGGCGGTGTCAGAGGAAGGCCCTAAACGTCGTCAAATACTCCAGCCACCCTAGTCATAGACTGTTCTCTCTGCTACCGCACGGCAAGCGGTACCAGAGCACCAAGTCTAGGTCCAAGAAGCTTCTAAACAGCTTCTACCCCCAAGCCATAAGACTCCTGAACAGCTAATCAAATGGCTACCCAGACTATTTGCTTGTGCTTCTAGTTCCGACAGTGCAGCAATATCTACCAAGTAATCTAACAATTCCACAACAACTACCCAATACACAAATCTGAGTAAAGGAATGTAATAAGAATATATACATATAAATATATGGAGGAGCAATGACAGAGCGGCATAGGCAAGATGCAATAGATGGTATAAAATACAGTATATACATATGAGATGAGTAATGTAAGATATGTAAACATTATTAAAGTGACTAGTGATCCATTTCTCAAAGTGGCAAATGATTTCAAGTCTGTATGTAGGCAGCAGCCTCTCTGTGTTAGTGATGGCTGTTTAACAGTCTGATGGCCTTGAGATAGAAGCTGTTTTTCATTCTCTCGGTCCCAGCTTTGATGCACCTGTACTGACCTCACCTTCTGGATGGTAACGGGGTGAACAGGCAGTGGCTTGGGTGGTTGTTGCCTTGATGATCTTTTTGGCTTTCCTGTGACATCGGGTGCTGTAGGTGTCCTGGAGGGCAGGTAGTTTGCCCCCGGTTATGTGTTGTGCAGACCGCACCACCCTCTGGAGAGCCTTGCGGTTGTGGGCAGTGCAGTTGCCGCACCAGGTGGTGATACAGCCGACAGGATGCTCTCAATTGTGCATCTGTAAAAGTTTGTGAGGGTTTTAGGTGACAAGACAAATGTCTTCATCCTCCTGAAGTTGAAGAGGTGCTGTTGAGCCTTCTGCACCACACTTTCTGTGTTGGTGGACCATTTCAGTTTGTCTGTGATGTGTACGCCAAGGACCTTAAAACTTTCTACCCTCTCTACTGCTGTCCCGTCTATGTGGATAGGGGTGTGCTCCCTCTGCGGTTTCCTGAAGTTCATGGAAGGTGGCACAAGAAACATGGAACATGGAAAGTGGAACAAGAAACATGATACATGGAAGGTGGAACATGGAAGGTGAAACAAGAAACTTTGAACATAGAAGGTGGAACAAGTTTCCATTTGTTACAGTTATGTAAGGCTGTCATGGAGGCCGCAAGTGAAATTCTGTGGGTAGTATACAGCCTATCAACATGATCTTAAGACCTACCATATTAATAATGATAATTATAAGTCACTGACACAGGACCTGTCACATACACACACACTTTGAGATCATCTTATTTAACTAAGAACAGTCTTTAATCTTAATGAGTAAAAAAGTTGAACATAAATTTGATAATCGCACAAATTAGATATATTCCCTTTTCAAAGCTGTCATGCCGAAAGCACCAATCAGAGGAACTACACAGAGAGGGAGGGTGGTGGGGGCAGAGAGAGAGAGAGAGAGAGAGAGAGAGAGAGAGAGAGAGAGAGAGGGAGGAGCGGGAGAGAATAAGATCGAGGGGGAGAGAGGGCGGAGGGGGAGAAAGAGAGAAAGATAGAGGGAGAAGGGGGAGAAAGAGAGAGTAAGCGAGAAGGAGGAGGGGAGAGAGAGTAAGATAGAGGGGGAGAGAGGGAGGGGGAGAGAGGGAGGGGGAGAGAGAGAGGGAGGAGGGGGAGAGAGAGAGTAAGCGAGAGGGAGGAGAGAGAGTAAGATAGAGGGGAAGAGAGGGAGGAGGGGGAGAAAGAGCGCAAGCTAGAGGGAGAAGGGGAGAGAGAGAGTAAGAGTAAGAGAGGGAGGAGGGGGAGAGAGAGTAAGATTGAGGGAGGAGGGGCGAGAGAGTAAGATGGAGGGAGGAGGGGAGAGAGAGAGAGGGAGGGAGGTGGGAGAGAGTAAGATAGAGGGAGGGGAGAGATAGAGATAAATAGGCACAGAGAGATGGAGGAGGGGGGAAGTAAGATAGAGGGAGGAGGGGAGAGCGAGATAGATAAATAGGGACAGAGAGAGGGATTTTGGACAAAATGACCTGAATGGGCTTTTACTACCAAGGACTATCAAGAACAAACATCTAACAAACCAAACATCTAACAAACCAAAAGCTGCAGAAGAAACACAGCGGAACCTGGAAATACCATCCAACACAAAACTGAGTGAGCAACGTTCAGTCTGAACCTACTAGGCTAAAAGTAAAAGACAATCATCTCTAGGTAATCTTATCATATAAATCTTAAGCTAGGATAGAAACTGACCTGATCAATTAGCACTGAAGTGTGAAGTGAGAGGCGTGAAACTCTTGAGCCTAACAATGGCAGGAGAGTACCACAGCCCCCCCACCCCCTGAAATGTAGAGGCCTTTGAAGTTTATCCCTGTCCAGAGGTCATTACAATACAGTACCCCATGGAAATTTAAAATAACACCGCAAGGAATAAGTAAAAAAAATAAAGCCCCTCAAGGGCAATCCAAAGACATTATTTGCTGACTGCTACAAAAAGGGGAACGCTTTAATTTCCCACACAGACCATCCCCTGGCATGGCACAGTGCTATAAGAGCACACTACCCATATGTCAAGAGAGAGGGTATTGGCCCAAGGTGGAAACTCAGAATACTAGACAATGAAGAAATGTAAACAACCTCTGTCAACGTGTATAAGTCTGGGACAGTAATGGTGCAGGGAATCCTCATGCAGTTCCAGCAGGACTTTACAGGATCAATGAGAGAGCACAACAGGAAAATATCTCTCTCTGTGACGACTCCCCCATCCTGAGTGAGTCTGATCACACCTCTTCAAACTCCTGTAGTCACCCCCCCCAGTACTGAACACACCCAGGTTCCACAACTGCACCACTCCTCCATTATTGAGAGGGATAAATTCACAGAGCTGGAGAGAGACATGGTGGAACTCAGAGATATACTCCACACAATCCAGACAGGACAGGAGAGAGACATGGTAGAGCTCAGAGAGCTAGTCCACACAATACAAACAGAACAGACCAGCACAACAACATACCCCCCAACAAGACCCAGAGGGCAGAAGGTGGAGATGGACAGCTGTCTGTATTGAGAGCTGGCTGCTCTACAACTGAGGTGAGAGAGGCACACATCACACTAAATTAAGAGGTAAGGAAGCTGAGGTGTGACAGAGAGCAGGACACTCCCCCAGAGAAGCCATCAGAACAGCCCACCCCAGACCCGGACCCCAACACAACAATGGGACCGACAACACAGGACCCACCAACCCATCAGACCCCACCCCTCCTTTCAGCCCCCGTCAGCTCCCCTGATTGCTCTCTTGATAACCCCCACACATCCACTGAGGACACACAAAAGCCAGAGATTGTGCTCCTCATTGACTCAAATGGCAAACACATTCAAGAGAAAAAACTTTTTCACAAACACAAAGTGGCTAAGCTCTGGTGCCCAAACACTAGGCATGCCCTGGAGCTATTCACACAGGCACAAATGACCTGAGGGTCCAGCAGGAAAAGGTGGCCACAGCACTCAAGGGAGTGATTGAAAAAGCTCCTTACATTTTCCCCAACGCACACCCTGCTACCACAAAAATACTTTCACCCTGCCACCATACAGCGGGTGAATGCAAGCATTTTTCGAGACTGTGCCTCAAAACCTAATGTCTACCTGGCCCACCACTCCACCATAGACTTGAACAGCCTTTACGACTAGGTCCACCTCTACAAGGCAGCAATCCCAACTTTTGCCAGGACCCTGAAGGACGTCACCCTCAACCGTAGCCCCAGCACCTCACACAGGACCAACAGAGTAACGGACACCGAACCCAGACCAGCGAGAAAACCTCCCAGACCTGCAAGACCCCCTCCTGAAGGACCTGCACTGAGAGAACCCATGCCAAGAGGACCTATACCCAGACCACAGCATCACCAGCCACACCCCAACCAGCTAATACCTCCCCAAGCAAACCCTGGCCACACTCTATACAGGCCCCACCATATCAGACGTATGCCCCTTCTGCCAACCCCATGCCCCCTGCCCACTGCCCCTGCAGCAAGGACCTCAACATGACAGCAGGACATATGCCCAGGCTGTGAGCAGAGCAACAGGCCCAACCCTCACTATTACACCCGCCCAAGCCCCATCCTGCGACCTAAGAGGTGTGTATCAGATGCTCAACATGCTCTGCTCACACCTACTGTGATGATCCGGGCCTAAACCACACAAAAACAACACTAGACACTAAGGAACACAAAGCTTTTACTATGTCATTTGGCCTAAAGAGCAGGAACCCAGACTTCATCAACGACATTTGAAATACAGACATTGTCATCCTACAAGAAACATGGTATAAACACTGGTTGCCCTCTAGGTTACAGAGAGCTGGTAGTCCCATGCACCAAACTACCAGGTGTGAAACAGGGAAGGGACTCAGGGGGTATGTTAATTTGATATAGAGCAGACCTAACCCACTCTATTAAATTAAATCAAAACAGGAACATTTTACATCTGGCTAGAAATTTAAAGGGAAATTATCTCAACATATAAAAATGTCCTCCTGTGTGCTACCTATATCCCCCCAGGCAGGGTAGCCTAGTGGTTAGAGCGTTGGACTAATAACCAAAAGGTTGCAAGTCCAAATCCCCGAGCTGACAAGGTACATATCTGTCGTTCTGCCCCTGAACAGGCAGTTAACCCACTGTTCCTAGGCCGTCATTGAAAATAAGAATTTGTTCTTAACTGACTTGCCTAGTAAAAGGTAAAAAAAAAATCCCCATACTTTAATATAGACAGCTTCTCCATCCTAGAGGGAGAGATCAACCATTTTCAGGCCCAGGGCCATGTACTAGTCTGTGGCGACCTAACTGCCATAACTAGACAACAACCTGACACTATCAACACACAGGGGGACAAACACATACCTGGAGGTGACAGCATTCCCTCCCCAATATGCCCCCCTAGACACAACTACAACAACATAACCAACAAAAATGGGTCACAACTCCTGCAGCTCTGTCACACGCTGGGTATGTACATAGTCAATGGTAGGCTTCGAGGGGGTGCCAATGGTAGTTACACCTACAGCTCATCTCCTGGCAGTAGTACTGTAGACTACTTTATTGCTGACCTCAACCCAGTCTCTCAGAGCGTTCACAGTAATCCACTCACACCCCTATCAGATCACAGCAAAATCACAGTCTACTTGAACAGAGCAATACTCAATCATGAGGCATCAAAGCCAAAAGAACTGAATAATATTAAGAAATGCTTTAGATGGAAGGAAAGTGTGGAAACTTTCCAAAAAACTATTAGGGAACATCAAATTCAATCCCTTATAGACAGTAGTGAAGGTATAAACTTCGCAATAGAAAACCTAAACAGTATATTTGACCTCTCAGCTTCCATATCAATTCAAAAAAATTCAAGCAGACAACCTAAGAAAATTAACAACAACGACAAATGGTTTGATCAAGAATGTAAAAACCTAACAAAGAAATAGAGAAACCTATCCAACCCAAAACATAGAGACCCAGAAAACCTGAGTCTACGCCTTCACTATGGTGAATCACTAAAACAATACAGAAATACACTACGGAAAAAGAAGGAACAGTACGTCAGAAATCAGCTCAATGTAATTGAAGAATCCATAGAATCTAACCACTTCTGGGAAAATTGGAAAACAAACAACACAAAGAGTCATCTATCCAAAACAGAGATGTATGGGTAAACCACTTCTCTAATATTTTTGGCTTTATAACAAAGAACAAACAGCAAACACATAACTCAGAAAAAAAAGAAACGTCCTCACTGTCAAATGCGTTTATTTTCAGCAAACTTAACATGTATAAATATTTGTATGAACATAACAAGATTCAACAACTGAGACATAAACTGAACAAGTTCCACAGACATGTGACTAACAGAAATGGAATAATGTGTCCCTGAACAAAAGGGGGGTATCTGGTGTGGCCACCAGCTGTATTAAGTACTGCAGTGCATCTCCATTTCTGGGAGATGCACTCCATCCTGTACCTGTCCCGCAGGTGTGATGTTCAGATGTACCGATCCTGTGCAGGTGTTGTTACACGTGGTCTGCCACTGCGAGGACGATCAGCTGTCCGTCCTGTCTCCTTGTAGCGCTGTCTTAGGTGTCTCACAGTACGGATATTGAAATGCATGTTCACGCAGATGAGCAGGGACCCTGGGCATCTTTCTTTTGGTGTTTTTCTGAGTCAGAGAAACCTTTTACAATGAAGATCTGTGAAGTTATTTGGATTTTTACGAATTATCTTTGAAAGACAGGGTCCTGAAAACCGCAGACTCATACATTTCCTCAGTGAAAAACATGTACTGAGGAAATGTCAAATTCAATTTTTACGAAATTACCGTATGACAGACCAGGTATACACCCTGCACACCCTAATTGACAAACAAACAAAACAAAACAAAGAAAAATTCTTCCCATGCTTTGCTGATTTCAAAAACGCTTTTGACTCAATTTGGCATGAGGGTCTGCTATACAAATTGAAATTGCAGTGTTGGAGGAAAAACATAGCACATTATAAAATCCATGCACACAAACAACAAGTGTGCAGTTAAAATTGGCAAACAACACACACATTTATTTTCACAGGGCCGTGGAGTGAGACAGTGATGCAGCTTAAGCACCACCCTCTTCAACATATATATCAACGAATTAGCAAGGGCACTAGAACAGTCTGCAGCACCCGGCCTCACCCTACTAGAGTCTAAAATCAAATGTCTACTGTTTGCTGCACCTAGATCTTTTGCACAGACTCTGCCAGACCTGGGCCCTGACAATAAATCTCAGTAAGACACAAATAACGGTGTTCCAAAAAAGGTCTAGCCGCCAGGACCACAAATACAAATTCCGTCTAGACACTGTTGCCCTAGAGCACACAAAAAACGATACATACCTCGGCCTAAACATCAGCGTCATAGGTAACTTCCACAAAACTGTGAAGGATCTGAGAGACAAGGCAAAAAGGGCCTTCTACGCCATCAAAAGGAACATGCAATTTGACCTACCAATTAGAATCTGGCTTAAAATACTTGAAATAGTTATAGAACCAATTGCCCTTTATGGATGTGGAGTCTGGGGTCCAGTCACCAATCAAGAATTCACAAAATGGGACAAACACCAAATTGATTTGTGACCTGTTGCCACAAGAAAAGGGCAACTATTGAAGAACATTGTAAATAGAACCCATGTTCATGTTGATTTATTTTCCCTTTTGTACATTAACTATTTGCACATCGTTACAACACTGTATATAGACATAATATGACATTTGAAATGCCTCTATTCCTTTGGAACTTCTGTGAGTGTAATGTTTACTGTAAATTTTTTATTGTTTATTTCACATTTGTTTATTATCTATTTCACTTGATTTTGCAATGTAAACATATGTTTATCATGCCAATAAAGCCCTTTGAATTGAATTGAAATAGGGCCAGAGAAAGGGAGGAGGTGAAGAGAGAGTAAGAGAGAGAGAGAGACAAAGAGAAAGAAAGAGAGGTACTAGTCGAACTCAAACATAACAATCTCTCCTCCTCTGTGAAGTGACGGCAGACCAACATGCCAACTGTAGAAACACAGCTCTGGAAATGAGACGTGACATAAAATCCCAAGTTGTATTAATTACTGGCAAATGAGGCACAGTCAGGTTCCCAGGGGTGATGGCAAAAAAACTATAATTAGTTCTCTCTCTCTCTCCAGCTCTCTCTCTCCAGCTATCTATCTCTCTCCAGCTCTCTCGTTCTCTATCTCTTTCTTTCATTATCTCTCTCTCATACCCACCCAGGGGTCTAGTGCAGCTCTGGATCCACTGATCACTCTACTCTATATATGCTGTATGTATTATCTCTGTAGTTACATTATTATACACCTCCTCGTCTATCAGACAGGGGATTAAAAACGTAATCTAGCGGTCCCCAGCCACATACTTGTCAATTGAAGTCGGAGAGCAATTACTACATGAGAACCTCCATCTATACAGATTAGCCTATATGTGTTTGACTCATTTCAACTACTCTAAGTTGACTATGAATCAATGGGAAGAGTAGAACATGAATAAAGATTTTAAAGGGTAGAAGATACTGTTGAGACAGTTCAAGGGTAGAAGATACTATTGAAACAGTTCAAGGGTAGAAGATCCTGTTGAAACAGTTCAAGGGTAGAAGATCCTGTTGAAACAGTTCAAGGGTAGAAGATACTGTTGAAACAGTTATTAAAGGGTAGAGTATCTTCTACCCTTGAACTGTTTCAACAGGATCTTCTACCCTTTAACCACTTCTTTATAATGGTCTTAAATCTGCTCCGAGGCATAGACAAAGCCTTTAAATATCTTTATATCCATCCCCTGACTTGTGCCTTTCCACAACTTTAGTGGATTATGTGCTTTGAATTGCACTACTAAGCGGTGGAGTCCTCTGTGAACAACTGCTTTTATTCTGAACTAATTAGTCACTACAATTGATCACAGATGGAAGCCAATTAGCTCGATTTGTGATCTGGAAGGTGGCTGGTTATACCTCAGCAAGTTTGGAATTCTAAGGGGGGGTCACTTATCCAAACAGGGTATTTTACTGTTTTACTTTTAATACATTTTCAGTTATTAGAAACAAAACAAAAAAGCTGGAAAAAGTCACATTTTCTGTTTTCATTTCAGAGTGTAAGGCAAAAAAAGGCGAACACTTTGAAAGGGGTGGTGACTTTCTATTCCCACTGTAAAACCTATAGGCCTATAAGCCTGTATGACATGTACACTACAGAATGTATAGGATCGTGTACATGTGTTGACTCCAACATCCCCATACATCAAAAGGTTGATTACTCAGTAACCACACACATGAATACTCCAGTATCAACAAACACAGATGCTGCACTGCTTTCCTCTCCAGCGTTGCTTTGCATAATGCTGTTGCACTTCTGTGTTAGTATTATAATGGGATTGTCTGGAAGGGAATTATCATGCTAGTCTGTCTATGTTTGACTTTAGCCAACTTGTAGTTGTCTCTTTCTGTCTCTGTCTGTCTCTATATGTCTCTGACACTATATATCTCTGACTCTCTGTCTCTACATGTCTCTCTCTGTCGCTATATGTCTCTGTCTCTATATGTCTCTGTCTCTGACGCTACATGTCTCTGTCTCTATTTGTCTCTGTTTCTATATGTCTCTGTCTCTATCTGTCTCTGTCTCTATATGTCTCTGTCTCTGACGCTACATGTCTCTCTCTGACGCTACTTGTCTCTCTCTGACGCTACATGTCTCTCTCTGACGCTACATGTCTCTCTCTGACGCTACTTGTCTCTCTCTGACGCTACTTGTCTCTCTCTGACGCTACTTGTCTCTCTCTGACGCTACTTGTCTCTGTCTCTGACGCTACATGTCTCTCTCTGTCGCTATATGTCTCTGTCTCTATATGTCTCTGTCTCTGACGCTACATGTCTCTCTCTGACGCTACATGTCTCTCTCTGACGCTACATGTCTCTCTCTGACGCTACTTGTCTCTCTCTGACGCTACTTGTCTCTCTCTGACGCTACTTGTCTCTCTCTGACGCTACTTGTCTATCTCTGACGCTACTTGTCTCTCTCTGACGCTACTTGTCTCTCGCTGATGCTACTTGTCTCTCTCTGACGCTACTTGTCTCTCTCTGTCGCTATATGTCTCTGTCTCTATATGTCTCTGTCTCTGACGCTACATGTCTCTCTCTGACGCTACTTGTCTCTCTCTGACGCTACTTGTCTCTCTCTGACGCTACATGTCTCTCTCTGACGCTACATGTCTCTCTCTGAAGATACTTGTCTCTCTCTGACGCTAATTGTCTCTCTCTGACGCTACATGTCTCTCTCTGGCTACTTGTCTCTCTCTGACGCCTTCTTGTCTCTCTCTGTCGCTATATGTCTCTGTCTCTATATGTCTCTGTCTCTGACGCTACATGTCTCTCTCTGACGCTACTTGTCTCTCTCTGACGCTACTTGTCTCTCTCTGACGCTACATGTCTCTCTCTGACGCTACATGTCTCTCTCTGAAGATACTTGTCTCTCTCTGACGCTACTTGTCTCTCTCTGACGCTACAAGTCTCTCTCTGACGCTACTTGTCTCTCTCTGACGCTACATGTCTCTCTCTGTCGCTATATGTCTCTGTCTCTGTCTCTATATGTCTCTGTCTCTGACGCTACATGTCTCTCTCTGACGCAACTTGTCTCTCTATGACGCTACTTGTCTCTCTCTGATGCTACATGTCTCTCTCCGACGCTACTTGTCTCTCTCTGACGCTACTTGTCTCTCTCTGACGCTACATGTCTCTCTCTGACGCTACTTGTCTCTCTCTGACGCTACATGTCTCTCTCTGACGCTACTTGTCTGAGTCTCTGACGCTACATGTCTCTCTCTGAGGCTACTTGTCTCTCTCTGACGCTACTTGTCTCTGACGCTACTTGTCTCTCTCTGACGCTACATGTCTCTCTCTGACGCTACTTGTCTCTCTCTGACGCTACTTGTCTCTCTCTGACGCTACATGTCTCTCTCTGACGCTACTTGTCTCTCTCTGACGCTACTTGTCTGAGTCTCTGACGCTACATGTCTCTCTCTGACGCTACATGTCTCTCTCTGACGCTACTTGTCTCTCTCTGACGCTACTTGTCTCTCTCTGACGCTACTTGTCTCTCTCTGACGCTACATGTCTCTCTCTGACGCTACATGTCTCTCTCTGACGCTACTTGTCTCTCTCTGACGCTACATGTCTCTCTCTGACGCTACATGTCTCTCTCTGACGCTATATGTCTCTCTCTGTCGCTATATGTCTCTCTCTGTCGCTATATGTCTCTGTCTCTATATGTCTCTGTCTCTGACGCTACTTGTCTCTCTCTGTCGCTATATGTCTCTCTCTGTCGCTATATGTCTCTGTCTCTATATGTCTCTGTCTCTGACGCTACTTGTCTCTCTCTGACGCTACTTGTCTCTCTCTGACGCTACATGTCTCTCTCTGTCACTATCTGTCTCTGTCTCTATATGTCTCTGTCTCTGACGCTACTTGTCTTTCTCTGACGCTACTTGTCTCTCTCTGACGCTACATGTCTCTGTCTGTCTCTATATGTCTCTGTCTCTGACGCTACATGTCTCTGTCTGTCTGTGTCTCTATTTGTCTCTGACTTTATACGTCTCTGACTCTATATGTCTCTCTCTGTCTCTATCTGTCTCGGTCTCTATCTGTCTCTGACTTTATACGTCTCTGACTCTATATGTCTCTCTCTGTCTATCTGTCTCGGTCTCTATCTGTCTCGGTCTCTATCTGTCTCTGACTTTATACGTCTCTGACTCTATATGTCTCCATATGTTTCTGTCTCTATCTGTCTCTATACATCTCTGACAATATGTCTCTAACTCTATATGTCTCTATATGTCTCTGACTCTATCTGTCTCTATATGTTTCTGTCTCTATCTGTCTCTATATGTCTCTGACTCTATCTGTATCTGTCTCTATCTGTATCTGTCTCTATCTGTATCTGTCTCTATCTGTCTCTATATGTCTCTGACTCTATCTGTATCTGTCTCTATATGTTTCTGTCTCTATCTGGCTCTATATGTCTCTGACTCTATATGTTTCTGTCTCTATCTGTCTCTATATGTCTCTATATGTTTCTGTCTCTATCTGTCTCTATATGTTTCTGTCTCTATCTGTCTCTATACATCTCTGACTCTATATGTCTCTAACTCTATATGTCTCTATATGTTTCTGTCTCTATCTGTCTCTATATGTCTCTGACTCTATCTGTATCTGTCTCTATACGTCTGACTCTATATGTCTCTAACTCTATATGTCTCTATATATTTCTGTCTCTATCTGTCTCTATATGTCTCTGACTCTATCTGTATCTGTCTCTATACGTCTGACTCTATATGTCTCTAACTCTATATGTCTCTATATGTTTCTGACTCTATCTGTATCTGTCTCTATATGTTTCTGTCTCTATATGTCTCTAACTCTATATGTCTCTATATGTCTCTGACTCTATATGTCTCTATATGTTTCTATCTGTATCTGTCTCTATATGTTTCTGTCTCTATATGTCTCTATATGTTTCTGTCTCTATATGTCTCTATATGTCTCTGTCTCTATATGTCTCTATATGTTTCTGTCTCTATATGTCTCTATATGTTTCTGTCTCTATCTGTCTCTATACGTCTGACTCTATATGTCTCTAACTCTATATGTCTCTATATGTCTCTGACTCTATCTGTATCTGTCTCTATCTGTATCTGTCTCTATCTGTATCTGTCTCTATCTGTCTCTATATGTCTCTGACTCTATCTGTATCTGTCTCTATATGTTTCTGTCTCTATCTGTCTCTATATGTCTCTGACTCTATATGTTTCTGTCTCTATCTGTCTCTATATGTCTCTGTCTCTATCTGTCTCTATACATCTCTGACTCTATATGTCTCTATCTCTATATGTCTCTATATGTTTCTGTCTCTATCTGTCTCTATATGTCTCTGACTCTATCTCTATCTGTCTCTATACGTCTGACTCTATATGTCTCTAACTCTATATGTCTCTATACGTCTGACTCTATATGTCTCTATATGTTTCTGTCTCTATCTGTCTCTATATGTCTCTGACTCCATCTGTATCTGTCTCTATATGTCTGACTCTATATGTCTCTAACTCTATATGTCTCTATATGTTTCTGTCTCTATCTGTCTCTATATGTCTCTGACTCTATCTGTATCTGTCTCTATACGTCTGACTCTATATGTCTCTAACTCTATATGTCTCTATATGTCTCTGACTCTATCTGTATCTGTCTCTATATGTTTCTGTCTCTATATGTCTCTAACTCTATATGTCTCTGACTCTATCTGTATCTGTCTCTATATGTTTCTGTCTCTATATGTCTCTAACTCTATATGTCTCTATATGTCTCTGACTCTATATGTCTCTATATGTTTCTATCTGTATCTGTCTCTATATGTCTCTAACTCTATATGTCTCTATGTGTTTCTGACTCTATCTGTATCTGTCTCTATATGTTTCTGTCTCTATATGTCTCTAACTCTATATGTCTCTGACTCTATCTGTATCTGTCTCTATATGTTTCTGTCTCTATATGTCTCTAACTCTATATGTCTCTATATGTCTCTGACTCTATATGTCTCTATATGTTTCTATCTGTATCTGTCTCTATATGTTTCTGTCTCTATATGACTCTATATGTCTCTGTCTCTATATGTCTCTGTCTGGCTCTATATGTCTCTGTCTCTATCTGTCTCTTCCTCTATCTGTCTCTGTCTGTCTCTATATGTCTCTGTCTCTATATGTCTCTGACTGTGTCTCTATCTGGCTGTGTCTCTGTGGCTGTCTCTGTGTCTTTCTCTATGTCTGTCTGTATCTGTCTGTCTCTGTCTCTTTATCTGTCTCTTTATCTGTCTCTGTCTCTATATGTCTCTGTCTGGCTCTATCTGGCTCTGTCTGGCTCTATCTGTCTCTGTCTCTATCTGTCTCTGTCTGTCTCTATATGTCTCTGTCTCTATATGTCTCTGTCTGGCTCTATATGTCTCTGTCTCTATCTGTCTCTTCCTCTATCTGTCTCTGTCTGTCTCTGTATGTCTCTGTCTCTATATGTCTCTGACTGTGTCTCTATCTGGCTGTGTCTCTGTGGCTGTCTCTGTGTCTTTCTCTATGTCTGTCTGTATCTGTCTGTCTCTGTCTCTTTATCTGTCTCTTTATCTGTCTCTGACTCTGTGTCTCTGTCTCTATTTCTCTCTCTCGGTCGCTCTCTTGCCAATGCATCAATGTAGGTATCCTTGATGGTGAGTGCAGAGACAGTCCTGTGCACAGGTTAAATTGATTCTTTCTGTGAGCCTCGGTATGCAGGCCTCGAGCCACACAGAGAAAATCAATTCATATCACCCTGGGCCATGCATCCATTATTACTAACGCAATGGAATGTCTGCAAGACCTACCCTAGCTACCTCTCTGTTGTCTCATCTATCCATCTCTCCCTCTCTTTATCCCTCCCTCTCTCTCTTTCTGCAACCTCCACTCTTCCCTAAAGATCTTTCCAATCGTCTGCCTTCGTTTGTCTCCAGGTACACAGAATGTTATCTGTGTACCCGTCATGGTCCGTCTCTCTGTCCATCCCACCCTCTGTCCCTCCGTCCCTTTCCTCATTATGCGTGCTATCTGCACACCTGCACAAATATTGACTCTTATTTGTATGAACACATCACCACACTATTCTATTCTGTCCACGTCTCTATGTTTAGCATGCATATGAACTCACATTGTCTTATTTACCCTTTGCCCTGGAACATTCTGCAGACAGGCTCAGTTACTGTGCTCTACATTCCTTTTAATAATAATCAGTGACTAAAGAACAATAAACTTGGCATAGGATCCTGGATCAATTAGCTTTTTCACATAGAGGTCAGAGCAGAATATATACATAGCAGATAACTATCAAAACACTTCTACCTGATTCATCCCTGTGGTGTTACTATGGCAATATCATGACATGTCTCAGAACAGGTGCAACTATAAATAATTTGTCATTAGACACACATAAGCTATTTCTCCCCATCCTCTATGAATATGAACGGTTTGGAGCAGGGATCTCCAACAGGGCGATCGCCAGGTCCCAGTAGCTACCAGCCCACATATGAGTAGCTCCCCAAACAATTCTGAAAGTACATCAATTGTTCATGTTTTCCACCACGAACTGTCGTAAACAAATCTCACAAGTATCAGACGCCCCAAGCTCCGAGCTACTATCTAATCAACGTAACATTGACATTATCCCACCCCTGGCCTCTGGCCTAACACAATATCTTCCAATTAATTTCCAGCTGTATTTCCCCTGTCTGTCTGATTGGTGCGCGCATTTATCTATCACTCAGTATGTCGCCAGTTGATGTAATAAACATATTGTGGGTTGACAAATACTTTCCCTAAAACCTTATTAACTGCAAAGTAAGCTTACTGGCGGAAGTATATCATGAGTAAGTACAGTGCATTCGGAAAGTATTCAGACCTCTTGACTTTTTCCACATTTTGTTACATTACAGCCTTAATCTAAAATAGATTTTAAAAAATCATTAATCTACACACAATACCCCATAAAGACAAAGCGAAAACAGATTTTCAGAATTTTGGGCAAAACTAAAAAAATACTAAAACAGAAATACTTTATTTACGTAAGTATTCAGACCCTTTGCTATGAGACTCAAAATTGAGCTCAGGTGCATCCTGTTTCCATTGATCATCCTTGAGATGTTTCTACAACTTGATTGGAGTTCACCTGTGGTAAATTCAATTGATTGGACATGATTTGGAAAGGCACACACCTGTCTATATAAGGTCCCACAGCTGACAGTGCATGTCAGAGCAAAAACCAAGCCATGAGGTCGAAGGAATTGTCTGTAGCGCTCCGACACAGAAATTTGTTGAGGCACAGATCTGGGGAAGGGTACCAAAATATTTCTGCAACATTGAAGGTCCCCAAGAACACAGTGGACTCCATCATTCTTTAAAGGAAGACGTTTGGAACCATTAAGACTCTTCCTTGAGCTGGCCATCTGGCCAAACTGAGCAATCAGGGGAGAAGTGACAGGGTCAGGGAGGTGACCAAGAACCCAATGGTCACTCTGAAAGACCTCCAGAGTTCCTCTGTGGGGATGGGAGCACCTTCCAGAAGGACAACCATCTCTGCAGCACTCCACCAATCATGCCTTTATGGAAAAGTGGCCAGACGGAAGCCAGTCCTCAGTAAATAGCACACGACTGCCCACTTGGAGTTTGCCAACAGTTACCTAAAGGTCTCTTAGACAAACAAGATTCTCTCGTCTGGCGAAACCAAGATTGAAGTCTTTGACCTGAATGTCAAGTGTCACGTCTGGAGGAAACCTGGCACCATCCTTATGGTGAAGCATGGTGGTGGCAGCATCATGCTGTGAGGATGTTTTTCAGCTGCAGGGACTGGGAGACTAGTCCGATCGAGAGAAAGATGAACGGAGCAAAGTACAGAGAGCTCCTTGATGAAAACCTGCTCCAGAGCGCTCAGGACCTCCATCCAAGACAACGCAAGAGTGGCTTCAGGACATGTCTCTAAATGTCCTTGAGTGGCCCAGCCAGAGGCTGGACATGAACCCAATCAAACATCTCTGGAGAGACCTAAAAATAGCTGTGCAGCGACGCTCCCCACCAACTTGAAAGAGCTTGAGAGGATCTGCAGAGAAGAATAGGAGAAACTCCGCAAATACAGGTGTGTCAAGCTTGTAGCATCATACCCAAGAAGACTCGAGGCTGTAATCACTGCCAAAGATGCTTCAACAAAGTACTGAGTAATGTGCTTGAATACTTATGTAAAGTTGATGAGGAAAAAAACTTTGACATAGATTCAGAACATCCAATTTCATTGTTTCTCTATGAACATAATGTAATTTTAAGAGTAAAAAATGTATAAATATAAAACCAGGAAAAATAAAACTGAGAACATAATTTGGGAAAATATAAAACATAATTTGGGAAGAAATAAAACATAATTTGGACAATCTAAAACATAATTTGGGAAAATATAAAACACAATTTGGGAAGATATAAAACATAATTTGGGAACATATAAACATAATTTCTGAAAAAAGTCACAGGGTTTTCCCCCCAAATAAACAACTTTACCTAGTTGTTTATTAACTATTATTTTACCAGGAACATTGACAGAAAACTCTTGTACACCAAGGACACAGGGAAGGGTTTCAGTGAGAGGAGAAGAGAAGAATGTGCCTATTTGAAAGCTAGAAAAAAACTCACAACATGTTCCATTTTATAAAAGTAGCTCTCATGCTTGAAAAGGTTGGAGACCACTGGTCTGGAGTTTTATACTAAAACTGTCTGGGTAGACAAATCTCATATGAAACGGTTTATGTCTGCTATCCACATTAAGTGAAACAGGGCCACTGGTCACCCCAGGCACATTTCATATTGTTTTTGTTTTGTTTATGAATCTAGAAGACGAGCATCCAGCATCGTGGAAAAATACATAGTACTGCATGCTCTCCTGTTCTATCGCACATGCAATGATGTACTATGAAAAAAAACGTTGTAAATTTGTTGAAGTAACCGCTTGTTGTTGTAGTATCATAAACTGATTAGTAAGTTTCTCTTTTAGAATCATAATCATAACACTAGAACCGCTAAAGCAGCCATATTGACTGCTCATGAATACAAACAATTATTACTTATTGCCATTTTTAAAGTCATCCCGCCTCTGTTTTTGACTTTTCCTAAAGCCTATTCCACCTCAGGACACTAAACAGATTTGGCATGGGTCCTGAGATCCTCAAAAGGTTCTACAGCTGCAACATCGAGAGCATCCTGACTGGTTGCATCACTGCCTGGTACAACAATTGCTCCGCCTCTGACCGCAAGGCACTACAGAGGGTAGTGCGTACGGCCCAGTACATCACTGGGGCTAAGCTGCCTGCCATCCAGGACCTCTACACCAGGCGGTGTCAGAGGAAGGCCCTAAAAATTGTCAAAGACCCCAGCCACCCCAGTCATAGACTGTTTTCTCTACTACCGCAAGGCAAGCTGTACCGGAGTGCCAAGTCTAGGACAAAAAGGCTTTTCAACAGTTTTTATCCCCAAGCCATAAGACTCCTGAACAGGTAATCAAATGGCTATCCGGACTTTTGCATTGTGCCCCCACTGCTGCTACTTTCTGTTTATCATATATGCATAGTCACTTTAATTATACATTCATGTACATACTACCTCAATTGGACCGACCATCCAGTGCTCCCACACAATGGCTAACCGAGCTATCTATCTGCATTGTGTCCCGCAACCCACCACCCGCCAACCCCTTTTTTACGCTACTGCTACTCTCTGTTCATCATATATGCATAGTCACTTTAACCATAACTATATGTACATATACTACCTCAATCAGCCCGACTAACCGGAAACTGTATGTAGCCTCGCTACTTTTATAGCCTCTCTACTGTATATAGCTTGTCTTTTTTTACAGTTGTTTTATTTCTTTACTTACCTATTGTTCACCTAAAACCTTTTTTTTGCACTATTGGTTAGAGCCTGTAAGTAAGCATTTCACTGTAAGGGCTACACCTGTTGTATTCAGCATTTCACTGTAAGGGCTACACCTGTTGTATTCAGCATTTCACTGTAAGGGCTACACCTGTTGTATTCAGCATTTCACTGTAAGGTCTACACCTGTTGTATTCAGCATTTCACTGTAAGGTCTACACCTGTTGTATTCAGCATTTCACTGTAAGGTCTACACCTGTTGTATTCAGCATTTCACTGTAAGGGCTACACCTGTTGTATTCAGCATTTCACTGTAAGGTCTACACCTGTTGTAGTCAGCATTTCACTGTGAGGTCTACACCTGTTGTATTCAGCATTTCACTGTAAGGTCTACACCTGTTGTATTCAGCATTTCACTGTAAGGTCTACACCTGTTGTATTCAGCATTTCACTGTAAGGTCTACACCTGTTGTATTCAGCATTTCACTGTAAGGTCTACACCTGTTGTATTCAGCATTTCACTGTAAGGTCTACACCTGTTGTATTCAGCATTTCACTGTAAGGGCTACACCTGTTGTATTCAGCATTTCACTGTAAGGTCTACACCTGTTGTATTCAGCATTTCACTGTAAGGGCTACACCTGTTGTATTCAGCATTTCACTGTAAGGGCTACACCTGTTGTATTCAGCATTTCACTGTAAGGGCTACACCTGTTGTATTCAGCATTTCACTGTAAGGGCTACACCTGTTGTATTCAGCATTTCACTGTAAGGGCTACACCTGTTGTATTCAGCATTTCACTGTAAGGGCTACACCTGTTGTATTCAGCATTTCACTGTAAGGGCTACACCTGTTGTATTCAGCATTTCACTGTAAGGGCTACACCTGTTGTATTCAGCATTTCACTGTAAGGGCTACACCTGTTGTATTCAGCATTTCACTGTAAGGGCTACACCTGTTGTATTCAGCATTTCACTGTAAGGGCTACACCTGTTGTATTCAGCATTTCACTGTAAGGGCTACACCTGTTGTATTCAGCATTTCACTGTAAGGGCTACACCTGTTGTATTCAGCATTTCACTGTAAGGGCTACACCTGTTGTATTCAGCATTTCACTGTAAGGGCTACACCTGTTGTATTCAGCATTTCACTGTAAGGGCTACACCTGTTGTATTCGGCGCACGTGACAAATAAACTTTGATTTGATTTGAAAATCACAGAACCATACTCAATAATTTGTTTACTTAAGAATTCAGGACATGTTCAGTAGAAATACATGAGAATTGCTTTGAATATGAACAGTCTGGTTGGGATTGAACAACCAGTGGTCTAGTGTTTAAGAATCAGGACATATTCAAAATAAGGAATTTATAATAATGCCTTGTGTTTATCTACTATAAGTGAAGTTGATACTGAACTAATCCAGTTGATATGAGAAGATTTTCTCAGATTATCTGTGTGGGTTTAAGTGGGGACTCGTCTCACACCACGTAACACCACATAGCACCACGTAACACCACGTAACATCAGTTATAACACCACATAACACTTGGTAACACCACATAACACCACATAACACCATGTAACACAACATGACACCACGTAACACCACGTAACACCACGTAACATCAGTTATAACACCACATAATACCATGTAACACAACATGACACCACGTGACACCAGGTAACACCATGTAACACCAGGTAACATCAGTTGTAACACCACATAACACTATGTAACACCACATGACACCACATAACACCTTGTAACACCACATAACACCCAATAACACTATATAACACCATGTAACACCACATAACACCACATAACACTATATAACACCATGTAACACCACATAACACCATATAACACTATATAACACCTTGTAACACCACATAACACCCAATAACACTATATAACACCATGTAACACCACATAACACCACATAACACCCAATAACACTATATAACACCATGTAACACCACATAACACCACATAACACTATATAACACCATGTAACACCACATAACACCATATAACACTATATAACACCTTGTAACACCACATAACACCCAATAACACTATATAACACCATGTAACACCACATAACACCACATAACACTATATAACACCATGTAACACCACATAACACTATATAACACTATATAACACCAAGTAACACCACATAACACTATATAACACTATAGAACACCAAGAAACACCACATAACACTATATAACACTATATAACACCACGTAACACCACATAACACCACATAACACTATATAACACCACGTAACACCACATAATACCACGTAACACCATATCACACCATATCAAACCATATCACACCATATCACACCATATAACACCACGTAACACCACGTAACACCACGTAACACCATATTGCACCACATAACACTATTTAACACCATATAACACCACGTGACACCATGTAACACCACATAACACCACATAACACTATATAGCACCATATAACACCATATAACACCACGTACCACTATAAACACCATGTAACACCACATAACACAACAAACACTATTAACACCATATAACACCACGTAACACCACATAACACCATATAACACCAATAACACCATGTAACACCAGATAACACCACATAACACCATATAACACCAATAACACCATGTAACACCAGATAACACCACATAACACCAAATAGCACCACATAACACCACATAACACTATATAACACCACGTGACACCACGTAACACCACATAACACCACATTGCACCACATAACACTATATAACACCATATAACACCATGTGACACCACATAACACCACGTAACACCAAATAACACCACATAACAACACATAACACCACATAACACCACATTGCACCACATAACACTATATAACACCATATAACACTATATAACACCACGTAACACCACGTAACACCTCATAACACCACGTAACACCATGTAACACCATGTAACACCACATAACACCATATAACACCACACAACACTATATAACGGCATAAAACCCCAAAAAACACTATATTACACCATGCAACACCACATAACACCACATAACACCATATAACACCACGTAACACCACATAACCCCACGTAACACCAAACAACACCACATTACACTATACAACACCATGTAACACCACATAACACCACATACCACTATATAACACCATACAACACAATACAACACCATACAACACCATATAACACCACGTGACACCATGTAACACCACATAACACCACATAACACCATATAACACCACATAACACAATACAATACCATACAACACCACAAAACACCACGTACCGCTATATAACACCATGTAACACCATTAAACACCACATAACAATATATAATACCGTATAAAACCATGTAACACTACATAACACCACATAACACCAGGTAACACCACGTGACGCCATGTAACACCAAGTAACACCACATAACACCTTGTAACACCACATCACACCATATCACACCATATCACACCACGTAACACCACATAACACCACGTGACACCAAATAACACCACATAAAACTTTATTACAACACCTGACACCACGTAACACCACATAACACCATATTGCACCACATAACACTATTTAACACCATATAACACCATGTGACACCATGTAACACCACATAACACCACATAACACCATATAACACCACATAACACCACGTACCACTATATAACACCATGTAACACCACATAACACGACAAACACTATTAACACCATATAACACCACGTAACACCACGTAACACCATATAACACCAAATATCACCATGTAACACCAGATAACACCACATAACACCACATAACACCAAATAACACCACATAACACCACGTAACACTATATAACACCACGTGACACCACATAACACCACATAACACCATATAACACCACATAACACCACGTACCACTATATAACACCATGTAACACCACATAACACGACAAACACTATTAACACCATATAACACCACGTAACACCACGTAACACCATATAACACCAAATATCACCATGTAACACCAGATAACACCACATAACACCACATAACACCAAATAACACCAGATAACACCACGTAACACTATATAACACCACGTGACACCACATAACACCACATAACACCATATAACACCACATAACACCACGTACCACTATATAACACCATGTAACACCACATAACACGACAAACACTATTAACACCATATAACACCACGTAACACCACGTAACACCATATAACACCAAATATCACCATGTAACACCAGATAACACCACATAACACCACATAACACCAAATAACACCACATAACACCACGTAACACTATATAACACCACGTAACACCACATAACACCATATTGCACCACATAACACTATATAACACCATATTACACCACATACCACTATATAACACCATTTAACACCACATAACACCACAAACACTATTATCACCATATAACACCACGTAACAGCACATAACACCAAATAACACCATGTAACACCATGTAACACCAAATAACACAACATAACACCACATTACACCATATAACACCATATAACACCACATAACACTATATAACACCACATAACACTATATAACACCATATTACACTATAACACCACATACCACTATATAACACCTTATAACACCACTATATAACACCATTTAACACCACATAACACCATGTAACACCCCATAACACCATGTAACACCCCATAACACCATGTAACAACACCACATAACACTATAACACCACATACCCCTGTATAACACCATATAACACCACTGTATAACACCATGTAACACCACATAACACCATGTAACACCACGTAACACCATATAACACCATTTAGCACAATGTGTATGTGTGTGTCTGTATGTGCATGCTCATGCAGACTTTGATCATCCCCCCTCCTGTCAGAACCTGTAGTTATCCAACCCCTTATTAATATTATACTACGATATTATGATACTAAAATGCTATGATACTACAGTACTACCTTCACACCCGTACCCATATACGGGTTGAAAATTGCAATTTTGGGCACTAATAAGATTGTCACCAGTTATAACACCACATAACACCATGTCATAGTATCATAATATTGTAGTATCATAGTACTGTAGTATCCTAGCATTTTAGTATCATAATATCGTAGTATCATAGTATTGTAGTATCATACTATCATAGAATCATAGTATTTTAGTATTATAATATCGTAGTAACATATTTTCATAGTATCATAGTATCATATCGTAGTATCATAATATTTTAGTATCATAATATCATAGTATTGTAGTATCATAATATCGTAGGTTCATAATATTTTAGTATCATAATATCGTAGTATCATAGTATTGTAGTATCATAGCATCATAATATCTTAGTATTATAATATCGTAGTATCACACACACACAAACTCGCTCACTGACATGGCTGGCTAATATGAACACAGACAACAGCAGACAGCAACAGGACGCAGAAGAATACACTGTATGTTATTAAGAGGTGAGGTGGGTTACTAATTACTGTTTTTGTTTTCATGGATTTCTGATAACAGTTCTGGGGCTTGTGTGTTGCTAATCCGTGCCCTGTTGAGAGATCTGTATATCTAGCTGCTATTACCTGCTACCTGGGTGTTTTATACAATAAACTTTCATTTTCAGTTTGAACAGAGCGAGCGAGCGAGAGAGAGAGAGAGAGAGAGAGAGAGAGAGAGAGAGAGAGAGAGAGTGTGTGTGTCACATTGACTTCCATCTCCTGAAAATATGGAGAAAAGATACTGAGTAAATAGTATTATGAAAACCCTTTAATATGCCAAGATATAGGTGTGTGTGCCGGGTGTTGACATTAACTCCCATTACTGTGACGTATGGTTCAATATCTCCTACAAGAAATGGTTTAGTGGGAAAACAAAGCCGGCATTTGTCATACCAAATAGATATTTTATATTACTCCTCAAAGCACTTGTGTGTGAAAATGTTTCAGAGGAAAATGTCATTACATCGTAGTATCATAGTATTGTAGTATCATAATATCGTAGTATCATAGTATCACACACACACACAAACTCGCTCACTGACATGGCTGGCTAATATGAACACAGACAACAGCAGACAGCAACAGGACCCTGAAGAATACACTGTATGTTATTAAGAGGCGCAGTGGGTTACTAATTACTGTTTTATTTTCATGGATTTCTGATAACGTTTCAGGGGGTATGTGTGTGGTGGTGTATGATTTTGTTGTGTGTTGCTAATCCGTGCCCTGTTGAGAGATCTGTATATCTAGCTGCTATTACCTGCTACCTGGGTGTTTTTATATCATAAACCTTCATTTTCAGTTTTTAACATAGAGAGAGACAGAGAGAGAGACTGCTAAACTGTCAGTCGGGCATCCTTATGAAACTAGCTTCAGACTTTTTCTACTAAATAGTTATTTTCAGCCTGAACTTGGTTTTCTGCATGGGACACACGGTACAGGGATACAATTTGAATAATATGACATTTAGCAGACAAAGCGACTTACAGTCATGCTGCATACATTTTACCCATTGTTGGCCTAGGGAATTGAATCCACAACCCGGTGGTAGAAGCACCATCCTCAACCAACTGGGAGTGTGTACCCTGGAGTGTGTACTTTATTACTTTGTTAAACCCTACACCCTGGAGTGTGTACTTTATTACTTTGTTAAACCCTACACCGTATGCAATAAACACTAAACAAAGTATGCTACAGTTACTTTCTGTATAATTGATAGAACCCGTTGTGGATGGTTCTACACTGGTGTGTAATCAAAACTGTGTTCTTTCTCTCGTTCTGTTTGTGTCATTTTGAACACACAGCTCCCAAATACACCCACAAGTACTGTAATTCAAGGCTAAACAGTATGACTAACCAGCCTGTACTCAGCAGAGGTACAGAGTGTGTGTGCGTGAGTGTGCGAATTTTAGGTGTGTGTGTGTGCACGTACGTGTGTGTGTGGGTTTGTGTTGTGTGAGAGACCGTGCTGTACTTAGCAGAGGAACAGAGAACAGGGAGTCCCCTCCTGTACTCCATGTTCACTCATGACTGCAGGGCCAGGCACGACTTCAACACCATCATTAAGTTTGCTGATGACACAACAGTGGTAGGCCTGATCACCGACAACGATGAGACAGCCTATAGGGAGGAGGTCAGAGACCTGACCGTGTGGTGCAAGGACAACAACTTCTCCCTCAACATGATCAAGACAAAGGAGATGATTGTGGACTACAGGAAAAGAAGGACCGAGCACGCTCCCATTCTCATCGACGGGGCTGTAGTGGAGCAGGTTCAAGTTCCTTGGTGTCCACATCACCAACAAACTAACATGGTCCAAGCACACCAAGACACTTGTAAAGAGGGCACGACAAAACCTATTCCCCCTCAGGAGACTGAAAAGATTTGGCATGGGTCCTCAGATCCTCAAAAAGGTTTACAGCTGCACCATCAAGAGCATCCTGACGGGTTGCTTCACTGTCTGGTATGGCAACTGCTCGGCCTCCGAGCGCAAGGCACTATAGAGGGTAGTGCGTACGGCCCAGTACATCACCAGGGCCAAGCTTCCTGCCATCCAGAACCTCTATACCAGGTGGTGTCAGAGGAAGACCCTAAAAATGGTCAAAGACTCCAGCCACCCTAGTCATAGACTGTTCTCTCTGCTACTGCATGGCAAGCTCTACTGGTGTACCAAGTCTAAGTACAAGAGGCTTCTAAACAGCTTCTACCCCCAAGCCATAAGACTCCTGAACAACTAATCAAATGGCTACACAAACAATTTGCATTGCCCCCTTTTTCTACACTGCTGCTACTCTTTGTTATTATCTATGCATAGTCACTATAATAACTCTTCCAACATGCACATATTACCTCAACTACCTCGACACCGATGCCACCGCACATTGACTCTGTATCGGTAACCCCTGTATATAACCCTGCTATTGTTATTTATTGCTGCTCTTTAATTATTTGTTATTCTTATCTCTTGATTTTTTTGTTGTTGATATTTTCTTAAAACTGCATTGTTGGTTAAGGGCTGTAAGGTGAACTTTCTGTATAATTGATGTAACCCGCTGCGGCTGGTTCTACAATTACTTTCTGTATAATTGATAGAACCCGTTGCGGCTGGTTCTACAATTACTTTCTGTATAATTGATGTAACCCGTTGTGGATGGTTCTACAGTTACTTTCTGTATAATTGATAGAACCCGTTGTGGATGGTTCTACAATTACTTTCTGTATAATTGATAGAACCCGTTGTGGATGGTTCTACAGTTACTTTCTGTATAATTGATGTAACCCGTTGTGGATGGTTCTACAGTTACTTTCTGTATAATTGATAGAACCCGTTGTGGATGGTTCTACAATTACTTTCTGTATAATTGATAGAACCCGTTGTGGATGGTTCTACAGTTACTTTCTGTATAATTGATGTAACCCGTTGTGGATGGTTCTACAATTGCTTTCTGTATAATTGATAGAACCCGTTGTGGACTGTTCTACAGTTACCGTGCGCTCCATCAATGATTTATGACAACATACAGTTGAAGTCGTAGGTTTCCATACTCCTTAGCCAAATACATTTAAACTCAGTTTTTCACATTTAATTCTAGTAAAAATTCCCTGTTTAGGTCAGTTAGGATCACCACTTTATTTTTTAAGAATGTGGAATGTCCAAATAATGGTAAAGAGAATAATTTATTACATCTTTAATTTATTTCATCACATTCCCAGCGGGTCAGAAGTTTACATACACTCAATTAGTCTTTGGTAGCATTGCCGTTAAATTGTTTAACTTGGGTTAAACATTTTGGGTAGCCTTCCACAAGCTTCCCACAATAAGTTGGGTGAACTTTGGCCCATTCCTCCTGACAGAGCTGGTGTAACTGAGTCAGGTTTGTAGGCCTCCTTGGTCGCACACACCTTTTCAGTTCTGCCCCAAAATGTTCTATAGGATTGAGGTCAGGGCTTTGTGATGGCTACTGTAATACCTTGACTTTGTTGTCCTTAAGCCATTTTGCCACAACTTTGGAAGTATGCTTAGGGTCATTGTCCATTTGGAATACCCATTTGCGACCAAACTTTAACTTCCTGTCTGATGTCTTGAGATGTTGCTTCAATATATTCACATAATTTCCCTTCCTCATGATGCATCTATTTTGTGACGTGCACCAGTCCCTCCTGCATCAAAGCACCCCCACAACATATTGCTGCCATCCCCGTTCTTCAAGGTTGGGATGTGTTCTTCGGCTTGCAAGCCTCCCTCTTTTTCCTCGAAACATAACGATGGTCATTATGGCAAAACAGTTATATTTTTGTTTCATCAGACCAGAGAACGTTTGTCAAAAAGTACGCACTTGTCCACATGTGCAGATGCAAACCATAGTCTGGCTTTTTTTATGCCGGTTTTGGTGCAGTGGCTTTTTCCTTGCTGAGAGGCCTTTCAGGTTATGTCGATATAGGACTCGTTTTACTGTGGATATAGATACTTTTGTACCTGTTCCCTCCAGCATCTTCACAAGGTCCTTTGCTGTTGTTCTGGGATTGATTATCACTTTTCACACAAAAGTACGTTCATCTCTAGGAGACAGAACGCGTCTCCTTCCTGAGCGGTATGATGGCTGCGTGGTCCCATGGTGTTTATACTTGCGTACTATTGTTTGTACAGATGAACGTGGTACCTTCAGGCATTTGGAAATTGCTCCCAAGGATGAACCACACTTGTGGATGTTTGCAATTTGTGGAGGTCTTGGCTGATTTCTTTAGATTTTCCCATGATGTAAAGAAAAGAGGCACTAAGTTTGAAGGTAGACCTTGAAATACATCCACAGGTACACCTCCAATTGACTCAAATGATGTCAATTAGCCTATCAGAAGCTTCTAAAGCCATGACGTCATTTTCTGGAATTTTCCAAGCTGTTTAAAGGCACAGTCAACTTAGTGTATGTAAACTTCTGACCCACTGGAATTGTGATACAGTGAATTATAAGTGAAATAATCGGTCTGTAATCAATTGTTGGAAAAATTACTTGTGTCATGCACAAAGTAGATGTCCTAATCGACTTGCCAAAATTAAAAAGTCTATATATCATTATCCAGACTACACTTACTGTCTATATACCACTATACAGACTACACTCACTGTCTATAGATCATTATACAGACTACACTTACTGTCTATATACCACCATACAGACTACACTCACTGTCTATAGATCATTAAACAGACTACACTCACTGTCTATAGATCATTAAACAGGCTACACTCACTGTCTATAGATCATTAAACATTCTACACTTATTATCTATAGATCATTATACAGACTACACTTTCTGTCTATGTACCACTATACCGACTACACTCACTGTCTATATATCATTATACAGACTACACTTACTGTCTATATACCACTATACAGGCTACACTTACTGCCTATATACCACTATACAGGCTACACTCAAAGTCTATATGCCACTATACAGGCTACACTTACTGCCTATATACCACTATACAGACTACACTCACTGTCTATAGATCATTAAACAGACTACACTCACTGTCTATAGATCATTAAACAGACTACACTTCCTGTCTATAGATCATTATACAGATTACACTTAATGTCTATATATCATTAAACAGACTACACTTCCTGTCTATATACCACTATACAGACTACACTCAATGTCTATATACCAGTCTGCAGACTACACTCAGTGTCTATATGCCACTATACAGACTACACTCAATGTCTATATACCACTCTGCAGACTACACTCACTGTCTATATGCCACTATACAGACTACACTCACTGTCCATATACCACTATACAGAATACACTTACTGTCTATATACCACTATACAGAATACACTCACTGTCTATTGATCATTAAACAGACAACTCTTAGAAAACAACTCCCTGTCTATAGATCAAACTAGGCCTCCACAGAAAGCCACTAGACCAGAACCATTAGAGGAAGGCAACATGGAACTAAGACCATGGCTTCGTTCTAAGTGGCACACTTTAGTAGTGCACTTCGTTTGCTTCCCCAGACAGTTTAATTTAACATTTTAGTTGATGACCAGAAGGGACATCACTGTATAGTGCAATAATAAGAAGACTCTTGTAACTAATTAGAGTGAATAGAGACTGTGTATATCTCTAGCACTAGACAATTTGACTTGAAAGAGCCATTAGAACCACTTTAACCCCTCAGTGAAACTGAAAGAGAAGTTTTAATCCAGGCTTTGTGATGACTGCCCTGCTGTGTAGCGTTACTCTGCAGATGATGAGTCAGGGTATGTAATTGAGGCCTGTGTAATGGATTAAGCACTGTTTGTTGGTGCTTAATGGGTGTAACTTACCACATGCAGATTCATTACTAAATAGTGTGGGGATGTATCCAGCTACAAAATCGCTATTCACTAAAATTGGCAGTAGTTCGTATAAACACAAAGACTACATAACACCATAAACAAAGGCTACATAACACCATAAACACGAAGATTACATAACACCATAAACACAAAGGCTACATAACACCATAAACACAAAGACTACATAACACCATAAACACAAAGACTACATAACACCATAAACACAAAGGCTACATAACACCATAAACACAAAGACTACATAACACCATAAACACAAAGACTACATAACACCAAGAACACAAAGACTACATGACCCCATAAACACAAAGACTACATAACACCATAAACACAAAGACTACATAACACCAAGAACACAAAGACTACATAACACCATAAACACAAAGGCTACATAACACCATAAACACAAAGGCTACATAACACCATAAACACAAAGACTACATAACACCATAAACACAAAGGCTACGTAACACCATAAACACTAAGGCTACATAACAAAATAAACACAAAGGCTACATAACACCATAAACACAAAGGCTACATAACACCATAAACAAAGGCTACATAACACCATAAACAAAGGCTATATAACACCATAAACACACAGACTACATAACACCATAAACACAAAGGCTACATAACACCATAAACACAAAGGCTACATAACACTATTAACACAAAGGCTACATAACACCATAAACAAAGGCTACATAACACCATAAACACAAAGGCTACATAACACCATAAACACAAAGGCTACATAACACCATAAACACAAAGACTACATAACACCATAAACACGAAGATTACATAACACCATAAACACAAAGGCTACATAACACCATAAACACAAAGACTACATAACACCATAAACACAAAGACTACATAACACCATAAACACAAAGGCTACATAACACCACAAACACAAAGGCTACATAACAAAATAAACACAAAGGCTACATAACACCATAAACACAAAGACTACATAACACCATAAACACAAAGGCTACATAACAGCATAAACACAAAGACTACATAACACCAAGAACACAAAGACTACATAACACCATAAACACAAAGGCTACATAACACCATAAACACAAAGGCTACATAACACCATAAACAAAGGCTACATAACACCATAAACACAAAGACTACATAACACCATAAACACAAAGATTACATAACACCATAAACACAAAGGCTACATAACACCATAAACACAAAGACTACATAACACCATAAACACAAAGACTACATAACACCATAAACACAAAGGCTACATAACACCATAAACACAAAGGCTACATAACACCATAAACACAAAGACTACATGACCCCATAAACACAAAGACTACATAACACCATAAACACAAAGACTACATAACACCAAGAACACAAAGACTACATGACCCCATAAACACAAAGACTACATAACACCATAAACACAAAGACTACATAACACCAAGAACACAAAGACTACATAACACCATAAACACAAAGGCTACATAACACCATAAACACAAAGGCTACATAACACCATAAACACAAAGACTACATAACACCATAAACACAAAGGCTACGTAACACCATAAACACTAAGGCTACATAACAAAATAAACACAAAGGCTACATAACACCATAAACACAAAGGCTACATAACACCATAAACACAAAGGCTACATAACACCATAAACAAAGGCTACATAACACCATAAACAAAGGCTATATAACACCATAAACACACAGACTACATAACACCATAAACACAAAGGCTACATAACACTATTAACACAAGGCTACATAACACCATAAACAAAGGCTACATAACACCATAAACACAAAGGCTACATAACACCATAAACACAAAGGCTACATAACACCATAAACACAAAGACTGCATAACACCATACACACAAAGGCTACATAACTCCATAAACACAAAGACTACATAACATCATAAACACAAAGACTGGATTGGGTTGGGTTTGGTGGAGGCGAGAGAGTGGTTTGGGTAGGGGGGAGGCGAGAGACTTGCTTGGGTAGGGGGGAGGCGAGAGAGAGTGGGTCGGTTTGGGTAGGGGGGAGGCGAGAGACTGGGTTGGGTTGGGTAGGCGGGATGAGGAGGAGAGAGTGGGAGGAGGAGAGAGTGGGTTGAGTTGGGTCAGGGGAAGGAGGACAGAGAGCGGGTTGAGTCGGGGGGAGGAGGACAGAGAGCGGGTTGAGTCTGGGGGAGGAGGACAGAGAGCGGATTGGGAGCTACGAATCATTCATCCTCCACTGCCTCCTCAGCATTTCCCCACTGCTCTCCACACGTTACAGTGACAAATAAACTTTGATTTGATTCAATGTAGTCTTTATTCCTGTCATGCTGTGCAGATGATCAGACCTCACAACCCCTGGAGAAGTGTTTAACATCTCAGGAAACACATGAATACAATTTACAAATGTAGGATCTTCATTTGAACTCTTTTGTTGCTTGGACATTTTCTGCACAGTAGGAAATGCATACTTATATTCTATTGAGTTTTAAAAAGACTTCTAAAGTTTGTAATTTCCACTTTGAAATTTCAGACTTAATTTACAATAACGACAAAAAAATCCATGAATTATAATCCACATAATAATTCACATTTCCAATTTGCTGCAAGATTATTTTCCTGCTGTAGCAAATTGGCTCAAATTAATATCCTACAATCTGTAGTAAACTTTACGCAGCGTGACTGCATTAAAGACTACCATGAAGGCTATTATTTGATAACATTTAATCTCTCGCTCACTCATACATTTCATTAGTTCTGTGAAAATACCAAATTTCTTCACCTTGCTGCACCTGGGAAGTAATATATGTGTCATTGTGGCTGTGTCATTGAGGCTGTGTCATTGTGAGACTTATATGGAGCTCAGCTCATTGAAGTAGCATTTCACTGTTAGATCCTGAATCAAATCAGAATAAATCAAATCAAATGTTTTGTCACATACTTTGTAAACAACAGCTGTAGACTAACAGTGAAATGCTATTCATCACATGCTTCGTAAAACAAGAGGCAAAGACTAACAGTGAAATGCTTACTTACGGGCCCTTCCAAACAACGCAGAGAGAAAGACAATAGAGAATAATAATAGAAAAGTAAAACATATAATAATAAATACACAGTGAGTAACGATAACTTGGCTTTCGCTGTGGTAGATATGTACATATAGGTAGGGCTAAAGTGACTAGGCAACAAGATAGACAATAAACAGTAACAGAAGCTGTGTATGTGAGTCTGAGTACCAAAAACGTTTGTGCAAAAAGGGTCAATGTAGATAGTCCGGGTAGCTATTGGTTAACTATTTAACTAACCATTTAGCAGTCCGTTGAATTGGGGGTAGAAGCTGTTTAGGGTTCTGTTGGTTCCAGACTTGGCGCATTGGCACCGCTTGCCGTGCAGTAGCAGAGAGAACAGTCTATGACTTGGGTGGCTGGAGTCTTTTACTATTTTTAGGGCCTTCCTCTGACACCACCTGGTATAGAGGTTCTGGATGGCAGAGAGTTCGTCCCCAGTTATGTACTGGACGGTACGCACTATTCTCTGTGGCTCCTAGGGGTCGAATGCCAAGCAGTTGTCATACCAAGCGGTGATGCAAATTCAGCCAGTCAAGATGCTCTCAATAGTGCAGCTGTAGTGCAGTTGTAAAGCTTTTTGAGGATCTGAGGGCCCATGCCAAATCTGTTCAGCCTCCTGAGGGGGAAGAGGAGTTGCCGTGCCCTCTTCACGACTGTGTTGGTGTGTGTCGACCAAGATAGATCCTTAGTGATGTAGACACTGAGGAACTTGAAGCTCTCGACCCTCTCCACTACAGCCCTGTCAATGTGAATCAGCCCTCTGTTTCTGTCTTCCTCCCTATAGGCTGTCTCATTGTCGTCGGTGACCACTGTCATGTCATCAAGCAAACTTAATGATGGTATTGGAGTTGTGCATGGCCCCTTAGACGTAGGTGAACCGGGAGTACAGGAGGGGACTAAGCACGTACCCCTGAGGGGCCCCGTGTTGAAGGTCAGCTTGGGGGATGTGTTGTTAACTACCCTCTCCATCTGGGGGCAGCCCAAAAGGAAGTCCAGGATCCAGTTGCAGAGGGAGGTGTTCTGTCCCAGGGTCCTTAGCTTAGTGATGTGTTTGGAGGGCACTATGGTGTTGAACGCTGAGCTGTAGTCAATGAATAGCATTCTCACATAGGTGTTCCTTTTGTCCAAGTGTGAAAGGGCAGTGTTGAGTGCAACAGAGATTGCGGCATCTGTGGATCTGTTGGGGCGGTATGCAAATTGAAGTGGGTCCAGGGTTTCTGGGATGATGGTGATGATGATGTAAGCCATGATCAGCCTTTCAAAGCATTTCATTGCTACAGATATGAGTGGTACGGTGTGATAGTCATTTAGACAGGTTACCTTGGCGTTCTTGGGCACAGGGACTATGGTGGTCTGCTTGAAATGTGAAGGTATTACAGATTGGGTCAGGGAGAGGTTGAAAATGTCATTGAAGACAGTTGCCACCTGGTCAGTGCCCCAGGGCCTTGTGAATGTTAACCTGTTACTGTTACAGAAGCACTGTGGTTGTACAGCTCTCTTACGGTCTTTGTTGAAGTCCAACTGTTATGAAGGAGTTTGAGTGGTGGGGTGGGATACCCATAGCAGCCTTAAAGTTGACAGTCTGTGATGATGTGTGTGTGTGTGTGTGTCCTTGTGTGTGTGTGTGGTCTTGATCTTAGGTCCTCATGGGGGCCTTAAAGTCCCAAAAAGTAAAACAAGGAAAATTCTTCCTCGTGGACAAAGGCTATGTTAAGCATTGGGGTCAGGTTAAGGGTTAAAATTAGGATTAGGAGATAAGGGAAAGGAAAGAGAAAGGGGGAAACCTAGTCAGTTGTACAACTGAATGCCTTCAACTAAAATGTGTCTTCCGCATTTAACCCAACCCCTCTGAATCAGAGAGGTGCGGGGGGCTGCCATAATCGACATCCATGTCTTCGGGCGCCCGGGGAATAGTGGGTTAACTGCCTTGCTCAGGGGCAAAACGACATATTTTTACCTTGTCAGTTAGGGTTAGGAGTTAAGTTTAGGGGTTAGGTTTAGGGTAAGGGTTACGGGGTAAGGTTAGGATTACAGACACACTCATGATCTCACAGCTGGTGAGGATGATTTAGGAGGTGAAGATTAAACACGCCTAAGAAGTCTGACTTTTCTTCTTTTCAAAAGCAGCCCCCACACAACCACACACAAACACACACACATACACACACAACCACACACAAACACACAAACACACGCACACACACACACACACACATACACACACCGCCAGCTGTCACATCCTCCCCTCTAATCTCTCTGGGCTTTGAATCTGTGAATCATGAAAGCCACTTCTGGAAAAACAAGACAAATTGGATGTCAAGTGTGAAAAGGATGCTCTTTTTGAACCATTTCAAACAGCCCCTCTCTGTCTTACAAACAGTAACCTTCATAAATGCTTTAATTACTTATTCTACAGTACTATTCTACAGTACTATTCTACAGTACAGAGGAGGCTGGTGACATGAAACATTTAGGAGGATGGGAGATCCACGAAATAGGCGGGAAACGCACAATGATGACAAAGTATGTTTCAAAAACCATCAAAGACTAATTATTTTAACCTAAAGCATTTAATAAAGACATTTATAGTACAATATTATGGTGAATGAGAGGGCTACTTACACCGTGTTGGAAAGGGATCACAGCAGTGACTGAATAAGGGTATGAGGAATGAGTTGAGGTGTTCAGAGGCTTGACCAGTGCAGGACAGGATTCGACTGGGAAGACAAAAAACAATAACACAACACACTACACAGTTAGACAAAAGAGCTCAGAATGAGTTAGTCCAAGCAAGGAGTAAAATCAGTGATGTGTAATAATGTGATTGTGTTTGTGAATGTGATTGACTCTACATACAGTGATGAGAGAAAATTGATAAGGGTACTCACAGTGCTTGGAGAGGGTACATTCAATGTGCCAATGGATGAGTGGGCACATGAGACGTGGCTTCAGTTCATGTCAGGAGAGAGTTGCCAATGGTAGTGGAATGGTCATCACCTCTTAATCAGGGAACAGGAGGGGACTTAACTGTAGATACAAATAGCAGACACATTCCGTTACAGCTGCACCATCGTAGGTTTGAACAACACGTTCAAACCTAACACGTTCAAACCTACATCTCAAAATTCGCAAAACAGACCCGTGACAAGAACCATTCAACGCTGGTCTGACCAATCGTAATCCACGCTTCAAGATTGTTTTGATCACGCGGACAGGGAAATGTTCCGGGCAGCCTCAGAGAATAACATTGATTTATACGCTGATTCGGTGAGTGAGTTTATAAGGAAGTGCATTGGAGATGTTGAGCCCACTGTAACTATTAAAACCTATTCTAACCAGAAACCATGGATAGATGGCGACATTCGCCAAAAACTGAAAGCGCTAACCACCGTATTAAACCATGGAAAGATGACTGGGAATATGGCCGAATATAAGCAGTGTAGTTATTCCCTCTGCAAGGCAATCAAACAATCAAAATGTAGGTAAGGGACAAAGTGGAGTCGCAATTCAACAGTTCAGGGGACAAAGTGGAGTCGCAATTCAACGGTTCAGATACGAGACGTATGTGGCAGGGTCTACAGGACTGCAAAACCAAAAACCATCCACGTCACGGACACCGACGTCACGCTTCCAGACAAACTAAACATTTTTTTTGCCCGCTTTGAGGATGTGCTACCTGCTACCAAGGACTGCGGGCCACCCCTCTCCTTCTTCGTGGCTGACGTGAGTAAAACATTTAAACGTGTTAACCCTGGCAAGGCTGGGGCGCCAGGGTAGCCTACTGGTTAGAGCGTTGGACTAGTAACGTTGCAAGTTCAAATCCCCAAGCTGACAAAGCACAAGTCGTTCTGCCCCTGAACAGGCAGTTAACCCACTGTTCCTAGGCCGTCATTGAAAATAAGAATTTGTTGTTAACTGACTTGCCTAGTAAAATAAAGGTTAAAAAAAGAGCATGCGCAGAGCAGCTGGCTGGTGTGTTTACGGACATATTCAATCGCTCCTTATCCCAGTCTGCTGTCCCCACATGCTTCAAGATGGCCACCAATGTTCCTGTACCCAAGAAGGCAAAGATAACTGAACTAAATGACTATCACCCCGTAGCACTCACTTCTGTCATCATTAAGTGTTTTGAGAGACTAGTCAAGGATCATATCACCTCCACCTTACCTGCCACCCTAGACCCACTTCAGTTTGCTTACCGCTCACAGGTCCACAGAAGCCATCCCACTGAACATTGCCCTACCCATCTGGACAAGAGTAATACCTATGTAAGAATGCTGTTCTTTGACTATAGCTCAGCATTCAACACCAAAGTACCCTCCAAGCTTATCATTAAGCTAGAGGCCCCCTGGATCTCCACCACGCCCTGTGCAATTGGGTCCTGGACTTTGACGGGAAACAACATCTCCACTTTGCTGATCCTCAACACTACAACACCTGTGGTGTTCCCGGTCATTAGAAATTAATGGGTGAGACTACAATTAGTGTATAAAATTGCGTTCAGGCACATGCCCATTCATCAGATTCACACACTTTCTCTAAAAGACCCCCACATACATGTGTGTTTGAGCACACACACACCATACTCCCCTTCTTGGCTTCCATGGCGACCCCCACGGGAAGCTTTCCCCAATAGAATCTTTCCCACACGGAACCGCAGCTGTTGGCAATCTCACAAACAATCGCAACATTGTTTCAATAATATATTGAACTTTTCTCACAGCTTTGGTATATAAAGCTTTTTTGAGACCTAAGCAAGTTTAGGCCTTATAAAAAACAAATTAACATCTGTCATCACTATTATGTTGACTGATTCGTTTTGGATTGAAAACATATAGGCAGCCTAGCCAGCCCAATTGTGATCACATTCACATTTTCTCCTGACACACAAATGGACTATAAATGCATAACGTTACCAATTAGTTTACCCTGATCAGGGAGCATAGTCTGGGAGCATAGTCTGTATGCACCTGCTATTATTAGTAGCCTACAGTTGATCAGAATGAAAAATCGTCTCGTTTTCATCCCATGCAGCATGTCAGATCTCTCATGTTTTCTCCCTCGTCACATCCTCTAATAGCCAATCCTTGCATGCCTCAAAACGTAGTGGCGTTAAGCCGCTTGAGAACATCCCTGTTCCTTCTTACTTTCTAGTTGTGTTGCGCAGCTTGAATACGTAGACCTACGTCATAATCGATGCAGCTTTTTCCCAGAAGCTTGAGTCTGATGTGGGTATTTATATGCTGCCTGCTTTTGTTTTGCCGTTTAGCTGAACGATCAATATTCTTCAGGTCACTGTACCCATCAATCGCCCAAGGCGCAGACTTTCCTAAAAGCAAGTAAACCCAGCAATACAAGCTTGATGAAAGGCTCCCTGTCTATACTTTTGATACCAATTGGTATTGAACACCCTCACCTTTTCATCCTTCTTCATGAAACTGATCTCAGGCAGAGGTCGACCATTGCTTTTAACTCACACCTGTTCTGCGTACCCCAGAGAATGAAAGGGGTTCTTTAACAAAAAGTCAACAACATTTTCAGTAGCGTTGGAGGCGAAAACTGCACACTGGAGCTGGTAGCGTTAGCTAGCTGGCTACTGCTACTTGCTACTGTCACGCCCTGGCCATAGAGAGCCCTCTGGGTTTCTTTATGGTGTGTTGGGTCAGGGCGTGACTAGAGTTTTCTAGGGGACTTTATGTTGGATTTTGTGTTGGTTTCCAATTAGAGGCAGCTGTTAGTCGTTGACTCTAATTGGGAATCCTATTTAGTTTGTTCCCTTCCCCACCTGCCTTGGTGGGTTATTGTTTTTGGTTAGTGCCTGTGTGTGCTGCGCATGTCCGATCAGTTGGTCGCGTTATTGTTTTGTATGTTCCAGTATATACAGTGGGGAAAAAAAGTATTTAGTCAGCCACCAATTGTGCAAGTTCTCTCACTTAAAAAGATGAGAGAGGCCTGTAATTTTTATCATAGGTACACTTCAACTATGACAGACAAAATGAGGAAAAAAAATCCAGAAAATCACATTGTAGGATTTTTTATGAATTTATTTGCAAATTATGGTGGAAAATAAGTATTTGGTCAATAACAAAAGTTTATCTCAATACTTTGTTATATACCCTTTGTTGGCAATGACAGAGGTCAAACGTTTTCTGTAAGTCTTCACAAGGTTTTCACACACTGTTGCTGGTATTTTGGCCCATTCCTCCATGCAGATCTCCTCTAGAGCAGTGATGTTTTGGGGCTGTCGCTGGGCAACACAGACTTTCAAAGATTTTCTATGGGGTTGAGATCTGGAGACTGGCTAGGCCACTCCAGGACCTTGAAATGCTTCTTACGGCCACTCCTTCGTTGCCCGGCGGTGTGTTTGGGATCATTGTCATGCTGAAAGACCCAGCCACGTTTCATCTTCAATGCCCTTGCTGATGGAAGGAGGTTTTCACTCAAAATCTGACGATACATGGCCCCATTCATTCTTTCCTTTACACGGATCAGTCGTCCTGGTCCCTTTGCAGAAAAACAGCCCCAAAGCATGATGTTTCCACCCCCATGCTTCACAGTAGGTATGGTGTTCTTTGGATGCAACTCAGCATTCTTTGTCCTCCAAACACGACGAGTTGAGTTTTTACCAAAAAGTTCTATTTTGGTTTCATCTGACATTCTCCCAATCCTCATCTGGATCATCCAAATGCTCTCTAGCAAACTTTAGACGGGCCTGAACATGTACTGGCTTAAGCAGGGGGACACGTCTGGCACTGCAGGATTTGAGTCCCTGGCGGCGTAGTGTGTTACTGATGGTAGGCTTTGTTACTTTGGTCCCAGCTCTCTGCAAGTCATTCACTAGGTCCCCCCCGTGTGGTTCTGGGATTTTTGCTCACTGTTCTTGTGATCATTTTGACCCCACGGGGGTGAGATCTTGCGTGGAGCCCCAGATCGAGGAAGATTATCAGTGGTCTTGTATGTCTTCCATTTCCTAATAATTGCTCCCACAGTTGATTTCTTCGAACCAAGCTGCTTACCTATTGCAGATTCAGTCTTCCCAACCTGGTGCAGGTCTACAATTTTGTTTCTGGTGTCCTTTGACAGCTCTTTGGTCTTGGCCATAGTGGAGTTTGGAGTGTGACTGTTTGAGGTTGTGGACAGGTGTCTTTTATACTGATAACAAGTTCAAACAGGTGCCATTAATACAGGTAATGAGTGGAGGACAGAGGAGCCTCTTAAAGAAGAAGTTACAGGTCTGTGAGAGCCAGAAATCTTGCTTGTTTGTATGTGACCAAATACTTATTTTCCACCATAATTTGCAAATAAATTCATAAAAATCCTACAATGTGATTTTCTGGATTTTTTTTCCTCATTTTGTCTGTCATAGTTGAAGTGTACCTATGATGAAAATTACAGGCCTCTCTCATCTTTTTAAGTGAGAGAACTTGCACAATTGGTGGCTGACTAAATACTTTTTTTCCCCACTGTATATTAAAATATGTGGAACCCCATGCACGTTGCACCTTGGTCCGTCCTTGTTCCAGATCGTGACAGCTAAGTTAGCAAGGCAAATTGAAATAAATTGCACTAACTGGACACAAAAATAAAGTTCTAAATCCAAGAAAACAATTTATAGTCTACCTCCTCCGTCTCCTTCAATCTGAAGAAACTAATTTGAATTGAATAATATCCCCAAAATGCTCAACTATCACTTTTCAACTCACCAATCTTCTCACCACATAGAACCACAATGTTCTGCGGCACAAGCCCAATACAACACATTAGTTTAATTCTCTGATTCTAATCCTATGATTGGATGGACATGTCAGTTTATACTGCAAAAGCTCAGCATCGTCAACCTCCGGAAGAGGTTATAATTACCATGTAGGTCTATAGGTTTTGTATTGATGTCAATGTACCCAGAGGAGGATAGAAGCTAGCTGTCCTCCAGCTACACCATGGTGCTACCCCAGAGAGTGCTGTTGAAGTTAATATAGACCTTCATTGCGAAACAGTGTGTTTTTATCAATTTGGTGACATTTTGGTATTTCACAATTTACATTTTTATGAAATTTCACTGAGGAGGATGGTCCTCCCCTTCCTCCTCTGAGGAGCCTCCACTGCTACAGCAATATTCTACTGTGCTATTATACAGTACTATTATACAGTACTTTTCCACAGTACTGTGGGCCTCTAATAAGTAGCGTCTTACCTGGCGTGAAAGGAGGCTGATTCCCCAGACGTTTGGGTTGGGCTTGATAGTAATTCTTTGCGTCAGCCATGTTCTCCATGTCATGTTTAGTGTTGAGATCACAATGGACGCATGTAATCTGAGGAGAATCTGCCTGTCTGAATCTATAAGTCTCTGGGTGAAGCTTCCACATCATATTCATGTCAGCAGAATGTCTTAACAAGAACAGATTTGGCACGCAATCAACAGGGAAGCACTGCATCCCAAAGGGTGCATCCCAATGATTCCCTATTCACTATGTAGTGCAGTACTTGTGACCAGAGCCCTGTGTGAAAAAGTAGTGCACTATAAATGGAATAGGGTGCCATTTGTGACGCAGACCAAGCTATGAAATCCCTTCAGCTCATGTTATGCTTCTGTAGCAAGCAACAGATGACATGAGGACTGAATGCCAGATGCCAATGTTGGCATCATAGTGTTGTTGCCCTAAAATGGACACTTGTGAAAAATACTCATTCAATTTCATGCATGTCCATATATTTCTCTACAGTAATGTGGTCTGAATAAGCCTTACATTTAAGTTAAAAGTTATTTACTGTATCCCACACCTTTATATCTTGATGCACCCCACCTTTTCAAACCACTGGTTTTAGGACAGCTCCAGGAACTATATGGGTACCCTGCATCCCCATCCTATCAGGTCAGGATCTGATGAGGAGAGATGCTGGAGGAAGGGATGGGATGAGGAGAGATGCTGGAGGAAGGGATGGGATGAGGAGAGATGCTGGAGGAAGGGATGGGATGAGGAGAGATGCTGTAGGAAGGGATGGGATGAGGAGAGATGGTGGAAGAAGGGATGAGATGAGGAGAGATGCTGGAGGAAGGGATGGGATGAGGAGAGATGCTGGAGGAAAGGGATTTTAAGGACTGTGTGATGTGTAGCTCAGCTCCAGGGGTCCTGATGGCATCCTACATGGGACCAGGGCTGCCCTGCTGTCTGCCTGAGAGGCTGAGTGAGAAGGGAGAGATCATGGTTCCAAATCCTGCATTCAGCTGTGATGGAGATAACTACTTCCAGCTGTGCACACACACACACACACACACACACACACACACACACACACACACACACACACACACACACACACACACACACACACACACACACACACACACACACACACACACACACACACACACACACACACTGTCTCACAGAGCCCTGGAGAGGCTGGTGTTGCAGGAGAAAGCAGTCTGATCTTTGAAAAGTCTAAATGCCCCAAAAATCTGTATATTTAACTATGATGTCATTATTGACTAGTAGCAGGCGCAGGAGTCATTGTTGTGTCAGGATGGTATTCCTGACAGTCTGGTAACTAACAATCCCTTTGCTACCTAATTGAGCTCCTTGAAGGTTACAGTGAGATTACATTGTGGGTTAGGAGAGGTGATATGAAAAAGAAACGCTTCATAAAATGTGACTTTGCTCTCCTTTTTTTCTCCAAAAATGTTCTACTTGAGCAGAACTAAGCAGTACAGCTTGGTGAGCTCCTCGGAGTTGGATTATAGTAATGAACATCTGTTCTGTTCTTCTTCACCTTTAGATTGGTGCTGCTTTTACCTGAGCTGGGCATATTCATATATCCCTTTCATTCAGAACTTTTTGATGACTCGGGTTGCATCCGTATTGGCACCTTATTCCCGACACCCTATTCGCTATATAGTGTACTATGTGTTTTGCACTATATATAGGTAATATATAGGGAATAGGGAGCCATATGGGATGCGTACACAACACAATACTGCAAAGAAGAAGATGTTGGTGTTTACATTTACCGGTTGTTGGCTAATTTCCTTGGCGGAATTATATATTGAATCCCTCTGTGTTTTGTAAATATGAAATTCAAGGATGTGAAAACCTGCTGGTCAGCATCTTCATCTAATGTAGGCATCTGTAAACCACTTTGAGGCAGAGCTACAGAAAACCAAATTAGGTTGGAAATACTTTTTGAGTATTCTGGCAGCAAACATCCCAATATGATTATTATATTTATCCCATCTGACTTGATGCTAATGTGTTTGGAAATGGGTTCAGAATACAGGTCTGTGGAATGGTATCATATCGACAGTATCTGACTTTCTGACAACTCCCTCTTTATTAGAAAAATGCTGCACTAAGACAGCATCCCAAAATGTCCCCTAGACATAGTGCTCTACAATGGGTCCTGGTCAAGACTAGTGCACCAGGTAGGGAATAGGCTGCCATTTGGGACAGAAACCGAACCATTTCATTGGGACTGTGTTGAGTCAGCATATTTAGTCAGGAGGAAATGCCTCGATGTGGATTGGAATCAGACAGACTATAGTGTGTGTTGAGGTCTCTAGGGAAATGACAGCACATTATTGAAGGCTTCTGCTGAATCCACCACCTTAAACTAAGAGCAGCCAAGTTAAGCACAACTTCCCTTATTGGACAGATATGTCACCAGCAAGCAGGCCTATGCATTGTCCACATTTTCATTCTATACTGACCTGCATGTTGCATATGGAAACAGAACTTGCTATCTGCTGGCAAGGCTTGTTACAGATAAGGTTTGCTACATTTAAGGCTTGTTAGATACACGGCTTGTTAGATAAACGGCTTGTTAGATACAAGGCTTGTTAGATACACGGCTTGTTAGATACAAGGCTTGTTAGATACACGGCTTGTTAGATACAAGGCTTGTTAGATACACGGCTTGTTAGATACAAGGCTTGTTAGATACAAGGCTTGTTAGATACACGGCTTGTTAGATACAAGGCTTGTTAGATACACGGCTTGTTAGATACAAGGCTTGTTAGATACAAGGCTTGTTAGATAAACGGCTTGTTAGATAGAAGGCTTGTTAGATACAAGGCTTGTTAGATACACGGCTTGTTAGATACAAGGCTTGTTAGATACACGGCTTGTTAGATACAAGGCTTGTTAGATAAACGGCTTGTTAGATACACGGCTTGTTAGATACACGGTTTGTTAGATACAAGGCTTGTTAGATACACGGCTTGTTAGATACAAGGCTTGTTAGATACACGGCTTGATAGATACACGGCTTGTTAGATACAAGGCTTGTTAGATACACGGCTTGTTAGATACACAGCTTGTTAGATACGGCTTGTTAGATACAAGGCTTTGTTAGATACAAGGCTTGTTAGATACACGGCTTGTTAGATACAAGGCTTGTTAGATACAAGGCTTGTTAGATACACGGCTTGTTAGATACAAGGCTTGTTAGATACACGGCTTGTTAGATACAAGGCTTGTTAGATACACGGCTTGTTAGATACAAGGCTTGTTAGATACAAGGCTTGTTAGATAAACGGCTTGTTAGATAGAAGGCTTGTTAGATACAAGGCTTGTTAGATACGAGCTTGTTAGATACAAGGCTTGTTAGATACACGGCTTGTTAGATACAAGGCTTGTTAGATAAACGGCTTGTTAGATACACGGCTTGTTAGATACACGGTTTGTTAGATACAAGGCTTGTTAGATACACGGCTTGTTAGATACAAGGCTTGTTAGATACACGGCTTGTTAGATACACGGCTTGTTAGATACAAGGCTTGTTAGATACACGGCTTGTTAGATACACAGCTTGTTAGATACACGGCTTGTTAGATACAAGGCTTGTTAGATACAAGGCTTGTTAGATACACGGCTTGTTAGATACAAGGCTTGTTAGATACAAGGCTTGTTAGATACACGGCTTGTTAGATACAAGGCTTGTTAGATACACGGCTTGTTAGATACAAGGCTTGTTAGATAAACGGCTTGTTAGATACAAGGCTTGTTAGATACAAGGCTTGTTAGATACACGGCTTGTTAGATACAAGGCTTGTTAGATACACGGCTTGTTAGATACAAGGCTTGTTAGATACAAGGCTTGTTAGATACACGGCTTGTTAGATAAACGGCTTGTTAGATACACGGCTTGTTAGATAAACGGCTTGTTAGATAAATGGCTTGCTAGATACAAGGCTTGTAAGATAAACGGCTTGTTAGATAAACGGCTTGTTATATACACGGCTTGTTAGATACACGGCTTGTTAGATACAAGGCTTGTAAGATAAACGGCTTTTTAGATACAAGGCTTGTTAGATACATGGCTTGTTAGATAAACGGCTTGTTAGATACAAGGCTTGTTAGATACACGGCTTGTTAGATACACAGCTTGTTAGATACACGGCTTGTTAGATACAAGGCTTGTTAGATACAAGGCTTGTTAGATACACGGCTTGTTAGATACAAGGCTTGTTAGATACACGGCTTGTTAGATACAAGGCTTGTTAGATAAACGGCTTGTTAGATACAAGGCTTGTTAGATACAAGGCTTGTTAGATACACGGCTTGTTAGATACAAGGCTTGTTAGATACACGGCTTGTTAGATACAAGGCTTGTTAGATACAAGGCTTGTTAGATACACGGCTTGTTAGATAAACGGCTTGTTAGATACACGGCTTGTTAGATAAACGGCTTGTTAGATAAATGGCTTGCTAGATACAAGGCTTGTAAGATAAACGGCTTGTTAGATAAACGGCTTGTTATATACACGGCTTGTTAGATACACGGCTTGTTAGATACAAGGCTTGTAAGATAAACGGCTTTTTAGATACAAGGCTTGTTAGATACATGGCTTGTTAGATAAACGGCTTGTTAGATACAAGGCTTGTTAGATACACGGCTTGTTAGATACACAGCTTGTTAGATACACGGCTTGTTAGATACAAGGCTTGTTAGATACATGGCTTGTTAGATACAAGGCTTGTTAGATACAAGGCTTGTTAGATAAACAACGTTTTAGATACACGGCTTGTTAGATACAAGGCTTGTTAGATACAAGGCTTGTTAGATACACGGCTTGTTAGATACAAGGCTTGTTAGATACAAGGCTTGTTAGATACACGGCTTGTTAGATACAAGGCTTGTTAGATACACGGCTTGTTAGATAGATACACGGCTTGTTAGATACACGGCTTGTTAGATAAACGGCTTGTTAGATAAATGGCTTGCTAGATACAAGGCTTGTAAGATAAACGGCTTGTTAGATAAACAGCTTGTTATATACACGGCTTGTTAGATACACGGCTTGTTAGATACAAGGCTTGTAAGATAAACGGCTTGTTAGATACAAGGCTTGTTAGATACAAGGCTTGTTAGATAAACAGCGTTTTAGATACAAGGCTTGTTAGATACACGGCTTGTTAGATACACGGCTTGTTAGATACACGGCTTATTATATATAAGGCTTGTTATATATATAAGGCTTGTTAGAAAAAATACTTGTTATATATAAGGCTTTGTCTCAATTGTTTATGAAAATGCAGTTGTTACGAACCTGTTCACTACTTTTAATAAAACCACAGGAAAACCATTGAAATGCACCAATTTACTGCCTTCCTGCATCTTATATTAATAAAGGTCAAGACGTCTGCTTAGTGCTCACAGTAGGGGAGCCATAGAGCTCACCGGAGCTCTCCAACCCCATGCCTGATGAGGAATACACTTTGTGCAGAAGAAACTCTCTCTGTGTGTTGCCCAAATGGTACCCTATTCCCTTTATATTGCACTACTTTTGACCAGGGCCCATAGTACACAATATAGGTGATAGAGTGCCATATAGGACGCAACCTGTGACTCTTAATCAGAGAGGTGCTGTGCTCCTGACAGGTAGTTTAAGTACCCTCCATTAGGGCCCTAGTGTAATCCCAAATGGTATCCTATTCCCTATATAGTTCATTACTTTTGAACAGAACCCTGGTGAAAAGTACTGCACTGCATAGGGAATAGGGTGTCACCTGGGACACTACCCTATCTTTCTCCAGAGAGGGCAGTTAGAGACCAATCCACCCACATCGCCTGCATGGCATTAATCACACAGCAGCGGAGCTACAGGAGACTGGGTGGGTGATTTTGTGTGTGTGTGTGTGTGCAAAAATAATGCCTCTGTTGATTAGATGCTTATTTCATTAATTAGGCTTTCTCTGTAACCATATCTACGAGAAACACATGGACAATATGGACACGTACAAAAAAAATGTAATACTATATGAATATTTTCAACTATAAATTACCAAAGTTGTGATAGATAGTCATAGATTTTCTGATTTACCAAAATTACTGAAGATTCCAATAACTTTAGTAAATTACCGGTAGCTTTTCAACCCTAATAAGTTGCCAGACTGATTCAATGACACCATCTCTTTTATCTTAATTTAAGAGACATCCTTCAATGGAGTGACTTCTCTCCTGCAGTCGATGTGACGAGGGCGTGGGCGTTGGGAGAAAGCTACGCAGAGCACTGGTTCTCTCTCTCTGTGTGTGTGTGTGTGTGTGTGTGTGTGTGTGTGTGTGTGTGTGTGTGTGTGTGTGTGTGTGTGTGTGTGTGTGTGTGTGTGTGTGTGTGTGTGTGTGTGTGTGTGTGTGTGTGTGTGTGTGTGTGTGTGTGTGTGTGTGTGTGTGTGTGAGCAGCAGAAGGCGGTTACATAACCAAACGGGACACAGTCCTCCGTGTGTGTTGCACAATTTCAGATATGCAAATTAACTCACATTGGAAATCATTGTATAATTGCAACTCGTCATTACCTAGTGAGGAGAATTTGTTTGCAAATGTTACGTGTGTAAACCTTTTAATGTCTAATTTACACAAACCGATTACCGGCATCATAATGGTAAGTTATACACAGACGCGCATATTGCATACTATTACTAGGTAATATGTCGTATCGCGAAGCACGACTACAAAGAACTTTGCGACTACAATATGAACCGACCAACAGCATTGAAAAAAATAAATGACCCAGCACTTACTGCATGAGTAATGAATATGTCGATAATTTTAATGGAGGCGGTTGTCAGAATATTTACAGCGCATTTGGAAGTATTCAGACCTCTTGACTTTTTCCACATTTTGTTACGTTACAACAGCCTTATTCTAAAAATGAATGAATAAAACATTTTCCTCATCAATCTACACACAATACCCCATAATGAAATTTTTACAAATGTATTAAAAATAAACAACAGAAATACCTTATTTACATAAATATTCAGACCCTTTGCTATGAGACTCGAATTTGAGCTCAGATGCATCCTGTTTCCATTGATCATCCTTAAGATGTTTCTACAACTTGATTGGAGTCCACCTGTGGTAAATGCAATTGATTGGACATGATTTGGAAAGGCACACACCTGTCTATATAAGGTCACACAGTTGACAGTGCACGTCAGAGCAAAAACCAAACCATGAGGTCGAAGGAATTGTCCGTAGAGCTCCGAGACATGATTGTGTCGAGGCACAGATCTGGGGAAGGGTCCCAAAAACATTCTGTAGCATTGAAGGTCCCCAAGAACACAGTGGCCTCCATGATTCTTAAAACGGAAGAAGTTTGGAACCACCAAGACTCTTCCTAGAGCTGGCCGCCTGACCAAACTGAGCAATCGGGGGAGAAGAGCCTTGGTCAGGGAGGTGAAGTACCCGATGGTCACTCTGACAGAGCTCCAGAGTTCCTCTGAGGAGATGGGAGAACCTTCCAGAAGGACAACCATCTCTGCAGCACTCCACCAGATGGAAGCAGATGACAGCCTGCTTGGAGTTTGCCAAAAGGCAACCATGAGGACTCTCAAACCATGAGAAACAAGGTTCTCTGGTCTGATGAAACCAAGATTGAACTTATTGGCCTGAATACTAAGCGTTACGTCTGGACGTGGAAGCATTGTGGTGGCAGCATCATGCTGTGGGGATGTTTTTCAGCGGCAGGGACTGGGAGACTAGTCAGGATCGAGGGAAAGATGAATGGAGCAAAGTACACAGGGATCCTTGATGAAAACCTGCTCCAGAGTGATCAGGACTTCAGGCTAGGGCGATGGTTCACATTCCAACAGGACAAGGACCCTAAGCACACAGCCAAGACAATGCAGGAGTGGCTTTGGGACAAGTCTCTGAATGTCCTTGAGTGGCCCAGACAGAGCGAAGAGTTGAACACGATTGAAAATCTCCAGAAACACCTGAAAATAGCTGTGCAGCAACGCTCCCCATACAACATGACATAGATTGAGAGGATCTGCAGAGAAGAATGGGAGAAACTCTCCAAATACAGGTGTGCCAAGCTTGTAGCATCATACCAAAGAAGACTCGAGGCTGTAATCACAAGTAAAGGGTCTGAATACTTATGTAAATGTGATATTTCCTTTTTCATATACAGTTGAAGTCGGAAGTTTACATACACCTTAGCCAAATACATTTCAACTCAGTTTATCACAATTCCTGACATTTAATCCTAGTAAAAAATCCCTGTCTTAGGTCAGTTAGGATCAACACTTTATTTTAAGAATGTGAAATCTCAGACTAATAGTAGAGAGAATGATTTATTTCAGCTTTTATTTCTTTCATTACATTCCCAGTGGGTCAGAAGTTTACACACACTCAATTAGTATTTGGTGGCGTTGCCTTTAAATTGTTTAACTTGGGTCAAATGTTTACGGTAGCCACAACCTTCCCACAATAAGTTGGATGAATTTTGGCCCATTCCTCCTGACAGAGCTGGTGTAACTGAGTCAGGTTTGTAGACCTCCTTGCACGTACATAGTTTTTCAGTTCTGCCCAAAAATGTTCTATGGGATTGAGATCAGGGCTTTGTGATGGCCACTCCAATACCTTGACTTTGTTGTCCTTAAGCCATTTTGCCACAACTTTGGAAGTATACTTGGGGTCATTGTCCATTTGGAAGACCCATTAGCGAACAAGCTTTAACTTCCTGACTGATGTCTTGAGATGTTGCTTCAATATATCCACATCATTTTTCCTCCTCATGATGCCATCTATTTTGTGAAGTGCACCAGTCTCCTGTAGCAAAGCACCCCCACAACATGATGCTGCCACCCTGTGCTTCAAGCTTGGAATGGTGTTCTTTGGCTTGCAAGCCTCCCCCTTTTTCCTCCAAACATAATGATGGTCATTATGGCAAACAGTTCAATTTTTGTTTCATCAAACCAGAGGACATTTCTCCAAAAAGTACGATCTTTGTCCCCATGTGCAGTTGCAAACCGTAGTCTGGCTTTTTTATGGCGGTTTTGGAGCAGAGGCTTCTTCCTTGCTGAGAGGCCTTTCAGGTTATGTTGACATAGGACTCGTTTTACTGTGGATATAGATACTTTTGTACCTGTTTCCTTCAGCATCTTCACAAGGTCCTTTGCTGTTGTTCTGGGATTGATTTGCACTTTTGCACCAAAGTACATTCATCTCTAGGAGACAGAACGTGTCTCTTTCCTGAGCGGCATGATGGCTGCATGGTCCCATGGTGTTTATACTTGCGTACTATTGTTTGTACAGATGAACGTGGTACCTTCAGGCATTTGGAAATTGCTGCCAAGGATGAACCAGACTTGTGGAGATCTACAAATCTTTTTCTGAGGTCTTGGCTGATTTCTTTTGATTTTCCCATGATGTCAAGCAAAGAGGCACTGAGTTTGAAGGTAGGCCTTGAAATGCATCCACAAGTACACTACCAATTGACTCAAATGATGTCAATTAGCCTATCAGAAGCTTCTAAAGCCATGACATAATTTTCTGGAATTTTCCAAGCTGTTTAAAGGCACAGTCAACTTAGTGTATGTAAACTTCTGACCCACTGGAATTGTGATACAGTGAGTTATAAGTGAAATAACCTGTCTGTAAATAATTGTTGGAAAAATTACTTGTGTCATGCACAAAGTAGATGTCCTATCTGACTTGCCAAAACAATTTTTTTGTTAACAAGAGATTTGTGGAGTGGTTGAAAAACAAGTTTTAATGACTCCAACCTAAGTGTATGTAAACTTCTGACATCAACTGTATATATATATATATATATATATATATATATATATATATATATATATATATATACACACATTTTCAAAAATGTCTAAAAACCTGTCTTTGCTTTGTCATTATGGGGTATTGTGATGTCATTATGTGGTCTTGTGATGTCATTATGGGGTATTGTTTGAAGATTGATGAGGGGAAAAAACAATTGAATCCATTTTAGAATAAGGCTGTAATGTAACAAAATGTGGAAAACTGAATGCACTGCTTCTTTAGAAGTCCCAATCTGGTATGCGATGGAGTCATTTTACTGAACATAGCGCTATATCTCATATATATTGTCAGAAACCCCATCATGTCTGCTGTTATTAGGTTGGATTGACAGCGGTAATTATAAAAGCAGTGTGTGTGTGTGTGTGTGTGTGTGTGTGTGTGTGTGTGTGTGTGTGTGTGTGTGTGTGTGTGTGTGTGTGTGTGTGTGTACAGACTGGCAATAGACAGGTGAGATGTCTCCATTTAATTTCCTTTAGTCTACTAATCTTATTCAGTGGCTCTATAACATGATTTCTGGCATCAGTTATATAGAAGGAATCCCAAATGGCACCATATTCCCTTTATAGTGCACTACATAGGGCTCTTGTCAAAAGTAGTACACTACATAGGGAATAGGGTGCCATTGGGGATGGAACCATATAATGCATTTCAAGAGGCTTTATAATAAAAGGCAGTGAATGCATTAGCTTTTTAATATGTTTAGTATGCTAATAATGTGGCTAACTTTCACTCAGAAAATATTGTGCTCACATACACGCATGTACAAACACACACAGGACATGACACATAGAGCCCATTCATCGTGTTCACTTTTGCCAGGTGGTTTATGAGAGGAGACAGTGTTACTACTGCAGCCCTTTATCTTACCAAATCACAATGTCCTACTGCAGCCCTTTATCTTACCAAATCACAATGTCCTACTGCAGCCCTTTATCTTACCAAATCACAATGTCCTACTGCAGCCCTTTATCTTACCAAATCACAATGTCCTACTGCAGCCCTTTATCTTACCAAGTCACAATGTCCTACTGCAGCCCTTTATCTTACCAAATCACAATGTCCTACTGCAGCCCTTTATCTTACCAAATCACAATGTCCTACTGCAGCCCTTTATCTTACCAAATCACAATGTCCTACTGCAGCCCTTTATCTTACCAAATCACAATGTCCTACTGCAGCCCTTTATCTTACCAAATCACAATGTCCTACTGCAGCCCTTTATCTTACCAAGTCACAATGTCCTACTGCAGCCCTTTATCTTACCAAGTCACAATGTCCTACTGCAGCCCTTTATCTTACCAAATCACAGGAACCCATTAATGCAAAGGACAAAGCTATTTGTGTTGGGATGTGTCCAGCCTATCACAGCATTTAATGTGTCCAATTACGTCAACATGGTTTCTACAGAACAGGATCCTTCCCCTGGGGACAGGGACATTCAGAAGGGGACAAAACACACACACACACACACACACACACACACACACACACACACACACACACACACACACACACACACACACACACACACACACACACACACACACACAGTGTATATTTCCAGCAAATAGTACATGGACGTACATAAGTATTTAGAACCTTTACTCAGTACTTTGTTGAAGCACCTTTGGCGATTATAGCCTCAAATTGTCTTGGGTATGATGCTACAAGCTTGGCACACCTGTATTTGGGGAGTTTCTCCCATTCTTCTCTGCAGATCCTCTCAAGCTCTTTCAAGTTGGATGGGGAGCGTTACTGCACAGCTATTTTCCAGTCTCCCCCGAGATGTTTGATTGGGTTCAAACCAGGCTCTGGCTGGGCCACTTAAGGACATTCAGAGACTTGTCCTGAAGCCACTCCTGCATTGTCTTGGCTGTGTGATTACGGCCGTTATCCTGTTGGAATGTGAACCTTCGCCCCAGTCTGAGGTCCTGAGTGCTCTGAGCAGGTTTACATGAAGGATCTCTCTGTACCATGCTTCGTTCATCTTTCCCTCGATTGGACTAGCCTCCCAGTTCCTGCCGCTAAAAAACATCCCTAAAGCATAATGCTGCCACCACCATGCTTCATCGTAGGGACATGTCAGGTTTCCTCCAGACGTGACGCTTGGCATTCAGGCCAAAGAGTTCAATTTGGTTTCATCTGACCAGAGAATCTTGTTTCGCATAGTCTGAAAGTCTTTAGGTGCCTTTTGGCAAACTCCAAGCAGGCAGTTGTCTTTTACTGAGGAGTGACTTCTGTCTGGCCACTCTACCATAAAGGCCTGATTGGTGTAGTGCTGCAGAGATGGTTTTCCTTCAAAAAGGTTCTCCCATCTCCATAGAGGAACTGTAGAGCTCTCTCAGAGTGACCATCTGGTTCTTGGTCACCTCCCTGACCAAGACCCTTCTCCCCCGATTGCTCAGCTCTAGGAAGAGTATTGATGGTTCCAAACTTCTTCATTTAAGAATGATGGAGTCCAAATTACCTCTGTACGTCTCATTACCTCTCTACTTCTCATTACCTCTCTACTTCTCATTACCTATCTACTTCTCATTACCCCTCTACTTCTCATTACCTCTCTACTTCTCATTACCTTTCATTACCTCTCTACTTCTCATTACCTCTCTACTTCTCATTACCTATCTACTTCTCATTACCTTTCATTACCTCTCTACTTCTCATTACCCCTCTACTTCTCATTACCTCTCTACTTCTCATTACCTATCTACTTCTCATTACCCCTCTACTTCTCATTACCTCTCTACTTCTCATTACCTATCTACTTCTCATTACCCCTCTACTTCTCATTACCTCTCTACTTCTCATTACCTTTCATTACCTCTCTACCTCTCTACTTCTCTACCTCTCTACTGCGGCAGGTAGCCTAGTGGTTAGAGCGTTGGACTTGTAACCGGAGGGTTGCAAGTTTGAATCCCCGAGCTGACAAGGAAAAAAAAAAATCTGTCGTTCTGCCCTGAACAAGGCAGTTAACCCACTGTTCCTCGGGCGCCGAAGACGTGGAAGTCGACAAGGCAGCCCCCGCACCTCTCTGATTCAGAGGGGTTGGGTTAAATGCGGAAGACACATTTCGGTTGAAGGCATTCGGTTGTACAACTGACTAATAATGGTGACTTTGACTTTACTTCTCATTACCTCTCTACTTCTCATTACCTATCTACTTCTCATTACCTTTCATTACCTCTCTACTTCTCATTACCCCTCTACTTCTCATTACCTCTCTACTTCTCATTACCTCTCTACTTCTCATTACCTATCTACTTCTCATTACCTTTCATTAACTCTCTACTTCTCATTACCTTTCATTAACTCTCTACTTCTCATTACCTCTCTGTCTCTACTTCGCATTACCTCTCTCTCTCTCTCTCTCTCTCTCTCTTTCTGTCTCTCTCACTCAATTCAATTGAATTCAAGGGGCTTTATTGGCATGGGAAACATGTTTTTACATTGCAAAAGCAAGTGAAATGGATGAACAAAAGTTAAATAAAGAAAAAAAGGTGAACAGCACATATTACACTAACACCAGTTCCAAAGGATGAGACATTTCAAATGTCATATTATGTCTATATACAGTGGTGTAACGACGTGCAAATAACTAAAGTAATAAAGGGAAAATAAATAAACATAAATATGGGTTGTATTTACAGTGGTGTTTGTTCTTCACTGGTTGCCCTTTTCTTGTGGCAACAGGTCACACATCTTGCTGCTAGGATTGCACACTGTGGTATTTCACCAAATAGATACGGAGGTTTATCACAATTTAATTTGTTTTCGAATTCTTTGTGGGTCTGTGTAATCTGAGGGAAGTATTTGTCTACAATATTGTTTTCTCGTGATTTGGTTGAGTCTATCTCTCTCTGTATGTAGCTAGTGTGTGTGTCGCCAGTGTGTGTCGCCAGTGTGTCTGTCGCCAGTGTGTCTGTCGCCAGTGTGTGTGTGTAGGCAGTGTTTCTGTCGCCACTGTGTCTGTCGCCAGTGTGTCTGTCGCCAGTGTGTGTGTGTTGGCAGTGTTTCTGTTGCCAGTGTGTGTGTCGGCAGTGTGTGTGTCGGCAGTGTGTGTGTCGCCAGTGTGTGTGTCACCAGTGTGTGTGTCGCCAGTGTGTGTCTGTCACCACTGTGTGTGTCACCAATGTGTGTGTGTTGCCAGTGTGTGTCGCCAGTGTGTGTGTGTCGCCAGTGTGTGTGTCATCAGTGTGTGTGTGTCGCCAGTGTGGGTGTCTGTCACCACTGTGTGTGTCGTCAGTGTGTGTGTGTGTCGCCAGTGTATGTGTCTGTCACCACTGTGTGTGTCGCCAGTGGGTGTGTCGCCAGTGTGTGTGTCGTCAGTGTGTGTCTCGTCAGTGTGTGTGTGTGTGTCGTCAGTGTGTTTGTCGCCAGTGTTTGTATGTCGTCAGTGTGTGTGTGTGTCACCAGTGTATGTGTCTGTCACCACTGTGTGTGTCGCCAGTGGGTGTGTCGTCAGTGTGTGTGTCGTCAGTGTGTGTGTGTGTGTCGTCAGTGTGTTTGTCGCCAGTGTTTGTATGTCGTCAGTGTGTGTGTGTAGTCAGTGTGTGTCGCCAGTCATAGCTGCTAGCTACCTGTGAACCCACAGCATCCCAGTGGCCCATAAGCATAGGCTCATTTAAACAGGAGCACTCCCTCATCTCTGGGCCCTGGAGTAAAGGCAGGAACAGATGGCTGTGTGTGTGTGTGTGTGTGTGTGTGTGTGTGTGTGTGTGTGTGTGTGTGTGTGTGTGTGTGTGTGTGTGTGTGTGCATTTCTTCTCCATCTGTGTTTATCTCTTTCTGTCTGCCTGTCTGTCTGTTAAATACCAGAAATATCCAACAACTGACATTGATACAAAACCATATCCCAGTACACCCAAACCTCCACAAGGCAAAACAGCAAGGCAGCATTACTTACAAAAAACAAATCCACTCAGAAGCCATGGGCACAAACCAGGTGAAAATGACCTAACCAAGTGAAAGACCTACAACTACAGTACCCACGGTGACCGTTTGTGACTGCCTCTTTCTTCTAAGGGAAATACCATCTTTCTTAGAGATCTTTATAGGTCCCGGCACTCTGAAGCAGAGGGAAACAGTAGAGGATGAGAGTTTAGGTTGAGATAAGATAGAGGACAAATGTGAGTGGAACAGAGAGAGAGAGAGAGAGAGAGAGAGAGAGAGAGAGAGAGAGAGAAGATACATCTATTAAATTCTGTTGAAATATTAAGTAAATATATCTATCTGTTTTCACATATATTTTTTCAATTTATTTTTATTAGGTTAAAGACCTACTGAAATATGTATCTCATATTGGATTCCAACATGTGGAGAGAGAGGTGTCACTTGGTCTGTCTCCCTCTATGGCCTGCTTTTCTCATCTCTATGTCCATATACACTCCTCTCTCTCTCCCCTGTACAGTTCCTCTCTGTTCAGTACTTATTGGAAAAATCACATGACTAACTTGATGATTAAATCAATCCATCATAAACTGCAGATAAAACGAAACATATCATTCATCTATCTTAATCATATTCCTAAATGCCTGCTTCGTTTCTGTCTTCTGTATTTATCGTGAGTGATCATCAATCAAGTAGGAGATTAATCTAAAGTTGTCCTTTATTCAAACCAAACGGCTGATTATTTTTATTTTCCATTTCCTGTTGTGCACTGCCCTTTTGAATACTAATCCTTTCAAAAGTCTGTTTTCCTCAACCCTCTGTCCTTCTCGCCCCGGTTGGCAGAGGTACAAATTATTCATGTAAATTAAAAAATATGCCTCAGAGCAGTGGGATTATACATGACCCCAATGGTTTCTGTATGATAGAGGGGAACCATTTGAGAAAATCCCATTAGCTAACCCAGCCTGACGGTAGTTCGATACTGGCTACGGACCCTGGTTAAAAATAGGGCACAACATAGGGAACAGGGCACCATTTGGAAGCACATTCAGCTCAGAACTATCCACTGGTCTAAACACACTGTTCCCTCCTTCTATACACACTTGTGGTAGTTTTTTTGTTGTTGTCTCAATGTAAACTAAGTCAGGAAATAGTGCAATGTTTTTTATGTTTGCGTGTTATGATGATGATTTCAGTTTTTTCTTGTTCGATCGTTTATCTGAGACAAGGCTTACAGGACATATTTCATGAAGAGACATACAGTATCTGTCGTAAAAGGAGTATAAATACACTATACCACTGTTATGAAACATGAGTATATATACACTATACCACTGTTATGAAACATGAGTATATATACACTATACCACTGTTATGAAACATGAGTATATATACACTATACCACTGTTATGAAACATGAGTATATATACACTATACCACTGTTATGAGGATCATGAGTATATATACACTATACCACTGTTATGAAACATGAGTATATATACACTATACCACTGTTATGAAACATGAGTATATATACACTATACCACTGTTATGAAACATGAGTATAAATACACTATACCACTGTTATGAAACATGAGTATATATACACTATACCACTGTTATGAAACATGAGTATATATACACTATACCACTGTTATGAAACATGAGTATATATACACTATACCACTGTTATGAAACATGAGTATATATACACTATACCACTGTTATGAGGATCATGAGTATATTTACACTATACCACTGCTATGAAACATGAGTATATATGTATTATACCACTGTTATGAAACATGAGTATATATACACTATACCACTGTTATGAAACATGAGTATAAATACACTATACCACTGTTATGAAACATGAGTATATATACACTATACCACTGTTATGAAACATGAGTATATATACACTATACCACTGTTATGAGGATCATGAGTATATTTACACTATACCACTGCTATGAAACATGAGTATATATGTATTATACCACTGTTATGAAACATGAGTATATATGTATAATACCATTGTTATGAAACATGAGTATACATGTACCATACCACTGTTATGAAACATGAGTATACATGTCCCATACCACTGTTGTGAAACATGAGTAATACATTACTATACCACTGTTAACTCTTTAGGAATCATCAGCAGTGGTGATGGTTTTGGAGTCTGGCGTGCCCAAAGTAAAATGCCTGCCACTCAGGCCCAGAATATAGGATATGCACTATTGGATAGGAAACACTCTGAAGTCTCTAAAACTGTTAAAATAATGTCTGTGAGTATAACAGAAATGATATAGCAGGCAAAAACCTTTTACTTTTTTGTGACATTTCCTCAGTTTGATAGGCTTCCTATTGAAATCCATGTAAAATAGCTCCCAGATTGCAGTACCTATGGCTTCCACTAGATGCCAACAGTCTTTAGACATAGTTTCAAGGCTTTATCATTGAACAGAACCGAATAGAAGAAGAAATAATGAAGGGACCACGCATGTCAATAACTTTTCCTGGGCGCGAGACCGTGTGCGCATTCCTCTTTATTTTCCTTTTATATCGTTTAGGATATCATCCGAGTGAAATATTATCATTAATATTCATAAAAGGATACCTAAGGATGCATTAAAAATGATGTTTGATTTGTTTGGGAAAAGTTGATAGGTATAATTTGAACGCTTTCTCTTCACTGTACAACGGGCGACTCGACGGTGGATTTTCTGAACATAACGCGCCAACCAAACGGAGATTTATGGATGTAATAAATGACTTTTTCTAAGAAAAGAACCATGGATTCTCTTGTTTGGACACTTGGGATGCCCTCAGCAGAAGTTCTTCGAAAGGTAAGTGATTTATTTTAGCTCTTATATGGGTTTTGTGTGACCCGCGCTGGATATGAGTTCATGCTAATGCATAAATATGAGAGGTGCTATCCTCAAACAATCAAATGTTGTGCTTTCGCCGTAAAGCCTTTTTGAAATCTGACAACGCTGTGATATTGCCAAGAATCAGAGCTTTTGTTGACTATGCAACACTTGTATATTGATGAATGTTTAATAATTCACCTTTTGGATTGTGAATTTGGCGCCTTACATTTCAACCAGGTAGTGTCGGGATTGGGGCGCTAGCGCCCAAGTTATCCTTAAGTGGATTTATGAAACATGAGTATACATGTACTATACCACTGTTATGAGTATACAGTACATTCAGAAAGTATTCAGACCCCTTGTTCCACTTTTTTTTTAAATTACAGCCCTATTCTAAAATTGATTAAATTAATTGTTTTCCTCATAAATCTACACACAATACCCCATAAAGACAAAGTGAAAACAGGTTTTTAGAATGTTATGCAAATATATAAAAAAAAAACTAACTGTGGAGATGGAAGAACCTTCCAGAAGGACAAACATCTCTGCAGCACACCACCAATCTGGCTTTTATGGTACTGAGGAGTGGCCAGACAGAAGACACTCCTCAGTAAAAGGCACATGACGGCCCGCTTGGAGTTTGCCAAAAGGCACTTAAAGGACTCTCAGACCATGAGAAACAAGATTCTCTGGTCTGATGAATCCACGATTGAACTCTTTGGCCTGAATGCCAAGCATCACATCTGGAGGAAACCTAGCACAATCCCTACAGTGAAGCATGGTGGTGTCAGCATAATTCTGTGGGGATGGGGAGACTAGTCAGGATCTAGGGAAAGATGAAAGGAGCAAAGTACAGAGAGATCCCCTGATGATAACTTGCTCCGGAGCTCTCAGAACCTCAGACTAGGGAGAAGGTTCACCTTCCAACAAGACAACAACCCTAAATGTACAGTCAAGACAATGCAGGAGTGGCTTTGGGACAAGTCTCTGAATGTCCTTGAGTGGCCCAGCCAGAGCCCAGACTTGAACCGAATCCAACATCTCTGGAGAGATCTGAAAATAGCTGTGCAGCGACGCTCCCCAGGATATATTCCACTGTTATGAAACATGAGAGAAACATTGCAATGTTTACTCTTCAGCCATGTACAGTATAATAGGGATGATGACGATACAACAGTTTATAATAGCAATAAGGCATGAGGGATTGTGGTATATGGACAATATACTGTACCACGGCTAATGACTGTTCTCAGGCACGACGCAACGCAGTGTGCTGGATACAGCCATTAGCCGTGGTATGTTGGCCATATACCACAAATCCCAGAGGTGAGGCACTGTGTGAGGCACTGTGGAGCATGAATTTAAATAATTAGCTTTTTTTATTTTACTGGACTGATGGTACCTGCATCTGATGGTCAACGAGGTCAAATCACAACGTCAGTGATCTTCAGGTCGAAAAGTCGGAGTTCTAGAAAGATGCCCGAGTTTCCAACTTGGAATTCCGAGTTGGATGACCGTTCAAAACTATTTTTCCCAACTGCCTCTCACAGTCCCTGCTCTCTCCTTCCTTTCCCCCGGTGAGACTGACCAGAGAGAGGGGACACCGTCTTCCACCTGATGGCGAAACTCAAGTCGCACAGCATCTGCCTCATGCACAGATTTGTGTTGTTCCTATGACCAGACAATGCTAAATATTCCTTCATATTAAAATTGACAGGACGAGCTGCTAATAACTATAAAAGGCAGGGCTGTCGATACTTGGCTACTCATTCATTGCAGAAGCAGCCCGAGCGGAAGTACGGAGAAGCGCATTTTGTAATAGTGTTGAATAAAAACAGCGACAGTGCTGAATATAAATTTAAACATAAACTCACTCATAAAAATAGCAGCTCTTTGCTGTATTCGTTGACAGTCTCTCTGTGGTCATGGTTTTAAAAGTTATTAAATCTTACGTAGGCTAGTAGCCTATTAAACTTGGCTGTGGCCAAGGCCATGGAAGCTCTGTAGCCACGGTGATTTGAGCTATCCGATTGGGCAGTGCAGTAGGTGCACTCGATTTAGTCACAGATTTTCCAGTCTGTTTGATGGGAACACTTTGCTTACCCGGTGTGCAGGACTTTTGAATCAAGTATCCACACTGGCAGCAGCTCAACAAGATTGTGCAAGCCTTTGTCGTTTGTTGGCTTTTCTACAGAAATATTTGGTGATCGACTAGGAATGCCTTTGGCGATCGACCTGTTGGCGACCACTGCTCTAGAGCTCTCCTTGTTGTAGGTTATGTAACGGCTATTTGTTTTGACCTTCATCGGACAGAACTGAGGTCTACATTACTTGACTGCCTGAAAGGTTTTGAGACGTGGGCGCTAAAACACACACACACAGAGACGTTGGCACTAAAACACACACACAGAGACGTGGGCACTAAAACACACACACAGAGACGTTGCCACTAAAACACACACACAGAGACGTGGGCACTAAAACACACACACACACAGACGTTGCCACTAAAACACACACAGAGACGTGGGCACTAAAACACACACACACACAGAGACGTGGGCACTAAAACACACACACACACAGACGTTGCCACTAAAACACACACAGAGACGTTGCCACTAAAACACACACACACAGAGACGTGGGCACTAAAACACACACACACACAGAGACGTGGGCACTAAAACACACACACAGAGACGTGGGCACTAAAACACACACACAGAGACGTTGGCACTAAAACACACACACAGAGACGTTGGCACTAAAACACACACACACAGAGACGTGGGCATTAAAACACACACACACAGAGACGTTGCCACTAAAACACACACAGAGACGTGGGCACTAAAACACACACAGAGACGTGGGCACTAAAACACACACACAGAGACGTTGCCACTAAAACACACACACACAGAGACGTGGGCACTAAAACACACACAGAGACGTTGCCACTAAAACACACACACAGAGACGTGGGCACTAAAACACACACACAGAGACGTTGCCACTAAAACACACACACACAGAGACGTTGCCACTAAAACACACACACAGAGACGTGGGCACTAAAACACACACACAGAGACGTTGCCACTAAAACACACACACACAGAGACGTGGGCACTAAAACACACACACACAGAGACGTGGGCACTAAAACACACACACAGAGACGTTGCCACTAAAACACACACACAGAGACGTTGGCACTAAAACACACACACAGAGACGTGGGCGCTAAAACACACACAGAGACGTTGGCGCTAAAACACACACACACAGAGAGACGTGGGCACTAAAACACACACACACAGAGACGTGGGCACTAAAACACACACACAGAGACGTTGGCACTAAAACATACACACACAGAGACGTGGGCACTAAAACACACACACACAGAGACGTTGGCACTAAAACACACACACACAGAGACGTTGGCACTAAAACACACACACACAGAGACGTTGGCACTAAACGTTCCCTTTTGATGCTCATATTTCTGTTGCTCGGTCTGATGATGGGTTGTGTAAATGGCGAGGCAATCTTGAGAGTCAAGCATCAGAATTCAGTGCACTGCTGAGAAGTGTGTGTGTGTGTATGTGTGTGTGCGCGTGTGTGTGATTGTGATTTATAGTAGTTTGAAGGAGAAGTGTTATTGTGTCGGCATTTGAAGTGGTGGTATGTATTTAAAGCATGCAAAGAGATTGATGAGAGATTGTGTTGTTCTGACAGATTGCAGGGCCAATATCTGATCAAAACTGAAAACCAGATAACACAGAGCGAAAAAGAAATGTAGGGACTACTGATGTGCCATCAGGGTGTGTCGGCAACGTGTCTGTTGACTCCATTAACCACAGTATTAGACTTAAAACGAATCATCCAGCACTGTTTACCGACGTGATTGGCATGACTGAAACATGGCTTAAGCCTGATGAATGTGCTGTGTTAAATGAGGCCTCACCTCCTAGTTACACTAGTGAACATATCCCCGCGCATCCCGCAAAGGTGGAGGTGTTGCTAACATTCACAATAGCAAATTTCAATTTACAAAAGAAAACGACTTTTGAGCCTCTCCTGAAAAAGCCAAAACTTGACCCAGTAAATATAAAAAACGAACACATTTTTATGAAAAAGCTGTTGCGCAGCACCTTCCTGAAGACAAACAACGTATATGAAACGCTTCAGTCTGGTTTTAGACCCCATCATTGCACTGAGACTGCACTTGTGAAGGTGGTAAATTACCTTTTAATGGCGTCAGACCAAGGCTCTGCATCTGTCCTCGTGCTCTTAGACCTTAGCGATGATTTTGAGATCATCGATCACCACATTCTTTTGGAGAGATTGGAAACCCAAATTGGTCTACACGGACAAGTTCTGGTCTGGTTTAGATCTTATCTGTCGGAAAGATATCAGTTTGTCTCTGTAGATAGTTTGTCCTCTGACAAATCAACTGTACATTTCGGTGTTCCTCAAGGCTCCATTTTAGGACCACTGTTGTTTTCACTACATATTTTACCTCTTGGTGATGTCATTCGGAAACATAATGTCTGATGGCTGTGTGTGTGTGTGTGTGTGTCTCCACAAACCATGTGAAAATGAACTAACCAAGTGAAAGACCTACAACTACAGTACCCACGGTGACCGTTTGTGACTGCCTCTTTCTTCTAAGGGAAATACCATCTTTCTTAGAGATCTTTATAGGTCCCGGCACTCTGAAGCAGAGGGAAACAGTAGAGGATGAGAGTTTAGGTTGAGATAAGATAGAGGACAAATGTGAGTGGAACAGAGAGAGAGAGAGAGAGAGAGAGAGAGAGAGAGAGAGAGAGAGAGAGAGAGAGAGAGAGAGAAGATACATCCATTAAATTCTGTTGAAATATTAAGTAAAAATATCTATCTGTTTTCACATACATTTTTTCATTTTCTTTTTATTAGGTAAAAGACCTACTGAAAGATTTATCTCATATTGGATTCCAACATGTGGAGAGAGAGGGGTCACTTGGTCTGTCTCCCTCTTTGGCCTGCTTCTCTCTCTCTCTCTCTCTCTCTCTCTCTCTCTCTCTCTCTGCCATTACACCTATTTATTAATTTAGCATCCGTACACCCAGAGTTGAACCATCTCTCTTTGACATCTCTCTCTCTCTCTCTCTCTCTCTCTCTCTCTCTCTCTCTCTCTCTCTCTCTCTCATAAGAGATTAAAAAAAGCTTTTAATGTCTTTAAAGTTTAGTTTCACTGACATGGCTCCAGTGACTTGGGAAACAGACCGTGCAGAAACAGACTCAGGTGTACTATCTACTGTTGCTGTTTCTCTCAAGCTCAAGCATAGAGATGAATAGGAAAGTAGTCAATGGTGTGTTATTGATGGACACACACACACACTCAGAAACACACACACGGACATGCACACACACGTCATTGGTGTGATCATGATGGAGAAGGGGATGTGGAGGATTCCACAGTTAATGGTGTATTTAGCTCAAGAGCCCTTGGCTAGATTTGTACCTTTACCTCACCAGAAAGCCATCAATTTGCAACTTCTATTGGTGAAAAGTACTTACTAGTTTGTGTGCATACGCACGCGTGCGTATGTGTATGTGTGTGTGTGAGTGTAGGTGTGGCACCCAATTTGTATTTATTATGGATCCCCATTAGTTCCTGGCAAGGCAGCAGCTACTCTTCCTGGGGTTTATTACGGATCCCCATTAGTTCCTGGCAAAGCAGCAGCTACTCTTCCTGGGGTTTATTATGGATCCCCATTAGTTCCTGGCAAAGCAGCAGCTACTCTTCCTGGGGTTTATTATGGATCCCCATTAGTTCCTGGCAAGGCAGCAGCTACTCTTCCTGGGGTTTATTACGGATCCCCATTAGTTCCTGGCAAAGCAGCAGCTACTCTTCCTGGGGTTTATTACGGATCCCCATTAGTTCCTGGCAAAGCAGCAGCTACTCTTCCTGGGGTTTATTATGGATCCCCATTAGTTCCTGGCAAAGCAGCAGCTACTCTTCCTGGGGTTTATTACGGATCCCCATTAGTTCCTGCCAATGCAGCAGCTACTCTTCCTGGGGTTTATTACGGATCCCCATTAGTTCCTGGCAAAGCAGCAGCTACTATTCCTGGGGTATTATATGGATCCCCATTAGTTCCTGACAAGGCAGCAGCTACTCTTCCCAGGGTCCAGCAAAAGTAAGGCAGTTTATACAATTTTAAAAACCTTACAATACATTCACAGATTTCACAACACACTGTGTGCCCTCAGGCCCCTACTCCACCACTACCACATATCTACAGTACTAACTACATGTGTGTGTATAGTGCGTATGTTATTGTGTGTGTGTGTGTGTGTGTGTACAGTATAAATTACCTGTCAATGGGACATATACCAAAGTGTTTCAAATGGCACCCTATTCCCTGTGTAGTGAACAACCACTGACCAGAGCCCCTGGTCAAAAGAAGTGCACTTCATAGGGAATAAGGTGCCACTTGAGACGGAGATTCCAATCATTATACTGACCCTGCAAAGTCAACCTCCTAGATAGTGTACTCCTGATACTGTATCCCATCTAGCATAAATGAAAGGCAGGTTGTTATAGCCAGTATAGTGAAAGGCAGGTTGTCATAGCCAGTATAGTGAAAGGCAGGATGTCATAGCCAGTATAGTGAAAGGCAGGATGTCATAGCCAGTATAGTGAAAGGCAGGATGTCATAGCCAGTATAGTGAAAGGCAGGATGTCATAGCCAGTATAGTGAAAGGCAGGTTGTCATAGCCAGTATAGTGAAAGGCAGGATGTCATAGCCAGTATAGTGAAAGGCAGGATGTCATAGCCAGTATAGTGAAAGGCAGGATGTCATAGCCAGTATAGTGAAAGGCAGGATGTCATAGCCAGTATAGTGAAAGGCAGGATGTCATAGCCAGTATAGTGAAAGGCAGGATGCCATAGCCAGTATAGTGAAAGGCAGGATGTCATAGCCAGTATAGTGAAAGGCAGGATGTCATAGCCAGTATAGTGAAAGGCAGGATGTCATAGCCAGTATAGTGAAAGGCAGGATGTCATAGCCAGTATAGTGAAAGGCAGGTTGTCATAGCCAGTATAGTGAAAGGCAGGATGTCATAGCCAGTATAGTGAAAGGCAGGATGTCATAGCCAGTATAGTGAAAGGCAGGATGCCATAGCCAGTATAGTGAAAGGCAGGATGTCATAGCCAGTATAGTGAAAGGCAGGATGTCATAGCCAGTATAGTGAAAGGCAGGATGTCATAGTCAGTATAGTGAAAGGCAGGATGTCATAGCCAGTATAGTGAAAGGCAGGATGTCATAGCCAGTATAGTGAAAGGCAGGATGTCATAGCCAGTATAGTGAAAGGCAGGTTGTCATAGCCAGTATAGTGAAAGGCAGGATGTCATAGCCAGTACTGGAAGTCGTGCATATATATCTGCAGTTGTTGTTTCTTGTTTTATTTCTCTCAGTTGATGGTTTGGGATCACTGCCAATTTAGCTAACAGCTTTACTGGCTGCGTTCAGCTCTGGCTCCCATTGTGGTAGAGAGAAATTAGAGAAAACATGAGAGAGAGAGAGAGAGAGAATGAATGTATGATAGAGTGAGAGAGAGCAGGACAGCAGTGAATGCTCTTTGCCCATGATGAGTGCGGTTCTGTTCAAAGCTAAGATGAGTAGGAGGGACTGACTCTGTCTCTCTCTCTTTCTGCCTTTCTTTCTCTCTCTCTCTCTCTCTCTCTCTTTTTTTCTTTCTCTCGCTTTCTCTCTTTATTTCTCTCTCTCTTGCTCTTTCTCTCTCTTGATCTCAGTGTGAGTGTTTTTGTTTCCATCTACTCTGCTCAGAGTTACAGATGGTTTCCATGGGAACTAAATTGAAATGTTCTGGACATGATTATAAATTGTGATGGAATCTAGTAGTGGACACACAGTAGAGTACAGAGGAGTAAAGTAGAGTACTGTAGAGTACAGTAGAGTACAGTACATCCAGACAGTACAGTAGAGTTTGTTCTCTTTCGTCTTCTCTCTCTTAGTACATGCTGGGAGTGTTTTGTAGTTGATAGGCCATGTGGAGGGCTCTGTCCTTACTTACTTTCTTGCTTATTTCCTTTGTCTTTTTTTATTTAATTTAATTTTGTATGGTGGAGGGTTAAGCCACTGTTAGTTTAGTGTCCCCATTGTTTTCAATAAAAGTTTGAGAGGTAGGGGACGGTGTTTTAGTTTCCTGGGGTTTGAATGGCATGGTGTGCGCGTTTGCATAGCGCGGAGGAGACGCTGTCGTTATGGCCTAGCGCGGAGGAGACGCTGTCGTTATGGCCTAGCGCAGAGGAGACGCTGTCCTTATGGCCTAGCGTGGAGGAGACGCTGTCGTTACGGCCTAGCGCGGAGGAGACGCTGTCGTTACGGCCTAGTGCGGAGGAGACGCTGTTGTTATGGCCTAGCGCGGAGGAGACGCTGTCGTTAAGGCCTAGCGTGGAGGAGACGCTGTTGTTATGGCCGAGCGCAGAGGAGACTCTGTCGTTACGGCCTAGCGCGGAGGAGACGCTGTCGCTACGGCCTAGCGTGGAGGAGGCTCTCTCGTTACGGTTTAGCGCTTCCGGCGCCGACAGAGATGGCCGCCTCGCTTCACGTTCTCAGGAAACTGTGCAGTATTTTGTTTTTTTATGTATTACTTCTTACATTGTTACCCCGGGAAATATTAAGTTTTATTCCATACAACCGGGAGGAACTATTGGATATAAGAGCAACGTCAATTTACCAACATTACGACCAGGAATACGACTTTCCCGAAGCGTATACTCTGTTTGGTCCAGCGACCAGGACAATACACTGGATCCCAGCCGGCGACTCAAAACAACGGCGGCGCCGGGGGGGGGGGGATGCAGCGGTCTTCTGGTCAAGCTACGTAGACGGGCACATTGTGCACCTCTCCCGAGTATTTTACTTGCCATGTCCAGTCTCTGGACAACAAGGTGGATGAAATACGAGCAAGAGTTGCCTTCCAGAGAGACATTGGCGACTGCAACGTTCTTTGCTTCACGGAAACATGGCTCACTCAGGACACGTTATCTGAGTCGGTACAGCCACCTAGTTTCTCCACGCATCGCGCCGACAGGAACAAACATCTATCTGGTAAGAAGAAGGGCGGGGTGTGTGTCTTATGATTAACGAGACATGGTGTGATCATAACAACATACAGGAGCTCAAGTCCTTTTGTTCACCTGACATAGAATTCCTTACAATCAAATGCCGACCACATTATCTACCAAGTGAATTCTCCTCGATTATGATCACAGCCGTGTATATCCCCCCCTCAAGCTGACACATCGACGGCACTGACGGCACCCCCACCCTTCTTCTTCCCCGATAGATGTTTGTTTCTGTCGGCGCGATGCGTGGAGAAACAAGGTGGCTGTACCGACTCTGATAACGTGTCCTGAGTGAGCCATGTTTCCGTGAAGCAAAGAATGTTGCAGTCTCGGATGTCTCTCTGAAAGGCAACCCTTGATCTGATTTCGTCTACTTTGTTGTCCAGAGACTGTACATTGGCGATTAAAATACTCGGGAGAGGTGCACGATGCGCCCGTCGACGTAGCTTGACCAAAAGACCGGCGCGTTTCCCTCTTCTCCGGCGCCGCCGTTGTTTTGAGTCGCCGGGTGCTATCCAGTCTATTGTCCTGGTTGGGGTAGCAAACAGAGAATCCTTTTCGGGAAAGCCGTATTCCTGGCCGTAATGTTGGTAAGTTGACGTTGCTCTTATATCCAATAGTTCCTCCCGGTGGTATGTAATAAAACGTAATATTTCCCGGGGTAACAATGTAAGAAGTAATACATAAAAAAACAAAATACCGCATGGTTTCCTGAGAACGTGAAGCGAGGCTGCCGTTTCTGTCGGCGCTCATATGTATATACTGTACTCCATACCATCTACTGCATCTTGCCTACGCCGGTCAGCCATCGCTCATCCATATATTTATATGTACATACTCGTATTCATTCCTTTACTCTTCTGTGTATAAGGTAGTTGATGTGAATTTGTTAGATTACTTGTTAGACACTACTGCATGGTCGGAACTACAAGCATTTCGCTACACTCGCATTAACATCTGCTAACCATGTGTATGTGACAAATAACATTTGATTTGATTTGATTTGAGGAGACGCTGTCGTTACGGCCTAGCGCGGAGGAGACACTGTCGTTACAGCATGGATTCAAGTGTGTTCCTGAGAATGGAGTTAAGGTGGAGGAGGTTCTGCTCGCAGTCGGCGAACAGGTAGGAGCTGAATTTATACATTCTGCATCCAGAATGAACAAATCTGTGGTTGTGTTCATGAAAAGAGTACATTTAGTGGGCAGGCTGCTAGTGGAATATTTGTAAGGGATGTGTTGGCGCCAATTTATTCTCTTTCAACAAAGGTTGTAGTTGCGAATCTGCCTCCGTTTATTACGGATGATCAAATCAGGAAAGAGCTTAGTTGTTTGGGGAAATTTGCTAGCCGGTTTTCGTGCACTGTCAGCAGGTTTTCAGGCAGACGCAAGTTGCTGAACAACAACGAGCAACAGTTAAATGTGCATTTTAAAGGGACTCTATGTGGGGTTTGCCAGCACAGACAGTCGACAGTGTTTGGACTACAGGGATTTGTGGCATAAGAGCATTGCATGCCCATGTAAAGGCTGTAGAGATGGTGAGGGTACAAGTGCTAGTGGGGGAAATCAAGGTCAACGTGCAGGGGGCAATGAGACGCAGGCAGCAGAGACTCGGTCTAGTCATGCTATAGATGGTGGTGTAGATGAGGCTGGGTCTAGTCATGCTATAGATGGTGGTGTAGATGAGGCTGGGTCTAGTCAGGTTATGGATGGTGGTGTAGATGAGGCTGGGTCTAGTCATGCTATAGATGGTGGTGTAGATGAGGCTGGGTCTAGTCATGCTATAGATGGTGGTGTATATTTGGCTGGGTCTAGTCATGCTATAGATGGTGGTGTAGATGAGGCTGGGTCTAGTCATGCTATAGATGGTGGTGTAGATGAGGTTGGGTCTAGTCAGGCTATAGATGGTGGTGTAGATCAGGCTGGGTCTTGTCATGTCATGGATGGTGGTGTAGCTGAGGCTGGGTCTAGTCATGCTATAGATGGTGGTGTAGATGAGGCTGGGTCTAGTCATGCTATAGATGGTGGTGTAGATGAGACTGGGTCTAGTCATGCTATAGATGGTGGTGTAGATGAGGCTGGGTCTAGTCATGCTATAGATGGTGGTGTAAATGAGGCTGGGTCAAGTCATGCTATAGATGGTGGTGTAGATGAGATTGGGTCTAGTCAGGCTATAGATGGTGGTGTAGATCAGGCTGGGTCTTGTCATGTCATGGATGGTGGTGTAGCTGAGGCTGGGTCTAGTCATGCTATAGCTAGTGGTGTAGATGAGGCTGGGTCCAGTCATGTTATAGATGGTGGTGTAGATGAGGCTGGATCTAGTCATGTTATAGATGGTGGTGTAGCTGAGGCTGGGTCTAGTCATGCTAAAGATGGTGGTATAGATCAGGCTGGGTCTTGTCATGGATGGTGGTGTAGCTGAGGCTGGGTCTTGTCATGGATGATGGTGTAGCTGAGGCTGGGTCTTGTCATGGATGGTGGTGTAGCTGAGGCTGGGTCTTGTCATGGATGGTGGTGTAGATGAGGCTGGGTCTAGTCATGCTATAGATGGTGGTGTATATGAGGCTCGGTCTAGTCATGCTATAGATGGTGGTGTATATGAGGCTGGGTCTAGTCATGCTATAGATGGTGGTGTATATGAGGCTGGGTCTAGTCATGCTATAGATGGTGGTGTATATGAGGCTGGGTCTAGTCGTGCTATGGATGGTGGTGTAGATGAGGCTGGGTCTAGTCGTGCTATAGATGGTGGTGTATATGAGGCTGGGTCTAGTCATGCTACAGATGGTGGTGTATATGAGGCTGGGTCTAGTCGTGCTATAGATGGTGGTGTATATGAGGCTGGGTCTAGTCATGCTATAGATGGTGGTGTATATGAGGCTGGGTCTAGTCATGCTATAGATGGTGGTGTAGATGAGGCTGGGTCTAGTCATGCTATGGATGGTGGTGAGGAGGCTAGGCTGGGTCTAGTCGTGCCATGGATGGTGGTGTAGATGAGGCTGAGTCATGGCTGGGTCTAGTCATGCCATAGATGGTGGCAGATGAGGCTGGGTCTAGTCATGCATAGATGGTGGTGTAAGATGAGTCTGGGTCAAGTCATGCTATAGATGGTGGTGTAGATGAGGCTGAGTCATGCTATAGATGGTGGTGCAGATGAGGCTGGGTCCAGTCATGCATAGATGGTGGTGTAGATGAGGCTTGGGTCTAGTCATGCCATAGATGGTGGTGTAAATGAGGCTGGGTCTAGTCACAAAGATGGTGGTGTAGATGAGGCTGGGCTAGTCATGCTATGGTGGTGCAGCTGAGGCTGGGTCCAGTCATGGATTACAGATGGTGTAGATGAGGCTGGGTCTAGTCATGTTAGATGGTGGTGTAGATGAGGCTGGGTCTAGTCATGCTAAAGATGGTGGTGTATATGAGGCTGGGTCTAGTCATGCATAGATGGTGGTGTAGCTGAGGCTGGGTCTTGTCATGGATGATGGTGTAGCTGAGGCTGGGTCTAGTTGCTCATGGATGCAGGTGTAGATGAGGCTGGGTCTAGTCATGCCATAGATGGTGGTGTAGATGAGGCTGGGTCAAGTCATGCATAGATGGTGGTGTAGATGAGGCTGGGCCCAGTCATGCTATAGATGGTGGTGTAGATGAGGCTGGGTCTAGTCATGCTATAGATGGTGGTGTAGATGAGGCTGGGTCTAGTCATGCTATAGATGGTGGTGTAGATGAGGCTGGGTCTAGTCATGCTATAGATGGTGGTGTAGATGAGGCTGGGTCTAGTCATGCTATAGATGGTGGTGTAGATGAGGCTGGGTCTAGTCATGCTATAGATGGTGGTGTAGATGAGGCTAGGTCTAGTCACCATAGATGGTGGTGTAGATGAGGCTGGGTCAGTCATGCTATAGATGGTGGTGTAGATGAAGGCTGGGTCTAGTCATGCTATAGATGGTGGTGTAGATGAGGCTGGGTCTAGTCATGCTATAGATGGTGGTGTAGATGAGGCTGGGTCTGGTCATGCTATGGATGGTGGGTGTAGCTGAGGCTGGGTCTAGTCATGATGGTGGTGCAGATGAGTCTGGGTCTATGCCATAGATGGTGGTGTAGATGAGGCTGGGTCTAGTCATGTCATAGATGGTGGTGTAGATGAGGCTGGGTGGTGGTGTAGATGAGGCTGGGTCTAGTCATGCTATAGATGGTGGTGTAAATGAGGCTGGGTCAAGTCATGCTATAGATGGTGGTGTAGATGAGGTTGGGTCTAGTCAGGCTATAGCTAGTGGTGTAGATGAGGCTGGGTCCAGTCATGTTATAGATGGTGGTGTAGATGAGGCTGGATCTAGTCATGTTATAGATGGTGGTGTAGCTGAGGCTGGGTCTAGTCATGCTAAAGATGGTGGTATAGATCAGGCTGGGTCTTGTCATGGATGGTGGTGTAGCTGAGGCTGGGTCTTGTCATGGATGATGGTGTAGATGAGGCTGGGTCTAGTCATGCTATAGATGGTGGTGTAGATGAGGCTGGGTCTAGTCATGCTATAGATGGTGGTGTATATGAGGCTGGGTCTAGTCGTGTATATAGATGGTGGTGTATATGAGGCTCGGTCTAGTCGTGCTATGGATGGTGGTGTAGCTGAGGCTGGGTCTAGTCATGTCATGGATGGTGGGTGTAGATGAGTCTGGGTCTAGTCATGCTATAGATGGTGGTGTAGATGAGGCTGAGTCATGCTATAGATGGTGGTGTAGATGAGGCTGGGTCTAATCATGCTATAGATGGTGGTGTAGATGAGACTGGGTCTAGTCATGCTATAGATGGTGGTGTAGATGAGGCTGGGTTTAGTCATGATATAGATGGTGGTGTAGATGAGGCTGGTCAGAGTCATGCTATAGATGGTGGGTGTAGATGAGGTTGGGTCTAGTCAGGCTATAGGTGGTGTAGATCAGGCTGGGTCTTGTCATGCTATGGATGGTGGTGTAGCTAAGGCTGGGTCTAGTCATGCTATAGCTAGTGGTGTAGCTGAGGCTGGGTCTAGCCATGTCATGGATGGTGGTGTAGATGAGTCTGGGTCTAGTCATGCTATAGATGGTGGTGTAGATGAGGCTGGGTCTAGTAATGCTATAGATGGTGGTGTAGATGAGGCTGGGTCTTGTCATGCTATAGATGGTGGTGTATATGAGGCTGGGTCTAGTCGTGCTATGGATGGTGGTGTAGATGAGGCTGGGTCTAGTCAGGTTATGGATGGTGGTGTAGATGAGGCTGGGTCTAGTCATGCTATAGATGGTGGTGTAGATGAGGCTGGGTCTAGTCAGGTTATGGATGGTGTAGATGAGGCTGGGTCTAGTCATGCTATAGATGGTGGTGTAGATGAGGCTGGGTCTAGTCATGCTATAGATGGTGGTGTATATTTGGCTGGGTCTAGTCATGCTATAGATGGTGGTGTAGATGAGGCTGGGTCTAGTCATGCCATAGATGGTGGTGTAGATGAGGTTGGGTCTAGTCAGGCTATAGATGGTGGTGTAGATCAGGCTGGGTCTTGTCATGTCATGGATGGTGGTGTAGCTGAGGCTGGGTCTAGTCATGCTATAGATGGTGGTGTAGATGAGGCTGGGTCTAGTCATGCTATAGATGGTGGTGTAGATGAGACTGGGTCTAGTCATGCTATAGATGGTGGTGTAGATGAGGCTGGGTCTAGTCATGCTATAGATGGTGGTGTAAATGAGGCTGGGTCAAGTCATGCTATAGATGGTGGTGTAGATGAGATTGGGTCTAGTCAGGCTATAGATGGTGGTGTAGATCAGGCTGGGTCTTGTCATGTCATGGATGGTGGTGTAGCTGAGGCTGGGTCTAGTCATGCTATAGCTAGTGGTGTAGATGAGGCTGGGTCCAGTCATGTTATAGATGGTGGTGTAGATGAGGCTGGATCTAGTCATGTTATAGATGGTGGTGTAGCTGAGGCTGGGTCTAGTCATGCTAAAGATGGTGGTATAGATCAGGCTGGGTCTTGTCATGGATGGTGGTGTAGCTGAGGCTGGGTCTTGTCATGGATGATGGTGTAGCTGAGGCTGGGTCTTGTCATGGATGGTGGTGTAGCTGAGGCTGGGTCTTGTCATGGATGGTGGTGTAGATGAGGCTGGGTCTAGTCATGCTATAGATGGTGGTGTATATGAGGCTCGGTCTAGTCATGCTATAGATGGTGGTGTATATGAGGCTGGGTCTAGTCATGCCATAGATGGTGGTGTATATGAGGCTGGGTCTAGTCATGCTATAGATGGTGGTGTATATGAGGCTGGGTCTAGTCGTATATGGATGGTGGTGTAGATGAGGCTGGGTCTAGTCGTGCATAGATGGTGGTGTATATGAGGCTGGGTCTAGTCATGCTACAGATGGTGGTGTATATGAGGCTGGGTCTAGTCGTGCTATAGATGGTGGTGTATATGAGGCTGGGTCTAGTCATGCATAGATGGTGGTGTAGATGAGGCTGGGTCTAGTCATGCCACAGATGGTGGTGTAGATGAGGTTGGGTCTAGTCAGGCCATAGATGGTGGTGTAGATCAGGCTGGGTCTTGTCATGTCATGGATGGTGGTGTAGCTGAGGCTGGGTCTAGTCATGCCATAGATGGTGGTGTAGATGAGGCTGGGTCTAGTCATGCTATAGATGGTGGTGTAGATGAGACTGGGTCTAGTCATGCTATAGATGGTGGTGTAGATGAGGCTGGGTCTAGTCATGCTATAGATGGTGGTGTAAATGAGGCTGGGTCAAGTCATGCTATAGATGGTGGTGTAGATGAGATTGGGTCTAGTCAGGCTATAGATGGTGGTGTAGATCAGGCTGGGTCTTGTCATGTCATGGATGGTGGTGTAGCTGAGGTGGTCTAGTCATGCTATAGCTAGTGGTGTAGATGAGGCTGGGTCCAGTCATGTTATAGATGGTGGTGTAGATGAGGCTGGATCTAGTCATGTTATAGATGGTGGTGTAGCTGAGGCTGGGTCTAGTCATGCTAAAGATGGTGGTATAGATCAGGCTGGGTCTTGTCATGGATGGTGGTGTAGCTGAGGCTGGGTCTTGTCATGGATGATGGTGTAGCTGAGGCTGGGTCTTGTCATGGATGGTGGTGTAGCTGAGGCTGGGTCTTGTCATGGATGGTGGTGTAGATGAGGCTGGGTCTAGTCATGCTATAGATGGTGGTGTATATGAGGCTCGGTCTAGTCATGCTATAGATGGTGGTGTATATGAGGCTGGGTCTAGTCATGCTATAGATGGTGGTGTATATGAGGCTGGGTCTAGTCATGCTATAGATGGTGGTGTATATGAGGCTGGGTCTAGTCGTGCTATGGATGGTGGTGTAGATGAGGCTGGGTCTAGTCGTGCTATAGATGGTGGTGTATATGAGGCTGGGTCTAGTCATGCTACAGATGGTGGTGTATATGAGGCTGGGTCTAGTCGTGCTATAGATGGTGGTGTATATGAGGCTGGGTCTAGTCATGCTATAGATGGTGGTGTATATGAGGCTGGGTCTAGTCATGCTATAGATGGTGGTGTATATGAGGCTGGGTCTAGTCGTGCTATGGATGGTGGTGTAGATGAGGCTCGGTCTAGTCGTGCTATGGATGGTGGTGTAGCTGAGGCTGGGTCTAGTCATGTCATGGATGGTGGTGTAGATGAGTCTGGGTCTATTCATGCTATAGATGGTGGTGTAGATGAGGCTGAGTCATGCTATAGATGGTGGTGTAGATGAGACTGGGTCTAGTCATGCTATAGATGGTGGTGTAGATGAGGCTGGGTCTAGTCATGCTATAGATGGAGGTGTAAATGAGGCTGGGTCAAGTCATGCTATAGATGGTGGTGTAGATGAGGTTGGGTCTAGTCAGGCTATAGCTAGTGGTGTAGATGAGGCTGGGTCCAGTCATGTTATAGATGGTGGTGTAGATGAGGCTGGATCTAGTCATGTTATAGATGGTGGTGTAGCTGAGGCTGGGTCTAGTCATGCTAAAGATGGTGGTATAGATCAGGCTGGGTCTTGTCATGGATGGTGGTGTAGCTGAGGCTGGGTCTTGTCATGGATGATGGTGTAGATGAGGCTGGGTCTAGTCATGCTATAGATGGTGGTGTAGATGAGGCTGGGTCTAGTCATGCTATAGATGGTGGTGTATATGAGGCTGGGTCTAGTCGTGCTATAGATGGTGGTGTATATGAGGCTCGGTCTAGTCGTGCTATGGATGGTGGTGTAGCTGAGGCTGGGTCTAGTCATGTCATGGATGGTGGTGTAGATGAGTCTGGGTCTAGTCATGCTATAGATGGTGGTGTAGATGAGGCTGAGTCATGCTATAGATGGTGGTGTAGATGAGGCTGGGTCTAATCATGCTATAGATGGTGGTGTAGATGAGACTGGGTCTAGTCATGCTATAGATGGTGGTGTAGATGAGGCTGGGTTTAGTCATGATATAGATGGTGGTGTAGATGAGGCTGGGTCAAGTCATGCTATAGATGGTGGTGTAGATGAGGTTGGGTCTAGTCAGGCTATAGGTAGTGTAGATCAGGCTGGGTCTTGTCATGCTATGGATGGTGGTGTAGCTAAGGCTGGGTCTAGTCATGCTATAGCTAGTGGTGTAGCTGAGGCTGGGTCTAGCCATGTCATGGATGGTGGTGTAGATGAGTCTGGGTCTAGTCATGCTATAGATGGTGGTGTAGATGAGGCTGGGTCTAGTAATGCTATAGATGGTGGTGTAGATGAGGCTGGGTCTAGTCATGCTATAGATGGTGGTGTATATGAGGCTGGGTCTAGTCGTGCTATGGATGGTGGTGTAGATGAGGCTCGGTCTAGTCGTGCTATGGATGGTGGTGTAGCTGAGGCTGGGTCTAGTCATGTCATGGATGGTGGTGTAGATGAGTCTGGGTCTATTCATGCTATAGATGGTGGTGTAGATGAGGCTGAGTCATGCTATAGATGGTGGTGTAGATGAGACTGGGTCTAGTCATGCTATAGATGGTGGTGTAGATGAGGCTGGGTCTAGTCATGCTATAGATGGTGGTGTAAATGAGGCTGGGTCAAGTCATGCTATAGATGGTGGTGTAGATGAGGTTGGGTCTAGTCAGGCTATAGATGGTGGTGTAGATCAGGCTGGGTCTTGTCATGTCATGGATGGTGGTGTAGCTGAGGCTGGGTCTAGTCATGCTATAGCTAGTGGTGTAGATGAGGCTGGGTCCAGTCATGTTATAGATGGTGGTGTAGATGAGGCTGGATCTAGTCATGTTATAGATGGTGGTGTAGCTGAGGCTGGGTCTAGTCATGCTAAAGATGGTGGTATAGATCAGGCTGGGTCTTGTCATGGATGGTGGTGTAGCTGAGGCTGGGTCTTGTCATGGATGGTGGTGTAGATGAGGCTGGGTCTAGTCATGCTATAGATGGTGGTGTATATGAGGCTGGGTCTAGTCATGCTATAGATGGTGGTGTATATGAGGCTGGGTCTAGTCGTGCTATAGATGGTGGTGTATATGAGGCTCGGTCTAGTCGTGCTATGGATGGTGGTGTAGCTGAGGCTGGGTCTAGTCATGTCATGGATGGTGGTGTAGATGAGTCTGGGTCTAGTCATGCTATAGATGGTGGTGTAGATGAGGCTGAGTCATGCTATAGATGGTGGTGTAGATGAGGCTGGGTCTAATCATGCTATAGATGGTGGTGTAGATGAGACTGGGTCTAGTCATGCTATAGATGGTGGTGTAGATGAGGCTGGGTTTAGTCATGATATAGATGGTGGTGTAGATGAGGCTGGGTCTAGTCGTGCTATGGATGGTGGTGTAGATGAGGCTGGGTCTAGTCATGCTATAGATGGTGGTGTATATGAGGCTGGGTCTAGTCGTGCTATGGATGGTAGTGTAGATGAGGCTGGGTCTAGTCATGCTATGCTAGAGGATGAGGAGAGTAAAGTAGGGAAGGGTAAGCGACTTGGGAGGGTGGAGGAGCGTGTCATGCGGAAGAGGAAAAAGGGTGAGAAGAAAGGATGTGGGAGGGGAGAGGCTGGTGTGGTCAATGGCACCAAGGAACCTTTTCCTGGTGCTGGGGGGGAGGCCCCGACCAGACAGAAAGGGCAGGTGGTCAGGATGGAAGATGGAGAGGAGGAAGATGAGTCTGAGGAGAAGGATGATGGATCCAGAGCTGACAGCCACTGTGAGGGAACTGGTTCTGTCAAGGTTCCTAAATAAGGTTAATCTTTAAGCTTTTTTTGCTAACCCGGGAAAGTTTGTAAGATCAACACAGTCTGAAAAATGTTCACCAGACATGCTACCTGTCCCAGACCTGCTGTTTTCAACTCTCTTGAGACAGCAGGAGCGGTAGAGATACTCTGAATGATCGGCTATGAAAAGCCAACTGACATTTACTCCTAAGGTGCTGAACTGTTGCACCCTCGACAACCACTGTGATTATTATTATTTGACCCTGCTGGTCATCTATGAACATTTTAAAATCTTGGCCATGTTCTGTTATAATCTGCACCCGGCACAGCCAGAAGAGGACTGGCCACCCCTCACAGCCTGGTTCCTCTCTAGGTTTCTTCCTAGGTTCTGGCCTTTCTAGGGAGTTTTTCCTAAGCACCGTGCTTTTACACCTGCATTGCTTGCTGTTTGGGGTTTTAGGCTGGGTTTCTGTACAGCGCTCTGTGATCAGCTGATGTAAGAAGGGCTTTATACTGTAAATACATTTGATTTGATGGTCGGTGGGGACTGGAACTGTATGATCGATTTTACGAAAGACAGAAATGGGGAGGAGCCTCATTCAGGCTCAGTCGGAGTGTTAAAGGACATCATTAATCTGTCTGACCCAGTGGATGTTTGGAGAGCTAATCATCCCAACACAAGACAGTATACATGGGTGAAGGTCTTTGGGGCTAGGGTGAGTGCAGCCCGACGCGATCGGTTTTGCATGTCCAGGAATTAGAGGAATAGGCTGTTGGGCGCTACCATTCTCACGGTGTGAGGTCCCCTGATCTCTTTGGTACTGAGAGTTTGTAAACCCACCATACTCCCCGCCCCACATACCCCCTACCACTGATGTGCCTTCACTCCTGTTAGGCTCCTAATGTTACTCACCTTAATGCAGACCTCTCCTCCCCAGCAGCCGCAAGTCACCCAGACTTAGCAAACCCCACTGCTATCAGTCGCTTCTGCAGGGTGGCCGACTGAACCGATCTCAAAGGGATGACTGGGTTGTGGAAGATAGGCTCCTCCCACAGCCCAGGCTCCACAGCCCCTTCTCGTGTGGGCCTTAGCAGCTGCCAGGCCTTCAGCACTGCAGAGTAAAATTCTGAGAGACCTGCTGTACTCAGCTTCTCCAGCTTCATGAGGAACAGCTGCCGGTCCAACCCTAATCCGCCAGCTCTCCTCAGTAGCGTGCATGCTGGTTCCCTCCAGCCGACATCAGTATGGTACAACAGTCTCTGCACCACCTTTAGATGGAATGCAGCCACCCTGCTCTCCAGTTCCACCAGGCCCTGTCCTCCTTCGTGGACGGACATGTACAACAATGCCACCCTCAGCCAGTGATGGCCCAACCAGAACAAATCCACCAGGGGCTTGAGGACAGCAAGTTTTTGCCACAGGGAGGATGCCGCCAGGTTGTTGATTATCAGCACCCTCTATATGACACTTAGGACAGGAGCCATCTCCACCTGGCCAGTCATGACACCACTGTCTGTGACAGCCCCTCCCAGTTCTTCCTGACCCACCTCTCCGAGCCCAGGTACACCCCCAAAATGTTAAGCCCTTCACAACCCCACTGCAAACCCCCTGGAAGCAGAGATGGGACCCTATGCCCCCATGCCCCACATAACAGAGCGTTGCTCTTGCCCCAGTTCACGTTAGCTGATGAAGCTCCCTCTTACGCCTTCAGACTAGTCTCTAGTTCCTGCATATCATGCCCATCCCAGACCATCACAGACACGTCATCTGCATACGCTGACACTGCTATGCCTGTCAACACACCCATACCTGTCCAGCACACTCCCCCCAGTCTCCTGCGTAGCAGGTCCAAAAAAGGCTCATTGGCTATTGTATATACAGTGAGGGAAAACAAGTATTTGATCTCCTTCTGATTTTGTACGTTTGCCCACTGACAAAGAAATGATCAGTCTATCATTTTAATGGTAGGTTTATTTGAACAGTGAGAGACAGAATAACAACAGAAAATCCAGAAAAACGCATGTGAAAAATGTTATAAATTGATTTCCATTTTAATGAGGAAAATAAGTATTTGAACCCCTCTCAATCAGAAAGATTTCTGGCTCCCAGGTGTCTTTTATACAGGTAACGAGCTGAGATTAGGAGCACACTCTTAAAGGGAGTGCTAATCTCAGTTTGTTACCTGTATAAAAGACACCTGTCCACAGAAGCAATCAATCAGATTCCAAACTCTCCACCATGGCCAAGACAGAAGAGCTCTCCAAGGATGTCAGGGACAAGATTGTAGACCTATACAAGGCTGGAATGGGCAACAAGACCATCGCCAAGCAGCTTGGTGAGAAGGTGACAACAGTTGGTGTGATTATTCGCAAATGGAAGAAACACAAAAGAACTGTCAATCTCCCTCAGCCTGGGGCTCGATGCAAGATCTCACCTCGTGGAATTGCAATGATCATGAGAACGGTGAAGAATCAAGAAAACAATTGGTAACACACTACGGCGTGAAGGACTGAAATCCTGCAGCGCCCGCAAGGTCCCCCTGCTCAAGAAAGCACATATACATGCCCGTCTGAAGTTTGCCAATGAACATCTGAATGATTCAGAGGACAACTGGGTGAAAGTGTTGCGGTCAGATGAGACCAAGATGGAGCTCTTTGGCATCAATTCAACTCGCCGTGGTTGGAGGAGGAGGAATGCTGCCTATGACCCCAAGAACACCATCCCCACCATCAAACATGGAGGTGGAAACATTATGCTTTGGGGGTGTTTTTCTGCTAAGGGGACAGGACAACTTCACCGCATCAAAGGGACGATGGACGGGGCAATGTACCGTCAAATCGGGTGAGAACCTCCTTCCCTCAGCCAGCGCATTGAAAATGGGTCGTGGATGGGTATTCCAGCATGACAATGACCCAAAACACACGGCCAAGGCAACAAAGGAGTGGCTCAAGAAGAAGCACATTAAGGTCCTGGAGTGGCCTAGCTGTCTTTGTCAGTGGGCAAACATACAAAATAAGCAGGGGATCAAATACTTTTTTCCCTCACTGTAACTGCCCCGATAGAGGGCATCCTTGTCTTTTTTTTTTAATTTTTACCTTTATTTAACTAGGCAAGTCAGTTAAGAAAAAAATCTTATTTACAGTGACAGATTTTTACATTGTCAGCTCTGGGATTTGATCTAGCAACCTTTCAGTTTCTGGCGCAATGCTCTAACCACTAGGCTACCTGACGCCCCAGACATACTGTATCTGATATGGGCAGAAAGTTTAAATTCTTGTTAATCTAACTGTACTGTCCAATTTACAGTAGCTATTACAGTGAAATAATACCATGCTGTTGTTTGAGGAGAGTGCACAGTTATGAACTTGAAAATGTATTAATAAACCAATTAGGTACGTTTGGGCAGTCTTGAAACGCAATGGTTCATTGAATCAGTCTAAACTTTGCACATACACTGCTACCATCTAGTTGCCAAAAACTAAATTGTGCCTAACCTGGAATATTACATTTTGGCCTTTCTCTTGCATTTCAAAGATGATAGAAAAAAGATTAAAAAAAGAAAACGGTATCAAGAATATGCATATCCTTGCTTCAGGTCCTGAGCTACAGGCAGTTAGATTTGGGTATGTCATTTTAGGCGCAAATTGAAAAAAGGGTCAGATCTTTAAGAGATTAATTTCTCTGTTGGAATGTCTTTTTGTGATGTTGAGGGTGGAGTTTAGTGTCGGGGCGTTTATAATGGGGCATAACGGTATTAGAATGAGGAAAAGGCCAAATGTGTGTTGTTGAATATCCTGCTTGCTCAGGCATTGTTGGCTATTTGTCTAACAAGGAGGAACAGGGTCAAAGGTGGGGGGGATAACAGACCCTTTACTATTATTTAATGGGGTGTCATTTGAGTTCTATGAAATGATAAACAGTGTGGAGATGTTTCAGGAGATATGGTGTGTCGGGGGGGCCGTCTTTACAGCTGGGGAAGATGGGTTGGATATACGGTTGTAGAAGTGGTGAGGTTTTGGTTATTGTGATGTGTGGTGTTGTTTTGCATCGTGGGGTAGAGGGTAAGTGAGTATGCAGCACTGCAGTAAATCAAATCAAATTGCATTAGTCACATGCACAGAATACAACAGGTGTAGATCTTTCAGTGAAATGCTTACTTACGAGCCCCTAACCAACAATGCAGTTTTTTTAAGGGGTGGGAGGGATGGGGGTGGTGTACAGGGGCTATTTGTTTTTATTTAATGAAATGAGTTGAATATGTATCGTTGAAAAGGATCTCTCTCTTTCTCTCGCTCTCTCTCTCTTGATCTCAGTGTGAGTGTTTATGTTCCCATCTATTCTGCAAAGAGTTTTAGAGGGTTTCCATGGGAACTAAATGGAAATGTTCTGGACAGGATTATAAATTGTGATGGATCCTAGTAGTGGACACACAGTAGAGTAGAGTACAGAGGAGTAAAGTAGAGTACAGTACAGTAGAGTAGAGTAGAGTAGAGTAGAGTACACTATAATAGAGTACAGTACAGTAGAGCACAGTATACTACAGTAGAGTATAGTGCAGTACAGTACAGTACCGCATAGTACAGTATAGTAGAGTACAGTGCAGTACATTGCAGTACAGTACAGTACAGTATAGTGCAGTACAGTAGAGTACAGTGCAGTATAGTAGAGTATAGTTATACAATGTGCTGGCAACCATGTTGTTCTGTCCATGCAGAGGTCAATGACCAGCTTTACAAAGCATTTGAGATACCTCTCAGCTGGTGCTGTCTCTGAGTGTCTTTATGTGCTTGGCTGGAACAAAAGCCTGTAAACTCTGTATCTCTCCACTGCTCTAGACACAAGCTGAAGCACTGGAAACACGTACAGTGCATTCGGAAAGTATTCAGACCCCTTGACTTTTTCAAGGGGTCTGAATACATTACAGCCTTATTCTAAAATGGATTAGATTGTTATTTATTATTTGAATTTTTTCCCTCATCAATCTACACACAGTACCCCATAATGACAAAGCAAAAACAGGTTTTTAGACATTTTAGCAAATATATTAACCTTCGCCCCAGTCTGAGGTCCTGAGCGCTCTGGGGCAGGTTTTCATCTAGGATTTCTCTGTAGTTTGCTCCGTTCATCTTACCCTCCATCCTGACTAGTCTCCCAGTTCCGCTGAAAACATTCCCACAGCATGATGCTGCCTCAACCATGCTTCACTGTAGGGATGGTGCCATGTTTCCTCCAGACGTGATTGTCACGTCCAGCCCTGGGTTTCAGGCTGGAGTGTTTCGTTTGTTTTGTTTAGTAGGGTTTTTTTTTTTTTTTTATATTTCTATGTTGGGTTGATGGTTCCCAATTAGAGGCAGCTGATTGTCATTACCTCTAATTGGGAACCATATATATGTTTGTGTTTTATATATGTTTGTGTTTATTATGTTATATATATGTTTGTGTTTATTATTTTTCCCCAGTTATGTGTAAAAATAAATATGTATACTGGAAGCATCGCTGTGTCTTGGTCTGTCACTCAAGAAGATCGTGACAGTGATGCTTGGCATTCTGGCCAAATATTCAATATTGGTTTCATCAGACCAGAGAAACTCCAAATGGGCTGTCGTGCCATTTACTGAGGAGTGGCTTCTGTCTGGCCACTCACTCCGATTGCTCAGTTTGGCCAGGCGGCCAGCTCTAGGAAGAGTCTTGGTGGTTCCAAACTTCATCCATTTAAGAATGACGGAGCCCACTGTGTTCTTGGGGACCTTCAATACTGCAGACAGTTTTTGGTACCGTTCTCCAGATCTGTGCCTCTACACAATCCTGTCTCGGAGCTCTACGAACAATTGCTTCGACCTCATGGTTTGGATTTTGCTCTGACATGCACTGTCAACTGTGGGACCTTATATAGACAGGTGTGTGGCTTTCCAAATAATGTCCAATCAATATTTTTTACCACAGGTGGACTCCAAGTTGTAGAAACATCTCAAGGATGGTCAATGGAAACAGGATGCACCTGAGCTCAATTTTTAGCTATGAGCTCAAAGTCTCATAGCTAAGGGTCTGAATACTTATGTACATTTTTTATACATTTGCAAAAACAACATCGCTGTGTCTTGATGGGGTATTGTGTGTAGATTGATGAGTGAAAAGAATATGTAATATATTTTTTAATAAGGCTGTAACGTAACAAAATGTGGAAAAAGTCAAGGTGTCTGAATACTTTCCGAATGCAGTGTGCGTGTGTGTGTGTGTAGCTACTATGTGTGTTTTGGCAGAGCTATGAAAGCAGCTCCTGCTTAAGAGATCGGCATAATGCTTGCCGTTTGTCTCATGTAAATGCCCTCCACTATAATTGGTTTAATCTTTGGGTTTTATCTAGTGTCGGCCTGTTTTTAGAATGTGTTTTTTTATGGCTCTGCAGAGAGACTAGCTGCTGCCAAACATCTCCAGAGGACCGGGCTGATCAGATTTTGGTGAATATGATGTCCTCTGTTGACATTTCTGTGGTGTAGTCCACACGCAGACGCAGAGACAGACAGACAGACACACACACACAGTGTAGTCCTCGTGGAGGGGAGCCCTGGGTATTATTTATTGAGTTATTTATTTGTGCAGTGGAGCAGAAGCAGGGAGCGCTGTTGGTCATTTCTGTTTGTTAGATCCTCAGAACCTTGAGCCTGTTGTGTTGATTCTAAAGCAATTTTAAAGCCTGTTCTATAGATTCTCTATATTCTAAAGCCTGATCTGTAGATTCTAAAGCCATTCCAAAACCTGTTCTATAGATTTTAAAGCCATTCTAAAGCCTGTTCTATAGATTCAAAAATCATTATGAAGCCTGTTCTATAGATTCTAAAGCCTGATCTATAGATTTTAAACCCATTCTAAAGCCTGTTCTATAGATCCTGAATCCATTCCAAAGCCTGATCTATATATTCTAAAACCACTCCGAAGCCTGATCTATAGATTCTAAAACAATTCTAAAGCCTGATCTATAGATTCTCAATCCATTCTGAAGCCTGTTCTATAGATTCTCTACATTCCAAAGCCTGTTCTAGAGATTCTCTAAATTTCAAAGCCCGTTCTGTAGATTCTAAAGCCATTCTAAATCCTGATCTATAGATTCTAAAACCTTTCTAATGCCTGATCTATAGATTCTGAAGCCTGATCTATAGATTCCAAAGCCAATTTAAAGCCTGTTCTATAGATTCTCTATATTCTGCATTCTGTTCTACAGACTCTCTATACACCCAGTGGCAGCCAGACGGGAGTTTTGTCAAATTGTTTAAAGATTAGTCTAATTCAACACCTGTGTACCTGGAATTCACAGTTCTCTTCAAACAGGTTCTTCCATCACTCAACTTTTTTTCATTCAACTTTGTCACTCCGGACGCTTTATCTGGATGTGTTTCGTCAGGACCTCCACCAGCTGAAGCTAAGTAGTCCCCGCAGCCGGACAATTTTTTCATGGCTTCTGGATTGAAATTCTGTAGGAATGCTCAACCGGTGTCGCTCACTCAGCCGACAAACTTTAAACCGGTTCTCCCCATTAAGCAGCGGGTCGGAGGCCGAGCCTTCTCTGGTCTCTACTCCTCCCGTTACGGGGTCTGAGACGCCGAGGCCTCCCACCATTAGCTCTGACAAATTGAAAACTCTAGTCATTGGCGACTCCATTACCCGCAGTATTAGACTTAAAACGAGTCATCTAGCGATCATACACTGTTTACCAGGAGGCAGGGCTACTGACGTTAAGGCTAATCTGAAGATGGTGCTGGCTAAAGCTAAAACTGGCGAGTGTAGAGAGCATTGAGATATTGTTATCCACGTTTGCACCAACAATGTTAGGATGAAACAGTCAGAGTTCACCATGTGCAACATAGCTTCAGCGTGTAAATCAGCTAGAAAGATGTGTCGGCATTGAGTAATTGTCTCTGGCCCCCTCCCAGTTAGGGGGAGTGATGAGCTCTACAGCAAAGTCTCACAACTCAATTGCTGGTTGAAAACTGTTTTCTGCCCCACCCAAAAGATAGAATTTGTAGATAACTGCCCTCTTTCTGGGACTCACCTACAAACAGGACCTAGCCTGGCCTGTTGAGGAGTGACGGACTCTATCCTAGCTGGAAGGGTGCTCTCATCTTATCTACGAACATAGACAGGGCTCTAACTCCCCTAGCTCCACAATGAGATAGGGTGCAGGCCAGGCAGCAGGCTGTTAGCCAGCCTGCCAGCTTAGTGGAGTCTGCCACTAGCACAATCAGTGTAGTCAGCTCAGATATCCCCAAACTAAACATGGCGGTGTTCGCCTTAGAAATCTCACTAGAATAAAGACATCCTCTATTCCTGCCATTATTGAAAGAGATTGTAATTCCTCACATCTCACAATAGGGCTACTTAATTTTAGATCCCTCACTTCCAAGGCAGTTATAGTCAATGAACTAATCACAGATCATAATCTTGATGTGATTGGCCTGACTAAAACATGGCTTAAGCCTGATGAATTTACTGTGTTAAATGAGGCCTCACCTCCTGGTTACACTAGTGACCATATCCCCGCGCATCCAGCAAAGGCGGAGGTGTTGCTAACATTTACGATAGCAAATTTCAATTTACAAAAAAACGTATTTTGAGCTTCCAGTCATGAAATCTATGCAGCCTACCCAATCACTTTTTAGAGCTACTGTTTACAGGCCTCCTGGGCCATATACAACGTTCCTCACTGAGTTCCCTGAATTCCAATCGGCCCTTTTAGTCATGGCAGATAATATTCAAATTTTTGGTGACTTAAATATTCACATGGAAAAGTCCACAGACCCACTCCAAAAGGCTTTCGGAGCCATCATCGACTCAGTCGGTTTTGTCTCCGGAACTAATCACTGCCACAGTCATACTTTGGATGTAGTTTTGTTCCGTGGAATAAATGTTGTGGATCTTAATGTTTTTCCTCATAATCCTGGACTATCGGATCACCATTTTATTACGTTTGCAATCGCAAAAACAAACAATCTGCTCAGACCCCAACCAAGGATCATAAAAAGCTGTGCTATAAATTCTCGAACAACCCAAAGATTCCTAGATGCCCTTCCAGAATCCCTCCTCCTACCCAAGGACGTCAGAGTACAAAAATCAGTTTACCACCTAACTGAGGAACTCAATGTAACCTTGCTCAATACCCTAGATGCAGTCGCACCCCTAAAAACAAAAAACATTTGCCATAAAAAACTAGCTCCCTGGTATACAGAAAATACCCGAGGTCTGAAGCAAGCTTCCAGAAAATTGGAACGGAAATGGCGCTACATCAAACTGGAAGTCTTCCGACTAGCTTGGAAAGACAGTACTGTGCTGTATCGAAGAGCCCTCACTGCTGCTCGATCATCCTATTTTTCCAAGTTAATTGAGGAAAATAAGAACAATCCAACATTTATTTTTTATACTGTCGCAAAGCTAACTAAAAAGCAGCATTCCCCAAGAGAGGATGGCTTTCACTTCAGCAGTGATAAATTCATGAACTTCTTTGCGGAAAAGATCATGATGATTAGAAAGCAAACCCCTCTTTAAATCTGCGTATTCCTCCAAAGCTCAGTTGTCCTGAGTCTGCACAACTTTGCCAGGACATAGATTCAAGGGAGACACAAAAAATGTTTTGTACCATATCTCTTGACACATTGATCAAAATAATCATGGCCTCTAAACCTTCAAGCTGTATACTGGACTCTATTCCAACTAAACTACTGAAAGAGCTGCTCCTGTGCTTGGCCCTTCTATGTTGAACATAATAAACGGCTCTCTATCCACCGGATGTGTACCAAACTCACAAAAAGTGGCAGTAATAAAGCCTCTCTTGAAAAAGCCAAACCTTGGCCCAGAAAATATAAAAAACTATCTGCCTATATCGAATCTTCCATTCCTCTCACAATTTTTTGAAAAAGCTGTTGCACAGCAACTCACTGCCTTCCTGAAGACAAACAATGTATACGAAACGCTTCAGTCTGGTTTTAGACCCCATCATAGCACTGAGACTGCATATGTGAAGGTGGTAAATGACCTTTTAATGGCGTCAGACCGAGGCTCTGCAACTGTCCTCGTGCTCCTACACCTTAGTGCTGCTTTTGATACAATCAGTCACCACATTCTTTTGGAGAGATTGGAAACCCAAATTGGTCTACACGGACAAGTTCTGGCCTGGTTTAGATCTTATCTGTCGGAAAGATTCGGAAACATAATGTTAACTTTCACTGCTATGCGGATGACACACAGCTGTACATTTCGATGAAACATGGTGAAGACACAAAATTGCCCTCCCTGGAAGCCTGTGTTTCAGACATAAGGAAGTGGATGGCGGCAAATGTTCTACTTTTAAACTCTGACAAAACAGAGATGCTTGTTCTAGGTCCCAATTAAACAAAGAGATCTTCTGTTGAATCTGACAATTAATCTTGAGGGTTGTACAGTCGTCTCAAATAAAACTGTGAAGGACGTCGGCGTTACTCTGGACCCTGATCTCTCTTTTGGCGAACATATCAAGACTGTTTCAAGGACAGCTTTTTTCCATCTACATAAAATTGTAAAAATCTGAAACTTTCTGTTAAAAAATTATGCAGAAAAATTCATCCATGCATTTGTCACTTCTAGGTTAGACTACTGCAATGCTCTACCTTCCGGCTACCCGGATAAAGCACTAAATAAACTTCCTGTTAAGGCAAGGGCTGATTTCAAGGTTTTACTGCTAACCTACAAAGCATTACATGGGCTTCCCCTACCTCTCTTTCCGATTTGGTCCTGCCGTACATACCTAAACGTACACTACGGTCACAAGACGCAGGCCTCCTTACTGTCCCTAGAATTTCTAAGCAAACAGCTTAGCAAACAGCTGGAGGCAGGGCTTTCTCCTATAGAGCTCAATTTTTATGGAATGTCTGCCTATCCGTCTGAAAGACGCAGACTCGGTCTCAACTTTTAAGTCTTTATTGAAGACTCATCTCTTCAGTAGGTCCTATGATTGAGTGTAGTCGGGCCCAGGAGTGTGAAGGTGAACGGAAAGGCACTGGAGCAACAAACCACCATTGCTGTCTCTGTCTGGCCGGTTCCCCTCTCCACTGGGATTCTCTGCCTCTAACCCTATTACAGGGGCTGAGTCACTGGCTTACTGGTGCTCTTCCATGCCGTCCCTGGGGGGGAGGGGGGGTGCGTCGCTTGAGTGGGTTGAGTCACTGACGTGATCTTCCTGTCCGTGTTGGCTCCTCTCTTATCCGGTGTCCTATGTGAAATTAAGTATGCTCTCTCTAATAATCTCTCTTTTCCCCAATTTGATTGATATATTCTAAAGCCTGTTCTATAGATTCTCTATATTCTAAAGCCTGTTCTATAGATTCTAAAACCATTCTAAAGCCTGATCTATAGATTCTAAAAACTATTCTAAAGCCTGATCTATAGATTCTGAATCCATTCTGAAGCCTGTTCTATATATTCTCTACATTCTAAAGCCTGTTCTATAGATTCTAAAGGCATTCTAAAGCCTGTTCTATAGATCCTGAATCCATTTCAAAGCCTGATCTACAGATTCTAAAACCACTCTAAAGTATGATCTAAAGATTATTAAACCATTCTAAAGCCTGACCAATAGATTCTAAAACAATTCTAAAGCCTGTTCTATAGATTCTAAAGCCATTCTAAAGCCTGATCTATAGATTCTGAATCCATTCTGATGCCTGTTCTATAGATTCTCTACATTCTAAAGCCTGTTCTATAGATTCTAAAATCTTCCTAAAGCCTGATCTATAGATTCCAAAACCATTCTAAAGCCTGTTCTATAGATTCTCTATATTCTAAAGCCTGTTCTATAGATTCTAAAACCATTCTAAAGCCTGATCTATAGATTCTAAAAACTATTCTAAAGCCTGATCTATAGATTCTGAATCCATTCTGAAGCCTGTTCTATATATTCTCTACATTCTAAAGCCTGTTCTATAAATTCTAAAGCCATTCAAAAGCCTGTTCTATATACTCCAAAATCGTTCTAAAGCCTGATCTATAGATTCTAAAGCCATTCTAAAGCCTGTTCTATAGATTCTAAAATCTTTCTAAAGCCTGTTCTATAGATCCTGAATCTATTTCAAAGCCTGATCTACAGATTCTTAAACCACTCCAAAGCATGATCTATAGATTCTAAAACCATTCTAAAGCCTTTTCTATAGATTCTAAAACCATGGTAAAGCCTGATCTATAGATTCTGAATCCATTCTGATTCCTTTTCTATAGATTCTCTACATTCTAAAGCCTGTTCTATAGATTCTAAAGCCATTCTAAAGCCTTTTCTATAGATTCTAAAATCTTTCTAAAGCCTGATCTATAGATTCTAAAGCCATTCTAAAGCCTGTTCTATGGATCCTGAATCCATTCAAAAGCCTGATCTACAGATTCTAAAACCACAACAATGCCTGATCTATAAATTCTAAAACCATTCTAAAGCCTGATCAATAGATTCTAAAACCATGCTAAAGACTGTTCTATAGATTCTAAAGCCATTCTAAAGCCTGATCTATAGATTCTGAATCCATTCTGATGCCTGTTCTTTAGATTCTCTACATTCTGAAGCCTGATCTACAGATTCTAAAACCACTCCAATGCCTGATCTATAGATTTTAAAACCATTCTAAAGCCTGATATATAGATTCTAACACCATTCTAAAGCCTGATCTATAGATGCTGAATCCATTCTGATGCCTGTTCTATAGATTCTCTACATTCTAAAGCCTGTTCTATAGATTCTAAAGGAATTGTAAAGCCTGTTCTATAGATTCTAAAATCTTTATAAAGCCTGTTCTATAGATTCTAAAGCCATTCTAAAGTCTGTTCTTTTGATCCTGAATCTCTTTCAAAGCATGATCTATACATTCTAAAACCATTCTAAAGTCTGTTTTATAGATACTAAAGCCATTCTAAAGCCTGATCTATAGATTTTGAATCCATTCTGATGCCTGTTCTATAGATTCTCTACATTCTAAAGCCTGTTCTATAGATTTAAAAGCCATTCTAAAGCCCGTTTTATATATTCTAAAGCCATTCTAAAGCCTGATCTATAGATTCGGAATCCATTCTGATGCCTTTTCTATAGATTCTCTACAATCTAAAGCCTGTTCTATAGATTCTAAAGCCATTCTAAAGCCTGTTCTTTAGATTCTAAAACCATTCTAAAGCCTGTTCTACAGATTCTAAAGCCATTCTTAAGCCTGATCTATAGATTCTGAATCAATTCTGATGCCTCTTCTATAGATTCTCTACATTCTAAAGCCTGTTCTATAGATTCTAAAATCTTTATGATGCCTGTTCTATAGATTCTAAAGTCATTTTATAGTCTGTTCTATAGATTCTAAAATCTTTCTAAAGCAAGATGCAGTAGATGGTATGGAGTACAGTATATACACATATATATGAGATGAGTAATGTAGGATATGTAAACATTATATAAATGGCATTGTTTAAAGTGGCTAGTGATACATTATTTCATCCAATTATAATTATTAAAGTGGCTAGAGATTTGGATCGATGGCGAGCAGCATAGGCAAGATACAGTAGATGGTTTAGAGTACAGTGTATACATTTGATATGAGTATGTCGGATACGTAAACATTATATACAAAATTGTTTAAAGTGGCTAGTGATACATTTGTTACATCCAATTCCTATGTTTAAAGTGGCTAGAGATTTAAGTCAGTATGTTGGCAGCAGCCACTCAATGTTAGTGATGGCTGTTTAACAGTCTGATGGCCTTGAGGTAGAAGCTGTTTTCAGTCTCTCGGTCCCAGCTTTGATGCACCTGTACTGACCTCGCCTTCTGGATGATAGCGGGGTGAACAGGCAGTGGCTCGGGTGGTTGTTGTCCTTGATGATCTTTTTGGCCTTTCTGTGACATCGGGTGGTGTAGGTGTCCTGGAGGGCAGGTAGGTTTCCCCCGGTGATGCGGTGTGCAGTCCTCACTACCCTCTGGAGAGCCTTACGGTTGTGGGCGGAGCAGTTGCCGTACCAGGCGGTGATACAGCCCGACAGGATGCTCTCGATTGTGCATCTGTAAAATTTGTGAGTGATTTTGGTGACAAGCCAAATTTCTTCAGCCTCCTGAGGTTGAAGAGGCGCTGTTGCGCCTTCTTCACCACGCTGTCTGTGTGGGTGGACCAATTCAGTTTGTCCGTGATGTGTACGCCGAGGAACTTAAAACTTTCCACCTTCTCCACTACTGTCCCCTCGATGTGGATAGGGGTGCTCCTCTCCTGTTTCCTGAAGTCCACGATCATCTCCTTTGTTTTGCTGACATTGAGTGAGAGGTTTTTTTCCTGACACCACACTCCGAGGGCCCTCACCTCCTCTCTGTAGGCCGTCTCGTCGTTGTTGGTAATCAAGCCTACCACTGTAGTGTCGTCAGCAAACTTGATGATTGAGTTGGATGCGTGCTTGGCCACGCAGTCATGGGTAAACAGGGAGTACAGGAGAGGGCTGAGAACGCACTCTTGTGGGGCCCCAGTGTTGAGGATCAGCGGGGTGGAGATGTTGTTTCCTACCCTCACCACCTGGGACCGGCCCGTCAGGAAGTCCAGGACCCAGTTGCACAGGGCTGGGTCGAGACCCAGGGTCTCGAGCTTAATGACGAGCTTGGAGGGAACTATGGTGTTAAATGCTGAGCTGTAGTCGATTAACAGCATTCTTACATAAGTATTCCTCTTGTCCAGATGGGTTTGGGCAGTGTGCAGTGTGATTGCGATTGCGTCGTCTGTGGACCTATTGGGACGGTAAGCAAATTGGAGTGGGTCCAGGGTGTCTGGCAGGATGGAGGTGATATGATCCTTGACTAATCTCTCAAAGCACTTCATGATGACGGAAGTGAGTGCTACGGGGCGATAGGCATTTAGCTCAGTCACCTTAGCTTTCTTGGGAACTGGAACAATGGTGGCCCTCTTGAAGCATGTGGGAACAGCAGACTGGGATAGGGACTGATTGAATATGTCCGTAAACACACCAGCCAGCTGTTCTGGCGTGATGCTCTGAGGACACGGCCAGGGATGCCATCTGGGCCGGCAGCCTTGCGAGGGTTAACACATTTAAATGTTTTTCTCACATTGGCTGCGGTGAAGGTGAGCCCGCAGGTTTTGGTAGCGGGCCGTGTCGGTGGCACTGTATTGTCCTCAAAGCGAGCAAAGAAGTTGTTTAGTTTGTCTGGGAGCAGGACGTCATGGTCCGCGACGGGGCTGGTTTTCTTTTTGTAGTCCGTGATTGACTGTAGACCCTGCCACATTCCTCTTGTGTCTGAGCCGTTGAATTGTCTCTACTTTGTCTCTATATTGATGCTTAGCTTGTTTGATTGCCTTGCGGAGGGAATAGCTGCACTGTTTGTATTCAGTCATGTTTCCTGTAGCCTTACCCTGGTTAAAAGCAGTGGTTCGCGCTTTCAGTTTTGCGCAAATGCTGCCATCAATCCACGGTTTCTGGTTGGGGAAGGTTTTAATATTTGCTATGGGTACAACATCACTATTGCACTTGCTAATAAACTCGCTCACCGAATCAGCGTATACATCAATGTTGTTGTCAGATGCTATTCGGAACATATCCCAGTCCACGTGCCCGAAGCAATCTTGCAGCATGGAATCAGATTGGTCGGACCAGCGTTGAACAGACCTGAGAACGGGCGTTAACTGTTTTAGTTTCTGTTTGTAGGCTGGGAGCAACAAAATTGAGTCATGGTCAGAACTTGCCGAAAGGAGGGCGGAGAATAGCCTTGTATGCATCGCGGAAGTTGGAATGGTGGTCCAGGATTTTACCAGCCCGGGTGGCACATTCGATATGCTGGTAAAATTTCGGGAGCCTTGTTCTTAAATTAGCCTTATTAAAATCCCCAGCCACAATAAATGCAGCCTCAGGATATGTGGTTTCCAGTTTACATAGAGTCCGATGAATTTCTTTCAGTGCCGTCGATGTATCAGCTTGAGGGGGGGATGTACACGGCTGTGATTATAATCGAGGAGAATTCTCTTGGTAGATAATGCGGTCTGCATTTGATTGTAATGAATTCTATGTCAGGTGAACAAAAGGACTTGAGTTCCTGTATGTTGTTATGATCACACCACGTCTCGTTAATCATAAGACACACACCCCCCACCCTTCTTCTTACCAGATAGAAGTTTGTTTCTGTCGGCGCGATGCGTGGAGAAACCAGGTGGCTGTCCTGACTCAGATAACGTGTCCTGAGTGAGCCATGTTTCCGTGAAGCAAAGAACGTTGCAGTCTCGGATGTCTCTCTGAAAGGCAACCCTTGATCTGATTTCGTCTACTTTGTTGTCAAGAGACTGGACATTGGCGATTAAAATACTCGGGAGAGGTGCATGATGCGCCTGGCCGACGTAGCTTTCTGACCAAAAGACCGGCCCGTTCCCTCTTCTCCGGCGCCACCGCCATTTTGAGTCGCCGGGTGCTATCCATTCTATTGTCCTGGCTGGGGTAACAAACCGAGAATCCTCTTTGGGAAAGTCGTATTCCTGGTTGTAATGTTGGTAAGTTGACGTTGCTCTTATATCCAATAGTTCCTCCCGGTTGTATGTAATAAAACTTAATATTTCCCGGGGTAACAATGTAAGAAGTAATACATAAAAAAACAAAATACTGCATGGTTTCCTGAGAACGTGAAGCGAGGCTGCCATCTCTGTCGGCGCCTCCTTCTGTGCTCTATAGATCTATAGATCCTGAATCTATTTCAAAGCCTGATCTATAGATTCTAAACCCACTCCAAAGCATGATCTATAGATTCTAAAACCATTCTAAAGCCTGTTTTATAGATTCTAAGCCATTATAAAGCCTGATCTATAGATTCTGAATCCATTCTGAAGCCTGTTCTATATATTCTCTACATTCTAAAGCATGTTCTAAAGATTCTAAAGCCATTCTGAAGCCTGTTCTAAAGATTCTAAAATCTTTCTAAAGCCTGATCTATAGATTCTAAAGCCATTCTAAAGCCTGTTCTATGTATCATTTATCCGTACAAAAGCCTGATCTACAGATTCTAAAACCACACAAATGCCTGATCTATAGATTCTTAAACCATTCTAAAGCCTGATCAATAGATTCTAAAACCATGCTAAAGCCTGTTCTATATATTCTAAAGCCATTCTAATGCCTGATCTATAGATTCTGAATCCATTCTGATGCCTGTTCTATAGATTCTCTACATTCTAAAGCCTGTTCTATAGATTCTAAAGCCATTCTAAAGCATGTTGTAAAGATTCTAAAATCTTTCTAAAGACTGATCTATAGATTCTAAAGCCATTCTAAAGCCTGTTCTATATATCTTGAATCCATTCAAAAGCCTGATCTACAGATTCTAAAACCACTCAAATGCCTGATCTATAGATTTTAAAACCATTCTAAAGACTGATATATAGATTCTAAAGCCATTCTAAAGCCTGATCTATAGATTCTGAATCCATTCTGAAGCCTGTTCTATATATTCTCTACATTCCAAATCCTGTTCTATAGATTCTAAATCCATTCTAAATCATGTTCTATAGATTCTAAAATCTTTCTAAAGCCTGTTCTATAGATTCTAAAGCCATTCTAAATCATGTTCTATAGATTCTAAAATCTTTCTAAAGCCTGTTCTATAGATTCTAAAGCCATTCTAAAGCCTGTTCTATAGATTCTAAAATCTTTCTAAAGCCTGATCTATAGATTCTGAATCCATTCTGATGCCTGTTCTTTAGATTCTCTACATTCTGAAGCCTGATCTACAGATTCTAAAACCACTCCAATGCCTGATCTATAGATTTTAAAACCATTCTAAAGCCTGATATATAGATTCTAACACCATTCTAAAGCCTGATCTATAGATGCTGAATCCATTCTGATGCCTGTTCTATAGATTCTCTACATTCTAAAGCCTGTTCTATAGATTCTAAAGGAATTGTAAAGCCTGTTCTATAGATTCTAAAATCTTTATAAAGCCTGTTCTATAGATTCTAAAGCCATTCTAAAGTCTGTTCTTTTGATCCTGAATCTATTTCAAAGCATGATCTATACATTCTAAAACCATTCTAAAGTCTGTTTTATAGATACTAAAGCCATTCTAAAGCCTGATCTATAGATTTTGAATCCATTCTGATGCCTGTTCTATAGATTCTCTACATTCTAAAGCCTGTTCTATAGATTTAAAAGCCATTCTGAAGCCTGTTCTAAAGATTCTAAAATATTTCTAAAGCCTGATCTATATATTCTAAAGGCATTCTAAAGCCTGTTCTATAGATCCTGAATCCATTTCAAAGCCTGATCTATAGATTCTAAAACCATTCTAAAGCCCGTTTTATATATTCTAAAGCCATTCTAAAGCCTGATCTACAGATTCGGAATCCATTCTGATGCCTTTTCTATAGATTCTCTACAATCTAAAGCCTGTTCTATAGATTCTAAAGCCATTCTAAAGCCTGTTCTTTAGATTCTAAAACCATTCTAAAGCCTGTTCTACAGATTCTAAAGCCATTCTTAAGCCTGATCTATAGATTCTGAATCAATTCTGATGCCTCTTCTATAGATTCTCTACATTCTAAAGCCTGTTCTATAGATTCTAAAATCTTTATGATGCCTGTTCTATAGATTCTAAAGTCATTTTATAGTCTGTTCTATAGATTCTAAAATCTTTCTAAAGCAAGATGCAGTAGATGGTATGGAGTACAGTATATACACATATATATGAGATGAGTAATGTAGGATATGTAAACATTATATAAATGGCATTGTTTAAAGTGGCTAGTGATACATTATTTCATCCAATTATAATTATTAAAGTGGCTAGAGATTTGGATCGATGGCCGAACGGCATAGGCAAGATACAGTAGATGGTTTAGAGTACAGTGTATACATTTGATATGAGTATGTCGGATACGTAAACATTATATACAAAATTGTTTAAAGTGGCTAGTGATACATTTGTTACATCCAATTCCTATGTTTAAAGTGGCTAGAGATTTAAGTCAGTATGTTGGCAGCAGCCACTCAATGTTAGTGATGGCTGTTTAACAGTCTGATGGCCTTGAGGTAGAAGCTGTTTTTCAGTCTCTCGGTCCCAGCTTTGATGCACCTGTACTGACCTCGCCTTCTGGATGATAGCGGGGTGAACAGGCAGTGGCTCGGGTGGTTGTTGTCCTTGATGATCTTTTTGGCCTTTCTGTGACATCGGGTGGTGTAGGTGTCCTGGAGGGCAGGTAGGTTTCCCCCGGTGATGCGGTGTGCAGTCCTCACTACCCTCTGGAGAGCCTTACGGTTGTGGGCGGAGCAGTTGCCGTACCAGGCGGTGATACACCCCGACAGGATGCTCTCGATTGTGCATCTGTAAAATTTGTGAGTGATTTTGGTGACAAGCCAAATTTCTTCAGCCTCCTGAGGTTGAAGAGGCGCTGTTGCGCCTTCTTCACCACGCTGTCTGTGTGGGTGGACCAATTCAGTTTGTCCGTGATGTGTACGCCGAGGAACTTAAAACTTTCCACCTTCTCCACTACTGTCCCCTCGATGTGGATAGGGGGGTGCTCCCTCTCCTGTTTCCTGAAGTCCACGATCGTCTCCTTTGTTTTGCTGACATTGAGTGAGAGGTTTTTTTCCTGACACCACACTCCGAGGGCCCTCACCTCCTCTCTGTAGGCCGTCTCGTCGTTGTTGGTAATCAAGCCTACCACTGTAGTGTCGTCAGCAAACTTGATGATTGAGTTGGATGCGTGCTTGGCCACGCAGTCATGGGTAAACAGGGAGTACAGGAGAGGGCTGAGAACGCACTCTTGTGGGGCCCCAGTGTTGAGGATCAGCGGGGTGGAGATGTTGTTTCCTACCCTCACCACCTGGGACCGGCCCGTCAGGAAGTCCAGGACCCAGTTGCACAGGGCTGGGTCGAGACCCAGGGTCTCGAGCTTAATGACGAGCTTGGAGGGAACTATGGTGTTAAATGCTGAGCTGTAGTCGATTAACAGCATTCTTACATAAGTATTCCTCTTGTCCAGATGGGTTTGGGCAGTGTGCAGTGTGATTGCGATTAGCGTCTGTGGACCTATTGGGACGGTAAGCAAATTGGAGTGGGTCCAGGGTGTCTGGCAGGATGGAGGTGATATGATCCTTGACTAATCTCTCAAAGCACTTCATGATGACGGAAGTGAGTGCTACGGGGCGATAGGCATTTAGCTCAGTCACCTTAGCTTTCTTGGGAACTGGAACAATGGTGGCCCTCTTGAAGCATGTGGGAACAGCAGACTGGGATAGGGACTGATTGAATATGTCCGTAAACACACCAGCCAGCTGTTCTGCGCATGCTCTGAGGACACGGCCAGGGATGCCATCTGGGCCGGCAGCCTTGCGAGGGTTAACACATTTAAATGTTTTTCTCACATTGGCTGCGGTGAAGGTGAGCCCGCAGGTTTTGGTAGCGGGCCGTGACGGTGGCACTGTATTGTCCTCAAAGCGAGCAAAGAAGTTGTTTAGTTTGTCTGGGAGCAGGACGTCATGGTCCGCGACGGGGCTGGTTTTCTTTTTGTAGTCCGTGATTGACTGTAGACCCTGCCACATTCCTCTTGTGTCTGAGCCGTTGAATTGTCTCTACTTTGTCTCTATATTGACGCTTAGCTTGTTTGATTGCCTTGCGGAGGGAATAGCTGCACTGTTTGTATTCAGTCATGTTTCCTGTAGCCTTACCCTGGTTAAAAGCAGTGGTTCGCGCTTTCAGTTTTGCGCAAATGCTGCCATCAATCCACGGTTTCTGGTTGGGGAAGGTTTTAATATTTGCTATGGGTACAACATCACTATTGCACTTGCTAATAAACTCGCTCACCGAATCAGCGTATACATCAATGTTGTTGTCAGATGCTATTCGGAACATATCCCAGTCCACGTGCCCGAAGCAATCTTGCAGCATGGAATCAGATTGGTCGGACCAGTGTTGAACAGACCTGAGAACGGGCGTTAACTGTTTTAGTTTCTGTTTGTAGGCTGGGAGCAACAAAATGGAGTCATGGTCAGAACTTGCCGAAAGGAGGGCGGAGAATAGCCTTGTATGCATCGCGGAAGTTGGAATGGTGGTCCAGGATTTTACCAGCCCGGGTGGCACATTCGATATGCTGGTAAAATTTCGGGAGCCTTGTTCTTAAATTAGCCTTATTAAAATCCCCAGCCACAATAAATGCAGCCTCAGGATATGTGGTTTCCAGTTTACATAGAGTCCGATGAATTTCTTTCAGTGCCGTCGATGTATCAGCTTGAGGGGATGTACACGGCTGTGATTATAATCGAGGAGAATTCTCTTGGTAGATAATGCGGTCTGCATTTGATTGTAATGAATTCTATGTCAGGTGAACAAAAGGACTTGAGTTCCTGTATGTTGTTATGATCACACCACGTCTCGTTAATCATAAGACACACACCCCCACCCTTCTTCTTACCAGATAGAAGTTTGTTTCTGTCGGCGCGATGCGTGGAGAAACCAGGTGGCTGTACCGACTCAGATAACGTGTCCTGAGTGAGCCATGTTTCCGTGAAGCAAAGAACGTTGCAGTCTCGGATGTCTCTCTGAAAGGCAACCCTTGATCTGATTTCGTCTACTTTGTTGTCAAGAGACTGGACATTGGCGATTAAAATACTCGGGAGAGGTGCATGATGCGCCCGTCGACGTAGCTTGACCAAAAGACCGGCCCGTTTCCCTCTTCTCCGGCGCCACCGTTTTGAGTCACCGGGTGCTATCCATTCTATTGTCCTGGCTGGGGTAACAAACCGAGAATCCTCTTTGGGAAAGTCGTATTCCTGGTCGTAATGTTGGTAAGTTGACGTTGCTCTTATATCCAATAGTTCCTCCCGGTTGTATGTAATAAAACTTAATATTTCCCGGGTAACAATGTAAGAAGTAATACATAAAAACAAAATACTGCATGGTTTCCTGAGAACGTGAAGCGAGGCTGCCATCTCTGTCGGCGCCTCCTTCTGTGCTCTATAGATCTATAGATCCTGAATCTATTTCAAAGCCTGATCTATAGATTCTAAACCCACTCCAAAGCATGATCTATAGATTCTAAAACCATTCTAAAGCCTGTTTTATAGATTCTAAGCCATTATAAAGCCTGATCTATAGATTCTGAATCCATTCTGAAGCCTGTTCTATATATTCTCTACATTCTAAAGCATGTTCTAAAGATTCTAAAGCCATTCTGAAGCCTGTTCTAAAGATTCTAAAATCTTTCTAAAGCCTGATCTATAGATTCTAAAGCCATTCTAAAGCCTGTTCTATGTATCATTTATCCGTACAAAAGCCTGATCTACAGATTCTAAAACCACACAAATGCCTGATCTATAGATTCTTAAACCATTCTAAAGCCTGATCAATAGATTCTAAAACCATGCTAAAGCCTGTTCTATATATTCTAAAGCCATTCTAATGCCTGATCTATAGATTCTGAATCCATTCTGATGCCTGTTCTATAGATTCTCTACATTCTAAAGCCTGTTCTATAGATTCTAAAGCCATTCTAAAGCATGTTGTAAAGATTCTAAAATCTTTCTAAAGACTGATCTATAGATTCTAAAGCCATTCTAAAGCCTGTTCTATATATCTTGAATCCATTCAAAAGCCTGATCTACAGATTCTAAAACCACTCAAATGCCTGATCTATAGATTTTAAAACCATTCTAAAGACTGATATATAGATTCTAAAGCCATTCTAAAGCCTGATCTATAGATTCTGAATCCATTCTGAAGCCTGTTCTATATATTCTCTACATTCCAAATCCTGTTCTATAGATTCTAAATCCATTCTAAATCATGTTCTATAGATTCTAAAATCTTTCTAAAGCCTGTTCTATAGATTCTAAAGCCATTCTAAATCATGTTCTATAGATTCTAAAATCTTTCTAAAGCCTGTTCTATAGATTCTAAAGCCATTCTAAAGCCTGTTCTATAGATTCTAAAATCTTTCTAAAACCTGATCTATAGAATCTAAAGCCATTCTAAAGCCTGTTCTATAGATTCTAAAATCTTTCTAAAGCCTATTCTATAGATTCTAAAGGCATTCTAAAGCCTGTTCTATAGATCCTGAATCTATTTCAAAGCCTGATCTACAGATTCTTAAACAACTCAAAAGCATGATCTATAGATTCTAAAACCATTCTAAAGCCCGTTTTATATATTCTAAAGCCATTCTAAAGCCTGATCTATAGATTCTGAATCCATTCTGATGCCTGTTCTATAGATTCTCTACAATCTAAAGCCTGTTCTATAGATTCTAAAGCCATTCTAAAGCCTATTCTATAGATTCTAAAACCATGGTAAAGCCTGATCTATAGATTCTGAATCCATTATGATTCCTGTTCTATAGATTCTCTACATTCTAAAGCCTGTTCTATATATTCTAAAGCCATTTTAAAGCCTTTTCTATAGATTCTGAAATCTTTCTAAAGCCTGATCTATAGATTCTAAAGCCATTCTAAAGCCTGTTCTATGGATCCTGAATCCATTCAAAAGCCTGATCTACAGATTCTAAAACCACACCAATGCCTGATCTATAAATTCTAAAACCATTCTAAAGCCTGATCAATAGATTCTAAAACCATGCTAAAGACTGTTCTATAGATTCTAAAGCCATTCTAAAGCCTGATCTATCGATTCTGAATCCATTCTGATGCCTGTTCTTTAGATTCTCGACATTCTAAACCCTGATCTCCAGATTCTAAAACCACTCCAATGCCTGATCTATAGATTTTAAAACCATTCTAAAGCCTGATATATAGATGCTGAATCCATTCTGATGCCTGTTCTATAGATTCTCTACATTCTAAAGCCTGTTCTATAGATTCTAAAGCCATTGTAAAGACTGTTCTATAGATTCTAAAATCTTTTTAAAGCCTGTTCTATAGATTCTAAAGCCATTCTAAAGTCTGTTCTATTATTCCTGAATCTATTTCAAAGCCTGATCTATAGATTCTAAAACCACTCCAAAGCATGATCTATACATTCTAAAACCATTCTAAAGCCTGTTTTATAGATTCTAAAGCCATTCTAAAGCCTGATCTATAGATTTTGAATCTATTCTGATGCCTGTTCTATAGATTCTCTACATTCTAAAGCCTGTTCTATAGATTCTAAATCCATTCTAAAGCTTGTTCTATAGATTCTAAAATCTTTCTAAAGCCTGATCTATATATTCTAAAGGCATTCTAAAGCCTGTTCTATTGATCCTGAATCCATTTCAAAGCCTGATCTACAGATTCTAAAACCACTCCAAAGCATGCTCTATAGATTCTAAAACCAATCTAAAGCCTGATCAATAGATTCTAAAACCATTCTAAAGCCTGTTTTATATATTCTAAAGCCATTCTAAAGCCTGATCTATAGATTCTGAATCCATTCTGAAGCCTGTTCTATATATTCTCTACATTCTAAAGCCTGTTCTATAGATTCTAAAAGCCAATCTGAAGCCTGTTCTATAGATTCAAAAATATTTCTAAAGCCTAATCTATATATTCTAAAGGCATTCTAAAGCCTGATCTATAGATCCTGAATCCATTTCAAAGACTGATCTACAGATTGTAAATCCACTCCAAAGCATGATCTATAGATTCTAAAACCATTCTGATGCCTGTTCTATAGATTCTCTACATTCTAAAGCCTGTTCTATAGATTCTAAAATCTTTATGAAGCCTGTTCTATAGATTCTAAAATCTTTCTAAATCCTGATCTATAGATTCTAAAGGCATTCTAAAGCCTGTTCTATAGATCCTGAATCTATTTCAAAGCCTGATATATAGATTCTAAACCCACTCCAAAGCTTGATCTATAGATTCTAAAACCATTCTAAAGCCTGTTTTATAGATTCTAAGCCATTATAAAGCCTGATCTATAGATTCTGAATCCATTCTGATGCCTGTTCTATAGATTCTCTACATTCTAAAGCCTGTTCTATAGATTCTAAAGCCATTCTAAAGCCTTTTCTATCGATTCTACAATCTTTATAAAGCCTGTTCTATAGATTCTAAAGCCATTCTAAAGTCTGCTCTATAGATTCTAAAATCTTTATAAGCCTGATCTATAGATTCTAAAGGCATTTCTAAAGCCTGTTCTATAGATCCTGAATCTATTTCAAAGCCTGATCTACAGATTGTAAATCCACTCCAAAGCATGATCTATAGATTCTAAAACCATTCTGATGCCTGTTCTATAGATTCTAAAGCCATTCTTAAGCCTGATCTACAGATTTTGAATCCATTCTGATGCCTGTTCTATAGATTCTCTACATTCTAAAGCCTGTTCTATAGATTCTAAAATCTTTATGAATTCTGTTCTATAGATTCTAAAATCTTTCTAAATCCTGATCTATAGATTCTAAAGGCATTCTAAAGCCTGTTCTATAGATCCTGAATCTATTTCAAAGCCTGATATATAGATTCTAAACCCACTCCAAAGCATGATCTATAGATTCTGAATCCATTCTAAAGCCTGTTCTATAGATTCTCTACATTCTAAAGCCCGTTCTAAAGTTCCTAAAACCATTCTAAAGCCTGATCTATAGATTCTAAAACCATTCAAAGCCTGTTATATAGGTTCTAAAGCCATTCTAAAGCCTGATCTATAGATTCTGAATCCATTCTAAAGCCTGTTCTATAGATTCTAAAGCCATTCTAAAGCTGTTTCTATAGATTCTAAAATCTTTCTTAAGCCTGATCTACAGATTCTAAAACCATTCTAACGCCTCTTCTATATACTTTAAAACCATTCTAAAGCCTGTTTTATAGATTATAAAGCCATTCTAAAGCCTGATCTATAGATTCTCTACATTCTAAAGCCTGTTCTATAGATTCTAAAATCTTTCTAAAGCCTTATCTATAGATTCTAAAGCCATTCTAAAGCCTGTTCTATAGATCCTGAATCCATTCCAAAGCCTGATCTACAGATTCTAAAACCACTCCAAAGCATGATCTATAGATTCTACAACCATTCTAAAGCCTGATATATAGATTCTAAAACTATTCTAAAGCCTGTTCTATAGTTTCTCTATATGCGAAAGCCAAATTTAAAACCATTATATACTGACTTCAGACCAGTTCTTGGTCTTACTGTCCAGTGGAATGTATCTCTTCTTCCCCTAGCTAGATCTATCAGCTCATATTGTTCAATATTTCTTCCATGAAGACATGGATTTTACCTTCAACACATTGCAACGTTCACAGACGTTTAAGCCTTTCTTTACAAGCATCAAATACACTAACAAGATTCTAAAAACAGATTATCAAACTGGAAAAGTACCTCACACAGACTTACTATTACTTCCAATATGCCTCAGACAACAGTCTAGAAAGATGCATCTCTCCTGGTAGAGAGGGAGCCTGTTCCCAAACCAAGCATTACGGCTATGTCCCAAATGGCACCCTATTCCCTATATAGTGCACTACTTTTGACCAGAGCCCTGTAGCAGGGAATAGGGTGCCGTTTGGGATACAATCTAAGAGTTCCCTTCTACAGTTTGTTCCCTCTAACTGGCCTTGCCACTTGATGAGATCACAGAGAGAGGGTAACCGGTCGCTGGCTTTGAAGTAATGGCTTCTGTCCCTGCTGATTCCTCTAGGCCGGTTCTTTCTCTCTCTCTCGCTCTCTCTGTCTGTCTGTGTGTATTGATGTATGCTCAAACCAACGCCAGTGGACAGCTCATCTCTCCTAGGCAGCCACAGGCAACTCTGAATAAGCACTGGGACAATCTTAGAGATGCACTTTGGGTTCTGCCGCACACATCACACCTGTCACTGACATCCATAGCACTAACACTTTCACCTGGTTAGAGTGGATGCCATATGGCCTGAGAGGGTTGGTGATTGTAGGTTTGGGGTTTGAAGTTTCAGCTTTGAGAGTGTGATAGGGTTTTATCTTGACTTGGTAGAGAGTCTGTTAAGGCTTGTCTGGAGAGTTTTCAATAACGTCTTCATACACTTCACACCAAATAACAACGAATCAATCAACCAAGTCAATCAAATACCCGGTCTATTTGATCTTTGAGGAAAATGTATAGAAATCATGGCTTGGCTATTTACTCATTTAACCATGGCCTGAATTATATGGACGAGGCTAACCTGATACTAGATCAGTACTCATATCATGAGATTCTTTTTGAATACTGGCCAAGTGCTATGGGTCATTAGTCCAGATTAAGATCCACTGGACACACGCACACACACAGACCTCATCGCTAAGCTCGGAGCACTAAGCTCGGGGCCCTGGGTCTGAGCCTCGCCCTGTGCAATTGGGTCCTGGACTGATGGACTGACCCCAGGTGGGGAAGGTAGGCAACAACACCTCTGCTACACTGATCCTCAAAACGGGGGCCCCACAAGGGTGCATGCTCAGCCCCCTCCTGTACTTCCTGTTAAACCATGACTGCGTGGTCACGTACTTCTCCAACTCAATCATCCATCAGCCTGTGAAAGTTATTCTTGGGACCGTTCTGCCTGTGACCATTCTGCCTGTGACCGTCCTCCCTGTGACTGTTCTTCTTGGGTCTGATCTGCCTGTGAATGTTCTGCCTATGGCTGTTCTTCTTGGACTGTTCTTCTTGGGACTGTTCTTCTTAGGACAGATCTGACTGTAACTGTTTTGACTGTCACTGTTCTACCTGTGACTGTTCTGCCTGTGACTGTTCTGCCTGGAACTGTTCTGCCTGGGACTGTTCTTCTTGGGACTGTTCGTCTTGGGGCAGTTACGAGCATTCAAGGCAAGCTTTCACCAACTACCATCCTTCTCTCTCAGCTCCTCGTCAGTCTCACTACTGTCTCACTACTGCTGTGAAAAGCTCTCCTTGTCTCACTACTGCTGCGAAGGTCTCTCCTTGTCTCACTACCACTCTGAAGGTCTCACCTTGTCTCACTACTGCTGTGAACGTCTCTCCTTGACTTATTACTGCTGTGAAGGTCTCTCCTTGTCTCACTACTTCTGTGAAGGTATCTCCTTGTCTCACTACTGCTGTGAAATGATCTCATTGTTTCACTACTGCTGTGAAGGTCTCTCCTTGTCTCACTACTGCTGTGAATGGCTCTCCTTGTCTCACTACTGCTGTGAAATTATCTACTTGTTTCACTACTGCTGTGAAGGTTTCTCCTTGTTTCACTACTGCTGTGGAGGTCTCTCCTTGTCTCACGACTGCTGTGAAAGGCTCTCATTGTCTCAAGACTGCTGTGGAAGGCTATCCTTGTCTCACGACTTATGTGAAAGGCTCTCCTTGTCTCACTACTGCTGTGAAGATCTCTCCTTGTCTCACAACTGCTGTGAAATTATCTCCTTGTTTCACTTCTGCTGTGAAGGTATCTCCTTGTCTCACTACTGCTGTGAAGGTATCTCCTTGTCTCACTACTGCTGTGAAATTATCTCCTTGTCTCACTACTGCTTTGAAGGTCTCTCATTGTCTCACTCCTGCTGTGAAGGTCTCTCTCTGTGGTTTGCTTCTAGCCTGTGTCTGTTTCTGTTATTCCATCTCTCTGCTCCTAGCTTGCCTATCCCTTCTCAGCTCATCTCGGCTTGGTATGGCTTGGCTCAGCCCTAGACCAGGAGCTGTGAAATATGTCTCCACCAACCCTGCCGGTCATATCCACTCTGTAATCTCCCTAAAGCATTAGCACTTCAGCATCATCCATCTTCTAAACTTCCAATCCATAAAGCACGGCCAAAAAACAGAAAGACCCCCTCACTCCTCAGCCAGCAGAACAACAACATTACTCTACATACAGTAGTATCAGCCAGCTATGGGAAGGTAACCACAGAGATATACAGTAGTATTAGCCAGTATACAGTAGTATCAGCCAGCTATGGGAAGGAAACCACAGAGATATACAGTAGTATTAGCCAGTATACAGTTGCAACAACCAGCTATGGGAAGGTAACTACAGAGATATGCAGTGCTATTCCGTTTTCCCACGTTTTGTTACTTTAAAGCCTTCATCTAAAATGGATTCAATATATTTTTTCGTCATCAATCTACACACAATACCCCATAATGACATCACAATACCCCATAATGACTTCACAACACCCCATAACGACATCACAACACCCCATAACGACATCACAACACCCCATAACGACATCGCAACACCCCATAACGACATCGCAACACCCCATAACGACATCGCAACACCCCATAACGACATCGCAACACCCCATAACGACATCGCAATACCCCATAACAACATCACAACACCCCATAACGACAACACAATACCCCATAACGACATCACAACACCCCATAACGACATCACAATACCTCATAACGACATCACAACACCCCATAACGACATCACAATACCCCATAACGACATCACAATACCCCATAACGACATCGCAACACCCCATAACGACATCACAATACCCCATAACGACATCACAATACCTTATAATGACAAAGCGGAAAGAAGTTTTTTGATTTTTTTTTACAAATGTATTAAAAATAAAAACCAGATACCTTAGTACAAAAATATTCAGAAACCTTTACTTTGAGCTTCGAAATAAATTGAGCTCAGGTGCATCCTGTTTCCATTGATCATCCTTGAGATGTGTCTACAACTTGATTGGAGTCCACCTGTGGTAAATTCAATTGATTGGACATGATTTGGAAGTTGACAGTGCATGTCAGAGCAAAGAAACAAGCCATGAGGTCGAGGGAATTATTCCTAGAGCGCCGAGACAGGATTATGTCGAGGCCTCCATCATTCTTAAACGGAAGAAGTTTGGATACTGTAGCATCAGCCAGCTCTGGGAAGTAACCACAGAGATATACAGTAGCATTAGCCAGTATACTGTAGCATTAGCCAGTATACTATAGCATTAGCCAGTATACTGTAGCATTAGCCAGTATACTGTAGCATCAGCCAGTATACTGTAGCATTAGCCAGTATACTGTAGCATACCTATGGAATGGTAACATAAACTAAAGCCCTCAGAGAGAAGGATCTGGTTTGAGGAGCTGCAGTTCACTGCTTAGATATGCCACTGGGTTCTCATTCGTATTGTGACTGAGATTGTTGGACTCTTGCTCTCTTGCTCCATCTCTCTTTCTATATTTCTCTCTCTCACTGTTTCTCAACCTTACATACTTTATTCTCTCTCAGTATCTCTTTTTCCCTCTATATTTCTGTCTCTCTTCCTATCACTCACCCTGCTCTGTCTCTCTTGCTGTCCCTCTCTATCCCTCTCGCTCTCTCTCGCTGTCCGTCCCTCTCTCTCTCTCTCTCTCTCTCGCTGTGCCTCTCAGTCTCCCTTCATTAGTGACATTTTCCAGACCCTAAAGCACGTCTGATAAATATCAAACTATTTCCGCCTGGAGCAGAGAGGGACAGAGAAAGATGGAGCTCTTTAGCCATATTTCCTTGAACAAATTGCCAACCTGCCATGTAATCAATGTCCATGCAGCACAGCCGCAAGCACAAACAAGCTGCATTTGAACCGAAAGGGGAAAAACTCCTTACTCAAAACCAAACAGAAAATACCAGTATCTTCAAACCCTGCATCTCAGATCTCCAGCGTTCACATTTATATGTTTAGTACATTAATATTCTCTCCTTTTGGAACACAGGGTTAGAAAAGCCAATGAACGGCTCCAGCTCTCTCTCTTACCTGTCTCTGTGATGGTCTCTCTCTCTCTCCCGCCGCTGGCTCTAGCCCTCGTCTCTTCTAAACAACCATGCCCTCCTATTTGGGCTTGCCGATGCCAAACGGATCAGACTAGTGTCTGGTTCAGGTTCAGGTAGCAGTGTTGGGGGAATCAGAATCAAGGGGTCCTCCCAGTAAGCTGACCAGCGTCACGGCTCTCCACAGCTCTCCCTCTCTCCCAGGTCATTTCAGCCTTTTGGCAGCAGTGACAGTGACATGCAGCGATCAAAGAGTGTCGGGGGAAGTGACGAGGTGTTAAACAACAGGAACACCTCCTATACGTTTCAGGCTGCAGCCGGCAGTAAGTGGAGGCTGTGGCTGCTCGGAATAAGGCTCACCACTTGGCCGCTCATGTGGAGTTTCCTCTGGCTCCCGTAGTCTCCCTCTGTGCCGGCTCTGCTCTGCCTGTCTGTCTGCTTGCCTGCCTGTCTCTTACTGAGACCGCTGCTTGTGGCTGCGATGAGTGAGAGAGAGTGCGTGCACCGGAAAGGGAGCAAGAGCACAGGGGAGGGAGAGCAGGAAAGGCAGAGAGAGAGGGAGATAGAGAGAGGGAAAGGGAGATAGTGGGAGAGGTTGAGAGAGGGAGCGGGAGAGGGAGAGAGGGGGGGAAAGGGAACTAGAGCGGGAGAGGGAGATAGAGAGGGAAAGGGAACTAGAGCGGGAGAGGGAGGGAGAGAGAGAGTATTGTCTCCTGCTCTATCAACATCAATCAATCAGGAAATGAGTCAGTCATAACCAGAGGTGTGTGTGTAACTCTGTACATGTAGTTTAACTGTGATGTCCCTGTCCACCTTACAGTCCTGGGCAGGCATGCCCATGCAGCAAAAAAATGCTTGTTTTATAACATTTTGTGCTTTTACCCCTTTTTCGTGATATCCAATTGGTAGTTACAGTCAGAGGCAAAGGCCGAGAGCCATGCGTCCTCCGAAACACGACCCCTCCAAGCCGCACTGCTTCTTGACACACTGCTCGCTTAACCCGGAAGCCAGCCGCACCAATGTGTCAGAGGAAACACCATCCAGCTGATGACTGAAGTCAGCTTGCAGGCGCCCAGCCCGCCAAAAAAGGAGTCGCTGAAGCACAATGTGACAAGGAAATCCTGGTCGGCCAAACCCTCCCCTAACCCGGACAGCGCTGGGCCAATTGTGCACCGCCTCATGGGTCTCCCGGTTATGGCAGGCTGTGACCCAGCCTAGGGATCGAATCTTGGTCTGAAGTAGACGCCTCAAGCAATGTCGTAGCGCCACTACGGAAGCCCTAACATTTGCTAGACGTTTGCGTTACAGTTTGTTTCATGTTTCAAATTACAATTCGGATGATTTGTTACAAAATGCAACTCATACAACAGGGATCATCAACTAACAAATTTGGTCGGGGGGCCGGAACATCATTACCAATCATTTGTAGACTGCAAACTGCCTGCATGGGAGTACTTGAAAACAGATTTCGAAATTAAAATCAATTGAAGCTGATTTCCTGGTGTTTTTACAGTCTTTCTTGTCCAACAATGAAAATTCTAAATAAAAAATAACTACAATTCTGAAAACTTAGGGAGCAAATAAAGTTGGAGATATATTATGTGTAACATATCATATTAATATGAGTGTCCCAGATTTACATTTAATATTTTGCTTCTAGTCTATGAGACGAGGCTGCTCCCTCTCCCACTGTCCTCTGGAAATATACCCCACACAGAGAGGAAATATACCTCACACTCTTTGTATATAGATTTGTTTTATTGACTGTATGTTTGTTTTACTCCATGTGTAACTCTGTGTTGTTGTATGTGTCGAACTGCTTAGCTTTATCTTGGCCAGGTCGCAGTTGTAAATGAGAAGTTGTTCTCAACTTGCCTACCTGGTTAAATAAAGGTGAAATAAATAAATAAATAAAAAAAAGAGAGGAGAGATCCTGCAGTGTGCCAGTCCTCAATAAAGCCTCCAGGCAGGTGGGCCATTTGACTTCAGAGAGACATTTTAGTAGACAAGTTCAGAGCAGTTCTTTGGCCTATTGTATCATCTCTCTGTGTGTTAGCCAATGATAACACGTTAGCTCTCACAGACTACTGTTCTCAAGAACAACGATTCACACAATAACAAAGGGAAAGATGGACAGAGAGACCAGATAAGACGGAGTGAGAGAGCGAGAGGGAAGAACTAAGGATCTTAATGTAGGGAGAGAGGGAAAGTAGAAGCGAGAGAGAGAGAGAGAGAGAGAGAGAGAGAGAGAGAGAGAGAGAGAGAGAGAGAGAGAGTTGTTTAGTATGCAGCCTGTGCTCCCTGGTCCTTCAACACAACAGAATACATCAGATCTCTCTATGTATCAGATCTCTCTGTACATCAGATCTCTCTAAATCTCACTAACTCTCTTCCTTTCTCCCCTTCTCTCTCTCTCTCTCTCTCTTTCCCTCCACATGTGTGCTGAATGAGATGGTTCTGCTGTCAGTCTGATGGAAGAGAGGAAGGAAGGAAGGAAGGAAATAGTAGAAGGAATGAATAAATGAATGATTGAATTAACTAATTAAGAAATGAATGAATGAAAGAGGGGAGGAAGGGAGAAAGGGATGGTTGTTACCAGGGTGATCCCTCTCTGAGAGGTTTGTTGACGAGCATCTCTCATTCAGCCTGACAACATAAACATGTCTAGTATCAGAAAATTATCAAAGCATTTGTTTCTTTACCTCAAATCTTGAGATAACATTTTACTTGTGTCTCAAACGTTGATTTGGCATACACATGCCAGGCATACTGATAACGTGTCATTTCATGTAACAAGTGTCCCTCAAACATTCAGTTAATGTTATCTGTTTGTCTGATGTACAGCCTGAGCATGTATTCATGTGAACATAGTATTTCTATAAACATGTTTTATTTGTTTAACTAGGTTAGAGGAGACTGTAGTGTGAGGGGTAGCGGTAGAGATAGTCAGTGAGTTAGAGGAGACTGTACAGTCATGGCCAAAGGTTTTGAGAATGACACAAATATACATTTTCACAAAGTCTGCTGCCTCAGTTTGTATGATGGCAATTTGCATATACTCCAGAATGTCATGAAGAGTGGTCAGATGAATTGCAATTAATTGCAAAGTCCCTCTTTGCCATGCAAATGAACTGAATCCCCCAAAAACATTTCCACTGCATTTCAGCCCTGCCACAAAAGGACCAGCTGACATCATGTCAGTGATTCTCTCGTTAACACAGGTGTGAGTGTTGACGAGGACAAGGCTGGAGATCACTCTGTCATGCTGATTGAGTTCGAATAACAGACTGGAAGCTTCAAAAGGAGGGTGGTGCTTGGAATCATTGTCCTTCCTGAAAATTTATTTTGTGTCATTCTCAAAACTTTTGGCCACGACTGTAGAGTTGAGGGGTAGAGGTAGAGATAGTCAGTGAGTTAGAGGAGACTGTAGTGTGAGGGGTAGAGGTAGAGATAGAGATAGTCAATGAGTTAGAGGAGACTGTAGTGTGTGTGGTAGAGGTAGAGATAGTCAGTGAGTTAGAGGAGACTGTATAGTGTGGGGGTAGAGGTAGAGCTAGTAAGTGAGGTGGCGGAGACTGTAGAGTGTGAGTGGTAGAGGTAGATATAGTCAATGAGTTAGAGGAGACTGTAGAGTGTGAGGGGTAGAGGTAGAGATAGTCAATGAGTTAGAGGAGACTGTAGTGTGAGTGGTAGAGGTAGAGATAGTCAGTGAGTTAGAGGAGACTATAGAGTGTGAGTGGTAGAGGTAGACGTAGAGCTAGTCAATGAGTTAGAGGAGACTGTAGTGTGAGTGGTAGAGGTAGAGATAGTCAGTGAGTTAGAGGAGACTGTAGAGTGTGAGTGGTAGAGGTAGAGATAGTCAGTGAGTTAGAGGAGACTGTAGAGTGTGAGTGGTAGAGGTAGACGTAGAGCTAGTCAATGAGTTAGAGGAGACTGTAGTGTGAGGGGTAGAACTAGTGAGTGAGTTAGTTGAGACTGTAGAGTTGAGGGGTAGAGGTAGAGATAGTGAGTGAGTGAGGTAGAGGAGACTAGTGTGAGGGGTAGAGGTAGAGATAGTGAGTGAGTGAGGTAGAGGAGACTGTAGTGTGAGGGGTAGAGGTAGAGATAGTGAGTGAGTGAGGTAGAGGAGACTGTAGACTGAGGGGTAGAGGAAGAGATATTCAGTGAGTTAGTTGAGACTGTAGAGTTGAGGGGTAGAGGTAGAGATAGTGAGTTAAAGGAGACTGTGTCTCGTGGAGAGTGTGAAGGGTGTTTATCTGAGCAGAAAACAGAACAGCGTTTGATGTCGGCAGAGGCCTAACAGATGGTAATTCCTTCTCACCGCTGGTTGGAAGATCGCAGAATTACTAATGCAACCTCAAACACACATGAATAAAGACACGCATACAAACACACAGACACACACACACACATAACCATGCAAACACACACACCCTCAGGCCCTGGTCAAAAGTAATACACTACATAGGGAATGGGAGTGCCATTTGGGACGTACCAGGAGACCCACTATACTAATACTTTGATCTTTAAAGTGATGCAATAGACTGGTTACTATCCCACTGATCCCACTGTCGGATCTCTGTGGTGGTTTAGAGGTTAACTGGTTACTATCCCACTGTCTGATCTCTGTGGTGGTTTAGAGGTTAACTGGTTACTATCCCACTGATCCCACTGTCTGATCTCTGTGGTGGTATAGAGGTTAACTGGTTACTATCCCACTGTCTGATCTCTGTGGTGGTTTAGAGGTTAACTGGTTACTATCCCACTGATCCCACTGTCTGATCTCTGTGGTGGTATAGAGGTTAACTGGTTACTATCCCACTGTCTGATCTCTGTGGTGGTATAGAGGTTAACTGGTTACTATCCCACTGTCTGATCTCTGTGGTGGTATAGAGGTTAACTGGTTACTATCCCACTGATCCCACTGTCTGATCTCTGTGGTAGTATAGAGGTTAACTGGTTACTATTCCACTGATCCCACTGTCTGATCTCTGTGGTGGTATAGAGTTTAACTGGTTACTATCCCACTGTCTGATTTCAGTGGTGGTATAGAGGTTAACTTGTTACTATCCCACTGATACCACTGTCTGATCTCTGTGGTTGTATAGAGGTTAACTGGTTACTATCCCACTGTCTGATCTCTGTGGTGGTTTAGAGGTTAACTATTGCAGCAAATGTTCTCATAACACTAAAACTGTCCAGTTGTCCTGATGATTGCACAATGTTTGCATAAAACATTTGCCAAATGTTGATAGATGAGACAGCTTGGGGAATGTTCTGTGGTGATTGTTACAGATGTTGTGCACATCATTTTAGTGTACAGAACACACACACACTGTCTGATTCCTGTGGTTGTGTAGAGGTTGATGGAGAGGACAAAACACACATGAATGCTTGCACACACACACACACTGTCTGATTCCTGTGGTTGTGTAGAGGTTGATGGAGAGGACAGAACACACATGAATGCTTGCACACACACACACACTCACGAATGCACACACATACGCATACTCCCCTTTCCTCCTTCCCCCCTCTCTCCACCCTCCTCTGGCATTGAAAGGCTTGGTCATATGTCAGGGCGGGCAGGGCTAGGGTTAGAGGGCTTATCTGGTTTCATGAATGGTTGAGCAATGAAATCAGACAGTTAAAATACCAACTTGACCCCCGGCTGAACCAGCTCGACCCCAACCAGAGTCCCTAATCAGGAATTGATTGGCTGTTATATTATACACCAAGGCTAAGTCCCCAAATGACACCTCATTCCCTATATAGTGCACTATTTTTGACCAGGGCCATTTGGGACACCCACCAACACCGACTGAGGAGAACAAATTTAAATATACAAGATGATTGTCACGTTGGTATAAAGGAATCGGGAGACAGGCGCAGGAATGCGGAATAGGTTTTTTTTTACTTCCCAAATTACAGTGTGCCATGTAAAGGCACGGAGACGAAGAACAAACAAACACGTATACAAAACACAGGGTTGAAACCCAAAACAAAAGAGCGAGGAGTATCTTGAATAAATACACCGGGACGAGACCCGTAACATACACGTACACAATGATACCACACGATATTAGGCCCGTAATCATCTGCGCAATACAAGCAGCACAAAAGCCAAACCAACACAGCACAGGTACTCACACGACCAACAGACATTGGAACAATAATCGACAGCCCAATGGAAACCAAAGGGCACATTTAAACAATTACAATCAGGGAAATGGGGACCAGGTGTCCGTGATGACACAGTTCCGGAGGGATTCGTGACAATGATTAATATTTTTGTTTCTGTTGAAGCAACAGGGATATTTACCGTGAAGGGGGGTTGTGATAGTGTTATCAATGTTGAATTTAAAGCTTTTCAGACACTGAAGCCTCCCTGCTACTTTATCGTTGAGATGGAGAGATAAACCAGTGCCCTCCATGTGAATGGCTTGGTTTTCTGTAGATTGGTGCCCTCCATGTGAAAAGCTTTGTTTTATGTAGACCGGTGCCCTCCATGTGAAAGGCTTGGTTTTCTGTAGATTGGTGCCCTCCATGTGAAAGGCTTGGTTTTCTGTAGATTGGTGCCCTCCATGTGAAAGGCTTTGTTTTCTGTAGACCGGTGCCCTCCATGTGAAAGGCTTTGTTTTCTGTAGACCGGTGCCCTCCATGTGAAAGGCTTGGTTTTCTGTAGATTGGTGCCCTCCATGTGAAAGGCTTTGTTTTCTGTAGATTGGTGCCCTCCATGTGAAAGGCTTGGTTTTCTGTAGACCGGTGCCCTCCATGTGAAAGGCTTGGTTTTCTGTAGACCGGTGCCCTCCATGTGAAAGGCTTGGTTTTCTGTAGACCGGTGCCCTCCATGTGAAAGGCTTGGTGCTCAGTAGACCAGTGTGAAAGGCTTTAAAAGAACACAGACTTTTGACAAGATAAGGTGAATATATGATGTGGTGAGTAATACAAGTACAGAAAAAAATGATCCACTTCCATTCAATTCAATATCTCATATTTCCTTGAATTCATTTTCTGACAGTAGTATTAGTTATCTTGTCCCCAAGTCACTCCTCTCGGATACGCTGATCACCAAGCGAGAGAAAGCGAGAGAAAGAGAGAAGGGGGGACTGATAGAGAGAGAGACTGACAGAGAGAGACGTAAAAGCGCGCGAGTGAGAGAGAATGAAAGCGAGAAGGGGGAGACAGAGAGAGAGTGGGGGGCAGAGAGGGAGACAGACAGAGAAGGAGAGATAGAGAAGGGACAGTGTGCTACCTACAGTATAATTTAACAATGACAGCTTCTCCATCCTAGAGGGGGAGATCAACCATTTCCAGGCCCAGGGACATGTACTAGTCTGTGGCGACCTAAATGCCAAAACTGAACAAGAACCTGGTACTCTTAGCTCACAGGGGGACAAACACCTACCTGGAGGTGACAGCATTCTCTCCCAAATATGCCTCCCAAGACACAACTATGACAACACAACCAACATAAATGGGTCACAACTCCTGCATCTCTGTCGCACGCTGGGTCTGTGCATAGTCAATGGTAGGCTTCGATGGAACTCTTATGGTAGGTACACCTATAGCTCATCCCTTGGCAGTTGTACTGTAGGTTACTTTATCACTGACCTCAACCCAGAATCTCTCAGAGCGTTCACAGTCAGCCCACTGACACCCCAGCCCACTGATCAGATCACAGCAAAATCACAGTCTACTTGAACAGAGCAATACTCAATAATGAGGCATCAATGCCAAAGGAACTGGATAATATTAAGAAATGTTACAGAAGGAAGGAAAGTAGTATAGAAACCTAACAAAAAATAATTAAGCAACAACAAATTCAATCCCTTCTAGGCAACTTCCTGGACAAATTGTTTAACTTTAATAGTGAAGGTGTAAACTTGGCAGTAGAAACCTAAACAGTATATTTGACCGCTCAGCTTCCATATCAATTCAAAACATTTCAAGCAGACAACATATTAAAATTAACAGCAATGACAAATGGTTTGATGAAGAATGCAAAAACCTAAGAAAGAAATTGAGAAACCTATCCAACCAAAAACATAGAAACCCAGAAAACCTGAGCCTACACCTTTACTATGTTGAATCACTAAAACAATACAGAAATACACTACGGGAAAAGAAGGAACAGCAAGTCAGAAATCAGCTCAATGTAATTGAAGAATCCATAGAATCTAACCTCTTCTGGGAAAATTGGAACATGCTAAACAAACAGCAACACAAACGTTATCTATCCAAAATGCAGATGTATGGATAAACCACTTCTCCAATCTTTTTAGCTCTATAAGAAAGACCATACAGCAAAAACATACATGATCTTAGAATCATCTATTAAAGAATACCAGAACCCACTGTGTAAGGGCTCTTGAATGCAGGTCTTCCGGAATCAATCGCAGGAAACCTATTTCAACAAAACTCCTTTAAATAAGGCACACACCATTTCTACCAACGTAGTCACACTCCTGCTCACTACATGGAGCCACAATACATGAAACAATCACGGACAAAACTGAGGGGGGAACAGAGGAGTTCACTTCTTAGGGAGCGGCAGCAGAGGTGACGGTTTTGGAGAGTCTGGCGTGCCCAAAGTAAAATGCCTGCCACTCAGGCCCAGAAAATAGGAAATGAACATAATTAGTACTATTGGATAGGAAACACTCTGAAGCTAAAATAAAAGTGTTAAAATAATGTATGTGAGTATAACAGAACTGATATAGCAGGTGAAAACCAGAGGAAAATCCATGCGGATTTGCAGTTTTTTTTGTACATTACCTTTTTCTCCAGGCTGCCTATTGATTTCTATGTTAACTAGGAATGAGACTGCAGTACCTATGGCTTCCACTAGATGTCAACAGTCTTTATACAGTGTCTGGAGGCTCTAGCACTAAGCAGAACACATAGGAAGAGGAAGTCGTGAAGGGACAACATTTGTCAACAACGTTTCACGGGCGCAAGATTGTGAGCGCGCCCCACTTTAATTTCCTTTCCTATCGTTCATGTTATTGTCCGGTTGAAATATTACAGTACATATACATAAAAGGATACCTAAGGATACATAAAAAATTATGTTTGATTTGTTTGGTGAAAGTTTATAGGTATAATTTGAACGTGTTCTCTTCACGGTTCAATGAGCGACTCGACGGTGGATTTTCTGATCATAACGCTCCAACCAAACAGAGATTTATGGATATAATAAATGACTTTTTCTAACAAAAGAACCATTGGATGTCTTCGTTGGACACTTGGGAAGCCCTCAGCAGAAGTTCTTCAAAAGGTAAGGGATTTATTTTAGCTCTTATATGGGTTTTGTGTGACCCGCGCTGGATATTAATTTATGCTAATGTGGGAAATAGGAGAGGTGCTATCCTCAAAAAATGAAATGTTGTGCTTTCGCCGTAAAGCCTTTTTAAAATCTGATGACGCTGTGATATTGCCAAGAATCAGAGCTTTTGATGACTATGCAACACTTGTATATTGATGAATGTTTAATAATTCTACTTTTGGATTTAGAATTTGGCGCCTTACATTTCACATTTCACCGGGTAGTGTCGGGAGCGCTCAGCAGAAGTTCGCCCCACCACTCCGTAAGTAGTTAAATAACACATACAATTTGGGTAATGTGAACCAGGTGTGATATGAGACAAGACAAAAAGCTTCTCCCTAAGTGGTTAACCTTAGCAGTACCACAAGCGTAACATTCCTTCTTAGACATAGTTCTTTCTGTATACTGAATCCACTCTAGCCATAGATTAGGGTCACTATACCCCGTTTCTACCTCCAGAACCTCGTGAAGATCCTTTGTCTGCACAACTTGGACCACGGCATGATTTTCGTACACGGGCAGATGATCGCATCCGAAACATCAAAGACCTGCCCCCTGACATTGGGGAACTATTGCGGGCCGGTGTATATCTGAGAACGACAGAAACGGTGACGAGATCCAACCTATATTGCTTTTCCCAGTCTGCAAGAACAAGGTCAGTAATCTTTATTCATTGATTTGGGGGTAGAATCTAATACTTGTATTAGATATTTAAAATAACTCGGAAAAATTTTGTTTAAATAAATGAAAACATAATACAAAACAAGAAACACGAACAATGCAGAGACATGAAACAGAAACAATGACGCCTGGGGAAGGAACCAAAGGGAGTGACATATAAAAGGCAGGTAATCAAGGAGGTGATGGAGTCCAGGTGAGATTCATTATGCGGTTAACGATGGTGACAGGTGTGCACCGTAACGAGCATCCTGGTGACCTAGAGGCTGGAGGCGGAGCACATGTGACTGTACCCCCCACCCTTCCAGACGCGGGGCTCCAGCCGCAGGAGCATTGCGCGAGAACCGGTTGATCCAGCTGAGGCTTGGGAGCATGGCGCCATAGAGTGCCGGAGAGAGAGCATATGTGTCAGTACCCCCTCCTCGGCGCGTTCGGCTCCAGCCACAGGGCGCCAATCATAGGGATGATCCCAGGGATCAGGAGCGGACCGGTCGCCTCCGCTGAAGCGCAGAAACCTGACGAACCGGCTGAGGCGTGAGAGCCTGATGAACCGGCTGAGACCTCCCCGGTTGCCTCAGTCGAGGCACGGGAACCTGTTCACCCAGCGGAGGCATGCGAGCCTATCGAGCCAGCTGAGGGATGGGAGCCTGTCGAGCAATCTGAGGCATGGGAGCCTGACAAACGCCTGAGGCCTCCCAGGTAGCTCCGGTTCTGACACCGGGACTCGACATCACCTCAAAAACAAAAACACTCCCTGATGCTTCCCCTTGGTGAGGCATCATTCTGTAACGACGTACGCTGAGAGTCGGGAAGCAAGTTCAGGGAGTGAGTTTCAATAAATAAATAAATGAAAACATAATACAAAACAAGAAACACGAACAATGCACAGACATGAAACTGAAACAGAAACAGTGTCGCCTGGGGAAGGACCCAAAGTGAATGACATATATAGGGCAGGTAATCAAGGAGGTGATGGAGTCCAGGTGAGTGTCATAATGTGCACCAGCCTGTCGAGACAGCTGAGGCTTGGGAGACTGTCGAGCCAGCTGAGGCATGGGAGCCTGTCGAGCCAGCTGAGGCATGGGAGCCTGTCGAGCCAGCTGAGGCATGGGAGCCTGTCGAGCCAGCTGAGGCATGGGAGCCTGTCGAGCCAGCTGAGGCATGGGAGCCTGTCGAGCCAGCTGAGGCAGGGGAGCCTGTCGAGCCAGCTGAGGCAGGGGAACCGTCGAACCTGCCGAGGCATGGGAATCTGACAAACTGGTGAATTACCAGTTTTCCATCACAGCAGCAACATGTGTGACCTGTTGCCACAAGAAATGGGCAACCTGTGAAGAACAAACACCATTGTACGTACAACCCATATTTGTTTATTTATTTTCCATTTTATACTTTAACTATTTGCAACATGTACTTCATCTAGTTACAACACTGTATATAGCCACAATTTGACATTTGAAATGTCTCTATTCCTTTTGTGAGTGTAATGTTTACACTAACAAAAGAGAGAGGGAGGAGGACTCTAACGTCCAGGACAGCATCATAATTGATCCCGATCCCAATCCTTTCTCATGGCACCCTATTCCCTATATAGTGCAATCTCAACCCTGGTCAAAGGTAGGGCAGTATATAGGGAAGAGGGTGCCATTAGGGATGCTGACATGTTGTTTTCTTGGAGGCAGCGTAGGGCTACTTAGTTTATCAGAAACAGACATTTGCCCTGAGACGCTGATGACAGTGATGTCACCTGACCTTTCTGGCTGTGGTCCAGGTAGAGAGAGAGAGAGACGAAGGGGAACTCTAAAGTCCAGGACAGCATTATAGTTGATCCCAATTCTTTTCCGTGTTGAAATGTCAGAACTGAAAGCTATGGTTAGCAGAAGAAGCTTTGTAACATTGTGCTGAACTAAAGTGATAAAAGCATCTCTTAGAGGCCTTTCTTCTCTTCTCCTCTCTGCTATTGATTGATGGATTTATCCAATCAAAGCTGTCCACGTTAACAGCCAATGGCTGAGTCTCAAATGGCACCCTAATCCCTACTGTGTGTAGAGTACTACTTTTGACCAGAGCATCAGTGTTTGTGTATAGGCCCTCCACGTACATGGAGAACAGGATGTCATCAGTGTTTGTCTCTAGGTCCTCCACGTACATGGAGAGCAAGGTGTCATCAGTGTTTGTGTCTGGTCCTCCATGTACATGGAAAACAGGATGTCCTCAGTGTTTGTGTCTGGTCCTCCACGTACATGGAGAACAGGACGTCCTCAGTGTTTGTCTCTAGGCCCTCCATGTACACAGAGAGCAGGGTGTCATCAGTGTTTGTGTCTGGTCCTCCACGTACATGGAGAACAGGATGTCATCAGCGTTTGTCTCTAGGCCTTCCACGCACACAGAGAGCAGAGTGTCATCAGTGTTTGTGTCTGGTCCTCCACATACATGGAAAACAGGATGTCCTCAGTGTTTGTGTCTGGTCCTCCATGTACATGGAAAACTTCCAACGCCGACAGAGATGGCAGCTTCACGTTCTCAGGAAACTATGCAGTATTTAGTTTTTTTATGTATTACTTCTTACATTGTTACCCCAGGAAATATTACGTTTAATTACATACAACCGGGAGGAACTATTGGATATAAGAGCAACGTCAACTTACCAACATTTCGACCAGGAATATGACTTTCCCGAAGCGGATTCTCTGTTTGGTACCCCAACTAGGACAATAGACTGGATCCCAGCCGGCGACTCAAAACAACAGCTGGAGGAAAAGGGGGAAGGGGGAAACGCGGCGGTCTTCTGGTCAAGCTACGTCGACGGTCGCATCATGCATCTCTCCCGAGTATTTTAATCGCCAATGTCCAGTCTCTGGACAACAAAGTGGACGAAATCAGAGCGAGGGTTGCCTTCCAGAGAGACATCCGAGACTGCAACGTTCTTTGCTTTACGGAAACATGGCTCACTTAGGACACGTTATCTGAGTCGGTACAGCCACCTGGTTTCTCCACGCAATCGCGCCGACAGAAACAAACATCTATCTGGTAAGAAGACGGGCGGGGGTGTGGGTCTTATGATTAACGAGACATGGTGTGATCATAACAACATACAGGAACTCAAGTCCTTTTGTTCACCTGACGTAGAATTCCTTACAATCAAATGCAGACCGCATTATCTACCAAGACAATTCTCCTCGATTATAATCACAGCCGTATATATCCCCCTCAAGCTGACACATCGACGGCGCTGAACGAAATCCATTGGACTCTATGTAAATTGAAACCACATATCCTGAGGCTGCATTTATTGTGGCTGGGGATTTTAATAAGGCTAATTTGAAAACAAGGCTCCCGAAATTTTACCAGCATATCGAATGTGCCACCCGGGCTGGTAAAATCCTGGATCATTGTTATTCTAACTTCCGTGATGCATACAAGGCTATTCTCCACCCTCCTTTCGGCAAGTCTGACCATGACTCAATTTTGTTGCTCCCAGCCTACAAACAGAAACCCAGCCTACAAACAGGTCTGTTCAACGCTGGTCCGACCAATCTGATTCCACGCTGCAAGATTGCTTCGAGCACGTGGACTAAGATATGTTCCGGACAGCATCTGACAACAACATTATACGCTGATTCGGTGAGCGAGTTTATTAGCAAGTGCATTGGTGATGTGGTACCCATAGCAACTATTAAAACCTTCCCCAACCAGAAACCGTGGATTGATGGCAGCATTCGCGCAAAACTGAAAGCGCAAACCACTGCTTTTAACCGGGGTAAGGCAACCGGAAGCATGACTGAATACAAACAGTGTAGCTATTCCCTCCGCAAGGCAATCAAACAAGCTAAGCGTCATTATAGAGACAAAGTAGAGTCACAATTCAACGGCTCAGACACGAGAGGAATGTGGCAGGGTCTACAGTCAATCACGGACTACAAAAAGAGGAAAACATTTAGATTTGTTAACCCTCGCAAGGCTGCTGGCCCAGATGGCATCCCTGGCCGTGTCCTCAGAGCATGCGCAGACCAGCTGGCTGGTGTGTTTACGGACATATTCAATCAGTCCCAATCCCAGTCTGCTGTTCCCACATGCTTCAAGAGGGCCACCATTGTTCCTGTTCCCAAGAAAGCTAAGGTAACTGAGCTAAATGACTATCTCCCCGTAGCACTCACTTCCGTCATCATGAAGTGCTTTGAGAGACTAGTCAAGGATCATATCACCTCCATCCTGCCAGACACCCTGGACCCACTCCAATTTGCTTAACTTCCCGCTAGGTCCACAGACGATGCAATCGCAATCACACTGCATACTGCCCTAACCCATCTGGACAAGAGGAATACTTATGTAAGAATGCTGTTCAGCTCAGCATTTAACACCATAGTTCCCTCCACGCTCGTCATTAAGCTCGAGACCCTAGGTCTCGACCCAGCCCTGTGCAACTGAGTCCTGGACTTCCTAACGGGCCGGCCCCAGGTGGTGAGGGTAGGAAACAACATCTCCACCCCGCTGATCCTCAACACTGGGTCCCCACAAGGGTGCGTTCTCAGCCCTCTTCTGTACTCCCTGTTTACCCATGACTGTGTGGCCAAGCACGCATCCAACTCAATCATCAAGTTTGCTGACGACACTACAGTGGTAGGCTTGATTACCAACAACAACGAGACGGCCTACAGGGAGGAGGTGAGGGCCCTCGGAGTGTGGTGTCAGGAAAATAACCTCTCACTCAATGTCAACAAAACAAAGGAGATGATTGTGGACTTCAGGAGAGGGAGCACCCCCCTATCCACATCGACGGGACAGTAGTGGAGAAGGTGGAAAGTTTTAAGTTCCTCGGCGTACACATCACGGACAAACTGAATTGGACCACCCACACAGACAGCATGGTGAAGAAGGCGCAACAGCGCCTCTTCAACCTCAGGAGGCTGAAGAAATTCGGCTTGTCACCAAAATCACTCACAAACTTCTACAGATGCACAATCGAAAGCATCCTGTCAGGCTGTATCACCGCCTGGTATGGCAACTGCTCCGCCCACAACCGTAAGGCTCTCCAAAGGGTAGTGAGGACTGCACAACACATCACCGGGGGTAAACTACCTGCCCTTCAGGACACCTACACCACCCGATGTCACAGGAAGGACAAAAAGATCATCAAGGACAACAACCACCCGAGCCACTCACCCCACTATCATCCAGAAGGCGAGGTCAGTACAGGTGCATCAAAGCTGGGACCGTGAGACTGAAAAACAGCTTCTACCTTAAGGCCATCAGACTGATAAACAGCCATCACTAACACTGAGTGGCTGCTGCCAACATACTGACTTAAATCTCTAGCCACTTTAAAAATAGGAATTGGATGTAACAAATGTATCACTAGCCACTTTAAACAATTTTGTATATAATGTTTACATATCCGACATTACTCATATCAAATGTATACACTGTACTCTAAACCATCTACTGAATCTTGCCTATGCCGTTCGGCCATCGACTCAAATCTCTAGCCACTTTAATAATTATAATTGGATGAAATAAATGTATCACTAGCCACTTTAAACGATGCATTTATATAATGTTTACATATCCTACATTACTCATCTCATATGTATATACTGTACTCCATACCATCTACTGCATCTTGCCTACGCCGATCAGCCATAGCTCATCCATATATTTATATGTACATACTCATATTCATTCCTTTACTCTTGTGTGTATAAGGTAGTTGTTGTGAATTTGTTAGATTACTTGTTAGGATGTCCTCAGTGTTTGTGTCTGGTCCTCCACGTACATGGAGAACAGGATGTCCTCAGTGTTTGTGTCTGGTCCTCCACGTACATGGAGAACAGGATGTCCTCAGTGTTTGTGTCTGGTCCTCCACGTACATGTAGAACAGGATGTCATTTCAGCCGAGCCTGGTCTCTCTCACCTTGGTGATGAAAGCCCCATGGGCCCTGGTCCCCACCTTGGCGATGAAACATTTGGGACGCATTGGTTGTCTTTTTTTGTTTTTTCTTCATCTCTTTCATTGTATCAAGGACTTGGTTGCTATTGCCGTGGGGATGATGCTAAAAAAAGAGCTCAGATCCTAGCCAATCAAAGACCAAGAAGCGGATGTACTGTAACGACTAATGGAGCTGTGGACTCTGGGGTGCAAGATCACAAACACACACACGCATGCACGCGCACACGCACACACGAGAGAAGCATAGCACTGTGCCTATTAGAGACTAATATTCAGACTATAACAGAGACAGACTTCTCTCATTACTACAGAGCCAAACCCTTCACGTTTATTTCTTCAGTGGGATGAAGACGGAACAAAAGTGATCATTGAGTTGATCTTTGCGGCTTGATAAAATTGTCTCCAGTTGTACAGATGTTACCTATAGAAACTTTATTGACAGCTAGCCTCTTGCTAACCTGTTGGCTAAAATGATTAGCCATTTCCTAGTCACATGTTAACTGCTTGCTAGCTGCTTGACAAACCATTTGTTAGATACATGTTAGCCTCTTGTTAAGGGCTTTCCAACTGCTTGATAATTAGCTGCTAGCTTGCCTTTTTTTAGATATTCAGATTGTCAACTGATGAGAACATACTGCTAGCATCTAATGCTCCACTGGACAATCAGAGAACGGAGGTTTTACCTTGGGAACGTTGGTTAGCCAATTACTGACTGACGAAGACATGCTGAGACGTCTTCTGGCACAGACACAACAGCAATAAGGTTCTGTCTCTACTGCTCAGTACACAGACACACACACACACCATTCTGTCTCTACTGCTCAGTATCAAAGATAAAGGAAAGAAATGGAGGGAGTGAGAAAACTAAAACTGTCCAGACAGCCATCTAACAGCCATCTGCCAACACACTACAGACATCTTGTTTGTGTCCCAAATGGCATCCTATTCCCTATATAGTGCACTACTTTTACATATAATACTATAATCTCTACCCTGGTCAAAGTATATAGGGAAGAGGGTGCCATTTGAGATGCTGACAAGTTTTATTTCTTGGAGGCAGAGTAGTGCTACTTAGTTTCTCAGCAACAGACATTTGCCTTGACATTTGCCCTGAGACGCTGATGACAGTGATGTCACCTGACCTTTCAGCGTCTGAGTAACCACTCTCGTGGAATTCTCCCTCTGGGAAATGTTTTGTTTAAATGTGACAGAGTAAAACTAAGGTCAAATGTGCTGTCCTGGGGCTTCATGGCCAGTGTCCCAAATGGCACCATATTCCCTATATAGTGCACTACTTTTGACCAGAGCCCTATGAGCACTGCACTATATAGGGAATAGGGTGCCATGTAGTCCTATCCGATGTAATCATTATGACAGGTGAGTGGGAAGAAAAACAACATGGAGGACAACAGATGCAATTCAGCCTTGAAGTGCTGTGACTAAGTACCTTTCCACTGTTTGTGTTTACGTCTTGAACCTTGTCTTTCCTTTCCAGATGAAATATCTTGGAACCAGTATGGAAGCTGAAGTGTGGAACGTTGAGGTGAACTGATTGGTCCCAGAAAGCATACGGGCTACTCCTGGCAATAGACACGCAGCCTCATAGTATGTGATATGACTATAAGCTCTGTTTTCTCTGATGACAGAAAGAGAAAATGAATGAGTCATATTGTGTCTAGGGAGCAGTCCAACTCTTTCAAGTCTACCATCCACTAATGAACTTAAAAGGATTGTATGGACCGTGGCAGTCCTGGCACTCCAAGGAAATGACATTGTCTTTGACTGTGTGTGTGTTTGAGGGGTGGGTGTGTGCGTGCACGTGAATGCCTTTGCAGCGGTCTGTCTGGCTGTGTGTGTGTGTTTGTGTGTATGTAGTGTGTGTGTGTGTCCTGGGTTTTGACGCAGTGATGTTTTCTCATCAGCAGTACTCAGTAGGGTAGTGTAACCCTGTCTCAGAGGAAAAGGCCTGGCCATGTATCAGTCAGCCTCCTACCCTCTGTCTCTCCCTCTCTCTCTCTCTCTCTCTCTCTCTCTCTCTCTCTCTCTCTCTCTCTCTCTCTCTCTCTCTCTCTGTGTGTCCATTATTGTACAAGTGTTGTCCCTTATGTGTCTTCCTGTTGTCCAGTTGCATGGCCAGGGCCTGTAAAGTAGCTCATTAACACCTCCATTCCGGCTCTTCCTATCAGACAGCAGCTGGCTTTGGGCACATGACACCAACCATGCTCTCTCCTATCAGACAGTGGAGAGCGCTGGCAACACAAGACCAACCATTCTCTCTCCCTCTAATTGTCCAGAACAACAGAGGCTAGCACAGACCAGACCCAGTTTGCTCTCCAATTCTTCTCCCAGCTCCTAGTCTGTCTGCTTCTGCCAATCTCTCTCTCTCTCTCTCTCTCTCTCTCTCTCTCTCTCTCTCTCTCTCTCTCTCTCTCTCTCTCTCTCTCTCTCTCTCTCTCTCTCTCTGTCTCTTTCTCTTTCTCTCTCTCTGTCTCTCTGTCTCTCTCTTGCTATCACCACACTAAGTCTGTCAGTCGCAGTCTCTCCCTCTCCCCCTTCTCTCTCTCTCTCTCTCTCTTTCTCTCTCTCTCTCTCTCTCTCTCTCTCTCTCTCTCTCTCTCTCTGTCTTTTCAGTTTTCTTACCCTTTCTAATCCTCTATTTCCTCCCATGTGTCTCCTATCTCTAATCCTGATAGCATCGTCTCTGGCGGACTTCACTGTGTGCTTATTAATGCAACAAGGAGTTTGTTTAATGGAGGAAGGAACAGATTTGCTACTCAGGCTCTCTGATAATGCCTTTATTATGTTCTGTTTGAAGGGAGCTGTGCTTGGACGTTTTTTCTCTCTTTTAATTCCCATCAAAGACATGTAGAGATCTATTGAGAGGGAAATAATGTAGGTTTGCTCTTGCAGGTAGAGAGATTCTAGAGTGTAGGAGAGCTGCTGTTATTTCAGAACACATAAGAATGCTCTTGCCAAGGCCTTGGACTAGCTGAATCATTAGAGTGGAAGGCATTCATATTAAAGACAAGCAGTTCTTTCTTAAGGCTTTAAGGCTATATGGACAATAGAATAGGCAACTGCCTTCAATAAGGTGGGCTACATCTTTAACGCAGCTGAACTCAGTAAATTTTGTGTAGGTGTACAATATATAAAATGAAAATGTCTAGCTACATTCAGTTATTTGTGTTATGAGGACATGCTTCAGGACGTCAGCATACTGTAGGTCCACTCTGCATCGCTGTGGACGTCAGCATACTGTAGGTCCACTCTGCATCGCTGTGGACGTCAGCATACTGTAGGTCCACTCTGCATCGCTGTGGACGTCAGCATACTGTAGGTCCACTCTGCATCGCTGTGGACGTCAGCATACTGTAGGTCCACTCTGCATCGCTGTGGACGTCAGCATACTGTAGGTCCCCTCTGCATCGCTGTGGACGTCAGCATACTGTAGGTCCACTCTACATCGCTGTGGACGTCAGCATACTGTAGGTCCACTCTGCATCTCTGTGGACGTCAGCATACTGTAGGTCCACTCTGCATCGCTGTGGACGTCAGCATACTGTAGGTCCACTCTGCATCGCTGTGGACGTCAGCATACTGTAGGTCCACTCTGCATCGCTGTGGACGTCAGCATACTGTAGGTCCACTCTGCATCGCTGTGGACGTCAGCATACTGTAGGTCCACTCTGCATCGCTGTGGACGTCAGCATACTGTAGGTCCACTCTGCATTTTTGTTCCATGTAGAACCCTCTGGGGAAAGGGTTCTACATCGCTACTTTTGACCAGGCCCTATAAGGCTCTGGTCGAAAGTAGTGCACTAAATAGGGAATAGGGTGCCATTTGGGACTCATTTTAACTGTTAACTAGAATTGGGTTTAAAATCTACCCATATCTAAATGAACAAGATCAAGAGAGCATCCAGCAGCCATGTTGAATTGGATAGGAATAATATATTTTCTTTGCGTTAGAAACGTGTCGTTCGTATATACTTATTTTTATATGCCTATTAGGAGTGATAGCAACATTTGAGTCTCTCGTTCAAAAGTTAATGTTCTGAATAATGTAATAAACAAACCCACAAGATGTGAGATCTTTAACTCATAGATCAGAGAAGATCTCTAACTCGTAGATCAGAGAAGATCTCTAACTCGTAGATCAGATAAGATCTTTAACTCGTAGATCAGATAAGATCTTTAACTCACAGATCAGAGAAGGTCTCTAACTCGTAGATCAGAGAAGATCTCTAACTCATAGATCAGAGAAGATCTCTAACTCATAGATCAGAGAAGATCTCTAACGCATAGATCAGAGAAGATCTTTAACTCATAGATCAGAGAAGATCTCTAACTCGTAGATCAGAGAAGATCTTTAACTCATAGATCAGAGAAAATCTCTTAACTCGTAGATCAGAGAAGATCTCTAACTCGTAGATCAGAGAAGATCTTTAACTCATTAGTCAGAGAAGATCTCTAACTCATAGATCAGACAAGATCTCCAGCTCATAGATCAGAGAAGATCTCTAACTCATAGATCAGAGACGATCTCTAACTCATAGATCAGAAAAGATCTCTAACTCGTAGATCAGAGAGGCTGATGTTTTTTTTTTTTTTAGGATTTGTATGACATCTGAAATCACATTTATCCTATTCTGCCCCAGGCTCTAGCCTATCAAAGAGGCTTATCAAACAACCCTTTTTTGCTCCACATGGAGACACACACACACACAGACAGAGCCAGGTAAAAATATGAACATGTGATTTCTAAGAGATTTGAAGTCAACCTAACTCATCAACAGGGAGAGTGGAGAGGTACAGACCTGATTCTCCTGATCTGTTTAACACGCTCTTTATACAACAGTTACCTTGTCAATAGAGCATGGAGAAAATAGAGTGTTGGAGCTGATGGAACGTGGGTTTGTACTAATGGAAAATTATTTTGTACTGACTCGTACAGAATGTACAATGAACTAAAATATAAACGCAACATGCAGCAATTTCAAAGATTTTACTGAGTTACAGTTCATATAAGGAGATAAATTCATTAGGACCTAATCTATGAATTTTACATGACTAGGAATACAGATATGCATCTGGGAGCATTGCAGGGGCATTGATCAGAAATCCAGTCAGTATCTAGTGTGACCACCATTTGCCTCATGCAGCTAGACACGTCTCCTTCACATAGAGTTGATCAGGCTGTTGATTGTGGCCTGTTGAATGTTATCCCTAGCCGGCTAGATAGGACCAATCAGCCGGCCAGTTAGGACCAATCAGCCGGCCAGTTAGGACCAATCAGCCAGCCAGTTAGGACCAATCAGCCAGCCAGTTAGGACCAATCAGCCGGCCAGATAGGACCAATCAGTCGGCAGGATAGGACCCGTGGGCCGAACAGCTAGGACCAGTGGGCCGGACAGCTGGGACCTGTGGGCCGGACAGTTAGGACCAGTTGGCCGGCTGGACACACACCTTGGCCATACGCTACACACACACAGACAGACACACACACACACAGACACACACAGACACATCCCTTCCTCACAGGTAGAGAGATACAGACACCAGTCCTCAATCTGTATCGCACAAGCTTTTGATACGGTAGACCTCTCCCTTCTTGTGGGCCGGCTAAGGTGTATTGGTGTCTCTGAGGGGTCTTTGGCCTGGTTTGCTAACGACCTCTCTCAAAGAGTGCAGTGTATAAAGTCAGAAAATCTGCTGCCTCAGCCACAGCCTGTCACCAAGGGAGTACCCCAAGGCTCAATCCTAGGCCCTACGCTCTTCTCAATTTACATCAACAAGATAGCTCAGGCAGTAGGAAGCTCAGCTCGCTAGCCCCTCCCCAGATTTTGTGTTAAATGCTCTACAATAAAACCTTCTAAGTGTCCAACAAGCTTTCTTTGCCCTTACCTTGTTCTGAACTCCTCTAAAACAAAAGTAATGTGGTTTGGTAAGAAGAATGCCCCTCTTCCCACTGGTGTGATTACTACCTCTGAGGGTTTAGAGCTTGAGGTAGTCACCTCATATAAGTACTTGGGAGTATGGCTAGACAGTGCACTGTCCTTCTCTCAGCACATATCAAAGCTGCAGGCTATAGTTAAATTTATACTTGGTTTCCTCTATCATAAACGCTCTTCTTTCACCCCAGCTGCCAAACTAACCCTGATTCAGATGACCATCCTACCCATGATAGATTACGGAGACGGAATTTATAGATCGGCAGGTAAAGGTGCTTTTGAGCAGCTAGACGTTCTTTACCATTCGGCCATCAGATTTGCCACCAAATGCTCCTTATAGGGCACATCACTGCACTCTATACTCCTCTGTAAACTGTTCATTTCTGTATACCTGTTGCAAGACCCACTGGTTGATTCTTATTTATAAAACCCTCTTAGGTCTCACTCCCCCCAATCTGAGATATCTACTGCAGCCCTCATCCTCCACATAAAACACCCGTTCTGCCAGTCACATTCTGTTAAAGGTCCCCAAAGCACACACATCCCTGGGTCGCTCCTATTTTCAGTTCGCTGCAGCTGGCGACTGGAACGAGCTGCGACAAACACTCACACTGGACAGTTTTATCTCAATCTCTTCATTCAAAGACTCAATCATGGACACTCTTACTGACAGTTGTGGCTGCTTTCTATGATGTGTTGTCTCTACCTTCTTGCCCTTTGTGCTGTTGTCTGTGCCCAATACTGTTTGTATCACGTCTTGTGCTGCTACCATGTTGTGTTGTTACCATGTTGTTGTCATGTTGTGTTGCTACCATGCTGTGATGTTATGTTTTGCTGTTATGTTGTTGTCTTAGGTCTCTCTTTATGTAGTGTTGTGTCTCTCTTGTTGTGATGTGTGTTTTGTCCAATATTTAAATGTATTTCTTTTTTTTCTTTTTTTATAATCAAAAGGCCTTTTGCCTTTTGGTAGGCCGTCAATGTAATTAAGAATTTGTTCTTAACTGACTTGCCTAGTTCTTTCACACCTGAGAATCACTGATTCTCAGGTGTGATGCTCTAACCCTCATCACTGATTCTCAGGTGTGATGCTCTAACCCTCATCACTGATTCTCAGGTGTGATGTTCTAACCCTCATCACTGATTCTCAGGTGTGATGCTCTAACCCTCATCACTGATTCTCAGGTGTGATGTTCTAACCCTCGTCACTGATTCTCAGGTGTGATGCTCTAACCCTCGTCACTGATTCTCAGGTGTGATGCTCTAACCCTCATCACTGATTCTCAGGTGTGATGTTCTAACCCTCGTCACTGATTCTCAGGTGTGATGTTCTAACCCTCGTCACTGATTCTCAGGTGTGATGTTATTCATGATGTTAGTCATCACACCTGAGACTCAGTGATGAGAGATGATGTAATGCCACTGATATTACACATTGCATAAGCTTAAAAGGTTTTGGTATCACATTAATGAGAACTATTTACAAGAAAAAGATTGACAACATATATAAATGTAACCAGGCTTGACTCTTGCTAGACGATCATACCCTGCAGTCCCCTCCTTTTTCCTCATCCTTCTGTGGTGCACTCATGTGAAGTGTACAGTTGATGGCCAAGAAACCGCTTTCGCTCATGATGGAGGCGGAGAACTTAAATCGGGGGAGCGGGGACTTGCTCCACTAGCTCCACTAGTCAACCAGTCTTGATACCTTCTCCAGTCCCATGTATATCACCTGGGAAATGTAGGAGAGCAAGTTGCCCATGGTGACATGTTTGAGTACCCCCCCTACTGCTTCTTATCCCCATACTTGTTGGTATTGGAAACTAGTGTCGGCACAGAGGTGGTGAAGTAGAGCTAAAACAATTGGTATGTTTGAGTACCGTCCAGCTGTGGGCCTACAGGTAATTTGGGTCTGATCCTGGTTGGTACTGGCTCCACATAATCTTCAATTACAGTATGCCATCTGCCCACAGGTTCATATCTGTTGTGCTGGTTCCAGTGCTGGTTCCAATGCCCCTACCTCTGCTCCTCCTTCTTCTCTGTTGACGCTTAGGTGTTCCCTACCTCTAGATGAACTGGCAGAGAGCCAGGGCCTGCAGTGGGGGTAGTGGAAGAGGAGTGGGGCCTTTGTGGAGTGGTGGAGCTGGAACCATCAGTAGAGACAGCAGTGGGGGTTGTGGATCTATCAGTGGGGGAGTGAAGACCTTGACCGGTGAGGGTGCTTGGCTTCCAAATGTTATCATCCTCATTGTCATCATCCTCTCTGGGGAATAAAATAAATGGATATAGAGGGATCCATACTGCTGTCAGATACACATAATTACAGTTGACTCATTTTACTAAAACTACATTACAGAAATATACTAGAAGATAACACCCAGATTAAAAGGTGTGCTAATAATTACCTGCTGGTGACTTTTAGCCCTCTCTCAGAGACTATCTGTGTAAATGTGTAACTCCTGCAGTGGCCGGGTGTGTAGGGTCAGTCAACGATCCCCCCTGCTATGTGGGGAGGAGAGCCTACAGCAGGTGGTAGACAGTTACAGGTCTCAGACTTCTCTAAGCTCTCTGTCACTACAGCTCACCTCTGTCCTGCACAGCAACATCTGGGCCCGTATTCACAAAGCATCTCAGAGTGCTGATGTATGGGCCCTGGACACTGTCTGCAGAGGGCCTCACACAGTGATGTGAAACACACACACACAAGGACATTCTTTAGAGAAAAGGAGTAATGGCCACAAGAGTTTGATGGCCTCCCAGTGGAAAACTAATTTGAAATATAGCACAGATCATACACATAATGTTAGCTAGCTAACAGTACACTTTAACTTGCAATGAAAATGACTTTCTGACAAAATTTGAAATGTAAAATATGAAAATGTAGCTAGTACCCATATACACGGATGAATGCTTCTCCCTCTCTCTCACGGATGCCATAGTTGCCCTTAGTTTGAAGGTGTAATCCGGTGACAAGTGTTTTATACAACAGTCTTCTGTGTTCTCTTTTCAACTCTCCACATTTCCGCAAGAATCGCTCTGCTTCCACCGGGCATTCCACTGATTTCAAAACCGGTGGACTTCTTCCGTGGCGACAACACTGCTGACAACTGTTTCTTCCCCATTCACTGTCATCAGAAGACTTTACAATGTCTGGTTCAATAAAAATGTTTTTACCTATAAATCAGGGATTTCCTCACCGACTGATTCATTTTCAGAGTCAGAGAGAGTCAGCATGGCACGACCATCCTCCAGAAAGTAGTCCATCAAAAAGTAGTTCCGTGGCTAAACGAACTGAGCTCGTAATGTTAGTATTTACAGATGGCATTACAGATGGTTAATAAGGCACATTAAAGTTCACATGTTTCAGAAGGCATTTCTGCGCAACAAAATAAGCATTTTGATAAAGAAATTAAAATAAAGTTCAAATGCCCCTCCTGTGAAGTAGTGACATGCGACATACGCCTAGCTTCTTGAAACGGGTCACAAATAAACTCCTTGACTGTGAATTAACTACTTACGGAGTGGTGGGGCCCCAATCCCGACACTACCCGGTGAAATGTGTGGCGCCAAATTCAAAATCCAAAAGTTAAATTATTAAACATTCATCAATGTACAAGTCTTGCATAGTCATTAAAAGCTCTGCTTCTTGGCAATATCACAGCGTTGTCAGATTTCAAAAAGGCTTTACGGCGAAAGCACAACATTTGATTGTTTGAGGATAGCCCCTCTCATATTTTATGCATTAGCATAAATCCATAACCAACGCGGGTCTCAAAAACCGCATAAAATCGCTAATATAAAATTCTTACCTTTCGAAGAACTTCTGCAGAGGGCTTCCCAAGTGTCCAACGAAGACATCCAATGGTTCTTTTGTTAGAAAAAGTCATTTATTATATCCATAAAACTCAGTTTGGTTGGCGCGTTATGATCATAAAATCCACCGTTGAGTCGCCCATTGAACCGTGCAGAGAACACGTTCAAATTATACCTATACACTTTCTACAAACAAATCAAACATCATTTTTAATGTATCCTTAGGTATCCTTTTGGGTATATTTGCTGTAATATTTCAACCGGACGATAACGTGAACGATAGGAAAGAAAAATAAAGTGGTGCGCGTTCACAATCTCGCGCGCGTCAATCCTTGTTTACAAAAGTGGTCCCTAGACCATTTCCTGTTGCTATCTGTTCTGGTCACTCCTAGAATTCCCAGACGTTGTATATAGACTAGTGGAAGCCATAGGTACTGCAGTCTCAGTCCTACACAAAGTTGTATTCAATAGGCACAATGGAGAAGATGCTCATTTACAAAAAAAAAACTGCAAATCCGGATGGATTTTCCTTGGGTTTTCACCTGCTATATCGGTTCTGTTATAGTCACATACATTATTTTAACACTCTTAGAAACTTCAGAGTGTTTCCTATCCAATAGTACTAATTATGTGCATATCCTATTTTCTGGGCCTGAGTAGCAGGCATTTTACTTTGGGCACGCCAGACTCTCCAAAGCCTTCACCTATGCAGCCGCTCCCTAAGAAGTTAATAATGGTAGGTCACAGGCTGACATATAACATATCCTTATGTGTGGAGTCTGATTTCACCACTTATCAATGTTGTGCAAGATTTATGTGGTTTCAGCTTCTCCACACTAATGGACAGTGAGTAATGGACTCCTCTCCCTCTCCCTCTCCCTATTCCTCTCCCTCTCCCACTCCCACTCCCTCCCACTCCCTCTCCCTCTCCCACTCCCACTCCCCAGCGCTCGACGTCACCTGTCTACTAACCACTGGTCCTGGCAACCATCATTACACACATCTGGTCCCCATCATTACACACATCTGGTCTCCATCATTACACATGCCTGGTCATCGTTTTCTCTGTGATTGCTCCCCCTTTATTTAGCCCTCAGTTGACAGCAGTCATTTGGGTAGTATTGTTTTCTCTCACGTTTTGTTAATCTGCATTGATCCATTATGAAACTTACCTTCTGCACCTGCTTCCTGACACCCGGCATATTACATTACATTACAGTTACTTTCACGCGTCTTACTCTTTGTGCTTAACTTTGAAGCTGAGCACCAGGCAGCCATAATCAGCTTAGCCACATTTCTGTCACTTGAATAATAATTTGGTCTAGTTATTGACAAAACGATGAAAATAGTGAGCCCCCTTCCATTCAGCCACTAGAGCATTAGTGAGGTCGGGCACTGATGTTGGGCGATTAGGCCTGGCTAGCAGTCGGTGTTTCAATTCAACTCAAAGGTGTGAAACAGGGTTGAGGTCAGGGCTCTGTGCAGGCTAGTCAAGTTCTTCCACACCGATCTCCACAAACCATTTCTGTATGGACCTCGCTTTGTGAACTGGGAGCATTGCCATGCGGAAACAGGAGAGGGCCTTCCCCAAACTGTTGCCACAAATTTGGAAGCACAGAATCGTCTTGAATGTAATTGTATGCAGTAGCATTAGGATTTCCCTTCACCCCTCCTCTCCTCCTCTCCTCCTCACCATGTCTCCTCTCCTCTCCTCTCTTCTCTTCTCTTCTCTTCTCTTCTCTTCTCTTCTCTTCTCTTCTCTTCTCTTCTCTTCTCCTCTCCTCTCCCCCCACCACCTCTCCTCTCCTCCCCAAAACCTCTCCTCTCCTCCCAACTACCTCTCCTCTCCTCCTCACTATGTCTCCTCTCCTCTCCTCCCCACCACCTCTCTTCTCCTCCCCACCACCTCTCCTCTCCCCCACAATACCTCTCCTCTCCTCCTCTCCTCCTCACCATGTCTCCTCTCCTCTTCTCCCCAACGACTCTCCTCTACAGGGTCTTCTTATCTGTTCAGACACCTGCAACGTCTATTTAACTCCCAGAGAACCAAACGCTTCCTGTACTAAGGGACATCTGTCATGGAATAATTTCTTTGATTGCTCTTTTGTGGTTATTATGAATTATCTTTCAAATTGAATTACGATGAAGCCAATGTGGTCTGAGTAACTACAGGATGTAAAAATCACATCCACTGCTCTTTTTCTCCTTTCTAGTTTAATGCCTCAAAGTACATCTGAGACGTCCTCTTTGGAGATGTTGTTATGCTGTTATCCCAAATGGTTAGCAATTCAAAGGACTGGCTGATGCTTTCTGAAATATGATTTAGTTTGCTTCAAGATAACTGTTGGAGAGAATTAACTCACCGTTAGATGTGTGTGTGTGTGTGTGTGTGTGTGTGTGTGTGTGTGTGTGTGTGTGTGTGTGTGTGTGTGTGTGTGTGTGTGTGTGTGTGTGTGTGTGTGTGTGTGTGTGTGTGTGTGTGTGTGTGTGTGTGTGTGTGTGTGTGTGTGTGTGTGTGTGTGAGAGAGAGTTTACGTGAGGCGTGTGTGTAGAGGAGAGGACCTAATTCTCAGGCTGTTGTCTTCTCTGTATCAGTCAGCTGCTCAGAGTGTGATGTTGGACTGTTGTCTTCTCTGTATCAGTCAGCTACTCAGTGTGATGTTGGACTGTTGTCTTCTCTGTATCAGTCAGCTACTCAGTGTGATGTTGGACTGTTGTCTTCTCTGTATCAGTCAGCTACTCAGTGTGATGTTGGACTGTTGTCTTCTCTGTATCAGTCAGCTTATCAGTGTGAGGTTGGACTGTTGTCTTCTCTGTATCAGTCAGCTACTCAGAGTGTGAGGCCGGACTGTTGTCTTCTCTATATCGGTCAGCAACTCAGAGTGTGAGGCCGGACTGTTGTCTTCTCTATATCAGTCAGCAACTCAGAGTGTGAGGTTGTCCAACCTCTCCTCTCCTCTCCTCTTCTCTCCTCTCCTCTCCTCTCCTCCCCACCATCTCTCCTCTCCTCTCCTACCCACCATCTCTCCTCTCTTCCTCACCATGTCTCCTGTCCTGTCTTCTCCTCTCCTCTCCTACCCACCAGCTCTCCTCTCCTCATCTCCCAACCATCTCTCCAATCCTCCCCATCATCTGTCCTCTCCTCCCTACGCCTCTCTTCTCCACCACCTCTCCTCTCCTCTCCTACCCACCACCTCTCCTCTTCTCCTGAAAATCTCTCCTCTCCTCCCCACCACCTCTCCTCTCCACCACGTCTCCTCTCCTCCCCACCATCTCTCCTCTCTCCCCACCATCTCTCCTCTCCTACCCACAAACGTCTCCTTTCTTCTCCTCCCCACCGACTCTCCTCTCCTATCCTACTCCCCACCACCTCCTACTACAAAATATTAACAAACCTACTCAAGAGAAGCTGTAGCTGCATCAGAGGCCTGTGAATACCTCTACAGGGTCTTCTTATCTGTTCAGACACCTGCAACGTCTATTTAACTCCCAGAGAACCAAACGCTTCCTGTACTAAGGGACATCTGTCATGGAATAATTTCTTTGATTGCTCCTTTGTGGTTATTATGAATTATTTTTCAAATTGAATTACGATGAAGCCAATGTGGTCTGAGTAACTACAGGATGTAAAAATCACATCCACTGCTCTTTTTCTCCTTTCTAGTTTAATGCCTCAAAGTACATCTGAGACGTCCTCTTTGGAGATGTTGTTATGCTGTTATCCCAAATGGTTAGCAATTCAAAAGACTGGCTGATGCTTTCTGAAATATGATTTAGTTTGCTTCAAGATAACTGTTGGAGAGAATTAACTCACCGTTAGGTGTGTGTTTGTGTGTGTGTGTGTGTGTGTGTGTGTGTGTGCGCGTGCGTGTGCGTGCGTGCGTGCGTGCGTGTGTGTGTGTGTGTGTGTAGAGGACCTAATTTTCTCGGGCTGTTGTCTTCTCTGTATCAGTCAGCTACTCAGAAAGTGAGGTTTGACTGTTGTCTTCTCTGTATCAGTCAGCTACTCAGAGTGTGATGTTGGACTGTTGTCTTCTCTGTATCAGTCAGCTACTCAGAGTGTGAGGCCGGACTGTTGCCTGGGTAGTTGTCTTGGTATCTAACCAGGCTGATGAAGGTCATAAGAATTTTAGTGTACGTTCTCCTCCTTGGAATGTTCTGGAATCAGAATGTAACACAGTTGTAAGAGTTCCAGTTCTCTCCAGACTCCATCCCTGGCATGCAGTGTTATAGTCATGGAATGTTCTGGAATCAGAATGTAACACAGTTGTAGGAGTTTCAGTTCTCTCCAGGCTCCATCCCTGGCATGCAGTGTTATAGTCATGGAATGTTCTGGAATCAGAATGTAACACAGTTGTAAAAGTTCCAGTTCTCTCCAGACTCCATCCCTGGCATGCAGTGTTATAGTCATGCTGAATATACAGTCTCTCATTTACCAGAATGAATCAAATGTAACGTGTGTTATTTTCATGTTGATAGAATGCTATGGTCATGGTGTACACCCCTACCATATCCACAACATCCCCAGGATTTCTGCTGTAACTGAAATGTGTCTGTTTATAAACCTACTGTATAGTTCTCCCTCCTCTCCCTTCTCCCCCTCCTTTCTCCATCCATCCATCCTTCACAGTCATAACCCTCTCTTCTCCCCAGGGGGCTTTAAGCCCACATGGATGTCATACATTCTGGATATTTTAATGAAATACTTTGGCCCAGGCATCACGGCTTCAGCAACGTCAATCCTGGTAGTCAAAGACAGACATTGAGGCATGGTGGGACTGCCAAAGCTCTTGTGTGTGTGTGTGTGTGTGTGTGTGTGTGTGTGTGTGTGTGTGTGTGTGTGTGTGTGTGTGTGTGTGTGTGTGTGTGTGTGTGTGTGTGTGTGTGTGTTAGCGTGCGTGCGTGCGTGCGTGCTTGTTTGTATAAATATACAGTTTGTGTGTGTGTGTGTGTGTGTGTGTGTGTGTGTGTGTGTGTGTGTGTGTGTGTGTGTGTGTGTGTGTGTGTGTGTGTGTGTGTGTGTAGCGTGCGTGCTTGCGTGCTTGTTTGTATAAATATACAGTTTGTGTGTGTGTGTGTGTGCGTACTGAATCAGGCCCTGACTCAATCAACGTATAGCAGGTACATCTCTGTGGTTCTGTAAACTCCTGTAGATAAGAAGCATCTCTGAATGTATCCCAAATAGAGCCCTATTCCATTTACAGTGCCTACTTTGTTCCTGGGCCCCTAGGGTGCTGTATAGGGAATAGGGTGCCATTTGGGACACAGACTCTGAAATCTATTTCCTGTCCCTGTCCACCTTTCTCTGCATATAACTTCTGGTTGTACTCCCTGTCTGCATTCAGAGTGGCATTTAACTTCTGGTTGTACTCCCTGTCTGCATTCAGAGTGGCGTTTAACTTCTGGTTGTACTCCCTGTCTGCATTCAGAGTGGCATATAACTTCTGGTTGTACTCCCTGTCTGCATTCAGAGTGGCATATAACTTCTGGTTGTACTCCCTGTCTGCATTCAGAGTGGCGTTTAACTTCTGGTTGTACTCCCTGTCTGCATTCAGAGTGGCATATAACTTCTGGTTGTACTCCCTGTCTGCATTCAGAGTGGCATATAATTTCTATTTGTACTCCCTGTCTGCATTCAGAGTGGCGTTTAACTTCTGGTTGTACTCCCTGGCTGCATTCAGAGTGGCGTTTAACTTCTGGTTGTACTCCCTGTCTGCATTCAGAGTGGCGTTTAACTTCTGGTTGTACTCCCTGTCTGCATTCAGAGTGGCGTTTAACTTCTGGTTGTACTCCCTGTCTGCATTCAGAGTGGCGTTTAACTTCTGGTTGTACTCCCTGTCTGCATTCAGAGTGGCGTATAACTTCTGGTTGTACTCCCTGTCTGCATTCAGAGTGGCATTTAACTTCTGGTTGTACTCCCTGTCTGCATTCAGAGTGGCGTTTAACTTCTGGTTGTACTCCCTGTCTGCATTCAGAGTGGCGTTTAACTTCTGGTTGTACTCCCTGTCTGCATTCAGAGTGGCATATAACTTCTGGTTGTACTCCCTGTCTGCATTCAGAGTGGCATTTAACTTCTGGTTGTACTCCTGGCTGCATTCAGAGTGGCGTTTAACTTCTGGTTGTACTCCTGTCTGCATTCAGAGTGGCATTTAACTTCTGGTTGTACTCCCTGTCTGCATTCAGAGTGGCGTTTAACTTCTGGTTGTACTCCCTGTCTGCATTCAGAGTGGCGTTTAACTTCTGGTTGTACTCCCTGTCTGCATTCAGAGTGGCGTTTAACTTCTGGTTGTACTCCCTGTCTGCATTCAGAGTGGCATGGCATTTAAAACTTGTTCTCATTTTTCTCTCTCTGTCTCTACATATCACTATATGTGTCTGCCTCTCTCTGCCTCTCTCTCTCTCTCTGCCTCTTTCTCTCTCTCCGCCCCTCTCTCTCTTTCTCTCTCTCTCTCTCTCTCTCTCTCTCTCTCTCTCTCTCTCTCTCTCTCTCTCTCTCTTTCTCTACCTCTCTGCCTCTTTCTCTCTCTCTGCCCCTCTCTCTCTCTCGCTCTCTCTCTCTCTATCTGCCTCTCTCTCTTTCTCTCTCTGCCTCTCTATCTCTCTCGCTCTGCCTCTCTCTCTGCCTTTCTCTCTCTCTGCCTCTCTCTCTATCGCTCTCTCTCTCTGCCTCTCTCTCTGTCTCAGTTCAATTTAAGGACTTTATTGGCATGGGAAACATATGTTTACATCTATTTAATAGGTAATAAAAAAAAGTGAATTAAACACCAAAAGAAATAAGACATTTCAAATGTCATATTATGTGCAAATAGTTAAAGTACAAAAGGGAAAAGAAATGTGGGTTGTATTTACAATGGTGTTTGTTCTTCACTGGTTGCCCTTTTCTTGTGGTAACATGACACAAATATTGCTACTGTGATGGCACACTGTGGTATTTCACCCAGTATGGGAGTTTATCAAAATTGGGTTTGTTTTCAAATTCTATGTGGGTCTGAGGGAAATATCTGTCTCTAATATGGTCATACATTTGGCAGGATTTTAGGAAGTGCAGCTCCGTTTCCGCCTCATTTTGAGGGCAGTGTGCACATAGCCTGTCTTCTCTTGAGAGCCAGGTCTGCCTACGGCGGCCTTTCTCAATAGCAATGCTCACAGAGTCTGTAGATAGTCCAAGATTTCCTTAATTTTTGGTCAGTCACAGTGGTCAGGTATTCTGCCACTGTGTGCTCTCTGTTTGGGGCCAAATAGCATTTTAGTTTGCTCTGTTTCTTTGTTGAATCTTTCCAATGTGTCAAAGAATTATATTTTTATTTTCTCATGATTTGGTTGGGTCTAATTGTGTTGCTGTCCTGGGGGTCTGTTTGTGCTTGTGAACAGAGCCCCAGGACCTGCTTGCTTAGGGGACTCTTCTCCAGGTTCATCTCTCTGTAGGTGATGGCTTAGTTATGGAATGTTTGGGAATCGATTCCTTTTCGGTGGTTGTAGAATTTAACGGCTCTTTTCTGGATTTTGATAATTAGCGGGTATCGGCCTAATTCTGCTCTGCATGCATTATCTGGTGTTTTACGTTGTACACAGAGGATATTTTAGTAGAATTCTGCATGCAGAATTCTCAATTTGGTGTTTGTCCCATTTTGTGAAATCTTGGTTGGTGAGCGGACCCCAGACCTCACACGCAAAAACGTCAATTGGTTCTATAGCTGATTCAAGTATTTTTTTGTCAGAGCGTAATTGGTATGTCGAATTTTATGTTCCTTTTGACGGCATAGAATGCCCTTATTGCCTTGTCTCTCAGCTCGTTCACAGCTTTGTGGAAGTTACCGGTGGGGCTGATGTTTAGACGGAGGTATGTATAGTTTTTTGTGTGCTCTAGGGCAACAGTGTCTAGATGCATCCCGGAGTTGCCTCTTCACTGTTGACGTTGGGCATTGTCATGATGAAACAGGAAAGGGCCTTCCCCAATCTGTTGCCACAAAGTTGGTAGCACAGAATTGTCTAGAATGTCATTGTATCCTGTAGTGTTAAGATTTCCCTTCACTGGAACTAAGGGGCCTAGCCGGAACCATGAAAAACAGCCCCGGACCATTATTCCTTCTCCACCAAACTTTACAGTTGGCACTATGCATTCGGGCAGGTAGCGTTCTGGCATCCTCCAAACCCAGATTTGTCTGTCAGACTGCCAGATGGTGAAGCGTGATTCATCGCTCCAGAAAACGCATTTCCACTGCTCCAGAGTCCAATGGTGGAGAAGTTTACACCACTCCAGCCGAAGCTTGGCATTGCACATGGGGATCTTAGGCTTGGGTGCGGCTGCTCAGCCATGGAAACCATTTCATGAAGCTCCAGACGATTTGTCTTGTGCTGACGTTGCTTCCAGAGGCAGTTTGGAACTTGGTAGTGGGTGTTGCAACCGAGGACAGGCGAGTTTTACGCGCTGCGCGCTTCAGCACTTGGGGGTCCCGTTCTGTGAGATTGTGTGGCCTACCACTTCACGGCTGAGCTGTTGTTGCTCCTAGACGTTTCCACTTCACAATAACAGCACTTACAGTTGACCAGCTCTAGTAGGGCAGAAATTTCACAACTTGACTTGTTGGAAAGGTGACATCCTATGACGGTGCCACGTTGAAAGTCACTGAGCTCTTCAGTACAGGCCATTCTATTGTCAATGTTTGTCTATTTATTTTTTTATTTTACCTTTATTTAACTAAGCAAGTCAGTTAAGAACAAATTCTTATTTTCAATGACGGCCTAGGAACAGTGGGTTAACTGCCTTGTTCAGTGGCAGAACGACAGATTTTTACCTTCTCAGCTCAGGGATTCGATCTTGCAACCTTTCAGTTACTAGTCGAACGCTATAACCACTAGGCTACTTGCCGCCCCGTCTATGGAGATTACATGGCTGTGTGCTCGATTTTATATACCAGTCAGCAACGGGTGTGACTGAAATAGCCAAATCCACTCATTTCAAAAGGTGTCCACATACTTTTGTCCATATAGTGTATTACTGAGGGCTTCATCACACACCATAGGGGGGTTCTTGTCAAAAGTAGTGCACTATGTAGGAAATAGGGGGCCATTTGGGACAATTCCAGAGAGACAACCCATGAATAATGATGGTGTGACCTTGCTTTCATAAAGGTCCTCTCTCTCTGTAACCAGCATGCAGCTGAAACCCAATGGCATGTTACTGTGGGAATATAAAAGGCCAACCCCTCCGCTTGCTTAAGACAAATTGCCTTTCAAGGTCGCATTGCCAACAGTTTGCTTTCGATTGAATCCAAGCCTCTACTCTTAGTTGTTTCCTATATCTGGGGCACAGAGGTTTTCCTGATGAGGCCATTTGGTCAGGAAAACCTCCTGTTCCTCATTGTGATGCCAGTCCACCGCTGGAGAGAAAGATGTGAATAAACTACCAGAGCAGAACAGTGAGGTAAAGTCATATAATTGACCCTCTGGGTACCACTTCTCTCTCTGGCTGTATCCTACATGACTCCCTGTTCCCTTTGTAGTGCACCCTGTTTGGCTAGAAAGTAGTGCACTTAAAAAGGAATAGGGTGCCATGTGGGATGCACCCTCTCTCAGTGGGATCCTCCAGCTAGGAGACTGAAAACCATCCCTGTTAAATATTGATGCTTTCTGTGCTGCAGTGTCTTTGTCTTTGACCACACTGTTATGGCTTATTGTAATGCTACCGTAGTCAGGTTTCACCACAGAGGCCTTCACATTGTTAACAGCCCGCACGCACAGACACACACACGCACGCAGGCAAGCACACACACTCCCTTGTGTCAGTCAGTATAATCAGATACAGAAGTATTTTTGTCCCCGTCACGCTGTGTTCCAAGCTTGCGGCCGGCTGATGAGGACCACTGGTTGATTGCTCGGAGTTGAAGTTGACAGACGTTTTACACTGTTTCACTATGGTTTTAGTCATCAATCTAGCCAGAAGGTTGTATTCTATTAATGTAGTAGTGTTTCCTCTCCTAAAGCTATGACCTTTGACTTTCACCTGGAATTGTTTAATTATGCCTGAGTAAAAACCCATATGATCTAGTACACTATAAAAATGTTTTAAAACATATACAAATATGATGATTTGAGGTTAAAGGTTAATGAATCAGCCTTTTCATACTTTATATCCATATATATTCATAATCTGATTTAGGCACATCTACCCAAACTATTTCACCTTCTTTATTACTTTACCAAATCATGACATTAGTGATTTTCAAACTCTGTTACATTTGTGAACGTCTACACACATACCTCCTATAGACAAGGGGAGAAGGGCTATGTAAAGGGCTCCATTTTTTTAGTTCTGAACATATGCAATGTGTCTGCCTCCGATGTAAAACAATGACTTCTTAACTTATTTTAGGTTTAAGGAAGTGTGTAGGTCGCATTCTTTATCGTAGAGCTATGAAAGTTATGTATTTAGATCCACCTGCTGAAGACAAATTCAGTGATTGCTTTGCCATGTCTGTTCCGTGAAGCAGTCAAGCTGGATAAGTGTTTTCTAAGGACTGCCCCTGACGGAACATTGCAGTGAAGTGATATAAATGGATGTAATGATGCAGCCGACCACTAGAGGGAGGCATATACACGTTTTTTCAACAGACGACGTTGACATGGCCCTAGTGTAGGAAGGTCTGGATGGCGGTCTTCTGACTTCTAAAACGGTGGGAAATCAATAAAATAAGTTTTGTAAACATATATATATATTTTTAGGTAATTCTAGTGCCCGATTTTAGGGTCTGTGTCAGCTTAAGAGGTTTAATGCACCTTTCAATCAAAGAGACTGCTGCTGTCGCTTCATGATAAAACAAGACAGGTTTAATAATGTACATCTTGGTAATGGAGACATTTTGTTTCACCGTCAGTTATGCAAAGACGCTAGTCTTCACTCAAAAATGGTTTCCAACTGCATCCGAAGACCAAGTTACTCCTTCATATCATTTTAACTGTAGGAACCAGTAGCACAGTTCTTTCTAACCCAACACAAACTTCCCAACATATAGCTTAACTATAAATGTATTTTATTGTACAGTAATTTTGTATTGTGTCTAACTGCATCAGTATTACATACAAACTTTGACCTTCGTTTGGCCTGGTAAGTTCTTTGAAACAGATTAGATTTTCAAGCACAATCTTCCCAACACCCATACAGCTTACTGAAACTCTTTATGTAGTACATCATGACTAAGCTTACTGAAACTCTTTATGTAGTACATCATGACTAAGATAACTGAAACTCTTTATGTAGTACATCATGACTAAGATAACTGAAACTCTTTATGTAGTACATCATGACTAAGATAACTGAAACTCTTTATGTAGTACATCATGACTAAGCTAACTGAAACTCTTTATGTAGTACATCATGACTAAGCTAACTGAAACTCTTTATGTAGTACATCATGACTAAGATAACTGAAACTCTTTATGTAGTACATCATGACTAAGCTTACTGAAACTCTTTATGTAGTACATCATGACTAAGATAACTGAAACTCTTTATGTAGTACATCATGACTAAGCTTACTGAAACTCTTTATGTAGTACCATCATGACTAAGCTTCCTGAAACTCTTTATGTAGTACCATCATGACTAAGCTTACTGAAACTCTTTATGTAGTACCATCATGACTAAGCTTACTGAAACTCTTTATGTAGTACCATCATGACTAAGCTTACTGAAACTCTTTATGTAGTACCATCATGACTAAGCTTACTGAAACTCTTTATGTAGTACCATCATGACTAAGCTTACTGAAACTCTTTATGTAGTACCATCATGACTAAGATAACTGAAACTCTTTATGTAGTACATCATGACTAAGCTTACTGAAACTCTTTATGTAGTACATCATGACTAAGCTTACTGAAACTCTTTATGTAGTACATCATGACTAAGCTTACTGAAACTCTTTATGTAGTACCATCATGACTAAGCTTACTGAAACTCTTTATGTAGTACATCATGACTAAGCTTACTGAAACTCTTTATGTAGTACATCATGACTAAGCTTACTGAAACTCTTTATGTAGTACATCATGACTAAGCTTACTGAAACTCTTTATGTAGTACATCATGACTAAGCTTACTGAAACTCTTTATGTAGTACCATCATGACTAAGCTTCCTGAAACTCTTTATGTAGTACATCATGACTAAGCTTACTGAAACTCTTTATGTAGTACCATCATGACTAAGCTTACTGAAACTCTTTATGTAGTACCATCATGACTAAGCTTACTGAAACTCTTTATGTAGTACCATCATGACTAAGCTTACTGAAACTCTTTATGTAGTACCATCATGACTAAGCTTACTGAAACTCTTTATGTAGTACCATCATGACTAAGCTTACTGAAACTCTTTATGTAGTACATCATGACTAAGCTTACTGAAACTCTTTATGTAGTACCATCATGACTAAGCTTACTGAAACTCTTTATGTAGTACCATCATGACTAAGCTTACTGAAACTCTTTATGTAGTACATCATGACTAAGCTTACTGAAACTCTTTATGTAGTACATCATGACTAAGCTTACTGAAACTCTTTATGTAATACCATCATGACTGTACTTTATTTTTTACAACTTTTACTCTTAATTCACTACATTCCTAAAGAAATGGATGTACTTTTTACCCAATACATCGTTCCTGACACCCAAAAGTACTCGTTACATTTTGAATGCTTAGTAGGACAGGAAAATGTCAAATTCACACACTTATCAAGAGAACATCCCTGGTCATCTCTACTGCCTCTGATCTGGCGGACTCACTAAACATAAATGCTTCGCTTGTAATTATGTCTGAGTGTTGGAGTGTGCCTCTGGCTGTTTGTAAAAAAATATATAATAATACAAATTGTTCCTGTCTGGTTTGCTTAATATAATGAATTTGAAATGATTTATATTTTTATTTTTGATACTTAAGGCATATTTTAGCAATTAAATTTACTTTTGATAGTTAAGTACAATTTCAAACCAAATACTTTTACTCAAGTGGTATTTTACTGGGTGACTTTCACTTTTACTGGAGTCATTTTCCATTAAGGTGTCTACTTTTACTCAAGTAGACAATTGGGTATTTTTTCCACCACTGCACACACACGCACACACACACACACACACACACACACACACACACACACACACACACACACACACACACACACACACACACACACACACACACACACACCAAGTCTAAACCCCTGGGATGATCTGGGCGCTGGGCAGAACTAGGCAGGTACGCTTGACCTCACCATGGACCACAGTAATTGGCAGCTCTCTCTCTCTCTCTCTCTCTCTCTCTCTCTCTCTCTCTCTCTCTCTCTCTCTCTCTCTCTCTCTCTTTCTTTCTCCATCTCTCTTTCTCTCTCTCTGTTAAACATAGACCACCCACCGTGAAAAACATCCTCTCTATTTTCTGTCCTCCTACCCTGTCTGACATTGAGCCGCTCCAAGTGCAGCCGTGTGTGTGTGATTGTGAACACACACTGCACTAAATGTCTCAAAACACTCTTGCTCATGATTTATTTAGTGTTGTCGTGTTTCCATGGAAGAACTGTCTTGCAAAGATAGCAAGGGATGCATCCCAAATAGCACCCTATTCCCTATATAGTACACTATGTTTGACCAGAAGCCTATGGACCCTGGTAGTGCGTTATATAGTGCACACCCTTGCTACCTCCCAAAGCATAGTGGACCACCCAGCTATGCACATCCAGCAGCGCACATCTCTCCTCATATCAACCTGACACACACAGACACACACTGACACACACACAGACACACAGACACACACACAGACAGACACACACACACACAGACACACACACAGACACACACACACAGAGACACATACACACACACACACACACACAGAGACACATACACACACACACACAGACACACACACAGACACACACACAGACACACATGTACATACAGACACACATGTATACACACACACACATACACACACACACGCACACGCACATACACACACACACACACGCACACGCACATGCACACAGACACACAGACACACACACAGACAGACACACACACACACAGACACACACACAGACACACACACACAGAGACACATACACACACACACACACACACACAGAGACACATACACACACACACACAGACACACACACACAGACACACACACAGACACACATGTACATACAGACACACATGTATACACACACACACATACACACACACACGCACACGCACATACACACACACACACACGCACACGCACATGCACATACACACACAGAGACACATGTACATACAGTGAGGGAAAAAAGTATTTGATCCCCTGCTGATTTTGTACGTTTGCCCACTGACAAAGAAATGATCAGTCTATAATTTTAATGGTAGGTTTATTTGAACAGTGAGAGACAGAATAACAACAACAAAAATCCAGAAAATGCATGTGAAAATTTGTATGAATTGATTTGCATTTTAATGAGGGAAATAAGTATTTGACCACTCTGCAAAACATGACTTAGTACTTGGTGGCAAAACCCTTGTTGGCAATCACAGAGGTCAGACGTTTCTTGTAGTTGGCCACCAGGTTTGCACACATCTCAGCAGGGATTTTGTCCCACTCCTCTTTGCAGATCTTCTCCAAGTCATTAAGGTTTCGAGCCTGACGTTTGGCAACTCGAACCTTCAGCTCCCTCCACAGATTTTCTATGGGATTAAGGTCTGGAGACTGGATAGGCCACTCCAGGACCTTAATATGCTTCTTCTTGAGCCACTCCTTTGTTGCCTTGGCCGTGTGTTTTGGGTCATTGTCATGCTGGAATATCCATCCACGACCCATTTTCAATGCCCTGGCTGAGGGAAGGAGGTTCTCACCCAAGATTTGACAATACATGGCCCCGTCCATCGTCCCTTTGATGCGGTGAAGTTGTCCTGTCCCCTTAGCAGAAAAACACCCCCAAAGCATAATGTTTCCACCTCCATGTTTGACGGTGGGGATGGTGTTCTTGGGGTCATAGGCAGCATTCCTCCTCCTCCAAACACGGCGAGTTGAGTTGATGCCAAAGAGCTCCATTTTGGTCTCATCTGACCACAACACGTTCACCCAGTTGTCCTCTGAATCATTCAGATGTTCATTGGCAAACTTCAGACGGGCATGCATATGTGCTTTCTTGAGCAGGGGGACCTTGCGGGCACTGCAGGATTTCAGTCCTTCACGGCGTAGTGTGTTACCAATTGTTTTCTTGGTGACTATGGTCCCAGCTGCCTTGAGATCATTGACAAGATCCTCCCGTGTAGTTCTGGGCTGATTCCTCACCGTTCTCATGATCATTGCAACTCCACGAGGTGAGATCTTGCATGGAGCCCCAGGCCGAGGGAGATTGACAGTTCTTTTGTGTTTCTTCCATTTGCGAATAATCGCATCAACTGTTGTCACCTTCTCACCAAGCTGCTTGGCTTGTAGCCCATTCCACTCCCTTTAAGAGTGTGCTCCTAATCTCAGCTCATTACCTGTATAAAAGACACCTGGGAGCCAGAATCGTTCTGATTGAGAGGGGGTCAAATACTTATACTTAAATTTTTCACATGCGTTTTTCTGGATTTTTTTGTTGTTATTCTGTCTCTCACTGTTCAAATAAACCTACCATTAAAATTATAGACTGATCATTTCTTTGTCAGTGGGCAAACGTACAAAATCAGCAGAGGATGAAATACTTTTTCCCCTCTCTGTACACATACACAGACACACACACACTCTTAAGTGTGCACATACACACAAGCCTGCACACTCCTACTGTCCTCACACAACCACTACTCCCTGACACATTACAGCCCAGAGTATGCATGACCAATGTTGCCATTAAGTCTGTGGCAGAGATGACCTGAGTGTCAGTGTCTTGTCAGGGGAGTAGAGATTACCCAACCCACACACACGTGCACGCACACATGCACCCATTCACACTCTCGTTCTCCCTCTCTCAGACATGGTAGAGCTCAGATGGGTGTCCTGGTATGAGTGGTACATTTAGCCTCTACTAAAACGACTGGTGACGCTAGTGGATGTGAGTAGGGGGAATTAGGCCCAGAGTTATAGCTCTGCATATCAGCTTTTTAAAATGTGATGTTATCTCACTGTTCAGACCGTTACCACGGAGACCCTATTATCTTCTCTAATGACCTCATCATTCAAACCAGAACCAGCTTTATTATCTCCCCTTCTGGACGAGGAACAAAAGGAACCCTCCCCAGGAGATGAGCTGAAGAGCCTTAACGAGTGTATTGATTCAACCTTTAGTTACTTCCTGAGAACAGTTGATATTAAGGAGGCTGAAGAGGCTGGCTGCTCAGTTACATAATGTTTCTTTGTTAGGTTACCTTAATGACGGCCTATTCTCCTGGGATACCAAAGATGGTTTCCCAACGAAAACACAAGAGAACAAACTTCAACAAGAGGAGTGAGATGCACTGCCTCCATTGAAGAGATGCAGACGCATGGCCTCTACAACAGAGGACAGTAAAATGCTCTACGTTGGTAATAGACAATCTTAAAAACCTAGTTGTCATGACAACGCGAGGGGTCATGACTGTTACATTTTAGTCATTTAGCAGATGCTCTTCTACAGAGCGACTTACAGTAGTGCCTGCAAACATGTTCCTACTTTATTCATACTATTCCCCCGTGGGAATCAAACCCACAACCCGGGTATTGCATGTGCCATGCTCTTCCAACTGAGCTACACACAACTATGTTTGTTGTTCCCACATACAGTTCCCACGCACGCTCTGCATACTGTAGAGTCCTGTATAGTCTACCTTGTAGCCAAGCTGAACATTTGAACCCAAAGTAAACAAAGACAGATTGAAGTGTTTTCTCTGTCATTTTTATAGTCTCAGTAAACCCGTTGAACTATGAACCTGCTCAAAGATCTCAAGATTGCTCAAGATACTCAAAGTGTTTTGTATTGTATGGAGGAAATTCACCTCATTCGCTCACTATATGGCATAGGATCCACCTGCCTATTGAGGCCTTCTGTCATGGGGACAGATCCATAGGAAGAGATGAGTGAATGAGAATGAATGAAGGTAACATGTTTTTATGGTAGCTTACTGGCAGACAGTTAGATGGAGGTAACATGTTTTTATGGTAACTTACTGGCAGACAGTTAGATGGAGGTAACATGTTTTTATGGTAACTTACTGGCAGACAGTTAGATGGAGGTAACATGTTTTTATGGTAACTTACTGGCTGACAGTTAGATGGAGGTAACATGTTTTTAATTTGGTTAGTGTTTGTCTGTTAGAAACAGGTAGAGCAATTTTGTGGTAATTCATCTGGTTAATATTTATCTGTTAGAAGCAGGTTGAGCTATACTGTGGTAATTCATCTGGTTAGTGTCTCTTAGGAGCATGTAGAGGTATACCGTGGTAATTCATCTGGTTAATGTTTGTCTGTTAGAAACAGGTAGAGCTATACTGTGGTAATTCATCTGGTTAGTGTTTGTCTTTCAGGAACAGGTAATTATGTTTATTGTCGCATAGGGTCAGCCATAGTAGTACGGCACCCCTGGAGTAAATTACGGTTAAGTGCCTTGATCAAGAAAACTTTGGGGCGGCAGGTAGCCTAGTGGTGAGAGCGTTGGACTTGTAACCGAAAGACTGCAAGATTGAATCCCCGAGCTGACAAGGTAAAAATCTGTGGTTCTGCCCCTGAACAAAGCAGTTAACCCACTGTTCCTAGGCCATCATTGAAAATAAGAATTTGTTCTTAACTGACTTGCCTAGTTATTAAATAACCTTGTCAGTTTGGGTATTAGATTCAGTGATTCAACACTTTAACTGCTAGGCTTCCTGCTGCCAGGTGTGCTAATTCATCTGGTTAGTGGTTGTCTGTCATGTTGGTCTTCCCTGCTGTGTGATATATGACATGACAGAGACACTGCAGGCCCTCACGTCTCTCCATTAATCATGATGGTTGGTATTTACACTGTGGGAGAACATTCGCCTCTCTTAACGCATTCGCTTAGAGGATAAAAGAGAGGGGAGAGACGAGAGAGAAGGCGAGGGGGTGAGAGAGGGAGAACATTCACCTCCCTACTGCATCCGCTTAGACGATAGAGGAGAGAACTAGGGAAGAAGAGGGAGGAAGCTAAATTAATAGAATAAAGAGAAAGGTAGATGGAGAGAGAGCGAGAGAGAGAGAGAGAGAGAACATAGATACGAATATCAATTGCATTCAGATGTTCTTGGTGGTTCCAGTGTGTTCATCTGAGAGTTGAGGGACACACAGCTGGCCAGACTTAACACACACACACACACACTGTGATGAAATCCCACCAACAGACCCTCCTGGTCTCATTAAAATATACTATATGGCCTGCTGGATTCACTAACAGGTTAATGAGCAACAGTGTATTCAAACTTGCCATAAGCAGTCTTTATAGCTGCATGGTACAGGTATTGACACTGTATGTTAGTTAAAGACATTAACATGATTACATATTCTAGTACAATGACACAGGTTAAGTATAAGTACACCATCACTATAAGGCGTTGTAGAGTGTTTGTGTGGTCTGGCCTTGTCACCGTGGCTTTAGGGTTGGCAGTGCCCATGGCCGTAAGGACACCGAGGTCCGGACCTCATTTATTTTTTCTAATTCGATAAAAAAAAAATCTATTAAGCGTGAACATCTAAATATTGCGTTGATCAAAGCTCAGGACGAGTTGTAATCCCGCCTGCCTCTGCGAACGAGTGGAATCATGAACAGTGGTTTGTTTGTTATCTCCGCCTACTTCACCCAGATTAGCCTTTTTAGCAGCACATGCACCACTCTCTCAAACGGCTAACTTCGGCCTCTCGCGGCGCAGGCCGAATGCCTGAGACCTGAAACGAACTACCCCAGCTCACAGTCGACTCAATAGGCAACTACAGAGTCAGAGACATCGATGACAGTGTGTTTGCTAGATGCCAGACAAAAGGCAATTTTTAAAACCGTCCCGGGACTGCTGCAGTATCTACAGACATCCCCCAAACAAACAAAAAAACAACTCTTGTGGAAATTAGTACTGATAAATATGCCAGTCAGTCAGATGGCTAGCTGCCAGCAGAGACTTCTATTGCAGGAGCCTAACTTTTAAGGGCTCTGGCTAGCGGTGGTGGAAAAAGTACCCAATTATCATATATGAGTAAAAGTAAACATTACTCAATTAAACGTGAAAGTCACCCAGTAAAGTACTACTTTAGTAAAAGTCTGAAAGTATTTGGTTTTAAATATGCTTAAGTATCAAAAGTAAAAGTGTAAATCATTTCGAATTCCTTATATTAACCAAAGTAGACAGTGCCTTTTTCTAGTTGTTTATTTGTTTCCAGATAGCCAGGGGCACACTGAACCACTCAGACAGCATGTGTTCAGTGAATCTGCAAGATCAGATGCAGTAGGGATGACCAGGGATGTTCTGTTGATAAGTGCATGCATGAATTGGACAATTGTCCTGTCCTGCTAAGCATTCAAAATGTAATGAGTACTTTGGGTGTCAGGGGAATAAAAAGTAAATTATTTTCTTTAGGTATGTAGTGCAGTAAAAGTTGTCCAAAATATAAATAGTACAGATACCCCAAAAAACTACTTAACTAGTACTTTCAACTATTTTTGCTTAAGTACTTTAAACCACTGCTGGCTAGTATTACGTAGCCAGCTAGAAGAATGAAGTAAGAAACTAATGTTAAATGGAGCATACCTCAGCAGGAGCGAAAAATATGAAAGTTCTCATCTAAAACTTTGCTTTACAGAGAGTTGGCTACTGAGACAGACAGTGATGTGGCGCTCAATAGTGAGGCTGAGGCAGGCTTCAATTTATGCAGGAGGAAGCAGCATACAGAGAGGTTAGTACAGTTGTTCCCAAATGGGTCTGGGCTCCATGTGGGTTCCCCTGACAAACTCTGTACTAATCTTATCAAACAAGTTAAAAACGTAAATAAAAATAAGGTATGTTTCAATATGAATATCTCCACATGACCGGTCTTCCCTATAGGCCTACATTACAATACAACCACTGTATGTTTCAATATGGATATCTCCACAGGACCTATCTTCCCTATAGGCCTACATTACAATACAACCACTGTATGCTTCAATATGAACATCTCCACAGGACCTATCCTTCCTATAGGCCTACATTAAAATACATTCACTGTATGCTTCAATATGAACATCTCCACAGGACCTATCTTCGCTATAGGCCTACATTAAAATGCTATCAAAATGTAAACAATGCAGTTCTAAAATGCCATACATTTTCGTTTTGTCACTAATGCTGTGTGCCAATGTGAATCATTTCTCATATTTCAGGGGTATAGCATTACAACTTTATAGCTAAAAGGCTAGGTGTTTGTAGATGGACTGAGGTGAATGAACATACAGCAGACAAAATCATAGCATTTTATGTTGTTTAAATTGTTTAGAAATGCAGTATATGAGCTTCAACTTTCCCCCAAAAGTTCTGGAGGTACAACCATACCAGACATCACTAAAACTCAAACCCTAGTTACTGCACTGGCAGAGGTAGAGAGGGAGAAGGCCTCCTGCTCCGCTGGGCAGAGGGGCTGAGAGGTAGAGGGGAGAAGGCCTCCTGCTCCGCTGGGCAGAGGGGTTGAGAGGTAGAGGGAGAGAAGGCCTCCTGCTCCGCTGGGCAGAGGGGTTGGGAGGTAGAGAGGGAGAAGGATGGCAGATGGCGAGGGGTCAATCTGTGAAGGGGGACAACAGATGTGTCAGCACAGGCCAGATGAGTTTCTTCTGCGGAAATGAGTCAAGGGTCTTTTGAGCTCGTCACTAACAGATGTGCAAGGTCCACCTATGGCTACACACACACAAACACACACACACACGACAGGGACAGAGGACTCATACCTGTGAGAGGGAAAGAGAGGGCTGGAGGCTTGTGCGTGTTTTGCCAGACGGTTGTTTTTTTCATGGCTTGCACAAAAAACATATTAGATCCCCAAGATATGTACTAGCCTCCCCAATCTGTCTCACACAGCGCTGTATCCTAGCTTAGTGTGTTCAAACAGTAAATAGATCTGGGCAAACAATTCTCTATGTTGGCACCAAATGTTCCATGACTGTAACATTTAAATTAGCGTTTTGTCTAGAGTGTAAGTGAGTCAGACTTTCAAACTCAAACCAGGTTTTTCTAAATGTTGTGGGAGCCCCTGTTACAGTGAGGGAAAAAAGTATTTGATCCCCTGCTGATTTTGTACGTTTGCCCACTGACAAAGAAATGATCAGTCTATAATTTTAATGGTAGGTTTATTTGAACAGTGAGAGACAGAATAAAAACAAAATAATCCAGAAAAACGCATGTGAAAATTTGTATGAATTGATTTGCATTTTAATGAGGGAAATAAGTATTTGACCCCTCTGCAAAACATAACTTACTACTTGGTGGCAAAACCCTTGTTGGCAATCACAGAGGTCAGACGTTTCTTGTAGTTGGCCACCAGGTTTGCACACATCTCAGGAGGGATTTTGTTCCACTCCTCTTTGCAGATCTTCTCCAAGTCATTAAGGTTTCGAGGCTGACGTTTGGCAACTCAAACCTTCAGCTCCCTCCACAGATTTTCTATGGGATTAAGATCTGGAGACTGGCTAGGCCACTCCAGGACCTTAATGTGCTTCTTCTTGAGCCACTCCTTTGTTGCCTTGGCCGTGTGTTTTGGGTCATTGTCATGCTGGAATACCCATCCACATTTTCAATGCCCTGGATGAGGGAAGGAGGTTCTCACCCAAGATTTGACGATACATGGCCCCGTCCATCGTCCCTTTGTCCTGTCCCCTTAGCAGAAAAACACCCCCAAAGCATAATGTTTCCACCTCCATGTTTGATGGTGGGGATGGTGTTCTTGGGGTCATAGGCAGCATTCCTCCTCCTCCAAACACGGCGAGTTGAGTTGATGCCAAAGAGCTCCATTTTGGTCTCATCTGACCACAACACTTTTACCCAGTTGTCCTCTGAATCATTCAGATGTTCATTGGCAAACTTCAGATGGGCATGTATATGTGCTTTCTTGAGCAGGGGGACCTTGCGGGCGCTGCAGGATTTCAGTCCTTCACGGCGTACTGTGTTACCAATTGTTTTCTTGGTGACTATGGTCCCAGCTGCCTTGAGATCATTGATCAGATCCTCCCATGTAGTTCTGGGCTGATTCCTCACTGTTCTCATGATCATTGCAACTCCACGAAGTGAGATCTTGCATGGAGCCCCAGGCCGAGGGAGATTGACAGTTCTTTTGTGTTTCTTTCATTTGCGAATAATCGCACCAACTGTTGTCACCTTCTCACCAAGCTGCTTGGCGATGGTCTTGTAGCCCATTCCAGCCTTGTGTAGGTCTACAATCTTGTCCCTGACATCCTTGGAGAGCTCTTTGGTCTTGGCCATGGTGGAGAGTTTGGAATCTGATTGATTGATTGCTTCTGTGGACAGGTGTCTTTTATACAGGTAACAAACTTAGATTAGGAGCACTCCCTTTCGTTACTTGTATAAAAGACACCTGGGAGCCAGAAATCTTTCTGATTGAGAGGGGGTCAAATACTTATTTCCCTCATTAAAATGCAAATCAATTTATAACATTTTTCACATGAGTTTTTCTGGACGTTTTTGTTGTTATTCTGTCTCTCACTGTTCAAATAAACCTACCGTTAAAATGATAGACTGATCATTTCTTTGTCAGTGGGCAAACGTACAAAATCAGCAGGGGATCAAATACTTTTTTCCCTCACTGTATGTAGCCTTGAGGAGATAACATTGGGTCTGGACAGTAGGCTGCTTGGGGATGGGTTGATGGATGGAGTGGGATAGAGGAGAAGAGAGAGGGGGAAAGATCCTAAACATAGACAGCCATGTTAAATGTATGTTATCTGGGTCCAGGGACTCACACCACCCTGCTGGTAGAGAGACACAGGCTGGGAACAGAATCTCCTGTGGTTAAATATCCTCTCGCTGGGTGCATCTTAAACGGCGCCTTAGGGCCTACATGTTTCTGGTCAAAATGAGTGCACTATATAGGAAATGGGGTGCCATTTCAGACGCATCCTGTCTGTGTGACATTCTAGCCAAAACCCTGGTATTCTGTCCCTGAAGATATATCGGGGCATTGCTGAGGAGACCTGGGTGAAATGTCTAACCAAGGACACAGTGGTTGATAAGCCAACACTTTAGCCAACATTACAAAGAGGTCTGACCACTAAACAGAAAACAGGGAATTGTTAGAGGTCTGACCCCTAAACAGGAACAGGGAATTGTTAGAGGTCTGACCACTAAACAGGAAACAGGGAATTGTTAGAGGTCTGAGCCCTAAACAGGAAACAGGGAATTGTTAGAGGTCTGACCCCTAAACAGGAAACAGGGAATTGTTAGAGGTCTGACCACTAAACAGGAAACAGGGAATTGTTAGAGGTCTGAGCCCTAAACAGGAAACAGGGAATTGTTAGAGGTCTGACCACTAAACAGGAAACAGGGTATTGTTAGAGGTCTGACCACTAAACAGGAAACAGGGAATTGTTTAGTAGTTTGCTAAAATATTTGAACTAAGTCTCAATTTGAACCAATGTCCTTGTATCATCACTTAAGTAGTTGCACCACGATATCCTGACTATCGCATTTACTGTCAACTAGACACTGACTTAGTATGTAGCTGTGTGAAGTCCCCAGGTCTATTTGTGTCAGAACAGTAACATACAGGACAGTAGACTGGGAGAGACAGGAGAGATTGTGGGTGTCAGACAGGCAACATCAGTCTCCTCCCACCACCGGTATTAAATCTGTAACGACAGTCAACACACAAAGTGCCACTTTCACCTCACAGTGAAGACATCTTTGTCTGCAGTCATTAACGTCTTCATTAACCTAGAGGACAAAGAGAAGTAAGAAGAAGAGGTGAAGGAGTCCTATATTTTTCAGTCCAAAATATGTATTCATATCACACACACACAACACATTGATATATAATATCAATCCACATACACTTTGAATTCCTTCCGATCCTTGTCTTGCTGGGTTCAACTGCGGACTGTATCAGGATGCCAGTGAACCCAGCCACTCCTCTACTGTCTGTCCACATCCATCACCTTCACATTGACTGCACTCAACATCTGACTACCATGGTGCAGAACACATAGCGCTAGCTTCTGCAGCAGTGGTTACTGTCCGTGGGACTGAACACACGGAGCAAGCTGATGCAACAATGGTTACTGTCCGTGGTACTGAACACACGGAGCAAGCTGATGCAACAGTGGTTACTGTCCCTGAACAGATAGCGCTAGCTTCTGCAGCAGTGGGTACTGTTATCCAATCTCTCTCACTCTCTCTGTCTGTCTCTGTCTGTCTGTCTCTCTCTCTCTCTCTGCATAAAGCCTGAGGGAGACACTGCTGATTGAAACACTTTGTGTGTGTGTTTGTGCATGTGTGTGGTTCTGTGTTACTCTGCATGACTACACTGTGGACCAACCTCTTCATTGGCATCAGACCTGCAATCTGACACACACACACACACACAAATAGTGATGTGTGTCAGATTGCAGGTCTGACACACAAACTATGTCTCTACCTGCAGACCTGCCCCTCTGTCCACCTGCACATCTGTAGACCTGCCCCTCTGTCAATCTGTTTACCTGCCCACCTGCCCCTCTGTCCACCTGCACATCTGTCCACCTGCACATCTGTCCACCTGCACATCTGTCCACCTGCACATCTGTCCACTTGCCCCTCTGTCCCTCTGTCCAATTGCCCCTCTGTCCATCTGTCCACCTGCCGCTCTGTCCCTCTGTCCAATTGCCCCTCTGTCCACCTGTCCCTCTGTCCATCCGTCTACCTGTCCATCTGTCTACCTGTCCACCTGTCCCTCTGTCCACCTGTCCCTCTGTCCACCTGCCCCTCTGTCCCTCTGTCCATCTGTCCACCTGCCCAACTGTCCCTCTGTCCACCTGCCCCTCTGTCCACCTGTCCCTCTGTCCACCTGTCCCTCTGTCCATCTGTCTATTTGCCCTTCTGTCCACCTGCCTCGCTTTCCACTTGCCCCTCTGTCCATCTGTCCGTCTTACTGTCCGTCTGTCCATCAGTAGAGTGCAGTTGGCCAACAGAGGGCACTAACTGGCCCCCACTGACATGGCCATTGCCTGCTGGGCATGCATACTGTACACACACACGCACACACACACCCACCACCTACAACGGAGCCAATTAAATGCTGGGCTCACACACAGAGCACACGGGTAAACCAACACATACACAGGTACTGAGGGAAGAGAGGGAAGGAAGATTGGTAGTTAGCTAGAAGTGTGTGTTTTTTTCATGTGTATGCGTGTGAGAGAAAAAGTAGCTTGTGAACATCAGCTGCATGTAAACAGCTCTATCAGTCTACATGTAAACAGCTCTATCAGTCTGCATGTAAACGTCTCTCAGTCTGCATGTAAACATCTCTATCAGTGCATGTAAACAGCTCTATCAATCACATTTCAGTCAAATGTATTTATAAAGCCCTTCTTACATCAGCTGATGTCACAAAGTGCTGTGCAGAAACCCAGCCTTAAACCCCAAACAGCAAGCAATGCAGGTGTAGAAGCATGGTGGCTAGGAAGAACTCACTATCAGTCTGCATGTAAACAACTCTTTGAGTCTGCATGTAAACTGCTCTATCAGTGTGCATGTAAACAGCTATATTAGTCTGCATGTAAACATCTCTATGAGTCTGCATGTAACAACTCTATCAGTCTGCATGTAAACTGCTCTATCAGTCTGCATGTAAACTGTTCTAGGAGTGTGCATGTAAACAGCTCTATCAGTCTGCATGTAAACTGCTCTATCAGTCTGCATGTAAACAGCTCCATCAGTCTGCATGTAAACAACTATCAGTCTGCATGTAAACTGCTCTATCAGTCTGCATGTAAACAGCTCTATTAGTCTGCATGTAAACAACTCTATCAGTGTGCATGTAAACAACTCTATCAGTCTGGATGTAAACAGCTCTAACAGTGTGCATGTAAACAACTATCAGTGTGCATGTAAACAACTCTATCAGTCTGCATGTAAACAGCTCTATCAGTCTGCATGTAAACAACTCTATTAGTCTGCATGTAAACAACTCTATCAGTGTGCATGTAAACAACTCTATCAGTCTGCATGTAAACAACTCTATCAGTCTGCAGGTAGCCTAGTCGGGCGGCAGGTAGCCTAGTGGTTAGAGCGTTGGACTTGTAACCGGAGGGTTGCAAGTTCGAATCCCCAAGCTGACAAGGAAAAATCTGTCGTTCTGCCCCTGAACAAGGCAGTTAACCCACTGTTCCCCGGGCGCCGAAGACGTGGATGTCGATTAAGGCAGCCCCCCGCACCTCTCTGATTCAGAGGGGTTGGGTTAAATGCGGAAGACACATTTCGGTTGAAGGCATTTGGTTGTACAACTGACTAATAATGGTGACTTTGACTTTGAATGTAAACAGCTCTATCAGTCTGCATGTAAACAACTCTATCAGTCTGCATGTAAACTGCTCTATCAGAGTGCATGTAAACAGCTCTATTAGTCTGCATGTAAACAACTCTATCAGTCTGCATGTAAACAGCTCTATCAGTGTGCATGTAAACAACTATCAGTGTGCATGTAAACTGCTCTATCAGTCTGCTATGACATATTTTCTTCTCTCCTCCTCCACCTCCACCTTCCAGACAAATAAATATGACACATTATGGTCATGTGACAGATTGTGTTTACTGTCAGTACGTATGCACCCTTCTGTTTCTTTCCCCTGGCCAAGAGACGAGGGTATAACCCAGACAGGGCTGGGTCTAGGTTCATGATAAAACGCTGCAGGGCTCTGGACTAATGCCTATTCATATTCCCCTGCTCGTTATCTTACTATTCACCCCTACATGTCATAATCACATTACTGTCAAAGGCCGGCTTTGTGCCCCTCTCAGTCACATGTTCTCATTTATCTCTGACAATGTAGACGGCAGTGAAATGAGCCACCTTCCTGGCTGGCTCAGAGGAAAGGGAGGAGAAGAGAAAACATAACCTGTAGGTATTTAGCCTCCCGAATCATTCAAGGTATCCATATTGTGTACAGACATCATGATCCTAGACATTACTCTATTTATATATAACAATCTTCAACTGGATACATAGTCTATTTATATATAAGGATCTTCAACAAGGTACATCCACAGACACCAGACCAGACAGAAGGAAAAGTGCCTCAAGTGCAGGACATTACAAAATATAGTTCTGTTGAGAGATGGGTCTTATTAACACTATGATGTTCTGTTGAGAGATGGGTCTTATTAACTCCTTAGGGCTAGGGTCCCATTTTACGAATTTACGCCTGTCTGACGTGCCAAAAGTAAAATGCCTGCCACAATGCCTGATGTTCTGTTGAGAGAAGGGTGGTATTAACACTACAGTATGATGTTCTGTTGAGAGATGGGTGGTATTAACACTATGGTGTTCTGTTGAGAGATGGCTGGTATTAACACTACAGTATGATGTTCTGTTGAGAGATGGCTGGTATTAACACTATGATGTAGAGGTAGAGGTCTTATTAACACTATGGCCTCTGTCCCACCTGAGCCCAGATAAGCTACAATAACATTGTCCTACGATCAATTGTTTCCCCCCTCTATACACAGGACTGATGGAGTGGGTGTCACTAACACTTTAAAACATCCTAAAAACACACACACACAGCACGATACTTGGGGTGCTGCTCAATCAAACACTATAACCAAGTTTCTGGGTAAAGGTAAAAAAACAACAGACATCGAGGTAGTGATAGAGGTAGACGTAGAGGTAGAGGTAGTGGTAGGTAGAGGTAGAGGTAGAGGTAGAGGTAGTGGTAGGTAGAGGTAGAGGTAGAGGTAGTCATAGAGTTAGTGGTAGTGGTAGAGGCAAAGGTAGAGTTAGAGGTAGTGGTAGAGGTAATTGTAGAGGTAGAGGAAATTGTAGAGGTAGTGGTAGAGGTAGTGGTAGAGGTAGTGGTAGAGGTAGAGGTAGAGGTAAAGGGTGGGAGTTAGAGGTAGTGGTAGTGGTGAGTGGTGGGGTAGGTGGTGGTGGTAGTGGTGGGGTGGTGGTGAGTGGTGGTGGTGGTGGTGAGTGAGTGGGGTAATGGGTGGTGGTGGGGGTGGTGGTGGAGGTAGAGGTGGGAGTTGGGGTAGTGGTGGGTAGGTAGTGGGGTGGTGGTGGGGGTGAGTGGTGGAGGTGGGAGTGTGGTGGTGGTAGTAGTGGTGGTGGAGGTGAGTGGTGGGGTGGGAGGTGGTGGTAGAGGTAATGGTAGGTGGTGGTGGTGGTGAGGTAGGTGGTGGGGGTGGGAGTTAGAGGTAGTGGTGAGGTGGTGTAGAGGTGGGGGTGAGTGGTGGAGGTGGAGGTAGTGGTAGTGGCAGAGGTAGAGGTAGAGGTAGTGGTAGTGGTAGAGGTAGTAGTAGAGGTAGTGGTAGAGGTAGTGGTAGAGGTAGAGGTAATGGTAGTGGTAGTAGTAGTGGTAGAGGTAGTGGTAGAGGTAGAGGTAGAGGTAGAGGTAGAGGTAGTGGTAGTGGGAGAGGTAGTGGTAGTGGTAGAGGTAGAGGTAGAGGTAGTGGTAGTGGTAGAGGTAGAGGTAGTGGTAGAGGTAGTGGTAGAGGTAGTGGTAGAGGTAGTGGTAGTGGTAGAGGTAGAGGTAGAATAAGTGGTAGAGGTAGTGGCAGAGGTATTGGTAGTGGTAGAGGTAGAGGTAGAGGTGGAGGTAGTGGCAGAGGTAAAGGTAGAGTTGGAGGTAGAGGTAGAGGTAGTGGTAGAGGTAGTGGTAGTGGTTTTGGTAGTGGTAGAGTTGGAGGTAGAGGTAGTGGTAGTGACAGAGGTAGTGATGGAGGTATGGGTAGTGGTAGATGTCTCTATATGGCTTCAGAGAGGACATTTTATGCTGTTCTTACTGCATTCTCCAAGGAGGTGTCATGTTTCTGTGTTTGTCCGAGAGAGAGAGAGAGAGAGAGAGAGAGAGAGAGAGAGAGAGAGAGAGACGTCATCCTGACAGGGTAGGCCACCAAGGGTCTGTAGGGTTAGAAGTGATGTTATTAGTTATTTTTGGAGCCTTGATATTTTTGCGGTTTTGTTGAACCGGCTGACACTTTTTAAATGGAAGTCCTAAGGGGAGAGGTGCTGTGCACAGATAGGACTGTATGTGTGTGTCTGTGTGTGTGTGTGTGTGTGTGTTTTCAAAATCAAATCAAATCAACTTTGTCACATGCGCTGAATACAACAAGTGTAGACCTTACCGTGAAATGCTTACTTACAAGCCCTTAACCAACAGCGCAGTTCAAGAAGAGTTAAGAAAATATTTACCAAACAAACTAAAGAAAAAAAGTATAAAAAGTAACACAATAACATAACAATAACGAGGCTATATACAAGGGGTACCGGTACTGAGTCAGTGTGGTACAGGGGTACAGGTTAGTTGAGGTAATTTGTACATGTAGGTAGGGGTGAAGTGACTATGCATAGATAATAAACAGCAAGTAGCAGCAGTGTACATGTAGGTAGGGGTGAAGTGACTATGCATAGATAATAAACAGCAAGTAGCAGCAGTGTACAAAACAAATTGAGCAGTCTTATGGATTGAGGGTAGAAGCTGTTACGGAGCCTTTTGGTCCCAGACTTGGCACTCTGGTACAACTTGCCGTGCGGTAGCGGAGAAAACAGTCTATGACTTGGGTGACTGGAGTCTCTGACAGTTTTATGAGTTTTCCTCTGACACCACCTATTATATAGGTCTGGATGGCAGGAAGCTTGGCCCCAGTGATGTACTGGGCCATACGCACTACCCATGCCAAATATTTTCAGTCTCCTGAGGAGGAAAAGGTTTTGTCGTGCCCTCTTCACGACTTTCTTGGTGTGTTTTGACCATGATAGGTCGTTGGTGATGTGGACACCAAGGAACTTGAAACTCTCGACCCACTCCACTACAGACCCGTTGATGTGAATAGGGGCGTGCTCGGTCCTCCTTTTCCTGTAGTCCACGATCAGCTCCTTTGTCTTGCTCGCATTGAGGGAGAGGTTGTTGTCCTGGCACCACACTGCCAGGTCTCTGACCTCCTCCCTATAGTCTCATTTTTGTTGGTGATCAGGCCTACCACTGTTGTGTCGTCTGCAAACGTAATGATGGTGTTGGAGTCGTGCCTGGTCACACAGTCGTGGGTGAACAGGGAGTACAGGAGGGGACTGAGCACACACCCCTGAGGGGCTCCAGTGTTGAGGATCAGCGTGGCGGATGAGTTGCTACCTACCCTGACCACCTGGGGGCGGCCCGTCAGGAAGTCCATCATGCTGTTGCAGAGGGAGGTTTTTAGTCCCAGGATCCTTAGCATAGTGATGAGCTTTGAGGGCACTATGGTGTTGAACGCTGAGCAGGTGGCAATAAATAGCATTCTAGACTAGAGCACTCCTGCTCTGGTATTCACTCTGTTATATCAGTTTGGTAGGTTAGACTAGAGCACTCCTGCTCTGGTATTCACTCTGTTATATCAGCTTGGTAGGTTAGACTACAGCTATTCTGCTCTGGTATTCACTCTGTTATATAAGCTTGGTAGGTTAGACTACAGCTATTCTGCTCTGGTATTCAGTCTGTTATATCAGCTTGGTAGGTTAGACTACAGCTATTCTGCTCTGGTATTCACTCTGTTATATCAGCTTGGTAGGTTAGACTACAGCTATCCTGCTCTGGTATTCACTCTGTTATATCAGTTTGGTAGGTTAGACTACAGCTATTCTGCTCTGGTATTCACTCTGTTATATCAGCTTGGTAGGTTAGACTACAGCTATTCTGCTCTGGTATTCACTCTGTTATATCAGCTTGGTAGGTTAGACTACAGCTATTCTGCTCTGGTATTCACTCTGTTATATCAGCTTGGTAGGTTAGACTACAGCTATTCTGCTCTGGTATTCACTCTGTTATATCAGCTTGGTAGGTTAGACTACAGCTATCCTGCTCTGGTATTCACTCTGTTATATCAGTTTGGTAGGTTAGACTACAGCTATCCTGCTCTGGTATTCACTCTGTTATATCAGTTTGGTAGGTTAGACTACAGCTATTCTGCTCTGGTATTCACTCTGTTATATCAGTTTGGTAGGTTAGACTACAGCTATTCTGCTCTGGTATTCACTCTGTTATATCAGTTTGGTAGGTTAGACTACAGCTATCCTGCTCTGGTATTCACTCTGTTATATCAGTTTGGTAGGTTAGACTACAGCTATTCTGCTCTGGTATTCACTCTGTTATATCAGTTTGGTAGGTTAGACTACAGCTATTCTGCTCTGGTATTCACTCTGTTATATCAGCTTGGTAGGTTAGACTACAGCTATTCTGCTCTGGTATTCACTCTGTTATATCAGTTTGGTAGGTTAGACTACAGCTATTCTGCTCTGGTATTGATTCTGTTCGGTCTGTTAGGCTAGAATGACTTCTTCAGAGGCTTCTCATGCATCTTAGACATGGAATGCAGGAACAGATGGAACCAGTTAAAGAGAACCTTCCTCAGGAATTTGGAAGCCTTTTTCATTCCTACCACCTGTATTTAAAATGTATGCTGGCATGACTGTCAGTTATTTTGGATAATTTTCTAATGGGAGTTAGTGAATCCTAGTTATCTTGTTGACTCGTCTGCTGACTGCTAGCTCATGTTTCCCATGCAGATAGCACATTGAAGTAAAATGACATGCAAAGGTGTTCTCATGTCTCTTGTATCTCAGGACATAATTCGCTATTTTTGAACAAGAGATTAATATTTTTCTGCATAAATGTAACCCCTCTATCTATGACATCCAGTTCATTTTGGTGTCACCACAATACATTAATTGGAAATGTGTGTGTGCAGAGCGAGAGAGAGAGAGCACGAGAGAGCACGAGAGAGAGAGAGAGAGAGAGAGAGAGAGAGAGAGAGAGAGAGAGAGAGAGAGAGAGAGAGAGAAGAGTATATCATTCCTGCTGAGAACCAGTGTTCTTGCCAGCCAGTGTTAGAACTGTATCTCCCTCAAAGATAATTGAATGTTCCCCAAAAGTATTTTCCTCCCAACAGAGAAGAGCGGAGAAATATGTTATTAAGTTGAAGGTGACTGTAGGATAATGGGGAAATACATGCTACAGTTAGTAGGCGTATTAGCTGCAATTTGGATGGTGTTTTACAGTACTCCTGTGGGGCCTAAGGGAGGTATTGAGGGTTAATGAAGACAAACACCTGTAGCCATCTGGGTCTTCTCAGAATCAGGGATGCCTCCCAAATGGCATGCACTACTTCTGACCAGGTTTCATAGGGCTATGGTCAAAGGTAGTGTACTACATAGGCAATAGAGTGCTGTTTGGGTCACAGCCCTTGATCACTCTTCTGTAGACCTCTGCCACTGCTGTCTCTGCCACTGCTGTCTCTGCCACTGCTGTCTCTGCCACTGTTAGTTGTTGTGTACTGTGAAGGATACAGAGAGGAAACAAAATCAAAATGACATTGGGAAGGGTAGCAGGGAAGGGGAGGTCAGGGGTTGAACCAGCCAATTATGCTGGCTAGAGAAAGTAAGGCTACCTACATTAGTTTATTCTGGCCGTGCAATCTGACCTTCAGCTGAACATTAGGGTGCGTCTCAAATGGCACCCTATCCCCTATATAGTGCACTACTTTTGGCAAGGGCTCGGGTCAAAAGTAATGCACTATATAGTGAATACAGTAGGGTTACATTTTGGATACACTCTTAGAAATAATTTGTCTATTCATTCTCTACTGCTGTTCTAACAGTGGAAAAAGTCCACAAACACCAGGAACACTATTTGTAAATGTGCACTTTTTCTGTCTCAACGCCACAAACAACTCCAACATGAGTAAGCATCAAGCCAGCCATTCGCTAATGGATAATATGTTTTACTGAGCCTGAAAAGACACGTTTTAGAAGGGGAAAGAAACATGTCTATGGGAAGATGTAGGGACAGACAATGACGGTAGACCCACCAGGAAACGGGCTTAATGGACAGAGTGGTGCTGATGACGCAAGTAAATGTGGCTCTTATTGTGCATGTTTTCCTCTTCCAGTCAATGTCCTACTACTTTGTTTTTGGTACAATCACAACCAGATGGAACCAGTCTGAGCCAATCAGAATAAGACAGAACAAGTCTGAGCCAATCAGAACCAGATGGAACCAGTCTGAGCTGATCAGAGTTAGATAGAACCAGTGTGAGCTGATCAGAATCAGATAGAACCAGTCAGAGCCAATCAGAATAAGACAGAACCAGTCTGAGCCAATTGGAGACAGATAGAACCAGACTGGGCCAATCAGAATCAGATAGAACCAGTCTGAGCCAATCAGAGAAAGATGGAACCAGCTTGAGACTATCAGCATCAGACAGAACCCATCTGAGCCAATCAGAGCCAGATAGAAGCTGGTGTCTAGCACCGTATATTTAGTCCCGAAGACTGTAACTCTGCTATGGATTTTCTGTCTCTTGTAAGATCCATGGTGGACGTGATACTATTGGTTGATGCCTGTGAAGAAAATAGCACAGTATTGAGTTGATAGGACTTAAAAACTGTGAAAAGGAGAAAAGTGGAAAGGCCTCTGAGGAAACTAAGGTTTTGATAGATGTTGTATGGGCTTGTGGAAATGATCGGATATCAAACTCTAATGTAATCCCACATTTTGGTTACTGGCCCAACACTCTGAACCGCTAGGCTACCTGCTGCCCACACTGCCGAGGAGACTTTACTGTCCCAACACTCTGAACCGCTAGGCTACCTGCTGCCCACACTGCCGAGGAGACTTTACTGTCCCAACACTCTGAACCGCTAGGCTACCTGCTGCCCACACTGCCGAGGAGACTTTACTGTCCCAACACTCTGAACTGCTAGGCTACCTGCTGCCCACACTGCCGAGGAGACTTTACTGTCCCAACACTCTGAACCTCTAGGCTACCTGCTGCCCACACTGCCGAGGAGACTTTACTGTCCCAACACTCTGAACCGCTAGGCTACCTGCTGTTGCAACCAAATAGGGAACAGGCAGGATGATACAACTGTAATCTTAACAGGGAACAGGTAGGATGATACAACTGTAATCCCATTAACATGGAACAGGCAGGATGATATAACTGTAATCTCATTGACATGGAACAGGCAGGATGATACAACTGTAATCCCATTAATAGGGAACAGGCAGGATGATATAACTGTAATCTCATTAACAGGGAACAGGCAGGATGATATAACTGTAATCCCATTGACATGGAACAGGCAGGATGATACAACTGTAATCCCATTAACAGGGAACAGGCAGGATGATACAACTGTAATCCCATTGACAGGGAACAGGCAGGATGATACAACTGTAATCTCATTAACAGGGAACAGGCAGGATGATATAACTGTAATCTCATTAACAGGGAACAGGTAGGATGATATAACTGTAATCTCATTAACAGGGAACAGGCAGGATGATATAATTGTAATCTCATTGACATGGAACAGGCAGGATGATATAACTGTAATCCCATTAACAGGGAACAGGCAGGATGATATAACTGTAATCTCATTGACATGGAACAGGCAGGATGATACAACTGTAATCTCATTAACAGGGAACAGGTAGGATGATACAACTGTAATCTCATTAACAGGGAACAGGCAGGATGATACAACTGTAATCCCATTAATAGGGAAAAGGCAGGATGATACAACTGTAATCTCACTAACAGGGAACAGGTAGGATGATACAACTGTAATCCCATTAATAGGGAACAGGCAGGATGATATAACTGTAATCTCATTAACAGAGAACAGGTAGGATGATACAACTGTAATCTCATTAACAGGGAACAGGCAGGATGATACAACTGTAATCCCATTAATAGGGAAAAGGCAGGATGATATAACTGTAATCTCATTGACATGGAACAGGCAGGATGATATAACTGTAATCCCATTAACAGGGAACAGGCAGGATGATATAACTGTAATCTCATTGACATGGAACAGGCAGGATGATACAACTGTAATCCCATTAACATGGAACAGGCAGGATGATATAACTGTAATCTCATTGACATGGAACAGGCAGGATGATACAACTGTAATCCCATTAATAGGGAACAGGCAGGATGATATAACTGTAATCTCATTAACAGGGAACAGGCAGGATGATATAACTGTAATCCCATTGACATGGAACAGGCAGGATGATACAACTGTAATCCCATTAACAGGGAACAGGCAGGATGATACAACTGTAATCCCATTGACAGGGAACAGGCAGGATGATACAACTGTAATCTCATTAACAGGGAACAGGCAGGATGATATAACTGTAATCTCATTAACAGGGAACAGGTAGGATGATATAACTGTAATCTCATTAACAGGGAACAGGCAGGATGATATAATTGTAATCTCATTGACATGGAACAGGCAGGATGATATATCTGTAATCTCATTAACAGGGAACAGGCAGGATGATATAATTGTAATGTCATTAACAGGGAACAGGCAGGATGATATAACTGTAATCTCATTAACAGTGAACAGGCAGGATGATATAACTGTAATCTCATTAACAGGGAACAGGCAGGATGACACAACTGTAATCTCATTAACAGGGAACAGGCAGGATGATACAACTGTAATCCCATTAATAGGGAACAGGCAGGATGATATAACTGTAATCTCATTAACAGAGAACAGGTAGGATGATACAACTGTAATCTCATTAACAGGGAACAGGCAGGATGATACAACTGTAATCCCATTAATAGGGAAAAGGCAGGATGATATAACTGTAATCTCATTGACATGGAACAGGCAGGATGATATAACTGTAATCCCATTAACAGGGAACAGGCAGGATGATATAACTGTAATCTCATTGACATGGAACAGGCAGGATGATACAACTGTAATCCCATTAACATGGAACAGGCAGGATGATATAACTGTAATCTCATTGACATGGAACAGGCAGGATGATACAACTGTAATCCCATTAATAGGGAACAGGCAGGATGATATAACTGTAATCTCATTAACAGGAACAGGCAGGATGATATAACTGTAATCCCATTGACATGGAACAGGCAGGATGATACAACTGTAATCCCATTAACAGGAACAGGCAGGATGATACAACTGTAATCCCATTGACAGGGAACAGGCAGGATGATACAACTGTAATCTCATTAACAGGGAACAGGCAGGATGATATAACTGTAATCTCATTAACAGGGAACAGGTAGGATGATATAACTGTAATCTCATTAACAGGGAACAGGCAGGATGATATAATTGTAATCTCATTGACATGGAACAGGCAGGATGATATATCTGTAATCTCATTAACAGGGAACAGGCAGGATGATATAATTGTAATGTCATTAACAGGGAACAGGCAGGATGATATAACTGTAATCTCATTAACAGTGAACAGGCAGGATGATATAACTGTAATCTCATTAACAGGGAACAGGCAGGATGACACAACTGTAATCTCATTAACAGGGAACAGGCAGGATGATACAACTGTAATCTCATTAACAGGGAACAGGCAGGATGATATAACTGTAATCTCATTAACAGGGAACAGGCAGGATGATACAACTGTAATCTCATTAACAGGGAACAGGCAGGATGATATAACTGTAATCTCATTAACAGGGAACAGGCAGGATGATACAACTGTAATCCCATTAACAGGGAACAGGCAGGATGATATAACTGTAATCCCATTGACAGGGAACAGGCAGGATGATATAACTGTAATCTCATTAACAGGGAACAGGTAGGATGATATAACTGTAATCTCATTAACAGGGAACAGGCAGGATGATACAGGCTACAGTGTTTGATGACTGACCGCTATGTACATACCACCATTTCTGTTGGGAATTTCTGCTGGTAAGAGATTGACAGCCAGAGGCCTAGTGGTTAGAGCGTTGGACTTGTAACCGGAAGGTTTAGCAAGTTCGAATCCCCGAGCTGATAAGGTAAAAATCTGTCGTTCTGCCCCTGAACAAGGCAGTTAACCCACTGTTCCCCGGGTGCCGAAGACGTGGATGTCGATTAAGGCAGCCCCCCGCACCTCTCTGATTCAGAGAGGTTGGATTAAATGCGGAAGACACATTTCGGTTGAAGGCATTCGGTTGTACAACTACAGTTGAAGTCGGAAGTTTATATACACTTAGGTTGGAGTCATTAAAACTCGTTTTTCAACCACTCCACAAATATCTTGTTACAAACTATAGTTTTGGAAAGTCGGTTAGGACATCTACTTTGTGCATGACACAAGTAATTTTTCCAACAATTGTTTACATACAGATGAATTCACTTATAATTCACTGTAAAACAATTCCAGTGGGTCAGAAGTTTACATACACTAAGTTGACTGTGCCCTTAAACAGCTTGGAAATTCGAGAAAATTATGTCATGGCTTTAGAAGCTTCTGGTAGACGAATTTTATTTATTTCACCTTTATTTAACCAGGTAGGCAAGTTGAGAACAAGTTCTCATTTACATCTGCGACCTGGCCAAGATAAAGCAAAGCAGTTCGACACATACAACAACACAGAGTTACACATGGAGTAAAACAAACATTTAATTGACCTCATTTGAGTCAATTGGAGGTGTACCTGTGGATGTATTTCAAGGCCTACCTTCAAACTCAGTGCCTCTTTGCTTGACATCATGGCAAAATCAAAATAAATCCGATTTTTCCAAAGGCCTGAAGGTACCTCGTTCATCTGTACAAACAATAGTACGCAAGTATAAACACCATGGGACCACGCAGCCATCATACCGCTCAGGAAGGTCATCACAAAGCCCTGACCTCAATCCCATAGAAATGTGTGGGCAGAACTGAAAAATCGTGTGCGAGCAAAGGAGGCCTACAAACTACACCAACACCGGGCGGCAGGTAGCCTAGTGGTTAGAGCGTTGGACTTGTAACTGGAGGGTTGCAAGTTTGAATCCCTGAGCTGACAAGGAAAAAAACAGTGCGTTAGATTGCCCAACTCAGAAATGCTACTGTCTCTCCAGTCAAGTCTGGTTCATTTAACGGATGGACAGGCAGATGATATTGTGAGGCTACTACACGGTTTTCCATGTCTCTTTAATGACGTTCCTACTCGCGCACAAACGTGTTGGAACATGACATTAATGTTGGAAATGCTGCTATCAAGCAACATCCATATCGTGTCAACGCTTCTAAGAGGAAGATAATGAAGGATGAGGTGAAATATTTGTTGGAGAATGACCTGGCTACGCCAAGTTCAAGCCCTTGGAGTTCTCCTTGTATTCTGGTTCCTAAACCTGATGGTGCGTCCAGGTTATGTACAGGATTATCGAAGGTAAATTCTGTCCACAATGCCAGATTCGTTTCCGTTACCCAGACTGGACGATTGTATCGACACTGTTGGTGCTGCTACTTATGTAACTAAGTTAGATCTTTTAAAAGGTTACTGGCAGGTTCCGTTAACCTCACGTGCTTCTAGAGATTTCTGCATTTGTGACCCCCAGACAACTTTCTACAGTACTCAGTTATGGCTTTTGGGATGCGGAATGCACCAGCCACTTTCCAGCGCCTGGTTAACTCAGTGTTAGCTGATGTTCCCAATTGTAGTGCCTACCTTGATGATCTAGTAATTTATTCGTCTGAATGGTCAGATCATGTTAACACTCTAAGGAAGTATGTGAACGTTTGGCAGCTGCTTCTCTAACCTGAACTTGGCAAAGTGCGAGTTTGGGAAGGCCACTGTTACCTATCTTGGCAAAAAAGGTCGGACAGGGACAGGTGTGCCTATTGATGCCCAGGTCTTGGCTATAAATGCATTCCCGCACCTACCACCAGACGAGAGCTACGCCGCTTTTTAGGGATGGTTGGCTACTACCGTAGTTTCTGTAAAAATTTCTCTGCGGTAGCTGCTCCATTGACCGATTTGCTCCAGTCCGGCTAGATCGTTTGTGGTCTCTGATTGTCAGGTAACTTTTGATACCGCTAAAGCACTCTTATATGTACTACCCTGTACTTGCTGCTCCGGATTTTGAGCGACCGTTTAAACTTGAGGTAGATGCTAGTGCCAGAGGTGCTGGTGCTGTTCTGCAGCAGGACAAGAGTGGAGTGGACCATCCTGTTTGTTATTTTTCTCGTAAGTTTAACAAATGTCAGGCTAACTATGCAACCATTGAACAAGAAGCTCTAGCTTTGTTGTTAGCTCTGCAATACTTTGAAGTGTATATTGGTTCCAGTGTCCTACCAGTGATTGTATATACTGATCATAACCCGTTAGTGTTTCTCCACCGTATGTACAACCAAAACCAGCGCCTTATGCGTTGGGCACTTATTGTGCAGAATTATAATTTGGAGATCCGCCACAAAAAGGGTTCTGAAAATGTATTGGCAGATGCTTTGTCTCGTGTTTAAAAAATAAAAAAAAAATGAATCTTTTCTTGTTGAACTTGTTGGTATTCATTGTAAATGCACAGTCGCAATCCTTTATAGGTTTGCTCTTTTAAAGAATTAGAGTGTTCACGGATACAGGTATCCTGTGTGTTTGTTTCTCTCCTTCTGCCCTACTCACAGGTGTCACTCATCAGCCGTCATCAATCCCCAATCAGTCCCAATCAGAAAGACACACCTGCTCCTTTTCCCTTACCCAATCACATCCTTTCCCTTGGTTTAAAACCCCAGTCAGTTATCTCTCTCGCTAGCTTGTTCTTGGTATACTTAGCACTCTTGCTTTGTTACTGACTTTTGTGTATGCATTGCTCTCTATTGTTGTTTAGTAGTTGGCTTATTTTGTAGCTACAGAGCTTTAGCTTGGTGTAGTATCTGGGTGAGCCTAGTTGATGTTGGTTTGGTTGTGTCTTCTTCGGCTTTGTGTAGGTGCCAACATCTCACATTAACTGTGAGTTTGTATAGTTGTGTTGTATTACTGTTTGTTGGTGGAAAAGGGGATAACCAGCCAGGGCAGCCCTTGGGCATACATTACCCGTAGGAAACCCTGTGTTAAATACATTAGTTAGAACTGGAGCGGACCACCCACTGTATTTACTTAGTTAGTTAGCTAGCTGTTTGTGACACTTGAGTAGATTAGCTTAGGGGTTTTTGGATATATATATTATTTCTTTCCTTGGGTCCAGCTCAGCCCCTTTTCCCCAAACCACTTTACCGGTGTGTTTAAAATAAACCTTTTGTTTGACGGTAGATTTAAGTTGTCTGTGTTTTTGTTCTCACTGTTCCCTTTTCACCATAGTAATTTGCACAAGATATGTTGCGGGTCTCTATTCCATTCCCCCTAGACCACGGGGTAAAAGGGATTCGTAACAGTATCATTATATAATCTGTAGTGTGTGTAGTGTATCATTATATAATCTGTAGTGTGTGTAGTGAATCATTATATAATCTGTAGTGTGTGTAGTGAATCATTATATAATCTGTAGTGTATGTAGTGAATCATTATATAATCTGTAGTGTGTGTAGTGTATCATTATATAATCTGTGTGTGTGTTGTGAATCATATGTGTAGTATTGTGTGTAATGTATCATTATATCTGTAGTAGTGTGTGTTGTGTATCATTATATCTGTAGTAGTGTGTGTAGTGTATAATTATATCTGTAGTAGTGTGTGTAGTGTATCATTATAACTTTAGTAGTGTGTGTAGTGTATAATTATACATGTAGTATTTTGTGAAGTGTATAATTATGTCTGTAGTATTGTACTGTGAAACGTATAATTATATCTGTAGATTTTAAACCAAATAATGTTTTACTTTTGCTCAAGTACTATTTTACTGGGTGACTCACTTTTACTTGAGTCATTTTCTATTAACGTATCTTTACTTTTACTCAAGTATGACATTTGGGTAATTTTTCCATCACTGATTATATCTTTAGTATTGTGTGTAGTGTGTCATTCTATCTGTAGTATTGTGTGTAGTGTGTCATCATATCTGTAGTACTGTGTGTAGTGTATCCTCATATCTGTAGTATTGAGCGTAATGTATCATTATATCTGTAGTACTGTGTGTAATGTATCATCATATCTGTAGTAGTGTGTGTAGTGTATCATTATAGCTGTAGTATTGTGTGTAGTGTATCATTATATCTGTAGTATTGTGTGTAGTGTATCATTATAGCTGTAGTATTGTGTGTAGTGTATCATTATATCTGTAGTAGTGTGTGTAGTGTATCATTATAGCTGTAGTATTGTGTGTAGTATATCATTATATATGTAGTATTTTGTGTAGTGTATCATTATAGCTGTGGTATTGTGTGTACTGTGTAGTGTATCATTATATAATCTGTATTGTGTGTAGTGTATCATTATAGCTGTAGTATTGTGTGTAGTGTATCATTATATCTGTAGTATTGTGTGTAGTGTGTCATTCTATCTGTAGTATTGTGTGTAGTGTATCATTATAGCTGTAGTATTGTGTGTAGTGTATCATTATATCTTTAGTATTGTGTGTAGTGTGTCATTCTATCTGTAGTATTGTGTGTAGTGTATCATTCTATATGTAGTATTGTGTGTAGTGTATCATTATATCTGTAGTACTGTGTGTAGTGTGTCATCATATCTGTAGTACTGTGTGTAGTGTATCCTCATATCTGTAGTATTGTGTTTAATGTATCATCATATCTGTAGTATTGTGTGTAGTGTACTGTTAAATCTGTAGTATTGTGTGTAGTGTATCATCATATCTGTAGTATTGTGTGTAGTGTATCATTTTGTGTAGTATTGTGTGTAGTGTATCATTATGTGTAGTATTGTGTATCATTATATGTGTAGTATTGTGTGTAATGTATCATTATATATGTAGTAGTGTGTGTCGTGTGTCATTCTATCTGTAGTATTGTGTGTAGTGTATCATTATATCTGTAGTATTGTGTTTAGTGAATCATTATATCTGTAGTATTGTGTGTAGTGTATCATCATATCTGTAGTATTGTGTGTAGTGTATCATTTTGTGTAGTATTGTGTGTAGTGTATCATTATGTGTAGTATTGTGTGTAGTGTATCATTATATGTGTAGTATTGTGTGTAATGTATCATTATATCTGTAGTAGTGTGTGTAGTGTATCCTCATACCTGTAGTATTGTGTGTAATGTATCATCATATCTGTAGTATTGTGTGTAGTGTACTGTTACATCTGTAGTATTGTGTGTAGTGTGTCATTCTATCTGTAGTATTGTGTGTAGTGTATCATTATAGCTGTAGTATTGTGTGTAGTGTATCATTATATCTTTAGTATTGTGTGTAGTGTGTCATTCTATCTGTAGTATTGTGTGTAGTGTATCATTCTATATGTAGTATTGTGTGTAGTGTATCATTATATCTGTAGTACTGTGTGTAGTGTGTCATCATATCTGTAGTACTGTGTGTAGTGTATCCTCATATCTGTAGTATTGTGTTTAATGTATCATCATATCTGTAGTATTGTGTGTAGTGTATCATCATATCTGTAGTATTGTGTGTAGTGTATCATCATATCTGTGTAGTGTATCATCATATCTGTAGTATTGTGTGTAGTGTATCATTTTGTGTAGTATTGTGTGTGGTGTATCATTATATGTGTAGTATTGTGTGTAATGTATCATATCTGTAGTATTGTGTTTAGTGAATCATTATATCTGTAGTAGTGTGTGTAATGTATCATCATATCTGAAGTACTGTGTGTAGTGTATCATTATATATGTAGTATTGTGTGTAATGTATCATTATATCTGTAGTAGTGTGTGTAATGTATCATCATATCTGTAGTATTGTGTGTAGTGTACCGTTATATCTGTAGTATTGTGTGTAGTGTATCATTATATCTTTAGTATTGTGTGTAGTGTATCATTATAGCTGTAGTATTGTTTAGTGTACCGTTATATCTGCAGTGGGACTGTAAGTCTTCAGAGGGAGGACTTGTCCTCACGCTCGCACCTACAGACAAACATTCTCAAACATTAACATGAACATGCACACACACAAACACACATCTAAACATTGCTGCACTGGCAATTACCATCTAGTTACATCACCCACTATATTTACATGCATGGCAGAAATTGGACAGCTCTATTGAGTTGCGGCCACTATGGTTGATGTGACTTGATTACTCATCACTGGCTTATAGGGGTATTCGCATGCATGGCAACCAAAGATGAGCCCCTGACCAGTGCTTGAATTAGTTTCATAAGCCTCCTGAATACCCTGTTTGTGGTTGGGAACCAACAGACCAGGCGAACATTACGTCTGGGAGTTAAATAGTTCACTTCAGTGTGCAAAGCTGTCATCAAGGCAAAGGGTGGCTATTTGAAGAATCTAAAATCTCAAATATATTTTGATCTGTTTAACACTTTTTTTGGTTACTACTGTCACGATCTTCAATGACGGACCAAGGTGCAGCGTGTCGGGTTGAGAAAAACATGCTTATTAGTCTGACTCACCGAAACAAAAACAATGACCGCCGGTCATACGGTGTAGCACCAACAGCACATACACACAAACAGAGTCAATTTCCCACAAAGACAGGAGGGGAAAAGGGCTACTTAAGTATGGTTCTCAATCAGAGACAACGATAGACAGCTGTCCCTGATTGAGAGCCATACCCGGACAAAAACAAAGAAATACAAAAAGGAACATAGAATGCCCACCCCAACTCACATCCTGACCAAACCAAAATGAGACATAAACAGGCTCATACAGGTCAGGGCGTGACAACTACATGATTCCATATGTGTTATTTAATAGTTTTGATGTCTTCACTATTATTCTACAATGTAGAAAATATTAAATAAATAAAGAAAAACTCTTGAATGAGTAGGTGTGTCCAAACTTTTGACTGGTACTGTAAATTCATTAAAGCCGGTAATTAGCTGATATTAGTCCTCAAGTTCACTCATATAATGATGGAATTCACTTCGGTAATGGGTGGGTTTTTCCTAAACACAGAACCATTGTCACCAAGCAGGGAATGGCTTGAGGGCATGAGGGTGTAAAGATATGATCACATAGAATTAGGAGGAAATGTTTTTTATAGGTCATATCAGCGTGTTTTCAAGTTCAGGCTTTAATGTTGGTTTCTCCCTTGTTAATTAGCGACTGTTTCTGCTAATGAAGTAATTGTAATGGAAAGATCCAGTCCATCTGTCACGCTATTCCCTAGTGCACTACCCATAGGGCTCTGGTTAAGTAGTTCACTATATAGGGAATAGGGTCTCATTTGGGACACAGACCCTGAAAATAATGTCCCTTTCATCATTAAACACAGCAGCTCTGTTTGAACACGGCTGTATGCACAACATTTCCAGAATAACATGAGGAATGAACCATTCTTATTGTATAGAGCTGTTGCTTCAGTAATTGTGTTATTATGACATTCTTTTCATCAGTTAATTGGGAGTGTGGAGACAGCTTCTGTTGATTCCAATCCCATTCAGTATAGTTAAGGTATGTTTTTGTTAACATATACTGTAACAAGGTCCCATCCAACCTTGAACAATCCAAACATCCCTTTTACAGTATTTTGCAACATCTTATACTACATCACTTAGGACCCGGTGCTTGGTGCAGGTCAGGGATTAGGGCTTGGTGCAGGTCAGCGATTAGGGCTTGGTGCAGGTCAGAGATTAGGGCTTGGTGCAGGGATTAGGGCTTGGTGCAAGTCAGGGATTAGGGTTTGGTGCAGGTCAGAGATTAGGGCTTGGTGCAGGGATTAGGGCTTGGTGCAGGTCAGGGATTAGGGCTTGGTGCAGGTCAGGGGTTAAGGCTTGGTGCAGGTCAGGGATTAAGGCTTGGTGCAGGTCAGGGATAAGGCTTGGTGCAGGTCAGGGATTAAGGTTTGGTGCAGGTCAGGGATTAGGATTTGGTGCAGGTCAGGGATTAAGGCTTGGTGCAGGTCAGGGATTAGGACTTGGTGCAGGTCAGGGATTAGGATTTGGTGCAGGTCAGGGATTAAGGCTTGGTGCAGGTCAGGGATTAAGGCTTGGTGCAGGTCAGGGATTAAGGCTTGGTGCAGGTCAGGGATTAAGGCTTGGTGCAGGTCAGGGATTAAGGCTTGGTGCAGGTCAGGGATTAGGAATTTGTGCAGGTCAGAGATTAGGACTTTACCTCATAAATCATACACAAAGAAAACTAAAACTAAATAGGCCTCTCTCTCTCTCCCACTCTCCTTTCTTCGTTCTCCTACGTGTGACTGATACTCCTTCTTTTGTAACTAGAGGTGAAAATGTGCCATATTCTCTCTCTGAGAGGAGCCAAGAGGAAACTCAAAGCAGAGGCAGGGTATTGATAAGCTACTTTCTCTCTCTAATTCCCACCACAGCCATTTACAGTCCCTGGAAGTCAATGGGAGGTTTCTGTATTACATGAAAGACCATGTTTTGGGCCAGAGTGCTGTTTGTTAGTCTACAAACCTTTCATCTAGGCAGCTCCCTAGAGCACAATTGCTTTGGAATAAAAAGTGATCCTCCTCTCTGCCCTTTTCTCTTGTTTACACTCTCTATTGAGTGTCTGCCTGCCTGCCTGTGTGTGTGCGTGCGTGTGTGCATTCATGCGTGTGTGCGTCACACAAGCCCTATCCTCAGTGTGATTTGCAGGGCATTCATTAGTGTGTAGAATGCACGGTCAGCTAGGACTGAATCCATAGTAAACTTGATCACCCTGTTACAGGAGAACTTCCCTACAGTGCAGGAAATCTTTATTTTTTTAAAGGCTACAGAAGTACAGTACCAGTCAAAGGTTTGGACAAACCTAGTCATTCAATGTTTTTTATTTATTTTTACTAGTTTTCTACATTGTAGAATAATAGTAAAGACATCAAAACTATGAAATTGTGACAAGACAGAGGCGGATGCAAGATGCAACGAAGGTTTAATGAACAAAGTACAGAGAGGCAACAGGTCAGACAAACAATACTCAGAAGGGATCTGACGCAGGGACTTAGATGGACAACCCGATGATGGTGTGAAGATCAGCGTGCGGAGAAATCCCGGGAAGAAATGTCCAGATGGAGAAGAAGGAACACAAAAGAATATCCCCACAAGGAGGGCGAGAGACGAGCACTGAAACCGGACACGACACCGGGGAAGCCACAACGATCTGACAACATGAGACACCAGTCACTGAACATATAAAGGAATAGGTAAGTGGTTACAGCTGGCGCAGACAATCAGACGGAGATTGGGAACCACGCCCACACACCCACTCAAACACACGAGACGAGAGAGAGAGAGAGTGGATTCATAAACCGTGACAGAAATAGCACGTATGTAATCATGTAGTAACCAAAAATGTTTTTAAAAAAAACTAAATATTTGTAATATTTGAGATTCTTCAAAGTAGCCACCTTTTGCCTTGATGACAGCTTTGCACACTCTTGGCATTCTCTCAACCAGCTTCGTAAGGAATACTTTTCCAACAGTCTTGACGGAGTTCCCACATATGCTGAGCACTTGCTGGCTGCTTTTCCTTCACTCTGTGGTCCAACTCATCCCAAACCATCTCAATTTGGTTGAGGTTGGGGGATTGTGGAGGCCAGGTCATCTAATGCAGCAATCAATAACACTCCTTCTTGGTAACATAGCCCTTACACAGCCTGGAGATGTGTTGGGTCATTGTCCTGTTGAAAAACAAATGATAGTCCCACTAAGCGCAAACCAGAAGGGATGGCGTATCGCTGCAGAATGCGTTCACCAACTCTGCGGCTCACAAAGACATGGCGGTTGGAACCCAAAATCAAACATTTTGACTAATCAGACCAAAGATCTACCGGTCTAATGTCAATTGCTCGTGTTTCTTCTTCTTATTGGTGTCCTTCTTTGCAGCAAATCAACCATGAAGGCCTGATTCACGCAGTCTCCTCTGAACAGTTGATGTTGAGATGTGTCTGCTTTTATTTGGGCTGCAGTTAACTCTAATGAACTTATCCTCTGCAGCAGAGGTAACTCTGGGTCCTCCTTTCCTGTGGCGGTCCTCATGACAGCCTGTTGAATCATAGCGCCTGATGGTTTTTGAGACTGCACAAATGTTCCAGATTGACAGACCTTCATGTCTTAAAGTAATGATGGACTGTCATTTCTCTGTGCTTATTTGAGCTGTTATTGCCATAATATGGACCTGGTCTTTTACCAAATAGGGCTGTCTTCTGTATACCACCCCTACCTTGTCACAACACAACCGATGGGCTCAAACGCATTAAGTAGAAAATAAATTCCACAAATTAGCTTTTAACAAGGCACATCTGTTAATTGAAATGCATTCCAGGTAACTACTTCATGAATCTGGTTGAGAGAATGCCAAGCATGTGCAAATCTGTCATCAAGGCAAAGGGTGGCTACTTTGAATAATGTAAAATATAAAATACATTTGTTTAACACTTTTTGGGATATTACATGATTCCATATGAGTTATTTTATAGTTTTGATGTCTTCAGTTGTCACGATCTCCTTGAGTGACGGACCAAGGCGCAGCGAGGTATCCAATATACATTCTTTATTAACTAACGTAACTGGCAAAACAATGAACGAAGATCGTAACGTTGAACATAACAAGTGAAACCAACAAAGCTATGAACAAACAATAACCCACAAAACCCCTCTGAAAACTACAAACATATATATGGTTCCCAATTAGAGGTAACGACTCTCAGCTGCCTCTAATAGGGAACCATTTTCCCAACATAGAAATACAACATCTAGAACAAAAAAAAACTTCACCAAAAACGAAACTAAACACGCCAGCCTAAAAACTCTGGCCTGGGCGTGACAGTACCCCACCCCAAAGGCACGGACTCTCAAAGTCCATGGGGGAGTCTTGAATGGGTCTTTTCCTTCCAGGTGGCGGCTCTGGTGCCGGCCATGCTGGCTTGATGACTCTGGTGCGGGGAGCAGAAACGGGCCGTGCTGGGTTCACGACGCGCACAGGAATCCTGGAGAGTGGAACAGGGACAGGACGTGCTGGGTCCACGACGGGCACAGGGATCCTGGAGCGTGGAGCAGGGACAGGACGTGCTGGGTCCACGGCGCGCACAGGGATCCTGGAACGTGGAACAGGGACAGGACGTGCTGGACTCTCTAAGCGCACAGGGGGCCTGGTGCGCGGAGCAGGGACTGGACGTACTGGGCTATCTAAGCGTACAGGGGACCTGGTGCGTGGAGCCGGTACTTCTCTCCCCGGCTGTTCGCTCACCCTTGCCTCACGGATGATGGGAGCTGGAATGTCACGCACTGGGCTGTGGATGCGCACCGGAGACACTGCACGCAGAACCGGTGCAGGATATCCTGGTCCAAGGAGGCGCACCGGAGACCAGGAGCGCTGAGCCGGCACCACTCTTCCAGGCTGCACACTCACCCTCCCCTGACAGATGAGTGGAGCTGTAATCTCTCGCACCGGGCTGTGAACGCGCACTGGAGACACCGTGCGCAAAACTGCATAGCACGGTGTCTTACCAGTGCGACGCTCCCTCCAACGCTCCCTCCTTAGAGCACGAGGAGTTAGCTCAGGAGTCCGTCCTAAACCGGCCAAACTCCTCGTGTGCCCCCCCCCACAAAAAAAACGAAACTAAACACGCCAGCCTAAAAACTCTGGCCTGGACGTGACATCAGTATTATTCTACAATGTAGAAAATTGTAAAAAGAACGAAAACCCCTTGAATGAGTAGGTGTCTCCAAACTTTAGACTTGTACTGTATAGATTTTCCACTTTGAAAATGTCAGACTTGATTCTCCTCTAAGCAAAATGTATCAACTCTTATAATCCACATAACAATTCACATTTCTTGATGGTGCTGGATAATTTTTCTGCTGTAGCAAACTGTCTCAAAGATCCTACATCTGCAAGCACACACACATAGCGGACCACATCAGAGAAGTCTATAACCCTGCTGTGGGCAGACATCTAGAGCATGATGGAGGTGTCACATCTAGACTGGATACATGCCACCTGGCATTGATGTATTCTGTACATTACATTCAATCACATCTAAAGCCTAGAATAGAGACCTAGCTAACAGATGTGTCTTATGAAACCGATTGGCCTCCCTAAGATGTGTAGGTGAAAGTAGAGATAGAGAGGGGTTGTCATTGTGTGTTGATAGAGAATAGAGACCTTGGATGGTTCCATGCTCTCTCCTTCCTTCCTTCCTTCCTTCCTGTGCATAGAGTGCACAGTGTTTCAGAGATCCCACAGGGAACAAACACACACACAAACAACACACACGTGTGTCCTCCCTCCTCTCTGGGAGACAGAGACCTTGAGACAGCTGCTCTGAATGGCAGAAAAACAATGAGGCTCTTTCCTGCTCCTGGTAAGGAGGTGTTGCCTAGCAGCAGATACGCTGTTTCATCTCTATAGCCGAGGGGAGGGGCTGGACTGGGAAAGGGAGAGGAGGCGAGGGGAGTGGGAATGTGTGTGTGGTGGCTCCTGTCTATAAATCCAACCCCAAGCAGAAGGCTAGGGACAGGAGCTCTATGGGACTCAACACTGGAGACCTGCAGCACTTTTAATGAAGACTACAATTACCGCAGCTTGGCAATTACTATCCCTGAATCTTGGCATGGAGAAAGCTCTGCAGAGTGGTCACTAGCTGGCACAGCCACAAAGTCATAAAATCCGATTTTAAACCTAAACCTAACCCCAACCTTAAGCCTAACCTTAACCACACTGCTAACCCTGATGTCTAACCCTAACCATAACCCTAAACTTTAACCACACTGCTAACCCTGATGCTTAAACCTAACCGCACTGCTAACCCTGATGCCTAACCCTAACCTTAACCACACTGCTAACCCTGATGCCTAACCCTAACCTTAACCACACTGCTAACCTGATGCCTAACCCTAACCACACTGCTAACCCTGATGCCTAACCTTAACCACACTGCTAACCTGATGCTAACCTAACCTTAACCACACTGCTAACCCTGATGCCTAACCCTAACCACACTGCTAACCCTGATGTCTAACCCTAACCTTAACCACACTGCTAACCCTGATTCCTAACCCTAACCTTAACCACACTGCTAACCCTGATGCCTAACCCTAACCTTAACCACACTGCTGACCCTGATGCCTAACCCTAACCACACTGCTAACCCTGATTCCTAACCCTAACCTTAACCACACTGCTAACCCTGATTCCTAACCCTAACCTTAACCACACTGCTGACCCTGATGCCTGACCCTAACCTTAAACCAAGATCAAAAAGCGTATTGGTTTCATTAATTTTTACGATATAGACAATTTTGAATTTGCAGCTCTCCCATCTAGTGGAAATCGCTAAGTTCTGCCTCCAGGGCAAGATTCATGACAATAAGTGTTAACCTGCACTATTACCCGTTCTACATTCCATTTCTATAACTCGATTACAGAGGAGAGAGGGAATGAGAGAGGACAGAGAGAGTGAGAGTGGAGGAAGTAGAGGTGAGAGAGAAGGAAGTAGAGGTGAGAGAGAAGAAGGTAGAGGTGTGAGAGAAGGAAGTAGAGGTGAGAGAGAAGGAAGTAGAGGTGAGAGAGAAGGAAGTAGAGGTGAGAGAGAAGGAAGTAGAGGTGAGAGAGAAGAAGGTAGAGGTGAGAGAGAAGGAAGTAGAGGTGTGAGAGAAGGAAGTAGAGGTGAGAGAGAAGGAAGTAGAGGTGAGAGAGAAGAAGGTAGAGGTGAGAGAGAAGGAAGTAGAGGTGAGAGAGAAGAAGGTAGAGGTGAGAGAGAAGGAAGTAGAGGTGAGAGAGAAGAAGGTAGAGGTGAGAGAGAAGGAAGTAGAGGTGTGAGAGAAGGAAGTAGAGGTGTGAGAGAAGGAAGTAGAGGTGAGAGAGAAGAAGGTAGAGGTGAGAGAGAAGGAAGTAGAGGTGTGAGAGAAGGAAGTAGAGGTGTGAGAGAAGGAAGTAGAGGTGAGAGAGAAGAAGGTAGAGGTGTGAGATGAGAGATGACAGAAGTGAGAGAGGAAGTTCAGATGAGATGGGAGGAAGTTGAGGTGAGAGAGGAGGAAGTAGAGGTGAGAGATGAGGAAGTAGACGTGAGAGAGGAGGATGTAGAGGTGAGAGAGGGGGAAGTAGACGTGAGAGAGGAGGATGTAGAGGTGAGAGAGGGGGAAGTAGATGTGAGAGAGGAGGATGTAGAGGTGAGAGAGGGGGATGTAGAGGTGAGAGATGAGGAAGTAGAGGTGAGTGAGAGATGAGAGAAGGGAGAGTGAGAGAGGAGGAAGTAGAAGTGAGTGAGAGATGAGAGAAGGGAGAGTGAGAGTGAGAGAGGAGGAAGTAGAGGTAAGTGAGGACAAAGTAGAGGTGAGAGAGGAGGAAGTAGAGGTGAGAGATGAGGAAGTAAAGGTGAGAGATGAGGAAGTAGATGTGAGAGATGGGGAAGTAGAGGTGAGTGAGAGATGAGAGAAGGGAGAGTGAGAGAGGAGGAAGTAGAGGTAAGTGAGGACAAAGTAGAGGTGAGAGAGGAGGAAGTAGACGTGAGAAAGGAGGATGTAGAGGTGAGAGAGGGGGATGTAGAGGTGAGAGAGGGGGAAGTAGAGGTGAGAGATGAGGAAGTAGAAGTGAGTGAGAGATGAGAGAAGGGAGAGTGAGAGAGGAGGAAGTAGAAGTGAGTGAGAGATGAGAGAAGGGAGAGTGAGAGAGGAGGAAGTAGAGGTAAGTGAGGACAAAGTAGAGGTGAGAGATGGGGAAGTAGAGGTGAGTGAGAGAAGAGAGTGAGAGAGGACGAAGTGGAGGTGAGAGTGGGGGAATTAGAGGTGAGAGATGAGGAAGTATAGGTGAGTGGGGTGGAAGCAGATGTGAAAGAGGAGGAAGTAGGGGTGAGTGAGGAGGAATCGGTGAGAGAGGTGAAAGCGGAGGTGAGAGAGGAGGAGGGAGAGATGGGGAAGTAGAGGTGAGAGAAGAGGAAGTAGACGTGAGGAAGTAGAGGTGAGAGTGGAGGAAGTTAAAATGCAAATCAATTTATAACATTTTTCACATTCGTTTTTCTGGATTTTTTTGTTGTTATTCTGTCTCTCACTGTTCAAATAAACCTACCATTAAAATTATAGACTGATCATTTCTTTGTCAGTGGGCAAACATACAAAATCAGCAGGGGATCAAATACTTTTTTCCCTCACTGCATATTCCTCATCACATTTTTTGTTTATTTCACTTTTGTTTATTATCTATTTCACTTGCTTTGGCAATGTAAACATATGTTTCCCATGCTAATAAAGCCCTTAATTTGAATTGAATTGATAGAGGCGGAGACAGAGACAGAGGGGGATATTGACAGAGAGAGGGAGAACAGGCGGGAGGGGGAGAGGTAGAGAGAGAGAGAGAGAGGGGAGATAGAGAGGGTGGGAGTGAGAAAGGAAGATAGAGAGGGGTGGGAGTGGCAGAGAGAGAGAGGGATATTGATAGAGAGAGGGAGAACAGGAAAGAGGGGGAGAGGTAGAGAGAGAGAGAGAGAGAGAGAGAGAGAGAGAGAGAGAGAGAGAGAGAGAGAGAGAGAGAGAGAGAGGAGAAAGTATGATAGAGAGGGGTGGGAGTGGCAGAGAGAGAGTGAGAGGCAGAGAGAGCAGGAGGATTATGGTAATGTGAACTAATCGCATCGCTCCCTCATGAATTTTCATTCACGAGACCCCACTTTTCCAATGTCATTGCATCAAAACACAATTGATTTGTGTAGCTAAATCTCTCTCTCCCTTGTCGGCCTCCCAGCCACCCTCTCTGTCTGTTTCTGTCTCTCTCCTTCTGTCCCTCTCTCCCTCCCCTCTTTATCCATCTCATTCTCTCCCCGCTCTCTCTCGTTACTCGCTCTCTCTCGCTCCCCCTCTATCCCTCTCAATCTCTACCCTCTCTCTCCCCCCTCCTCCCTCTCTCTCCCCTCTCCCTCCCTCTCTCTCCCCTCTCCTCCCTCTCTCTCCCCTCTCCCTCCATCTCTCATTTAACTGCATAACGTGCTGTTAAATCCAAACCCAATAGGGTTGAATGAGAGTGATCATGCTAGGAGGTTTGCTGTGATTCATGCAGTCTAACTAAATTATGTTGACACAAGGCCGTCATTGTAAATAAGAATTTGTTCGTAACCGATTTGCCTAGTTAAATAAAGGATAAAACCGTAGAGACGTAGTCTGAAAACCTCAAACACAGCAGTAATGGCCACTCAGATGAACCATGGCAAGATGGGACAGGGCACACACACCTCAACCCTGTGAATCTGTGTTCTGCTATAGCCCAGTCTAATCCAGCCATGGTACTATAGAGACACTAAACCAGCTCAGCAGAGAGCCCTCAGCAGGAACTCCTTGTTATTTCTCTAACCATGTTACTCTCTCTCATCTCTCTGGTTCTCTGTCCATTCATCTCTCTGGTTCTCTGTCTATTCCTCTCTATCATCTCTCTGGTTCTCTGTCCATTCATCTCTCTGGTTCTCTGTCTATTCCTCTCTATCATCTCTCTGGTTCTCTGTCTATTCCTCTCTATCATCTCTCTGGTTCTCTGACAATTCCTCTCTCTCATATCTCTGGTTCTCTGTCCATTCCTCTCTCTGGTTCTCTGTCCATTCCTCTCTCTGGTTCTCTGTCCATTCATCTCTCTGGTTCTCTGTCTATTCCTCTCTATCATCTCTCTGGTTCTCTGTCTATTCCTCTCTATCATCTCTCTGGTTCTCTGACAATTCCTCTCTCTCATATCTCTGGTTCTCTGTCCATTCCTCTCTTTGGTTCTCTGTCCATTCCTCTCTATCATCGCTCTGGTTCTCTGTCCATTCCTCTCTCTCATCTCTCTTGTTCTCTGTTCATTCCTCTCGCTCATCTCTCTGGTTCTCTGTCCATTCATCTCTCTGGTTCTCTGTCCATTCATCTCTCTGGTTCTCTGTCCATTCCTCTCTATCATCTCTCTGGTTCTCTGTTCATTCCTCTCTCTCATCTCTCTGGTTCTGTGTCCATTCTTCTCTTCCATCTCACTGGTTCTCTGTCCATTCCTCTCTCTCATCTCTCTGGTTCTCTGTCCATTCCTCTCTCTGGTTCTCTGTCCAATCCTCTCTATCATCTCTCTGGTTCTCTGTCCATTCCTCTCTCTCATCTCTCTGGTTCTCTGTCTATTCCGCTCTCTTATCTCTCTAGTTCTCTGTCAAATCATCTCTCTGGTTCTCTGTCCATTCCTCTCTCTGGTTCTCTGTTCATTCCTCTCTCTCATCTCTCTGGTTCTCTGTCCATTCCTCTCTCTGGTTCTCTGTTCATTCCTCTCTCTCATCTCTCTGGTACTCTGTCTATTCCTCTCTCTCATCTCTCTGGTTATGAGTCCATTCCTCTCTCACTTCTTTCTGGTTCTCTTTCTGTTCCTCTCTCTCATCTCTCTAGTTCTGATCTAGGATCACGTTTCAACTTTCACGTTTTAATGTCACGTGCACATGAACATTGAAATGCCTTTCTTGCAAGCTATAAATCCATCAATGCAGCAATCAATATCAATGTAGTACTAAAAATAACAAGGTAGAACAAAAACACACAAGAAATAAAAATAAGAACATGAGAAAGTAAGTTAGCATACCATATACAGTCCCCCGACCGTCTGTCCATCCGCCCCCCGTCCGTCCGTCCGCCCCGTCCACGTCCAAGTAGTCATATTCTCAATGATCTAGACTAAACTGTTCCTAAATCAGTGCTGTTACTCTTAGACAGACGCTTGAAAAATGGCCACAGAACAGGAGCCAATCCTGGTAGGAAATTAGGATGTGTGTGTAGTGATTTTCCGCTAGGGGGTGTTACTGTGACAGATTGTAGAATAGGGCTTTTGGTACAGATCCAGGATCAGTATATCCTGCCTTAAACCTAACCTTCATTATCAGGGAAGACCTTATATCAGTGTTTAGGGGCAACTTCATCCTAGTCCTGGCTACCTCAGCTCCTGAGAAAGACCAAGGCCCTGTATTCGACTAGAGGACCAGGGCCCTGTATTAGAGTAGAGGACAAGGGCCCTGTATTAGAGTAGAGGACCAGGGCCCTGTATTAGAGTAGAGGAACAGGGCCCTATATTAGAGTAGAGGACCAGGGCCCTATATTAGAGTAGAGGACCAGGGCCCTGTATTAGAGCAGAGGACCAGGACCCTGTATTAGAGTAGAGGACCAGGGCCCTGTATTAGAGTAGAGGACCAGGGCCCTGTATTAGAGTAGAGGACCAGGGCCCTGAATTCGACTAGAGGACCAGGGCCCTGTATTCGAGTAGAGGACCAGGGCCCTATATTCGAGTAGAGGACCAGGGCCCTGTATTCGAGTAGAGGACCAGGGCCATGAATTAGAGTAAAGGACCAGGGCTCTGTATTCGAGAAGAGGACCAGGGCCCTGTATTCGAGTAGAGGACCAGGGCCATGTACTAGAGGTTCGCTGTCCATTCTTCTCTTCCGTCTCTCTGGTTCTCTGTCCAATCCTCTCTATCATCTCTCTGGTTCTCTGTCCATTCCTCTCTTTGGTTCTCTGTCTATTCATCTCTCTGGTTCTCTGTCCATTCCTCTCTCTCATCTCTCTGGTTCTCTGTCCATTCCTCTCTCTGGTTCGCTGTCCATTCTTCTCTTCCGTCTCTCTGGTTCTCTGTCCAATCCTCTCTATCATCTCTCTGGTTCTCTGTCTATTCCTCTCTATTATCTCTCTGGTTCTCTGTCTATTCCTCTCTCTCATCTCTCTGGTTCTCTGACAATTCCTCTCTCTCATATCTCTGGTTCTCTGTCCATTCCTCTCTCTGGTTCTCTGTCCATTCATCTCTCTGGTTCTCTGTCCATTCCTCTCTATCATCTCTCTGGTTCTCTGTCCATTCCTATCTCTGGTTCTCTGTCCATTCATCTCTCTGGTTCTCTGTCCATTCCTCTCTATCATCTCTCTGGTTCTCTGTCCATTCCTATCTCTCATCTCTCTTGTTCTCTGTTCATTCCGCTCGCTCATCTCTCTGGTTCTCTGTCCATTCATCTCTCTGGTTCTCTGTCCATTCATCTCTCTGGTTCTCTGTCCATTCCTCTCTCTGGTTCTCTGTCCATTCCTCTCTATCATCTATCTGGTTCTCTGTTCATTCCTCTCTCTCATCTCTCTGGTTCTGTGTCCATTCTTCTCTTCCATCTCACTGGTTCTCTGTCCATTCGTCTCTCTCATCTCTCTGGTTCTCTGTCCATTCCTCTCTCTGGTTCTCTGTCCAATCCTCTCTATCATCTCTCTGGTTCTCTGTCTATTCCTCTCTATCATCTCTCTAGAGGTTTGCTGTCCATTCTTCTCTTCCGTCTCTCTGGTTCTCTGTCCATTCCTCTCTCTCATCTCTCTGGTTCTCTGTCCATTCCTCTCTCTGGTTCTCTGTCCAATCCTCTCTATCATCTCTCTGGTTCTCTGTTCATTCCTCTCGCTCATCTCTCTGGTTCTCTGTCCATTCCTCTCTTCCATCTCTCTGGTTCTCTGTCTATTCCGCTCTCTTATCTCTCTGGTTCTCTGTCAAATCATCTCTCTGGTTCTCTGTCCATTCCTCTCTCTGGTTCTCTGTTCATTCCTCTCTCTCATCTCTCTGGTTCTCTGTCCATTCCTCTCTCTGGTTCTCTGTCCAATCCTCTCTATCATCTCTCTGGTTCTCTGTCCATTCCTCTCTCTGGTTCTCTGTTCATTCCTCTCTCTCATCTCTCTGGTTCTCTGTCCATTCCTCTCTCTGGTTCTCTGTCCAATCCTCTCTATCATCTCTCTGGTTCTCTGTCTATTCCTCTCTCTCATCTCTCTGGTTATGAGTCCATTCCTCTCTCACTTCTTTCTGGTTCTCTTTCTGTTCCTCTCTCTCATCTCTCTAGTTCTGATCTAGGATCACGTTTCAACTTTCACGTTTTAATGTCACGTGCACATGAACATTGAAATGCCTTTCTTGCAAGCTATAAATCCATCAATGCAGCAATCAATATCAATGTAGTACTAAAAATAACAAGGTAGAACAAAAACACACAAGAAATAAAAATAAGAACATGAGAAAGTAAGTTAGCATACCATATACAGTCCCCCGACCGTCTGTCCATCCGCCCCGTCCGTCCGTCCGCCCCGTCCACGTCCAAGTAGTCATATTCTCAATGATCTAGACTAAACTGTTCCTAAATCAGTGCTGTTACTCTTAGACAGACGCTTGAAAAATGGCCACAGAACAGGAGCCAATCCTGGTAGGAAATTAGGATGTGTGTGTAGTGATTTTCCGCTAGGGGTGTTACTGTGACAGATTGTAGAATAGGGCTTTTGGTACAGATCCAGGATCAGTATATCCTGCCTTAAACCTAACCTTCATTATCAGGAAGACCTTATATCAGTGTTTAGGGCAACTTCATCCTAGTCCTGGCTACCTCAGCTCCTGAGAAAGACCAAGGCCCTGTATTCGACTAGAGGACCAGGGCCCTGTATTAGAGTAGAGGACAAGGGCCCTGTATTAGAGTAGAGGACCAGGGCCCTGTATTAGAGTAGAGGACCAGGGCCCTATATTAGAGTAGAGGACCAGGGCCCTATATTAGAGTAGAGGACCAGGGCCCTGTATTAGAGCAGAGGACCAGGGCCCTGTATTAGAGTAGAGGACCAGGGCCCTGTATTAGAGTAGAGGACCAGGGCCCTGTATTAGAGTAGAGGACCAGGGCCCTGAATTCGACTAGAGGACCAGGGCCCTGTATTCGAGTAGAGGACCAGGGCCCTATATTCGAGTAGAGGACCAGGGCCCTGTATTCGAGTAGAGGACCAGGGCCCTGTATTCGAGTAGAGGACCAGGGCCATGTATTAGAGTAAAGGACCAGGGCTCTGTATTCGAGAAGAGGACCAGGGCCCTGTATTCGAGTAGAGGACCAGGGCCATGTACTAGAGGTTCGCTGTCCATTCTTCTCTTCCGTCTCTCTGGTTCTCTGTCCAATCCTCTCTATCATCTCTCTGGTTCTCTGTCCATTCCTCTCTTTGGTTCTCTGTCTATTCATCTCTCTGGTTCTCTGTCCATTCCTCTCTATCATCTCTCTGGTTCGCTGTCCATTCTTCTCTTCCGTCTCTCTGGTTCTCTGTCCAATCCTCTCTATCATCTCTCTGGTTCTCTGTCCATTCCTCTCTCTGGTTCTCTGTCTATTCCTCTCTATTATCTCTCTGGTTCTCTGTCCATTCCTCTCTCTCATCTCTCTGGTTCTCTGACAATTCCTCTCTCTCATATCTCTGGTTCTCTGTCCATTCCTCTCTCTGGTTCTCTGTCCATTCATCTCTCTGGTTCTCTGTCCATTCCTCTCTATCATCTCTCTGGTTCTCTGTCCATTCCTATCTCTGGTTCTCTGTCCATTCATCTCTCTGGTTCTCTGTCCATTCCTCTCTATCATCTCTCTGGTTCTCTGTCCATTCCTATCTCTCATCTCTCTTGTTCTCTGTTCATTCCGCTTCGCTCATCTCTCTGGTTCTCTGTCCATTCATCTCTCTGGTTCTCTGTCCATTCATCTCTCTGGTTCTCTGTCCATTCCTCTCTCTGGTTCTCTGTCCATTCCTCTCTATCATCTATCTGGTTCTCTGTTCATTCCTCTCTCTCATCTCTCTGGTTCTGTGTCCATTCTTCTCTTCCATCTCACTGGTTCTCTGTCCATTCGTCTCTCTCATCTCTCTGGTTCTCTGTCCATTCCTCTCTCTGGTTCTCTGTCCAATCCTCTCTATCATCTCTCTGGTTCTCTGTCTATTCCTCTCTATCATCTCTCTAGAGGTTTGCTGTCCATTCTTCTCTTCCGTCTCTCTGGTTCTCTGTCCATTCCTCTCTCTCATCTCTCTGGTTCTCTGTCCATTCCTCTCTCTGGTTCTCTGTCCAATCCTCTCTATCATCTCTCTGGTTCTCTGTTCATTCCTCTCGCTCATCTCTCTGGTTCTCTGTCCATTCCTCTCTATCATCTCTCTGGTTCTCTGTCCATTCCTCTCTTCCATCTCTCTGGTTCTCTGTCTATTCCGCTCTCTTATCTCTCTGGTTCTCTGTCAAATCATCTCTCTGGTTCTCTGTCCATTCCTCTCTCTGGTTCTCTGTTCATTCCTCTCTCTCATCTCTCTGGTTCTCTGTCCATTCCTCTCTCTGGTTCTCTGTCCAATCCTCTCTATCATCTCTCTGGTACTCTGTCTATTCCTCTCTCTCATCTCTCTGGTTATGAGTCCATTCCTCTCTCACTTCTTTCTGGTTCTCTTTCTGTTCCTCTCTCTCATCTCTCTAGTTCTGATCTAGGATCACGTTTCAACTTTCACGTTTTAATGTCACGTGCACATGAACATTGAAATGCCTTTCTTGCAAGCTATAAATCCATCAATGCAGCAATCAATATCAATGTAGTACTAAAAATAACAAGGTAGAACAAAAACACACAAGAAATAAAAATAAGAACATGAGAAAGTAAGTTAGCATACCATATACAGTCCCCCCGACCGTCTGTCCATCCGCCCCGTCAGTCCGCCCCCGTCCACGTCCAAGTAGTCATATTCTCAATGATCTAGACTAAACTGTTCCTAAATCAGTGCTGTTACTCTTAGACAGACGCTTGAAAAATGGCCACAGAACAGGAGCCAATCCTGGTAGGAAATTAGGATGTGTGTGTAGTGATTTTCCGCTAGGGGTGTTACTGTGACAGATTGTAGAATAGGGCTTTTGGTACAGATCCAGGATCAGTATATCCTGCCTTAAACCTAACCTTCATTATCAGGGAAGACCTTATATCAGTGTTTAGGGGCAACTTCATCCTAGTCCTGGCTACCTCAGCTCCTGAGAAAGACCAAGGCCCTGTATTCGACTAGAGGACCAGGGCCCTGTATTAGAGTAGAGGACAAGGGCCCTGTATTAGAGTAGAGGACCAGGGCCCTGTATTAGAGTAGAGGACCAGGGCCCTATATTAGAGTAGAGGACCAGGGCCCTATATTAGAGTAGAGGACCAGGGCCCTGTATTAGAGCAGAGGACCAGGGCCCTGTATTAGAGTAGAGGACCAGGGCCCTGTATTAGAGTAGAGGACCAGGGCCCTGTATTAGAGTAGAGGACCAGGGCCCTGAATTCGACTAGAGGACCAGGGCCCTGTATTCGAGTAGAGGACCAGGGCCCTATATTCGAGTAGAGGACCAGGGCCCTGTATTCGAGTAGAGGACCAGGGCCCTGTATTCAGTAGAGGACCAGGGCCATGTATTAGAGTAAAGGACCAGGGCTCTGTATTCGAGAAGAGGACCAGGGCCCTGTATTCGAGTAGAGGACCAGGGCCATGTACTAGAGGTTCGCTGTCCATTCTTCTCTTCCGTCTCTCTGGTTCTCTGTCCAATCCTCTCTATCATCTCTCTGGTTCTCTGTCCATTCCTCTCTTTGGTTCTCTGTCTATTCATCTCTCTGGTTCTCTGTCCATTCCTCTCTATCATCTCTCTGGTTCGCTGTCCATTCTTCTCTTCCGTCTCTCTGGTTCTCTGTCCAATCCTCTCTATCATCTCTCTGGTTCTCTGTCCATTCCTCTCTCTGGTTCTCTGTCTATTCCTCTCTATTATCTCTCTGGTTCTCTGTCCATTCCTCTCTCTCATCTCTCTGGTTCTCTGACAATTCCTCTCTCTCATATCTCTGGTTCTCTGTCCATTCCTCTCTCTGGTTCTCTGTCCATTCATCTCTCTGGTTCTCTGTCCATTCCTCTCTATCATCTCTCTGGTTCTCTGTCCATTCCTATCTCTGGTTCTCTGTCCATTCATCTCTCTGGTTCTCTGTCCATTCCTCTCTATCATCTCTCTGGTTCTCTGTCCATTCCTATCTCTCATCTCTCTTGTTCTCTGTTCATTCCGCTCGCTCATCTCTCTGGTTCTCTGTCCATTCATCTCTCTGGTTCTCTGTCCATTCATCTCTCTGGTTCTCTGTCCATTCCTCTCTCTGGTTCTCTGTCCATTCCTCTCTATCATCTATCTGGTTCTCTGTTCATTCCTCTCTCTCATCTCTCTGGTTCTGTGTCCATTCTTCTCTTCCATCTCACTGGTTCTCTGTCCATTCGTCTCTCTCATCTCTCTGGTTCTCTGTCCATTCCTCTCTCTGGTTCTCTGTCCAATCCTCTCTATCATCTCTCTGGTTCTCTGTCTATTCCTCTCTATCATCTCTCTAGAGGTTTGCTGTCCATTCTTCTCTTCCGTCTCTCTGGTTCTCTGTCCATTCCTCTCTCTCATCTCTCTGGTTCTCTGTCCATTCCTCTCTCTGGTTCTCTGTCCAATCCTCTCTATCATCTCTCTGGTTCTCTGTTCATTCCTCTCGCTCATCTCTCTGGTTCTCTGTCCATTCCTCTCTATCATCTCTCTGGTTCTCTGTCCATTCCTCTCTTCCATCTCTCTGGTTCTCTGTCTATTCCGCTCTCTTATCTCTCTGGTTCTCTGTCAAATCATCTCTCTGGTTCTCTGTCCATTCCTCTCTCTGGTTCTCTGTTCATTCCTCTCTCTCATCTCTCTGGTTCTCTGTCCATTCCTCTCTCTGGTTCTCTGTCCAATCCTCTCTATCATCTCTCTGGTACTCTGTCTATTCCTCTCTCTCATCTCTCTGGTTATGAGTCCATTCCTCTCTCACTTCTTTCTGGTTCTCTTTCTGTTCCTCTCTCTCATCTCTCTAGTTCTGATCTAGGATCACGTTTCAACTTTCACGTTTTAATGTCACGTGCACATGAACATTGAAATGCCTTTCTTGCAAGCTATAAATCCATCAATGCAGCAATCAATATCAATGTAGTACTAAAAATAACAAGGTAGAACAAAAACACACAAGAAATAAAAATAAGAACATGAGAAAGTAAGTTAGCATACCATATACAGTCCCCCGACCGTCTGTCCATCCGCCCCCGTCAGTCCGCCCCCGTCCACGTCCAAGTAGTCATATTCTCAATGATCTAGACTAAACTGTTCCTAAATCAGTGCTGTTACTCTTAGACAGACGCTTGAAAAATGGCCACAGAACAGGAGCCAATCCTGGTAGGAAATTAGGATGTGTGTGTAGTGATTTTCCGCTAGGGGGTGTTACTGTGACAGATTGTAGAATAGGGCTTTTGGTACAGATCCAGGATCAGTATATCCTGCCTTAAACCTAATCTTCATTATCAGGGAAGACCTTATATCAGTGTTTAGGGGCAACTTCATCCTAGTCCTGGCTACCTCAGCTTCTGAGAAAGACCAAGGCCCTGTATTCGACTAGAGGACCAGGGCCCTGTATTAGAGTAGAGGACCAGGGCCCTGTATTAGAGTAGAGGACCAGGGCCCTGTATTAGAGTAGAGGACCAGGGCCCTATATTAGAGTAGAGGACCAGGGCCCTATATTAGAGTAGAGGACCAGGGCCCTGTATTAGAGTAGAGGACCAGGGCCCTGTATTAGAGTAGAGGACCAGGGCCCTGTATTAGAGTAGAGGACCAGGGCCCTGTATTAGAGTAGAGGACCAGGGCCCTGTATTCGAGTAGAGGACCAGGGCCCTGTATTCGAGTAGAGGACCAGGGCCCTGTATTAGAGTAGAGGACCAGGGCTCTGTATTCGAGAAGAGGACCAGGGCCCTGTATTCGAGTAGATGACCAGGGCCATGTATTAGAGTAGAGGACCAGGGCCCTGTATTCGAGTAGAGGACCAGGGCCCTGTAATAGACTAGAGGACCAGGGCCCTGTAATAGAGTAGAGGACCAGGGCTCTGTATTAGAGGACCAGGGCCCTGTTTTAGAGTAGAGGACCAGGGCCCTGTATTAGAGTAGAGGACCAGGACCCTATATTAGAGTAGAGGACCAGGGCCCTATATTAGAGTTGAGGACCAGGGCCCTATATTAGAGTAGAGGACCAGGGCCCTGTATTAGAGTAGAGGACCAGGGCCCTATATTAGAGTAGAGGGTCAGGGCACCGTATTAGAGTAGAGGACCAGGGCCCTGTATTAGATTAGAGGACCAGGGCCCTGTATTAGAGTAGAGGACCAGGGCCCTGTATTAGAGTAGAGGACCAGGGCCCTGTATTAGAGTAGAGGACCAGGGCCCTGTATTAGAGTAGAGGACCAGGGCCCTATATTAGAGTAGAGGACCAGGGCCCTATATTAGAGTAGAGGACCATGGCCTGTATTAGAGTAGAGGACCAGGGCCTATATTAGAGTAGTAGAGGACCAGGGCCCTATATTAGAGTAGAGGACCAGGGCCCTATATTAGAGTAGAGGACCAGGGCCCTGTAATAGAGTAGAGGACCAGGGCCCTATATGAGAGTAGAGGACCAGGGCCCTATATTAGAGTAGAGGACCAGGGCCCTGTATTAGAGTAGAGGACCAGGGCCCTATATTCGAGTAGAGGACCAGGGCCCTATATTAGAGTAGAGGTCCAGGGCCCTGTATTAGAGTAGAGGACCAGGGCCCTATATTAGAGTAGAGGACCAGGGCCCTGTATTAGAGTAGAGGACCAGGGCCTTGTATTAGAGTAGAGGACCAGGGCCCTATATTAGAGTAGAGGACCAGGGCCCTGTATTAGATTAGAGGACCAGGGCCCTGTATTAGAGTAGAGGACCAGGGCCCTGTATTAGAGTAGAGGACCAGGGCCCTGTATTCGACTAGAGGACCAGGGCCCTATATTAGAGTAGAGGACCAGGGCCCTATATTAGAGTAGAGGACCAGGGCCCTGTATTAGAGTAGAGGACCAGGGCCCTGTATTCGACTAGAGGACCAGGGCCCTATATTAGAGTAGAGGACCAGGGCCCTATATTAGAGTAGAGGACCAGGGCCCTGTATTAGAGTAGAGGACCAGGGCCTTGTATTAGAGTAGAGGACCAGGGCCCTGTATTAGAGTAGAGGACCAGGGCCCTGTATTAGATTAGAGGACCAGGGCCCTGTATTAGAGTAGAGGACCAGGGCCCTGTATTAGAGTAGAGGACCAGGGCCCTGTATTAGAGTAGAGGACCAGGGCCATATATTAGAGTAGAGGACCAGGGCCCTATATTAGAGTAGAGGACCAGGGCCCTATATTAGAGTAGAGGACCAGGGCCCTATATTCGAGTAGAGGACCAGGGCCCTATATTAGAGTAGAGGTCCAGGGCCCTGTATTAAAGTAGAGGACCAGGGCCCTATATTAGAGTAGAGGACCAGGGCCCTGTATTAGAGTAGAGGACCAGGGCCTTGTATTAGAGTAGAGGACCAGGGCCCTATATTAGAGTAGAGGACCAGGGCCCTGTATTAGATTAGAGGACCAGGGCCCTGTATTAGAGTAGAGGACCAGGTCCCTGTATTAGAGTAGAGGACCAGGGCCCTGTATTCGACTAGAGGACCAGGGCCCTATATTAGAGTAGAGGACCGGGGCCCTATATTAGAGTAGAGGACCAGGGCCCTATATTAGAGTAGAGGACCAGGGCCCTGTATTAGAGTAGAGGACCAGGGCCCTGTATTCGACTAGAGGACCAGGGCCCTATATTAGAGTAGAGGACCAGGGCCCTGTATTAGAGTAGAGGACCAGGGCCCTGTATTCGACTAGAGGACCAGGGCCCTGTATTACAGTAAGAAAGTGCTTCCCAACTCCTTGAGTTCCCCCAACAGATGCACCACACACATTACCATGTAATGCACACACACATACACACACACACACTTGAAATAATTTATATTGTCGACCCTGATGCCTAGTAACTTTACCCTGCCTTCAAGGACATATCTACCTCTAATACCTTATTAGTATCTATCCTGATGCCTAGTCACTTTAACCTGCCTTCAAGGACATATCTACCTCTAATACCTTATTAGTATCTATCCTGATGCCTAGTCACTTTAACCTGCCTTCATGGACATATCTACCTCTAATACCTTATTAGTATCTATCCTGATGCCTAGTCACTTTAACCTGCCTTCAAGGACATATCTACCTCTAATACCTTATTAGTATCTATCCTGATGCCTAGTCACTTTAACCTGCCTTCAAGGACATATCTACCTCTAATACCTTATTAGTATCTATCCTGATGCCTAGTCACTTTAACCTGCCTTCAAGGACATATCTACCTCTAATACCTTATTAGTATCTATCCTGATGCCTAGTAACTTTAACCTGCCTTCAAGGACATATCTACCTCTAATACCTTATTAGTATCTATCCTGATGCCTAGTCACTTTAACCTGCCTTCAAGGACATATCTACCTCTAATACCTTATTAGTATCTATCCTGATGCCTAGTCACTTTAACCTGCCTTCAAGGACATATCTACCTCTAATACCTTATTAGTATCTATCCTGATGCCTAGTCACTTTAACCTGCCTTCAAGGACATATCTACCTCTAATACCTTATTAGTATCTATCCTGATGCCTAGTCACTTTAACCTGCCTTCAAGGACATATCTACCTCTAATACCTTATTAGTATCTATCCTGATGCCTAGTAACTTTACCCTGCCTTCATGTACATATCTACCTCTAATACCTTATTAGTATCTATCCTGATGCCTAGTCACTTTAACCTGCCTTCATGTACAGATCTACAGTGACTTCAGAAAGTATTCAGACCCCTTGACTCCACATTTTGTTAGGTTACAGACGTGTTCTAAAATTTATTAAATTGCTTTTTTTCCTCATCAATATTTACACACTGTCATTATAGGGTAGCGTAAAAACAGGTTTTTAGATCATTTAGCAAATGTATAAAAATTTAAAAAAATTATATGACATTTGCGTAAGTATTCAGACCCTTTACTCAATACTTTGTTGAAGCACCTTTGGTAGCGATTACAGCCTTGAGTCTTCTTGGGTATGACGCTACGAGCTTTGGGGAGTTCATCCCATTCTGCTCTGCAGATCCTCTCAAGTTCTGTCAGGTTGGATGGGGAGTGTTGCTGCACAGCTATTTTCAGGTCTCTCCAGAGATGTTCAATCGAGCTTAAGTGCAAGCTCTGGCTGGGCCCATAAAGGACATTCAGAGACTTGTACAGAAGCCCCTCCTGCATTGTCTTCTGTGTGCTAAGGTTCGTTGTCCTGTTGGAAAGTGAAACGTAACCCCAGTATGAGGTCCTGAGCACTCTGGAGCAGGTTTTCATTAAGTATCTCTCTGTTCTTTACTCCGTTCATCTTTGCCTTGATCCTGACTAGTCTCCCAGTCCCTGCCGCTGAAAAACATCACTACAACATGATGCTGCCACCACCACCATGCTTCACCGTAGGGATGGAGCCAGGTTTCCTCCAGAAGTGACGCTTGGCATTCAGGCCAAAGAGTTCAATCTTGGTTTCATCAGACCAGAGAATCTTGTTTCTCATGGTCTGAGAGTCTTCAGGTGCTTTTTGGCAAACTGAGGTTTTACTGAGGAGTGGCTTCCATCTGGCCACTCCACCATAAAGGCCTGATTGGTGGAGTGCTGTAAAGCTGGTTGTCCTTATGGAAGGTTTTCCCATCTCTTGGTCACCTCCCTGACCAAGGCCCTTCTCCCCCGATTGCTCAGTTTGGCCGGGCTGCCAGCTCTAGGAAGAGTCTTGGTGGTTCCAAACTTCTTGCATCTAAGAATGATGGAGGCCACTGTGTTCTTGGGGACCTTCAATGATGTAATGTTTTGGTACCTTTCCCCAGATCCGCGCCTCGACACAATCCTGTCTCGGAGCTCTAAGGACAATTCCTTCGACCTCATGGCTTGGTGTGACCTTATATATACAGGTGTGTGCCTTTCCAAATCATGTCCAATCAATTGAATTTACCACAGCTGATTGATATTAATTGAATTAATGGTCAAATGAAACAACTTTTATCTACATCGAGTTACGCAACTGGTCAGTTCCTTGACCATTCCTGCTCAGTTAATAAGTGTTGGCAGGCAGAAGAGGGGATTCTAGTACCTGAAGATGATTAAACATGGACCATCAAAGTTTAAACGTACTTATGGAATGGAATCATCATCATCAGGAAGTCAACAGTGAATTCATGGAATGATAAGAATGAATCCTCTGGGTGAGTTGTCAATATCTGACACTAAATACACAAGACGGACACCAGAGTAGAGAAATACATTTTATTATCACATAAAAATGTATTAAAACCATGTCATGTTTATAACTTGGGAGGTATTCATTTCAGTTTAATAAAGACTTTTCTTAATAGTTACTGTTTATATACATATTATAAACATATGTAAGATTTCATTGTTTTCATACATAAAATAAGATTCATACATTTATGCTTATTCAACTCTATTACAATGACACAGTACTTTGAGAGAATAAAAAACAGTGTTAACAGTTTTATGAATATAATATTTACATAGTTCAACAGTGTCCATATAAAGATGCATCAGTCATGTTCCTTGACGGAACATTACGCTTCTATTACATCACATCCTAATTTCAAGAGAATCTAAAGTTCCACTTCTTTACTCTTTTTACAACACTGATGTCTCTTTACGTATCCTGACTGACTGAAACTCTTCCCACACTGGGAGCAGTGGAACAGCTTCTCTCCTGTGTGAGTGAGCTGGTGTCTGGTGAGACTACCCCCTGTAGTGAAACTCTTCCCACACTGAGAGCAGTGGAACGGCTTCTCTCCTGTGTGAGTGAGCTGGTGTCTGGTGAGACTACCCCCTGTAGTGAAACTCTTCCCACACTGAGAGCAGTGGAACAGCTTCTCTCCTGTGTGAGTGAGCTGGTGTCTGGTGAGATTACCCCCTGTAGTGAAACTCTTCCCACACTGAGAGCAGTGGAACGGCTTTTCTCCTGTGTGAGTGAGCTGATGTTTCTTTAAGTTTCCTGACTGACTGAAACTCTTCCCACACTGAGAGCAGTGGAACAGCTTCTCTCCTGTGTGAGTGAGCTGGTGTGTTCTGAGACTACCCCCTGTAGTGAAACTCTTCCCACACTGAGAGCAGTGGAACGGCTTCTCTCCTGTGTGAGTGAGCTGGTGTGATCTGAGATGACTCCCTGTACTGAAACTCTTCCCACACTGGGAGCAGTGGAACGGCTTCTCTCCTGTGTGAGTGAGCTGGTGTGATCTGAGATGACTCCCTGTACTGAAACTCTTCCCACACTGGGAGCAGTGGAACGGCTTCTCTCCTGTGTGAGTGAGCTGGTGTGATCTGAGATGACCCCCTGTAGTGAAACTCTTCCCACACTGGGAGCAGTGGAACGGCTTCTCTCCTGTGTGAGTGAGCTGGTGTCTGGTGAGACTACCCCCTGTAGTGAAACTCTTCCCACACTGGGAGCAGTGGTGTGGTCGTGGTTTGTCCGTCTCTCTCTGTTTCCTGGTGGGAGCTGGTTTGGAGGAACTTGAGGTGGTTCCATGGTGTTGTGAGCTGCTGGAGGCCATGAAATTCTGTGATCTGAACTCTCCACTCCTCAACAGTCTGACATACTCATCATAGTGACATCTCTTTATATGCTTGTGGAGGAAGATCTGAGAGGTGAAGGAGAACGGACAGCCAGAGCACGAGAAGATCTGGAACTGGGACGACTCAGCGTTCACATCTGAGAGAGATGGAGGGGAGAGAGAAAGAGAGAGTAATTAAAAGAAGAGAAGTCAAGATCACAAGGTGCATGATCATTACTGTTCCAGACAACCTGACATGAACAGAGAAAACTCAGGACCAGTATGATAATACACCACAGACAATATATTTAAAATCAATGATGAGTTTCAATTGAAAAATTAGTATTAATGAGTAATAATGAGTAGTAATGAGTATTAATTAGTATTAATGAGTAATAATGAGGTAATAGGAGGTAAAAAGAAAATGAATGTAAGAGGAGTGAACAGAGGAGGACAAAGTAAGGGCAGAGAGAGAGGGATGCAGAGAGGAGGAAGAGTGGAGAAATGACCTTTAGCAGAGCTCTTTTTCTCCCAGAGGTAGTCGAAGACAATGCCCAGGTCTCTGGCGTACTCCTCTCCGTACCAAACCAACAGCTCCTCTCCAACAGCTATGGGCTTACAGCAGCGGTACAGAATCCTTCCTCTGTACTGGAAGGACACCAGATTCTGTTCTTCTTCACGACGAGCACAGTTCACATACCTGAGAGAAAGAGAGAGACAGAGAAAGAGAGAGAGCAGTAGGGGGTTAACTATGTGCAAGAGACTGAGGTTATCAACTATCAAATATAGTATGAAACAGGTAGGTGCAGTGGTTTCTCGCAATGGCGGAATGATGCAATTTACCACAATCTGCTACCATCTACCAGAAAGTGTTGCAGCATAAAGCTCAAAACGTTTAATTGAGGAACCACTGTAGGTACAGAGAGAAACAGAAGGAGGAAGAGGACTGTGAGACTTCCTCTGTACTTCAGTGTTGCTCACCTCATCCAGTTGGAGTGAGTGTCTCTCCCAGCATCGATGTAGTCGTCCCAGTGTCTGCTCTTGTAGATCTGAGGATAACAACTATTCATAATTAAAGTTTTGATCAGGTTGCAAAAAATGTAAGAACAGCCCAATGACATACACACACAAACACTTGTCTCACCACCCAGGAGTAGCCACTCTCCATGGCTTGGTCTTTGTCTGTGAGCTCTCCTTCATAAGGTCCATAGTGGGCTCCTGCAGGCACAGTGTTTCCTTGGTTGAACACGCCCAATCCTGCTTCAGGGATGCTTGATGTCCTGATCTCCAGGCCGGACGGCAGGGTGAGTCTGGCCCTGTCAGAGGCTCCTAGAGGGGCAGGGATGTCAGGGACGAAGAGGGGAGGACCATGGACCACACACTCCTCCATGAAGAAGGACTTGCAGTCCTCACAGTCTGGGGGAGAGAAAGAGAAACAGAACATGTTAAACGTCAGTTATTATGATGATGAAGACATGCATTTAAAATGTAAAAAACCAGCGTGGTTGAGCGAAAGAGAGCACACAAAAAACTATACATACCTCAGCTTAAACATCAGCGCCACAGGTAAGCTGTGAACGATCTGACAGACAAGGCAAGAAGGGCCTTCTACTCCATCAAAACGAACATAAAATTCGACATACCAATTAGGATCTGGCAAAAAATACTTCAGTTATAGAACCCATTGACCTTTATGGTTGTGAGGTCTGGGGTACGCTCACCAACCAATAATTTGCAAAATGTGACAAACACCAAATTGAGACTCTGTATGCAGAATTCTGCAAAAAACATATACAAAGTAAAACACCAAATAATGCATGCAGAGCAGAATTAGGCCGATACCCGCTAATGATCAAAATCCAGAAAAGAGGCGTTATATTCTACAACCACCTAAAAGGAAGCAATTCCCAAACCTTCCAAAAGAAAGCCATCACATACAGAGAGATGAACCTGTAGAAGAGCCCCCTAAGCAAGCTGGTCATGGGGCTCTGTTCACAAAGACAATTGTATTTTTATTTAACCTTTATTTAACTAGGCAAGTCAGTTAAGAACAAAATCTTATTTACAATGACTGCCTACCGGGCAACAGTTAACTGCCTTGTTCAGGGGGAGAACAAAAAATGTGTACCTTGTCAGCTCGGGGATTCGATCCAGCAACCTTTCAGTTACTGGCCCTCTAACCACTAGGCTACCTGCCGCCCCACAAACAGACCCCACAGGACAGCAACACAATTAGACCCAACCAAATCATGAGAAAAAAAAAAGATAATTACTTGACACATTGGGAAGAATTAACAAAAAAACAGAGCAAACTAGAATGCTATTTGGCCCTAAACAGAGAGTACACCGAGGGAGAATACCTGACCACTGTGACTGACTATGTACAGACTCAGTGAGCAAAACTTTGCTATTGAGAAAGGCTGCCGTAGGCAGACCTGGCTCTCAAGAGAAGACAGGCTATGTGCACACTGCCCACAAAATGAGGTGGAAACTGAGCTGCACTTCCTAACCTCCTGCCAAATGTATGACCATATTAGAGACACATATTTCCCTCAGATTACACAGATCAACAAAGGATTTGAAAACAAACCCGATTTTGGTAAACTCCCATATCTACTGGGTGAAATACCACAGTGTGCCATCACAGCAGAAATATCTGTGACCTGTTGCCACAAGAAAAGGGCAACCAGTAAAGAACAAACAACATTGTAAATACAACCCATAATTATGTTTATTTATTTTCCCTTTGGTACTTGCTATTTGCACATCATTACAACACTGTAAATAGAAATTATATGACAGTTCAAATGTCTCTATTCATTTGGAACTAATGTGAGTGTAATGTTTACTGTTTACTTTTGTTTATCTACTTCACTTGATTTGGCAATGTAAACATGTGTTTCCCATGCCAATAAAGCCCATTAAATAGAGAGAGCGAGAGAGAGAGAGAGAGAGACTCACAGAGGTAGTGATCATCTTTGGGGACCTCCTCCTCTGTGTAAGTGATTCTTGGTCTGTCTCTCAGGTTTTTGCTGCGTTTGTATGTGTTCAGCTCTGATTTCTGCCTTTTCAGCCACTCTCTCTTAGACAGGCCTGGTACACACACACACACACACACACACAAAATAAGCTATTTTCTCTGAAGCCAAATGAAACAAATGGGTTTTAAATCACCATATCAAACGCTAACAGTATATTCTTGTCTGTCTGTTACCTGAGGTTGATGGTTTGGGGTGCAACAAAGACCCTTGCTGAGTGGAACTCCCTGCCTCCCCTCCACTGTTGCTCGCTTCACTCTGACCCTCCTGGAAAGAGACAAGAGGAGAGTTCAAACTGACCACTGGGTCTGTGTCATCATCACTTGACCTTTGATTTGAAGCAACATTAATGAAAATATATTGTGTGTTGTGTTATGTGTATGACAGTAACACACACCTTGACTCCTAGCCCCTCCTGTGCTCCACTGTGGGTGTCTGCTGTGCTGTTGTCTCTGAGGAAGGCCACTTCTTCTTCAGTCAGCTCCTCCATTAATGGTTGGGCGGGTTCTGTTCCCATATTACTGGGTCCTGCCTCCTCGCCGCTGGGGGGCTGCTGAGGACCAAAGGAGAGGGGTGGGGGGGACAGAGCGTTATATGACAATTATGAATAGACAGTTGTCAGCCCTCTTTATCTACAGTAGAGCAATTACATTCCGAACATGATATACATTTTGAATTCAGGCTGTAAAACAAAATGGGGTGTAAATACTTTCTGAAGACACTGTATATCCATAATTTAATTAATTGGTTTACACTTCATAGCTCCAGTCCTTGAGAGGACTAGTATCTGCTAGTGTAGTGAAGAAGAGAAACGAAAACTCACAAGATGTATAACATGCACCTGTGCAGGTGTTTTAAAAAACAGTTACTTGTACTGTAAGTGTAGCAGGTGTGGCAGGTTTGTCAGGCTGAGGGACTCCCTGAGATGCTGCTGGTCTCCTGGTTGGGCGTCGGAAGCTCCGGGATGCTGTGGGGAAAGATCAGAGAATTAATATAAGTCCTACCTAGCTACTAACAGACCTCTTCTATTAGGGACGTCAAATGTTCAGCCTGCTGCACAGACCCTAGCCTAGAGCGCCTGGTTAAATAGCGCTTAGGACCATTTTTTATTAATCTCTAAAATGGTTAAACTAGTGAGAAATATATGTGATTATATAAAAGATCTGTGAGTTTGCTTCATTTACTATCATGCTAACTTAAGATATTTAATTATTTCAATTAATGTATTTTACACTACTTTCCATGAAGTGGACATGTTTTGACCACATCGAATTGGGGGAAATAACCTCCTTTTGACCTCAGATTGATGATATCAGTATAAAAGTTTATAGTCAAAATGGCACAGAATGGATCAATTACATAAAACAGACCTATGCTTATTGGATTACCCCCTTTGGATGACGACAGATCTGACTGCTTCTCTGGTTTTGACCCTCTGCCTGCCTTCTTGTATATGTTCCTGCAACCTGCCCTGAATAAACCTCCGCACATGGATTCTAACTCTGCCTCAGCGTATTCGTTACAGAATACTTCGCCCACCATGAATCCAGCGGAAATCCAGAACATGCAAGCAGCATTCGCTTACCAAAGCGAAGTGTTGAAGGGTTACCAGGAACAACTAACCAAGCTTCAATCAGTCAACGACCATCTAACGAACTACGTCCAATCACTCCCACCACCTACACCTAAAACGGTGAGCTTTGCCCTTCCGGATAAGTTTGATGGTAATGCCGAACAATGTAAAGGTTTCATTCGTCAGATTCAGCTTTACGTTAATCATCAAGGGGATAAATTAGAATCAGAAGAAAATAAATGTGCTTTCTTAATGACGCTGCTAACGGGAAGAGCGATTGAGTGGGCTGCAGCTGTATGGGACTCTGATTCACGGTTACGTTATTCAATGGATTATTTCATCCAACAACTGCGTGAGGTGTTTGAATACCCTGCCGGAGGCCAGGACGTGTCCACATGAATCATGAACATTACACAAGGTGACCGCACAGCTGCGGATTATGCTATAGAATTTAGAACACTGGCGGCACAGAGTGGTTGGAATGATATAGCTTTAAAGGCCATGTTTCACCGTAGTCTCAGCGCTGAATTGCAAACCGAACTAGCTTGTAAGGGAGAGGATTTCTCATTTTCTGAATTTGTCAAGCTCCTAAACGCAAGAGCAGCTGGGGTAATCTGAGTAAGTCACCGATTCCAGTCCCTATCAAGACACGCCCTCACGAGGAACCCATGCAACTCAACGTCTCCCGACTGTCAGAAGGGGAAAGAGAGAGACGTCGGCAACTTCACCTATGCTATTACTGCGGAGAGGCAGGTCATCACAGTCAAGGGTGCCCACACAAGTCCCAAACCATACCCAAGGTAAATATTGATCATTTCGCTTTACTCAGCAATAAATCATTTACCGTACCTATTACCCTCAGGACTGACACCTTGTATTGTGAATTAACAGCGATGATTGATTCCGGTGCCGCTCTGAATCTGATCAATAAGGACCTCGTCACCAAGTATAACATTCCAATTCAACCCTGCACACCACCTATCAAAATCAAGGCCATCAATGATACCCTCATTGGAGAGGGGATCACCCATCAAACCAAAACTCTCACACTCAATGTGGGGGTTCTGCATCAAGAGTCCATCTCCCTATACATTGTTGACTCCCCGAAACTCGAGATCATTCTGGGACATCCCTGGCTCTCCATCCACGACCCTGACATTTCCTGGTATCACGGTGAGCTAATTCATTGGTCCTCGTTTTGCTTTGATCATTGCTTCCCCACTAAACTTCATCCATGTCACATAACTCGTATTGAAAGTCCAGACACCCTCGAGACTGTGAACATTCCCCCTTACTACTCTCATCTGTCTGAAGTGTTTAGTAAAACAAAGGCCACTCAGCTACCACCCCACCGACCTTGGGACTGTACTATTGATCTGCTTTCCAATGCCATGCCACCCAAGGGGAAAGTTTACCCTCTCTCCCAACCTGAAAGCCAAGCTATGGAGGAGTATATTGCAGAGGCCCTAAAATCCGGTTTTATTCGTCCCTCTACATCTCCTGCAGCTGCGGGATTCTTCTTTGTAGAGGATGGAGGATTAAGGCCCTGCATCGATTACAGGGGACTAAATAATGTGACGGTGAAATTCCGTTATCCACTCCCTCTTGTACCTTCCGCCCTTGAGCAGCTACGGGAAGCTACCCTTTACACTAAACTGGATTTAAGAAGTGCCTACAATCTAATCCGGATAAAGGAGGGGGATGAGTGAAAAACTGCTTTTCACACCACCAGAGGCCACTATGAGTACCAGGTTATGCAATATGGGCTTACCAATTCACCCGCCATTTTCCAATCATTCATCAATGAAATCTTCAAGGACCTTCTCAACCAGTTCGTGATAGCATACATTGATGATATTCTCATCTACTCCAGGTCTGAGGCAGAAAATATCGACCATGTGAAAATAGTCCTCTCTCGATTGCTCAAGAATCAACTCTATGTCAAGGCAGAAAAGTGCGAATTCCATGTGAAGCAAACCTCGTTCCTAGGCTACCGTATCAGTCACCATGGAGTAAAGATGGAGGAAGTGAAAGTTCAAGCCGTAACGGAATGGCCCCAACCGACTACGGTCAAAGAATTACAAAGATTCTTAGGCTTTTCTAATTTCTACAGGCGTTTCATTCGCAACTACATTTCTGTAGCATCCCCTCTAACATCTCTTCTAAAGGGTAAACCCACCAGGCTGGGATGGACTAAGGAAGCCACCAACGCTTTCATTGATCTGAAAGAAAGATTCACGCCTGCCCCTATTCTGAAGCACCCAGACCCCGACCTACCCTTTATAGTAGAGGTGGATGCTTCCGACTGTGGAATCGGGGCAGTGCTCTCGCAGCGAACCGGCCAACCAGGTAAAATCCATCCATGTGCATTCTTCTCAAGGAAACTAACCGCCGCGGAACGTAAATATGATGTGGGAAACAAGGAGCTACTCTCTATGAAAGCAGCCATCGAGGAGTGGCGACACTGGTTAGAGGGAGCTGTACATCCTTTCCAAATTATCACAGACCACAAAAATGTGGAGTACATTCAAAACGCTAAACGCCTTAACCCACATCAAGCCTGTTGGGCTCTCTTTTTCACGCGGTTCCAATTTACAGTGACCTATCATCCCGGCTGTAAGAACTGTAAAGCCGATGCCCTCTCCAGACGATATGACTTACCCTCCGCACACTTCTCTTCAGGATCTATCCTCCCACGCTCGGTTATCCTCGCCCCTGTATCTTGGGATATTATGCAAGAGCTACACCAAGAACAGGAACGTGAACCTCCACTAGCTCATTGCCCCCCTGATAAACAGTACGTACCCCGAGGTCTACGCCAACGAATCATGCAATGGATCCACACCTCCATTAGTGCAGGCCATCCCGGCATTTCACGCACGTTACATCTCCTACAGAATTCGTTTTGGTGGCCTGCAATGGCTAAAGAGGTCACTGCTTATGTCAAGTCTTGTCCAGTCTGTGCACAATCCAAAACACCCAAAGAATTACCCTCTGGTCTCCTGAAACCACTACCCATCCCACAACGACCATGGTCCCACCTGTCCATAGACTTTGTCACAGATCTACCCTCCTCCGACCATTACACCACTATACTGGTTATTATTGACCGTTTCTCAAAATCCTGTCATTTAGTTCCATTAAAGGGACTACCTACTGCCATGGAAACTGCCCAAGCCCTGTTCCACCATGTCTTCCGTGTATATGGTCTCCCAGAAGATATCGTCAGCGATCAAGGAACACAATTCACCTCTCAAGTATGGAGAGCTTACTGCAAAAAGTTGGATATCAATGTGAGTCTTACGTCAGGATATCACCCACAAGCTAACGGCCAAGTTGAACGCCTCAATCAAGAAATCGGAAGATATCTACGGTCCTACTGCAGTCGAGAGCAACACCGATGGTCCGAATATGCTCAGAACTCTCTCACACACACCTCCACAGGCCTGACCCCCTTCCAGTGCGTCCTGGGGTTCCAACCTCCCTTGTTCCCGTGGTCGGGCGAACCTTCCTCAGTCCCAGCGGTGGATGACTGGATTCGACGCAGCGAGAGGGTGTGGGAAAGTGCACGCATCCGTCTCCAGCGGGCCGTGAGAACACAGGAATTCCAGGCCAACAGACGACGTCGCCCACATCCTCTCTACCAACCAGGACAACGGGTCTGGCTCTCAACCAAGGACATCAAGCTCAGGCTACCAAGCAGGAAGCTCAGCCCAAGGTACGTTGGCCCTTTTAAAATTCTAAAAAGAATCAATGAGGTCACTTACCGTTTGGAGCTTCCTGCTAACTACCGTATCTCTCCCTCCTTCCATGTATCCCTCCTCAAACCGGTCCATACGCACACTGACCCTAACCATGAGACACCAGAACCACCTCCCCAATTGGACTTTGAGGGAACTCCTGCTTATTTGGTAAAGGAGTTGCTAGACTCAAGACGAAGAGGGGGCCGGCTCCAATATCTGGTGGATTGGGAGGATTATGGACCGGAGGAGAGATCATGGGTCGCTGCCCAGGACATTTTGAACCCATCTCACGGGGACGCCCACGTCGAGCTCCAGGAGTCGCTCTTAGAGAGGGGGGTTCTGTAAGGCCAAACCAGCAGAGGGAGCCATCACCTGAGTACTGACTGTGCTCCACTCCCCTTGGCTTCCTCTGCACCAATTTCCTGTTTGGTTGACTATTTAACCTGTAACTATGCATGGACTCTTTGCGAAGTATTGCCAGTTACCCTGCCTTACCGAACGTTCTGATTACCTGTTTGACTGATGTTTATGTTACGATCTCTTGCCTGCCTACTGACCTATGCCTATTGGATTACCCCTTTGGATGATGACAGATCTGACTGCTTCTCTGGTTTTGACCCTCTGCCTGCCTTCTCGTATATGTTCCCTCAACCTGCCCTGAATAAACTTCCGCACATGGATTCTAACTCTGCCTCAGCATATTCGTTACACACATCTACACAAAATACCCCATAATGACAAAAGCATGTTTTTTAGAAATGTTTGCATTTTTTTAAACATAAATACAATTTAAAACACAAATACCTTATTTACATACGTTTCCAGACCCTTTGCTATGAGACTTTGACCTAAGGTGCATCCAGAAATTGACCTAAGGTGCATCCTGTTTCCATTGATCATCATTGAGATGTTTCTACAACTTGATTTGAGTCCACATGTGGTAAATTCACAACCCCCTTGCCCATTTTAAACATTTACTGGAGGATTTTTATTTGTGTATTGCTTGTAACTGCTTCGGGTAATGCAAGTTCTTGTGCTGTTAGGGGAATAACCTGTGTGTAAATGTAATAATCTGCTGCTATATTTTTTGTGTTATCTGTGATCGTTTTGTTTGTCTTGTGTAGTTTCTTAATCATTGTACCTAAACTGTATATGTAAACATGTATACGCAGGGCCCAGCTGTAAAAAAGAGACCTTGGTCTCAGTCTGTGTTCCTTGTTGAAATAAAAGTATATAAAAATATATATATATTTAAAAAATATATATTCAATTGATTGGGCATTATTTGGAAAGGCACACACGTCTATATAAGGTCCCACAGTTGACAGTGCATGTCAGAGCAAAACCCAAGCCATAAGGTCGAAGGAAATGTCCGTAGAGCTCCGAGGAAGGATTGTGTCTAGGCACAGATCTGGGGAAGGGTACCAAAAAATGGTCTGCAGCATTGAAGGTCTCCAAGAACACAATGGCCTCCATCATTCTTAAATGGAAGAAGTTTGGAACCATCAAGACTCTTTCTAGAATTGGCCGCCTGGCCAAATTGAGCAATCGTTGGAGAAGGGCCTTGGTCAGGGAGGTGACCAAGAACCCGATGGTCACTCTGACAGAGCTCTAGAGTTACTCTGTGGAGATGGGATAAGCTTCCAGAAGGACAACCATCTCAGCAGCACTCCACCAATCAAGCCTTTATGATAGAGCGGCCAGACGGAAGCCACTCCTCAATAAATGGCACATTTATGGAGTTTTCCAAAAGGACTCTCAGACCACGAGAAACAAGATTCTCTGGTTTGATGAAACAAAAATTGAACTCCTTGGCCTGAATGCCAAGTAGCACATCTGGAGGAAATCTCGCAACATCCCTACGATGAAGCAGGGTGGTGGCAGCATCATGCTGTGGGGATGTTTTTCAGCGGCAGGGACTGGGAGACTAGTCAGGATCAAGGGAAAGATGAAGCCTAGTGGTATATAGGTAGGTCCTATCTGTCTACTAGTCTAGTGGTATCTAAGTAGGTCCTACCTGTCTACTAGTCTAGTGGTATATGGGTAGATCCTACCAGTCTACTAGTCTAGTGGTATCTGGGTAGGTCCTACCTGCCTACTAGTCTAGTGGTATCTGGGTATGTTCTACCTGTCTACTAGTCTAATGGTATCTGGGTAGGTCCTACCAGTCTACTAGTCTAGTGGTATCTGGGTATGTTCTACCTGTCTACTAGTCTAATGGTATCTGGGTAGGTCCTACCTGTCTACTAGTCTAGTGGTATCTGGGTAGGTCCAACCAGTCTACTAGTCTAGCGGTATCTGGGTAGGTCCTACCTGCCTACTAGTCTAGCGGTATCTGTGTAGGTCCTACCTGTCTACTAGCCTAGTGGTATCTGGGTAGGTCCTACCTGTCAACTAGTCTAGTGGTATCTGGGAAGATTCTACCTGTCTACTAGTCTAGTGGTAACTGGGTAGGTCCTACCCGCCTACTAGTCTAGTGGTATCTGGGTGGGTCCTACCTGTCTACTAGTCTAGTGGTATCTGGGTGGGTCCTACCTGTCTACTAGTCTAGTGGTATCTGGGTGGGTCCTACCTGTCTACTAGTCTAGTGGTATCTGGGTATGTTCTACCTGTCTACTAGTCTAGTGGTATCTGGGTAGATCCTACCTGTCTACTAGTCTAGTGGTATCTGGGTGGGTCCTACCTGTCTACTAGTCTAGTGGTATTTGGGTAGGTCCTACCAGTCAACTAGTCTAGTGGTATCTGGGTAGGTCCTACCAGTCTACTAGTCTAGTGGTATCTGGGTGGGTCCTACCTGTCTACTAGTCTAGTGGTATCTGGGTATGTTCTACCTGTCTACTAGTCTAGTGGTATCTGGGTAGGTCCTACCAGTCTACTAGTCTAGTGGTATCTGGGTAGGTCCTACCTACTAGTCATACTGAGAAGAGTCATACTGAGTTAGATTCCTGTTTCTCTCTTGATATTCAATTAGCATCATAGACTAGTACTAACAGGCCTTCTCTTAGCCCTCCTTTTTTACTAACATGATACGTCTTATAACAGCCTCGTTTATTACTACTGTTCTACCTGGTGGGCATCTCTCCAGTCGAGGGGTCCACTCATCTTCCTCTGAGTCGCTGGGTGCAAAAAGCGGAGCAGTGTTCAACAATTTAGGCCTGCCTCTCCTCATAAACCCAGGTACCTGGGAGTTCAGCCCTGAGGGACACATTAGCACACACAGTGATCAATACAACACACAGTAGAGTGGTGTAGAGAAGTTTCGACCAGCAAGGTCTGAGCAAAAATGTTGAAGTTTTACAGTGAATTTCCTGCAATTCAAAAAACAAAGGGCAGGGCTATATTGTGTTCCTTTGCAATATGGGGAGGTAACCTCCAGGGTATTTTGGGGGAATGGGGCCCTAAGAGAAACCAGGCCTTGTGGGAGCTGCGGGTTGGGTATGTGGTATGCCAGTGAGTAGAGACATGGCCCAATACAACACAAAGGCAGAGACTCCTCTAGAACAGGAGTAAAAAAAAAAACAAGGACACTTACCTATAGTAAGCATAGCCAGGTGGTTCCTCTTCAAGTTTCTGTACCGAACTTTCTCACATTTCACTAGATGGGTCCATTCCATCTTTGAGAAATAAGGTTTCAAATCATGGAAATCATCCTAGTGGGAGTGCACAAGTGTATGATGTTGGCTCAGGTATAAATGCCACAAGCAGTAATCCCCTGAACATCTCAGAAAGCTACGTTATATAGATGGCTAAATGTTATAGTAACGTTACCTCGTTAGTTACCTACCGTTAGCTGATAGGATAGCTAGGCATTTTTCAACTCACCTCTTCCGAAGAACTCATCCTTGCTTGCTGTTGTCTTCCCTGAAGTCCTTTGACCCTGAACTTGTAGCTACAGAAACGTTACACCTATTGCTAGTCAAATTCGAAATATAGGAAAATTGTTAGCTAATATCATTATCAACTGTTAATTTGTCAGCAAGTTGTTAATTTGATTATTTTGGTAAACTAGCTAACGTTAGCATTACCTTAGCTAGATAACTACCATTAGCTAGACACATTTATTTCAGTACATTAACGTTGCAGTAGCTAGCTAATTCAACACTGGCGAACTTGTTGATGGTAATTTAGCTAGCTACAATACGAACTAACAAATTATTCTCAATTATTCTCGATAACATAGCAATGGTTGTACAATGTTGAGCCTGTTATTCTTGCTGTCTAGTTAAATTACCTGCTGTTTGAAACCGTTGGTTGGAAAAGCTTTAAACTGAGGTAAAATGCGCGAGCAGCCCAATGACCGCGAGACAACTTCTGGCGCCAAACATACAACCGCGCGAAAGACGGTGGAAAATCACTGACTGAACTCTCTCTGCCCGGTTTCCGCTAGAGGTGCACGACGCCGGGATTTTGGGAGTCGACTCCGAATTCTGTGATTGGATTCATTGGAGTCGACTCTTGTTCGACTCCCAGAAAACGGTGAAGCGGATGCGCACACACGCACAACCACCCCACTAATGCGGAGTCCTACTAGGAATGCTGCATTTGCCTTCTGGAGGACTGTCATGGCCATGATGCTGACCATTTGTCTATAAAATGCGCATTTTGTTTGAATATAGAGGGTGAAATGTAGGAACTATAATATTTCAGTGATTTTTCTGCTGTGCTCTGCTTTGACGGATCCCATGGGCTGCTGCTGTGATACACCTATTATTTGCTATGTTAAAGCCCTATTTGGACAGGTATTACTAGAGACGTTGGTTTTGTAATTATTATCCAAGCATGTGCGTTATTCCAGAGGACGTTTCACACAGTATTAGTTTTCCAAACTGCCCTCTGTAATTCTTAATTTGTTCTAATTCAAATCAAATTGTATTGGTCACATACAGATATTTTGCAGATGTTATTACGGGTGTAGCGAAATGCTTGTGTTCCTACCTCCAACAATTGAATTGACTCTTATGACTCTTACGACGGAACCCTGGAGGATGTTATTGTCATGTCTAGACGATTATAGGCTACACTGATAACTCGTGCTTGGCAGCCAAAGGTCTCCCCATAATATTTCAATTGATGACGTGATGAAGTGTAATCATAATTATTATTTTAGCGATCCATCCACAGTAGACGTCCTTCCTAATAACAATGCCCATCCTGCTGATTTGAGCAGCTCAACCGTATTTGCACTAGATACATATTACCAAGATAGAGCCAATGTGCACGGTTCTGACTGTCTCTCGGCCTGCCCTGATCCTCTTTCTCTTTGCTATGAAAACGCTAGTATGTGACATTGCGAAATACAGCTTTGCATATAGCCTACATCTTTTGATTACCGATGCACGGTTCTGACTGTCGGCCACCTACAAATGCCTGACTATGCCCCTTCCATCTCTCTCTCTCTCATGCTAGCTCGCTCCTCCTTTGTTGTGAAATGCGAGAGTTTATGTTCTCAAAGTAGACTACAGAAAATTGTTTCCTTCCTAGAGGAATCGAAGCTTGACACTCAGAAATGGGTCGACTGGCAAGTAGTCGAGGAATCGATTATTTTGGAGTCGACTCCCCACCTCTAGTTGCAACTTTCCAGTGTTGCTGTTGTTGCTGTCCATGGCGTTGACAGTCCAGGCAGTCTGTCTCTTCATTATCTGATAGAGCTCAGTGGTTGACTGTTTCTTACTATGTAGAATTATTAGCTATACCCACAATGGTCTAAAAGAGGTTTCGGAAATGGATGACTATTCAGACATAAATCCATTGCTTTTAGGCTACAGGCTACTGGACAGATGTTTCTCTGCACAAAGACAGAGGGGAAGGAAAGGGGATACATAGTCCATTGCACAACTGAACTCATTCAACCAAAATGTGTCTCCTGAATTTATCCCAATTCTGAATCAGAGAGGAGAGAGGGCTGTTTTAAATGATGTTATTGGCACACCAGGGGCAGTTGTTAACTGTCTTGCTCAAGGGCAGAACAGCAGATTTTATCCCACATTGCTGGCTCTAGGATTTGAACCAGAGATCTTTTGGTTACTGATCCAACACGCAACCACTTGGCTACCTGCCATCCCCAGACAAACACAGGGAGAGATAGATAGCCGGGGAGGGAAAGCAGAGGGAGAAAAAGAATAGAACAGCTGCAGGGAGACAGAGAGAGCTGGAGAGAGAGAGAGAGAGGGGCCGTACAGGGTGTATCCATCAGGTGTGGCAGGAGGTTGGAAGGCTGGATGGATAGCTCTTGTCTTCACTCCCACTGACACAGAGCTCACCTACCGCTTACACACACACACACACACACACACACACACACACACACACACACACACACACACACAAACAAAAAAAATGAGGGATAGAGAGAAAGGGAGAGAGCGAGGAGAGTCAAAGAGAGAGAAAGTGATGAGAAGTGTGTGTAAGAGCCCAGCCCTGTGGGCAAAAAGGCAATATCCGTCACCATGGCATTAATTATAGTCTGTATTCATTAGAGTGGCCCCCGGGGGCCTGGGTTATTATACAGGCCCCAATTAGGCCTGCTGTGAGCTAATGACGCCGGAGCCTCAGCCTGGGTCGGACAGGGAGCGATGGGAGGAATACGGAAGTATACAGGGATGAAATGCCTTCATCAGCCCTTTTCTTACCTATGCATAGTCACTTCGCCCCCACCTACATGTACAGATTACCTCAACAAGCCTGTACCCCCGCACACTGACTCGGTACCGGTACCCCCTGTATATAGCCTCGTTATTGTTATTCTTATTGTGTTACTTTTATTATAATTTTTTATTTTAGTCTACTTGGTAAATAGTTTCTTCTTCTTGAACTGCGCTGTTGGTTAAGGGTTTGTAAGTAAGCATTTCATGGTAAAGTCTACACTTGTTGTATTCGGCCCATGTGACAAATAAAATTTGATTTGATTGGGGGTCATGCTCTGATGTGAATTGGGCTGTGTAATCTGGTGTAATCTGGTACTGTGATGTGAATGGTAGGCTGTTTAATCTGGGGCTGTGATTTGAATGGGGGCCGTGTAATCTGGTGCTGTGATTTGAATGGGGGCCGTGTAATTTGGTGCTGTGATGTGAATGGGGGCCGTGTAATCTGGTGCTGTGATTTGAATGGGGGCCGTGTAATCTGATGCTGTGATGTGAATGGGGGCCGTGTAATCTGGTGCTGTGATGTGAATGGGGGCCGTGTAATCTGGTGCTGTGATGTGAATGGGGGCCGTGTAATCTAGTGCTGTGATGTGAATGGGGGCAGTGTTATCTAGTGCTGTGATGTGAATGGGGGCAGTGTTATCTGGGGATCTATAAGTCTTTGCTAGGTAAAGCTCCGCCTTATCTCAGCTCACTGGTCACCATTGCAACACCCACCCGTAGCACGCGCACCAGCAGGTATATTTCACTGGTCATCCCCAAAGCCAACACCTCCTTTGGCCACCTTTCCTTCCAGTTCTCTGCTACCAATGACTGGAACGAATTGCAAAAATCACTGAAGTTGGAGACATATCTCCCTCACTATCTTCAAGCATCGGCTGTCAGAGCAGCTTACCAATCGCTGCAGCTGTACACAGCCCATCTGTAAAAGCCCATCCAACCTACTCCCTACCTCATCCCCATATTTGTTTTTATTTTTTTCTGCTCATTTGCACACCAGTATCTCTACTTTAACATCTATCGCTCCAGTGTTAATTGCTCAATTGTAATTACTTCGCCACTATGGCCTATTTATTGTCTTACCTCCTTACTTAATTTACACACACTGTATACAGATTTTCTATTGTGTTATTGACTGTACGTTTGTTTATCCCATGTGTAACTATGTGTTGTTGTTTTTGCCGCACTGCTTTGCTTTATCTTGGCCAGGTCGCAGTTGTAAATGAGAACTTGTGGTTCTTACCTGGTTAAATAAAGGTGAAATAAATAAATACAAAATAAAAAAATGTGAATGGGGCAGACACACACTGGGTTGTGTGTCTGATCTTCCTGTATCTACAGGCAGCGTCATGACCGGAACCCTTGAGAACCAAGACCTAAAACCCAGACCAGAAGGTAAGGGGGGGTGGGGGTGTCCTTCTCATTTAAACCCAGTCTCCATTCATATCACTGAAACTGTAGAAACAACTGTCATTGATTAAAGCCCATAAGAGTCCTCAGAAAAGTTACAGTCCCTTGAAGGACAATGACAGTTGTTTCTACAGTCCATTGAAGGACATCTACCCATTGCTCATCTTTACAGTGCCAACAGACATTAATAATGAAAGATAGAGTGAGACCCAGTTTAACAGACCCAGTGTAACAGACCCGGTGTAACAGACCCAGTATAAGACAAGAAGACTGGTCTCGACACCAGTGTAACGCTGCAACCTGGTCTCAGAGCATTTTGTATAATTCTGTATGTAAATCCGCAACACTCCATTTAGTATGATATGTTACGTTTCGTATGGTACGTATTAATTTGTGGAAGTCCATCTTCCATTTCGTATGATTTGTTATGAATTACAATTAGTATGATATGTTAGGTGTGGCAATAGGTTGGAAGGCTGGATGGATGGATCTGGGCAGGCTCCTTGAGGGGCAGAGGAGGTCTTCAGTCCCACTGAAACAGCGCCTACACACACACACAGACACACACACACACACACACACACACACACGCACACAAAAGTACCCAATTGTCATACTTGAGTAAAAGTAAAGATCCTTAATAGAAAATTACTCAAGTTAAAGTGAAAGTCACCCATTAAAATACTACTTGAGTAAAAGTCTAAAAGTATTTTTTGGTTTAAATATACTTAAGTATCAAAATTAAAACTATAAATAGTTTCACATTCCTTATATTAAGAAAACCTGATGGCATGATTTTCTTGTATTTTTTACTTACGGATAACCAGGGCCACACTCCAACACTCAGACATAATTTGTGTTTAATGAGTCTGCCAGATCAGAGGCAGTAGTGATGACCAGGGATGTTCTCTTGATAAGTGTGTGAATTGGACCATTTTCCTGTCCTGCTAAGCATTTAAAATGTAACAAGTACTTTTGGGTGTCAGAGAAAATGCATGGAGTAACAAGTACATTATTTTCTTTAGGATTGTAGTGGAGTAAAGTAAATATAAATTGTAAAGTAAAGTACTAAATACTTTACTCAAATTATGTTTACCTTAAATTGACTGTGGATACTGAAAGGCTAGAAAGCATCCATCCAGAACTACAGATGATATCACCCCTGTATAACACCCCCACCAGAACTACAGATGATATTACCCCTGTATAACACACCCCATCAGAACTACAGATGATATCACCCCTGTATAACACACCCCATCAGAACTACAGATGATATTACCCCTGTATAACACACCCCATCAGAGCTACAGATGATATTACCCCTGTATAACACCCCCCATCAGAACTACAGATGATATCACCCCTGTATAACACCCCCATCAGAACTACAGATGATATTACCCCTGTATAACACCCCCCATCAGAACTACAGATGATATTACCCCTGTATAACACACCCCATCAGAACTACAGATGATATTACCCCTGTATAACACACCCCATCAGAACTACAGATGATATTACCCATGTACAACGGCCCCTATCAGAACTACAGAAGGCAGGGTCTACAGTCAATCACGGACTACAAAAAGAAAACCAGCCCTGTCGCGGACCATGATGTCCTGCTCCCAGACAAACTAAACAACTTCTTTGCTCGCTTTGAGGACAATACAGTGCCACCGACACGGCCCGCTACCAAAACCTGCAGGCTCACCTCCACCGCAGCCAACGTGAGTAAAATATTTAAGCGTGTTAACCCTCGCAAGCCTGCCGGCCCAGATGGCATCCCTGGCTGTGTCCTCAGAGCATGCGCAGGCCAGCTGGCTGGTGTGTTCATGGACATATTTAATCAATCCTTATCCCAGTCTGCTGTTCCCACATGCTTCAAGAGGGCTACCATTGTTCCTATTCCCAAGAAAGCTAAGGTAACTGAGCTAAATGACTATCGCCCCGTAGCACTCACTTCCGTCGTCATGAAGTGCTTTGAGAGACTAGTCAAGGATCATATCACCTCCACCCTACCAGACACCCTAGACCCATTCCAATTTGCTTACCGTCCCAATAGGTCCACAGACGACGCAATCGCAATCACACTGCACACTGCCCTAACCCATCTGGACAAGAGGAATACCTATGTAAGAATGCTGTTCATCGACTACAGCTCAGCATTTAACACCATAGTACCCTCCAAACTCGTCATTAAGCTCGAGACCCTGGGTCTCGACCCAGCCCTGTGCAACTGGGTCCTGGACTTCCGGACGGGCCGGCCCCAGGTGGTGAGGTTAGGAAACAACATCTCCGTCCCGGTGATCCTCAACACTTTTTGTCACCAAAAACATTCACAAACCTCTACAGATGCACAATCGAGAGCATCCTGTCGGGCTGTATCACCGCCTGGTACGGCAACTGCTCCGCCCACAACCATAAGGCTCTACAGAGGGTAGTGAGGACTGCACAACGCATCACCAGGGGCAAACTACCTGCCCTCCAGGATACCTACACCACCCGATGTCACAGGAAGGCCAAAAAGATCATCAAGGACAACAACCACCTGAGCCACTGCCTGTTCACCCCACTATCGTCCAGAAGGCGAGGTCTCAAGGCCATCAGACTATTAAACAGCCATCACTAACATTGAGTGGCTGTTGCCAAGATACTGACTAAAATCTCTAGCCACTTTAAATGATAGAAAATTGGATGTAACAAATGTATTACTAGCCACTTTAAACAATTTTGTATATAATGTTTACATATCCGATATTACTCATATCAAATGTATACCCTGTACTCTATACCATCTACTGAATCTTGCCTATGCCATTCGGCCATCGACTCAAATCTCTAGCCACTAGCCACTTTAAACAATGCCATTTATATAATGTTTACATATCCTACATTACTCATCTCATATGTATATACTGTACTCTATATCATCTACTGCATCTTGCCTATGCCGGTCAGCCATCGCTCATCCATATACATACTCGTACTCATTCTTTTACACTTGTGTGTATAAGGTAGTTGTTATGAATTGTTAAGATTACTTGTTAGATACTACTGCATGGTCGGAATTAGAAGCTACACTCGCATTAACATCTGCTAACCATGTGTATGTGACAAATACAATTGGATTTGAGGTGCTATTACCCCTGTATAACACCCCCCATCATCACTACAGATGATATTACCCCTGTATAATCAAATCAAATTTGATTACTTTATAATATAAGAGTTTCCTTTCCAAATCAGAGTTGAATAAACCACTTTTCCAATCTTTTTGGCTCTATAACAAAGAACAAACAGCAAAAACATATATGTGATCAATTACAAATCTTGGAATCAGCTATTAAAGGCTACCAGAACCCACTGGATTCTCCAATTACATTGAATGAACTCCAGGACAAAATACAAAACCTCCAACCCAAAAAGGCCTGTGGTGTTGATGGTATCCTCAATGAAATGATAAAATATACAGACCACAAATTCCAATTGCTTATACTTAAACTCTTTAACATCATCCTCAGCTCTGACATCTTCCCCAATATTTGGAACCAAGGACTGATCACCCCAATCCACAAAAGTGGAGACAAATTTGACCCCAATAACTAGTGAGATACGCGCCAACGGCAACCTTGGGAAAATCCTCCGAATTACCATTAACAGCAGACTCGTACATTTCCCCAGTGAAAACAATGTACTGAGCAAATGTCAAATTGGCTTTTTACCAAATTACCGTACGACAGACCACGTATTCACCCTGAACACCCTAATTCACAAACAAACAAACCAAAACAAAGGCAAAGTCTTCTCATGCTTTGTTGATTTCAAAAAAAGCTTTTGACTCAATTTGGAATGAAGGTCCGTAATGTATTTCTGTATTGTTTTAGTGATTCAACGTAGTGAAGGCGTAGGCTCAGGTTTTCTGGGTCTCTGTGTTTTTGGTTGGATAGGTTTCTCAATTTATTTCTTAGGTTTTTGCATTCTTCATCCAACCATTTGTCATTGTTTTCTATTTTCTGAGGTTGTCTGCTTGAAATGTTTAAATTTGATATGGAAGCTGAGAGGTCAAATATACTGTTTAGGTTTCTACTGCCAAGTTTACACCTTCACTATCACAGCAAAATGTTTTCTCCAGGAAGTTGTCTAAAAGGGATTTCATTTGTTGTTGCCTAATTGTTTTTTTGGTAGGTTTCCACGCTACTTTCCTTCCATCTAAAGCATTTCTTAATATTGTACAGTTCCTTTGGCTTTGATGCCTCATGATTGAGTATTGCTCTGTTCCAGTAGACTGTGATTTTGCTGTGATCTGATAAGGGTGTCGATGGGCTGACTGTGAACGCTCTGAGAGACTCTGGGTTGAGGTCAGTGATAAAGTAATCTACAGTACTACTGCTAAGAGATGAGCTATAGGTGTACATACCGTAAGAGTCCCCTCGAAGCCTATCATTGACTATGTACAGATCCAGCGTGCGACAGAGATGCAGGAGTTGTGACCCGTTTTTGATGGTTGTTTTGTCATAGTTGTGTTTAAGGGGGCATATTTGAAAGGGAATACTGTCACCTCCAGGTAGGTGTTGGTCCCCCTCTGTGCTGACGGTGTCAGGTTCTTGTCCAGTTCTGGCGTTTAGGTCGCCACAGACTAGTACATGTCCCTGAGCCTGGAAATGGTTGATCTCCCCCTCTAGGATGGAGAAGCTGTCTTCATTAAAGTATGGAGATTCTAGTGGGGGGATATAGGTAGCACACAGGAGGACATTTTTCTCTGTTGAGATCATTTTCTTATTAATTTCTAGCCAGATGTAAAGTGTTCCTGTTTTGACTTATTTAACAGAATAGGTTAGGTCTGCTCTATACCAAATCAGCATACCCCCTGAGTCTCTGCCCTGTTTCACACCTGGTAGTTTGGTGGATGGGACTACCAGCTCTCTGTAACCGAGAGGGCAACCAGTAGATCAGTCTCCTTTATACCATATTTCTTGTAGGATGACAATGTCTCTCTCTTGTTTTGGGCCTGGTCTGCACATCAATTGATCCCATTGATTCTGTCAGACTGTCCCAAAGCACACAGGTCAAAGACATAGCTGTCTTGTCTGGATGTATAATCCTCCTACAGGGCTTAGGTCAGATCCCTGCGCCATACATCAACATACACAATGCAGGCACACACACATACACACGAGCGTGCGCATGTGCACACCACCACGCACAAACACACTTACACACACACACACGTCACAGAATCCCGTTCCGCTCCCAGGAATAGCCACATGCTGTTCCGAAAATGACTGGAATGGTAATTTCTATTGTTTTAGCATGTATTCCCAAATGCAGACACAGGAGGCAGATGGTTGGAGTCTTACAATGTTTATTAATCCAAAGGGGTAGGCAAGAGAATGGACGTGGACAGGCAAAAAGGTCAAAACCAGGAGAGGAGGGGTCATGTTGACTGGATCAAAGCTGTGATTGACCCCTTTGTTGACCAGTAACGGTCAGTTTGTGGTCTATAGATCTGCCTGTTTCCCCAAACTGTCTGTGTAACCCTTGACCTCTATGGTTGATAATGTCAGGTCTTTTCAAATCCATTATATCCATGAGGCGTGTTTAATGCCATCCATTGTATAGTATGTGCCTGGACCCAGCCACCTGCAGATTACTGCATATAAAAGCATACTTTCTGGGCATGCATTAATGTATGGAGAGTGTACTGCCTGTATGGAGCAACCTCATGAAGAGAGTGTACTGACTGTATGGAGCAACCTCATGAAGAGATTGTACTGCCTGAATGGAGCAACCTCATGAAGAGAGTGTACTGCCTGTATGGAGCAACCTCATGAAGAGATTGTACTGCCTGAATGGAGCAACCTCATGAAGAGAGTGTACTGCCTGTATGGAGCAACCTCATGGAGAGAGTGTACTGCCTGTATGGAGCAACCTCATGAAGAGAGTGTACTGCCTGTATGGAGCAACCTCATGAAGAGAGTGTACTGCCTGTATGGAGCAACCTCATGAAGAGAGTGTACTGACTGTATGGAGCAACCTCATGAAGAGATTGTACTGCCTGAATGGAGCAACCTCATGAAGAGAGTGTACTGCCTGTATGGAGCAACCTCATGGAGAGAGTGTACTGCCTGTATGGAGCAACCTCATGAAGAGAGTGTACTGACTGTATGGAGCAACCTCATGAAGAGATTGTACTGCCTGAATGGAGCAACCTCATGAAGAGATTGTACTGCCTGAATGGAGCAACCTCATGAAGAGATTGTACTGCCTGAATGGAGCAACCTCATGAAGAGATTGTACTGCCTGAATGGAGCAACCTCATGAAGAGATTGTACTGCCTGAATGGAGCAACCTCATGAAGAATGTGTACACACCACCTTTCCCAACCTCCATGCTGACTAAAGCTTACACCAATCTGATCCATCTACATGTGTTATCTTTAAAACCTGCCCCATTGTTCCTCCTGAAAACACTGGCCTGTTGTCTTCCATACTGATCCCACCTGCTGGGAGCCTCACGCTCAGATTAGCGTCATGTTCTATCAGACTGTTCATTAAAAAGCCTTTTTACTATTGACAGGTGGGCCTTGCATTTCCAATCACTTTCAGCTGTGTGTGTGTGTGTGTCTGTGTGTGTGTGTGTGTGTGTGTGTGTGTGTGTGTGTGTGTGTGTGTGTGTGTGTGTGTGTGTGTGTGTGTGTGTGTGTGTGTGTGTGTGTGTGTGTGTGGAAAGATGGCAGGGTCTACAGGAAAGCTTTGTCTGTGTAAAGACTCAGTGAGCATAGCCTTGCTATTGAGAGAGGCCGCCATAGGCAGAGGAGTAGAGTGTGAAGGAGAGAGGGGAGGAGAGGAGAGGGAGAGTGGAGGAGAGTGAGAGGAGAGGGAGAGGAGAGAGTGAGAGTGGGGGAGAGTGAGAGGGGAGAGTGGAGGAGAGAGTGGAGGAGAGGGTGGAGGAGAGAGTGGAGGAGAGAGTGGAGGAGAGAGTGGAGAGGGAGAGGAGAGAGTGGATCAGAGGGAGAGTGGAGGAGAGGGAGAGGAGAGAGTGGAGGAGAGTGAGAGGAGAGTGAGAGAAGAGAGTGGTTGAGGAGTGAGAGTGGAGGAGAGTGAGAGTGGAGGAGAGGGAGAGGGGAAAGTGGAGGAGAGAGTGGAGGAGAGAGTGGAGGAGAGAGGAGGAGAGGAGAGGAGAGAGTGGAGGAGAGTGAGAGTGGAGGAAAGGGAGAGGGGAAAGTGGAGGAGAGAGTGGAGGAGAGAGTGGAGGAGAGTGAGAGTGGAGGAGAGGGGAGAGTGGAGGAGAGTTAGAGTGGAGGAGAGTGAGAGGAGAGAGTGGAGGAGAGTGAGAGTGTGTGTGTCTGTGTGTGTGTGTGTGTGTGTGTGTGTGTGTGTGTGTGTGTGTGTGTGTGTGTGTGTGTGTGTGTGTGTGTGTGTGTGTATGTGTGTGTGTGTGTGTGTGTGTGTGTGTGTGTGTGTGTGTGTGTGTGTGTGTGGAAGATGGGCAGGGTCTACATGCTCTCTGTCTGTGCAAAGATCCCTATTACACAAATCTCACACATATATCACAGTGCAGAGGATTACATTTAAATCAGATATTTTTACATATATTATACTATTTACAGACATGGATTATTTACACATGGCTATTACATGCATATTTATATTTAGAGTGACATGCGATGTGTGATATTTTTATTTACATATTTATTATATATTTACATATTTATTATTATTTGATCCATATTTATTACCCATTTTATTATATTTTTATTATTATTGCATACTTTACTATTACTTATATTATGTCATAAACATATTTATTTATTACATTATTATTTTATTATAGCTTATTATTTTATTTATTATTTACATGCCTTTACTATTACATTTTTATACTATTGGCTTACTTATTTACTATTACTTTACTTTACGGTTTACTACATTACTTACTATTGGCATTTACTATTTTACTGCTTCTTACACGCTTTCCCATTTTATTACATATATTAGGCTACTTTACGCCACTGTTTCTGCCTACTACTGTCATTTACTACTATTTTACATTTTACATATTTACTTACTGGCTTACTGCCATCCCGCCACCTGCACACATCCCACAAGCCCCCAGTCCCAACATCCCGTTTGGCCACAACCCTCATCACGACCCTACAACCCCACACGACTATTTTTGCACCACACACTACTATTACTACTACTTTCATGACTACTTACTACTACTACTTATTACTACTAATTTACTTGATTAATACTATTTATTATTACTACTTTACATATTTTTACTACTTACATTTACTACTACTTTACTTTACACATTTTACTACATGACTGAAGATTATTACATTACATGATCCATTATTTACTACTTTACAATAATTGTTTACATACTTTACACTATTTACCATTATGCTTATTTACATTATTATTTTATTACTTCATTACTATTACTTTACTACTACTTTAAACACTATTTCTGATGCATTTTACATATTTTACATTTCATATTTTTACTATTTCATTATTTTTGGCTCATTACTTTTATTTATTACTTATTATTTTATTTGCTCATGATGATTACATGCTCTTGATTTACTTATATTTATTTTTACTATTTATTATTTTGATTTACTTTATTTATTTTTACATATTTATTTATTACTTATATTTTTATTTATTAGAGAGGAGAGGAGAGGAGAGGAGACTTTATTTAGAGTATTATTTAGGAGAGACTTGGAGAATATTACTTAATATTATATTATTTAGAGGAGAGGGGAGATATTTTTATTATTATTATTATATTTATTATTTACTTATTGTCAAGGGAGAGGGGGAGGAGAGAGGGAGGAGATTAGGGGAGAGTGGAGGAGAGGAGGAGAGGAGAGGAGGAGAGAGGAGGAGAGAGGGAGAGGAGAGAGGGAGGAGAGGAGAGGGAGGAGAGATTGGAGGAGAGTGAGAGGGGAAGAGAGAGTGGAGGAGAGTGAGAGTGGAGGAGAGAGTGGAGGAGAGAGTGGAGGAGAGTGAGAGGGGAGGAGAGGGAGAGGAGAGAGTAGATGAGAGAGTGGAGGAAAGTAAGAGGAGAGAGTGGAGGAGAGTAAGAGGAGAGAGTGGAGGAGAGTGAGAGGAGAGAGAGAGAGGTGGACACACACGCCATCTCTGTCATTAATGCATAGAGAGGCCAGGGCCAGATGACTAGGAGAGGGGGAGACAGAGAAAGGGAAAAGGGAGAGAGGGGGAGGCAGGGAGGGAGAGAGGGACGCACTGGGCACAGACGTCAATTCAATGTCTATTCCACGCTGGTTCAAGGTAATTTCATTGAAATTAGGTGGAAACAGCGTTGATTTAAACAGTGTGCCCAGTGGAGAGGGAGAGGATTATATGAACTAATTAGTTGCTCCCTCATTCCTTTTCATTCACGAGACGCAACTTCCAATGTCATTGCATCAAAACACAATTGATTTGTGTAATTTCTCTCTGCCTTATCTGTCTCCCAGCCACCCTTTCTGTCTGTTTCTATCTCTCTGTCACAGCCTAACCTCTACATATATTTCTCGCTTTCCTCTCTCTCCCCCCTTTACCTCCCCTGTATCCTTTCATTGCATAACTTGCTGTTAAATGCCAAACGATCAAGGTTGAATGTGATGGATCATGCTAAGAGGTTGCTAGGATTCATAGGCTAAATACAGGGAGAAATTATGTTGACGTAGAGCTAGTCTGTATGTGTCCTAAATCGTGCCCAGCCATTGCGGAATAAATTCCTCACCTTTTCAGACTGTGATGGTTTCATACTCATGAAATATCCTATAGGCCTACAAAACGTTTTTATTTCATGTGTTTTACCATTTGATACATTGCAGACTAATAGTGAAGACATCAAAACTATGAAATAACACATACGGAGTCATGTAGCAATCAAAAAAGTGTTAAACAAAGCTAAATATATTTTACATTTGAGATTCTTCAAAGTAGCCACCCTTTGCCTTGATGACAGTTTTGCAGACTCTTGGCATTCTCTCAACCAGCCCCTGCTGACCGAACTGGAGTGGGCTACGGCCGTCTGGGAGAGAGTTCAGGGCGGTCTTTGACCATTCTCCAGAGGGCAATTACCCACATCACAGCACCACTCACCCTCACCGTGGAACCCATGCACCAGAAAAGTCTTCCCTTCTTCATCACAAACAGCAAGCATTGCTTGCTGTTTGGGGTTTTAGGCTGGGTTTCTGTACAGCACTCTGTGACATCAGCTGATGTAAGGGGGGCTTTATAAATAAATTTGATTTGATTTGATTTGAACTGCACCCATACACAAGGTAATCCTCGGCCTCCCACGGCTCCAACATATCATGGTCTAGCATGAAAATTCCCGCATTCTGAGAACAGAAATTCTAGGTTATTTGAATGTATTTAAATAATGTTTCAATAAGACTTTTAATAACACTGTTAGCTTAGGTTAACTGTTTTGAATTCCAAGCAGAAATATGACACATAATTATTCATTTGCTTAGGCATTAATCAAGCAAACACATTTCTTTATGTGGCACGGCATCAGTGAGATACAAACCTATAATATTCTGTTCTCTATCCATGGAATTAGTCCACCGCACCACCAGGATGGAGCTAACATGCCATGTTTTTTATTAACTCATACAAAGCTGTTCATTTTAGTCTATTCAAACCGACCCCATTTCAAAATCTGGTGTGGCCAATTACTGGGCGCAGCCAACACACCTGAACACAAGATAGAGGATAGAGGTAGTTTTGTTGATGCTGAGAACAGAATGCATATATTTTGAAATAACATTCTTAGAATGTTATTTGAATGTTACTAATGTTTTCTTGGGTTTTTTATGGAAACGTTTTGATGTTCTGAGAAAATTACTTTAAATAGAACCATGAGGAAACCTGTAGAAAACATTATGCTGAAGTACTGGAATCCAACAGAAGAAGGTTATTTTCTTAACGTTCTCTAAACAATTTGAGAACATTACATTAAATACAGCCATGGGGAAATATGTAGGAGACATTATGCGAACGTTGTATGCTAAATAACCATGGGACAACCTCGCTCTCACCAAGCTCTAAGAAACATGGTTCTTAGAATGTTATGTGTTATGTGCTAGCTGGGAAAACGCTTGCATTACTATCAGTAAATAACAGGGTGTGTGAATAGATCATGTGTGGGGGATCTATTCCATTCCAGCTACATTAAAAAAGGAACTTGGTATGTCAGGGGAGTTTCCCAGGTCAATAAGTCAATATGTTGCATTGACCCTCACTGTTCAGGTCACATGACTACTGCTGAAGTTGATCATGTGTTCAGTAGCGATTAAGGGGGAACCAAGAACTCTGTTCTAGAGTTATATTAAGAACTCTGTTCTAGAGTTATATTAAGAACTCTGTTCTAGAGTTATATTAAGTGCCAGTGCACTACCACCTGTGCCAATATAGCACAGACTTCTCAGCAGAGGCTTTGGTGCATTCACATACAAGGAGGTTCTTTTATTTCCATCTCATTATTTGTTTCCAAATAAACACTACTCAGACTGCATTGCAATGATCTATTTACTCCCATGGAATGACATTGCAGAATGTGAATCTGATCATTGAGAGTCCTGTTGCATGGAAGTTGTCCTAAAGTTTTTTTTTTTATCCTGAAATGGTTTTGATTCTAAATGTCTTTTTGTCTGAGGACTGGGTTGTGCAATGACCCAATTATCAATTCATCTGACAGTAGTACAGCCTGCTACTGCACAGCACCCACACATCAAAATACATTGGGAATGTCCCAAATGGCGTCCTATTCCCTATATAGTGCACTACTTTTGGCCAGAGCTCTATGGGGCCTGCTCAAAAGTAGTGCACTGTGAAGGGAATAGGGTGCCAATTGGGAACCAATTTGGAAGTAGACATTATTTGGTTCATAATGTGTAGGCCAGTAGTAAAGTCATACTCCTCACTCACAGAGAGAATAGGCTAGTAGCCATTGACCATTTTTGTTGGATAATACATTATTCTGAATAACGTTTTCCCTGCATGGCAGCCTGCTAGAGGGGATGGAAGATATTATTTCCCTCAAACTGCCGCGGGAAGAAATAGCTTCTTGGTGTCAATCGAAGACAACGTTTATGATTGAAAACTTGCTTAATCTGGGTCACATTCATCTGCTGTCCAAGAGGAAGAGAACATGTTGGATATTCAGGAGACAGAAGGGCTGGAGACTGGATCCATCTGTGAGGTTGAATGGACTGGACAATTTATTGATGGACATGCTCTATAACTCTGTTACTAAATTGGATTCAAGACAAATCAAACAGACAAAATAGGGTGGTCATGCTTCAGAATTAGTGTTCTTTCATTCTGATGACACCCTAGTTTTGAGAAAAACCTTATTCTGGAAACAAGAGATTATAACTCACTAAATTTGCCTTAAACACAAAAACATCTCAACTGAAATCCTTACTTTTGTCATTGAGTTGATGAAGCCATCACGGTTTGAACAAGCTGATCTCAGGATGCAGGGTTTCCTCTAGACACAAGAAGCATGCAGGCGGCACAGCGCAGGGATCATTGGATGGCGATGGTGATGTGAATCTGCTGCAGTTCTAGATCAGGAGTAGGCAACTGTTCCAGGAGCGCTGCAGGTACTGCAGGATGTTGTCCCAACTAGGCACCTCACCTGACCAACTGAGTTAATCGATCAGTTCAGTGACTGACTAAATTCAACACACCTGGTCTTCTTCCAGGTTGGTTAAATAAAAAATATGTGTCTGCGGCCCTCCAGGACCATGGTTGCCTACCCCTGTACTAGATTGTAGAATGTATCAAGGATGTGTTTTTCTCATCTTAGACAAGACACACTTGAAGTGGTGGTAAACATTATTTGGGTGTTTGAGAGTGATGGTGGGTGTATTTTCAGGCATGTGTAAATGCTATAGGGTGTTACTGTGTATGCGTGTGTGCAGGTGTGAGGTCGTGCACAGTAGTACTTCATGCTCCGTACCATGTCACAGTAGTACTTCTTGCTCCGTACCATGTCACAGTAGTACTTCATTCTCCGTACCATGTCATAGTAGTACTTCATGCTCCGTACCATGTCACAGTAGAACTTCATTCTCCGTACCATGTCACAGTAGTACTTCATGCTCCGTACCATGTCACAGTAGAACTTCATTCTCCGTACCATGTCACAGTAGTACTTCATGCTCCGTACCATGTCACAGTAGAACTTCATTCTCCGTACCATGTCACAGTAGTACTTCATGCTACGTACCATGTCACAGTAGTACTTCATGCTCCGTACCATGTCACAGTAGTACTTCATGCTCCGTACCATGTCACAGTAGTACTTCATGCTCCGTACCATGTCACAGTAGTACTTCATGCTACGTACCATGTCACAGTAGAACGTAATGCTCCGTACCATGTCACAGTAGTACTTCATGCTCCGTACCATGTCACAGTAGTACTTCATGCTACGTACCATGTCACAGTAGTACTTCATGCTCCATACCATGTCATAGTAGTACTTCATGCTCCGTACCATGTCATAGTAGTACTTCATGCTCCATACCATGTCACAGTAGAACTTCATGCTCCGTACCATGTCACAGTAGAACGTAATGCTCCGTACCATGTCACAGTAGTACTTCATGCTCTGTACCATGTCACTCTGTGGCTTCTATATCTGTTTGCAGGTACGGTATGTTCAGGAGAGTGCTGTGGGTTTCATACACAATGTTCTCACAGTGTGTGTGTGTGTGTGTGTGTGTGTGTGTGTGTGTGTGTGTGTGTGTGTGTGTGTGTGTGTGTGTGTGTGTGTGTGTGTGTGTGTGTGTGTGTGTGTGTGTGTGTGTGTGTGTGTGTGTGTGTGTGTACAGCGTGGAGGAGGAGATTGTCCTTGCTGGTGAGAGGTTGCTGTCTGGGGAGGACCAGGGGTCTCTGATCCCTGACAGTATGTCTGTCACCTCAGCTGACCAGGAGAAACTACTGCTGCTCAACAGTAACACTGAGATACCCAAAGTTTTCCTGTTGAGAGTCAACAAAGAGGTGACACACGAAACTACACTGCATCGAACTACAGGAATTGAATCAGAAACAAGTGTAACACTTCCAGAAACCACCCCCATCTCTGATGCTCCTCGGGGGCCGACTCTGTCCCCCAGCCCCAGTCATCGCACCACACAAAGCTTTTCCTCATCTTCCTCCAGTCTCAGTCTCAGCCACATTACCCTGGTCCTGGTCTCTCTTCCAGCCCCAGTCATCGCATCACACCCGGCCACTCCTTATCTTCCTCCAGTCTCTGTCATATCCCTGGTCGTGGTCTCTCTTCCAGCCCCCTAGTCATCGCACCATACCCGGCCTCTCTTTATCTTCCTCCAGTCTCTGCCATATCCCTGGTCCTGGTCTCTCTTCCAGCCCCAGTCATCGCATCACACCCGGCCACTCCTTATCTTCATCTAGTCTCTGTCATATCCCTGGTCGTGGTCTCTCTTCCAGCCCCCTAGTCATCGCACCATACCCGGCCTCTCCTCCTCCTCCAGCCATGGCCCATCATCCCACCTTTCCTCCTCCATCACCCTAGATTGAGTGGCCTGGGGTGGTGGTAGAAGCAGCAGTGGCCCCTTCAGAGCACTAGAGGACCAGGCAGACCCCCAGAAGGAGGTGCAAGACTTAAAGGAGCAGTTGGAGGCCCACAGTCACCAGGTAGGTTACTTAACCTCCCCCATCCACTCCCTTCTCCCTCCTCCTCCATACCCCCTCCACTCCCTCTGTCCTCCTCCTCGTTTCCCCTTCCACTCCATCCTTCTCCATTCCACTCCACTCCCTCCTGCTCCATACCCTCTCTATTCCCTCCTCCCTCTTCCTCCATACCCCCTCTACTTCATTCCTACTCCTCCTCCACACCCTCCTCCCACCTAATCCATTCCCCCTCCACTCCCTCCTCCATACTCCCTCCTCTTCCTCCTCCTCCCTCCTCTTCCTCCTCCTCCATACTCCCTCCTCTTCCTCCATACTCCCTCCTCCTCCTCCATACTCCCTCCTCCTCCTCCCTACTCCCTCCTCTTCCTCCTCCTCCTCCTCCTCCTCCTCCTCCCTCCTCCTCCTCCCTCCTCTTCCTCCTCCTCCATACTCCCTGTAGACCGGTAGAGGTAGAGAACCAGTCAGGGAGCAGGAGTATAACTCTGTAGTCCTTTCTAAATTTGCAGTGAAGAAGTGGACAGGCTTCGCCAGATTTCCGGTAGTTTTCCATTGTATTTTTATCTTGTATTTTACAGTACAGATAAAGGACAAGTCTCTTCCTGCCTGCTTGGATTATTAGATGGTGAACAGCACCACAGAGTGGTTGAATATCAGAACTACTCAATAGTTGGTCCATGTACAGCTACTGTGTTTCACCGAGCATTAACTACCAGTGTCCCTGTCCCTTGTCCCTAGACAGTGTTTCACCGAGCATTAACTACCAGTATCCCTGTCCATGCTGAGATCTATGAAACAGACTACCAGACTGAGATCTATGAAACAGACTACCAGACTGAGATCTATGAAACAGACTACTAGACATAGATTTATGAAACAGACTACTAGACTGATATCTATGAAACAGACTACTAGACTGAGCACAAGGACCACAAACACACCCAGCAAGAGAACAAGAGACTGAGGAGGAAGAGAGAGGAGGTGAGACAACAGATGGCTCTACTGCAGGAGCAGGTAGTGGGATACACACACACACAAACACACACAAAACACACACACACACGCACACACGCACACATACAAACACACACACACAGACACACGCACACACACACAGTCTTGTACAGCTAACCTTGTGGGGACACACAATTCAGTCCCATTCAAAATTCGATTTTCCTAACCCCTAACCCTAACCCCAACCCATACTCTTACCCTAACCCTAACCCAAAAACCTAACCCTAAACCTAAACCTAAACCTAGCTCCTAACCCTAACCCTTAACGTAATTCTAACCCTAACACTAATTCTAACCTTAAATCCTAAGCCCCCTAGAAATAGCATATGACCTCGTGGGGACCAGTGGTGTAAAGTACTTAAGTATAAATACTTTAAAATACTACTTAAGTATTTTTATGGGGTATCTGTACTTTACTTTACTATTTATATTTTTTCTACTTTTACTTTTACTCCACTACATTCCTAATGAAAATAATGTACTTTTTATACATTTTCCCCTGACACCCAAAAGTACCAGTTACATTTTGAATGTTTAACTGGACAGGAAAATGGTCCAATTCACACGCTTATCAAGAGAACCTCCCTGGTCATCTCTACTGCCTCTGATCTGGTGGACTCACATTCTGTCTGAGCGTTGGAGTGTGCCCCCTGGCAAAAAAAAAACAGAGAAAAAATGGTGCCATCTGGTTTGTTAATATAAGGAATTTGAAAGTATATTCTAGCAATTACATTTACTTTTGATACTTAAGTATATGTAAAACCAAAGAGCTTTAGACTTTTACTCAAGTAGTATTTTACTGAGTGACTTTCACTTTTACTGGAAACTATTTTCTATTAAGGTATCTTTACTTTTACTTTAGTATAACAATTGGATACTTTTTCCACCACTAGTGGGGACTTCTGGTCCACATAAACACATCCACATAAACACACACACCTGAATTAATAGAAACAGCTGGGCAGACGGAATGTAGCGTAACAAATAAGGACATAAACTGACATTGGGTTAAGTTGAATGGGAAATGAATGGGACACAACATATCCGTAATGACCATATGGTTTCATTATAAGTCACCTGGGAAATGCTGCTGGAAGTGCTGCATGTGAAAGTACCAACAGGGCCTTGTAAAGATTATTTTTATTTTTATATGCTAGGGACCGAGTCCATTCCATTTAGGAGATGCATTGAAACTTCAATTCTATTTAAAAATATATATATTTTCAACATGAATTTATAACCACTGTCCACTAACCACTGTCTCTGGTCTGTCCAGCACAAGGTGAATGAGGATGGCTGTAGGAAACAGCGGTCATACAAGCAGGTCCTGAAGAGTCTACGATGAAAGTCCAGCTCTGGTCAAACCAAGTACCCCTGACTGCAGTGTGCAATTCAGGGTGGGCTCAATGTGGGGGGTGTCAAACGTTTGACTCCGCCCACGTTTGACCCCGCCCACCGATATTTGTCCATCTGAGGTTTGACAGTCACCCACTGAATACTACCACATGTTTGCGCAAGGCACACGTTGAATACAAACTTATTTCATTTTTGAAGATCGTAAGAAATATTACATGAAGTGGTACCAGCAGATGTGTTGTTACACTTTTTGCTTCATGCTATATTTGAAACAAGCTACTGATATTGTTGCAGTGAACAACAGACTTGTTACAGTGAGGGAAAAAAAGTTTTTGATCCCCTGCTGATTTTGTACGTTTGCCCACTGACAAAGAAATTCTATAATCAGTCTATAATTTTAATGGTAGGTTTACTTGAACAGTGAGAGACAGAATAACAACAAAAAATCCTGAAAAAACGCATGTGAACATTTTTATAAATTGATTTGCATTTTAATGAGGGAAGTAAGTATTTGACCCCCTCTCAATCAGAAAGATTTCTGGCTCCCAGGTGTCTTTTATACAGGTAACGAGCTGAGATTAGGAGCACACTCTTAAAGGGAGTGCTCCTAATCTCAGTTTGATACCTGTATAAAAGACACCTGTCCACAGAAGCAATCAATCAATCAGATTCCAAACTCTCCACCATGGCCAAGACCAAAGAGCTCTCCAAGGATGTCAGGGACAAGATTGTAGACCTACACAAGTCTGGAATGGGCTACAAGACCATCGCCAAGCAGCTTGGTGAGAAGGTGACAACAGTTGGTGCGATTATTCGCAAATGGAAGAAACACAAAAGAACTGTCAATCTCCCTCGCCCTGGGGCTCCATGAAAGATCTCACCTCGTGGAGTTGCAATGATCATGAGAACGGTAAGGAATCAGCCCAGAACTACACGGGAGGATCTTGTCAATGACCTCAAGGCAGCTGGGACCATAGTCACCAAAAAAACTATTGGTAACACACTACGCCGTGAAGGACTGAAATCCTGCAGCACCCTCAAGGTCCCCCTGCTCAAGAAAGCACATATACATGCCCGTCTGAAGTTTGCCAATGAACATCTGAATGATTCAGAGGACAACTGGGTGAAAGTGTTGTGGTCAGATGAGACCAAAATGGAGCTGTTTGGCATCAACTCAACCCGCCGTGTTTGAAGGAGGAGGTATGCTGCCTATGACCCCAAGAACACCATCCCCACCGTCAAACATGGAGGTGGAAACATTATGCTTTGGGGGTGTATTTCTGCTAAGGGGACAGGACAACTTCACCGCATCAAAGGGACGATGGACGGGGCCATGTACTGTCAAATCTTGGGTGAGAACCTCCTTTTCTCAGCCAGGGCATTGAAAATGAGCGGTGGATGGGTATTCCAGCATGACAAATCAGTGGTCATTAAGTAATGTAAGGGAACCTCTAGGGATGTGTGAACAAGAATGCACCTTACTTTAGCTAATAATCCTGAAATATATTGGAGAGGAAGGGGGTTTAAGACTATACCACTCATCATATAAATGGGGGGAGTTAAGACTATACCACTCATCATATGAGAGGGGGTTAAGACTATACCACTCATCATAATAGAGGGGGTTTAAGACTATACCACTCATCATATCAGTTGCGGCTGAACAGTTTGTTTGTGTGTAAACACGCTGGATGATACAGAATCCATTGAAGAGCTTGAACCATTCATTGACGAGAGATACTTACGAACTCAAAGAATATGTCGCTGGTTTCGGAGGATTCAAGCATTGTTAAGGACAACCAACCCAATCAACAAAACAAACCAAAACCAAGTTGGCCAATAGGTATCAACGATGGAACCCAACCATCCCCTAGTAAGAGAGTGCGCGTGGCGAGTGGGGAGAGGTTTACTGATATGGATGTTGACTTGTTCAAATCCATCAATGAAAGGCTTGCCAAACTTGATATCTTGGATATACTATGAGAGGACATCAATGCATTATGTGCCAGTCTAGAATTCAGCCATGTCAGATTGATGATCTAAGGAAAGAGAACACGGAGCTGAAAGGTACTGTAGACTCTATTCATGGTAAGGTGGAGGTGGGGCAAACGGAGAACAAACAACTTAAAGAAACCTTGCTTGATGTACAGTGTCGATCAATGCGGGACAATCTAATATTTTCAGGGATACGGGAGAATAACAACAGCGGAGGCTGTGAGGACACAGTCCGAGACATTATGTCAACTCAACTAAAACTGCCCATTGATGTTGTGCGTAATGTCACTTTCTCCAGAGTCCATAGAATAGGTAAGGCCTCTGGAAATAGGCCACAGGCTATTATTGCATGTTTTGACAAATTTAAGCAAAAGGAAATGACGAAGAACATGGGCAGAGAACTCAGAAACACTGATTTTGGAATGAATGATCCCCACCGAGATCAATGAAAGGAGAAAAAAAAAAATCCAATCATGAAGGAAAAGCGTTGCCTGAATCAACGAGTCTCCATGGTGATGGATACACTTTACATCAATGGGCAATTGTATCGGGACTCTAGAGTAACTCCCTGGCTATTTTAATTCAATGTTCAAATTTGAGTTTGTGTGTTGCAGTGTATCATGACAACTTCAACTATGATGAATACATGCTCTATTGATCTCCACTTGACAAGGAAAGGGTTGCATATAGCTCAGGTTAATGTATGTAGCCTTCCTAACAAAATACATGAGGTTTTTAACTTGGTCAACATAAATAATATTTATATTTTGGCTTTGACCGAAACGCATTTAGATGCATCTGTAAATGATGGGCAAATTAATATTCATGGGTATAGTCTACTGAGAAGGGATAGGAATAAGAATGGAGGGGGTGTAGCACTGTATATTCAGAATCATATACCTTTTAAGAGGAGGGATGACCTTAGTGTATGTCAAGTAGAGGCACTATGGGCTCAAGTATATATGCCTCACCAGGCAGCCATATTGGTGGGATGTGTGTATAGACCTCCTAGCTCTAAGGTGTCCTATTTGGATGACTTATGTACTGGGTTTGACCAGGCCACAGATGGCAACAGAGAAGTATTTATCTTGGGTGATTTTAATATAAATTGGAAGGATCACAATAATTAGAACAGAACAAAATTGATGAGATATGCCGAGAACTGTGGTTTGAAACAAATGGTTAATGATACTACTAGATCATCATTTAAGTTGGGTCATCGTTCAGACACATGCATTGATCTGATTTTCTGTAATATACCATTGCAATGCTTAAAAGCCAGATCAATGCCAGTGGGCTGGACAGACCATAATATTGTGACCATAACCATGAACACTAAGGTTCCAAAGAAACCCCCAAGGATTGTGGTCAAGAGAAATGTTAAAACATTTAATCATGAGCTATTTCTAAATGATTTGGCTGCTGTACCCTGGGAGCTGATTCATCTAGAGGATGAACTAAATCACGCTACAGAATGTTTTGTTGATTTGCTCACTGAGGTAATGGACCATCATGCCCCTATAAGAAAGAGTCCAGTTGGTGCTCGTCCATCTCCATGGATTGAGGCTTTTTCTCAAAGAAATATGGCAAAAGTCTTAGCAGCCAAATAAGAATGAGAAATTGATTAACAGAATTATAGAACATTACGTAATTATGCAGTTAAATTGAATCTTAAGAAAAAAAAAGTTATTTTACAATAATGCTTTATTGATTGTAAAAATGATTCTAAAAATGTATGGAACACAGTTAAGGGCTTACTGGGTACATCTATTTCATCATGCCCATCTAGTGTGGAGGTTGAAGGGAGAACCATAACAAAACCAGTTGATATTGCCAATCATTTTGCAGATTTTTTTACTAAGAAAATTAATTTACTGAGCAATACCCAATTACTGAGCAATACCCAATACATTCTTCCAAACAATCTATTGTCCAGTGGATTGATGATCATATTATGAGCAACAAGACCTGCTCTTTTAGTCTGCAGACGGTGTCAGTAGAGGAGGTGTTAAACCTATTGAAATCATTACCCAAAATCAAATCAAATCAAATTTTATTTGTCACATACACATGGTTAGCAGATGTTAATGCGAGTGTAGCAAAATGCTTGTGCTTCTAGTTCCGACCATGCAGTAGTATCTAACAAGTAATCTAACAAATTCACAACAACTACCTTACACACACAAGAGTAAAGGAATGAATACGAGTATGTATGGTAACCGATGGTAAATCTACATATTCTGGTTTTTGGCTTCGCTGTGCTGCTCCCCAGATTGCAGCTCCACTGAGATATATATTTAAATGGTCACTGGAAAAGAAAATGTTTGCAAATGTGTGGAAGCATGTGAAACTGTGTCCTATTCTGAAAGACAGAAAATAACCCATTACTTCTGCCAATAGTCGACCAATTAGTCTACTCCCTTTAATCAGTAAAATATTGGAGGGTATTGTGAGTAGACAAATATGGGAGTAATGATATGGAAAATAATGATCTGATTACAGCTAATCAGCATGCTTATTGCAAAAACCATTCCACTACCACTGCATTGGTTGACATGACTGACCAGTGGCTCAATGCTATGGATAATGGCAAGTTTGTGGGTGTACTATTTTTAGATTTCAGTGCAGCATTTGATTTAGTGGATCATGAAATAATTTTGACAAAATTAATGCATTATGGTTTTAAGGAGGTAGCATTGAATTGGGTACAGTCATATTTAACTGACAGGAAACAGTCCACCTATATCAATGGTTCATGTTCTTCCCCTCATGTTTTACACTGTGGAATACCACAGAGCAGCTGCCTTGGGACACTTCTTTATTTAATATATACCAACGACCTTCCTTATGCCTTAGCTGAAACTCAAGCTACTATATTTTCAGATGATACTACAATTTATGCAGCAAGACAATCGGTTCAACAGGTACAGCAAGCTTTACAAGGAGATTTGGAGAATATCAGGGAGTGGAGCTGCCGGAACAAGCTAGTTTTAAACACCAAGAAAACCAATGTTATGTTGGTCTGTTCCACTAGGAAACAGACCAATTCACATGACGGGGTTAAGACTATACCACTCATCATATGAGGAGAGGGGGTTTAAGACTATACCACTCATCATATGAGAGGGGTGGTTAAGACTATACCACTCATCATATAAATGGGGGTTAAGACTATACCACTCATCATATGAGGGGCGTTAAGACTATACCACATATCATATGAGAGGGCGGAGGGGGTGGTTGAGACTGTACAACTCATCATATGAAGATAGGGGGTTTAAGTCTATACCACTCATCATAAGAGACGGGGTAAGACTATACCACTCATCATATGAGGGGTGTTTAAGACTATACCACGCATCATATGAGGGGGTTTAAGACTATAACACTCCTCATATGAAGGGGAGTTAAGACTATAACACTCCTCATATGAAGGGGGTAAGACTATACCACTCCTCAAATGAAAGGGGGTTAAGAAAATCACACAATTGGATCAGTATCCCAAAAACATAGATTTTTACATACCTCAGTGAAATCACACGGTGCTTCCATTGCAATGTACATTGCGTACTGTAAGTTAAGAAAGAGTAGGTTGTTAAGTTTGATAGTTATGATAACACAATAATGTTAATAATAATAATACCAGGAATATATTTCAGGATGTAGAAGACACCCCCAGGAATATATTTCAGGATGTAGAAGACACCCCCCCAGGAATATATTACAGGATGTAGAAGACATCCCCCCCAGGAATATATTTCAGGATGTAGAAGACACCCCCCCAGGAATATATTTCAGGATGTAGAAGACATCCCCCAGGATGTAGAAGACATCACCCCCAGGAATATATTTCAGGATGTAGAAGACATCCCCACAGGAATATATTTAAGGATGTAGAAGACATCCCCCAGGAATATATTTCAGGATGTAGAAGACACCCCCAGAGAATATATTTCAGGATGTAGAAGACATCACCCCAGGAATATATTTCAGGATGTAGAAGACATCCCCAGGAATATATTTCAGGATGTAGAAGACATCCCCCCCAGGAATATATATCAGGATGTAGAAGACCCCCAGGAATATATCAGGATGTAGAAGACATCCCCCAGGAATATATTTCAGGATGTAGAAGACATCCCCCAGGAATATATTTCAGGATGTAGAAGACACCCCCAAGAATATATCAGGATGTAGAAGACACTCCTCCCAGGAATATATCAGGATGTAGAAGACATCCCCCAGGAATATATTTCAGGATGTAGAAGACATCCCCCAGGAATATATTTCAGGATGTAGAAGACACCCCCAAGAATATATCAGGATGTAGAAGACATCCTCCCCCAGCCCCAGGAATATATATCAGGATGTAGAAGACACCCCCCCAGGAATATATCAGGATGTAGAAGACATCCTCCCCAGCCCCAGGAATATATATCAGGATGTAGAAGACACCCCCAGAGAATATATTTCAGGATGTAGAAGACACCCCCAGGAATATATTTCAGGATGTAGAAGACACCTCTCCCAGGAATATATCAGGATGTAGAAGACATCCCCCAGGAATATATTTCAGGATGTAGAAGACACCCCCCCAGGAATATATTTCAGGATGTAGAAGACATCCCCAGGAATATATTTCAGGATGTAGAAGACACCCCCCCAGGAATATATCAGGATGTAGAAGACATCCTCCCCAGCCCCAGGAATATATATCAGGATGTAGAAGACACCCCCAGGAATATATCAGGATGTAGAAGACATCCTCCCCAGCCCAGGAATATATATCAGGATGTAGAAGACACCCCCAGAGAATATATTTCAGGATGTAGAAGACACCCCCAGGAATATATTTCAGGATGTAGAAGACACCTCTCCCAGGAATATATCAGGATGTAGAAGACATCCCCAGGAATATATTTCAGGATGTAAAAGACACCCCCAGGAATATATTTCAGGATGTAGAAGACATCACCCCAGGAATATATTTCAGGATGTAGCAGACATCCCCCAGGAATATATTTCAGGATGTAGAAGACACCCCCAGGAATATATTTCAGGATGTAGAAGACACCCCTCCCAGGAATATATCAGGATGTAGAAGACATCCCCCAGGAATATATTTCAGGATGTAGAAGACATCCCCCAGGAATATATTTCAGGATGTAGAAGACACCCCCAGGAATATATCAGGATGTAGAAGACATCCCCAGCCCCAGGAATATATATCAGGATGTAGAAGACCCCCAGAGAATATATTTCAGGATGTAGAAGACACCCCCAGGAATATATTTCAGGATGTAGAAGACACCTCTCCCAGGAATATATCAGGATGTAGAAGTCATCCCCCAGGAATATATATCAGGATGTAGAAGACATCCCCTCCCAGGAATATATCAGGATGTAGAAGACATCCCCCAGCAATATATATCAGGATGTAGAAGACATCCCGGGAATATATCAGGATGTAGAAGACCCCCAAGAGGTCACATCAGCATCCAGCTCTGCAGGAGTTTGATATATGAATTGTGGATGCAGTGTAAAAACTGTAGGAAATAGGTCCCAAAAAGTGTCAAGAATAATAAACAAGAAGAAGTATGAGCAATAACAATAGTGTGCGTTGCATGCTGCAAGCCCAGAAATAATAATAACTAATATAATATACTGAATAACCAGCATCTTAACAATCAAAACAAACACCCCACAGTTGTTTGAGAAACTTTGCTTTGGTAGGCTCTGTGGTGTGAACAAGGTACACTTTTCAATACAGGAATGACAATCAAATGGTACAGTTCAGTGAAATAATTTAAAGGAATATCTAACCTGAACATCATCCACACCAAAAGTCCTCTAAGATCCAGGGGACAAGATCCGAGCAATGTTCCTGAACACAGTGTATGTGAAAGTATAGAAAAAGTACAATTCAACAGCTTTTTATACTCCAGCACGCGTAACAGTTTTGAACACAGTTGGAACTGAATTAGCCCAAGTATTTTTCACAACATGCATGGGTGGGTGTTGCTGGACCAGAAAATGTATTTTCGACAGCAAACACCATTTCTCACATCAATGCACTCACATGCCAAAAATCTTTCATTGGACACTGTTTCAAAGCATTGTGTATGCTTTCTTTGTAAATCTGTTTTGAAGTTTTTCTTATTTAACCTCAGTTTGCAGTGTGGACAAGTTACAATAGCTTTTCTTGACTTGCCATGTATGTTGGGACCAGGTGATTTCATTAATGTAGATACTATGTGTAGGCTGTGTAGACTCGCTATGTGTAACTAAGGGAATGGCATCAACGATACACATTTAGAACCAGCCAAACACAACAAGGCATACATTGAAGAAACACAGAAAATCAACAATCAACTCGATTACATAACTGTACATGTAAACCTAGGCTTACTGCTCTAGTAGGCAAATTTGTCCGAATAAGATTCCCTCATTGTGAACAATTAGCTAGCTCACGTGCAAATATGTGCTAATTAACGCTATACAAACATCGGTGCAGTAGTTGGTCGTATAAAAATATACCACTGCACTGATGTAACATGAATATTACAAAGTACATTACGCATAATGACAGTCTCACTTCCATGGTTCATATTTTTATCCATGTAGGTTAGGTTCGATTTCGTTGACGTTGATACCTTCGACGTTTACCTCAACTTGGGTGACCTTGAAGGTGACGGGAAGGGTTCGGGTTAAACGCGTTTGACTCCGCCCACATTGAGCCAGGCCAGTCAGGGGCTTCTCGGTCAAACAGCCTGTCCTGGTCCACCGCTGTAATAACGAGAAGCAGCCTACAGGTGGAGACAGGAGGAGGCAGAGAGGAGCTCACCTCCGGTACTCCACAACAAGACCACCACCACCACCCGCTGTGCCCCAAACACTGTGAGAGGAGGAACACTGAAGAGTCCCCAAGAGGTAGACAACACACATGTTGAACTTGTACTCTGAATTTAGTATTGCCACTAATGCACATTGAGGCCTAGCCTACTCCAGTCCTGAGTGACTGTGTCTAATTGACAACAAAGTGATTTGTATCTATTATCTTTCTCTGAATACGTATTAACCTTGTGTTATTTCTTAATTCTGCCAATAACGTTGCTGATTGAAGAAGGGACAGAGTGATTTTCCAGTTGTCTCTGCCTCCCTGCTTAGATAACCACCAATTGGTTTTAATCATACATCACGCAATGTTTTATGATTGTCTTGTTGGCTAAGGACATCTCTGTGAATTCAACTAATGAAATATACCCTTTGATTTCAAAGGACACTGGGATGTCCTTTAAACTCATGTGAACAACTTCCGATGTTGTCATTTTCTTTTATAATGTTACAACAATATAACAAACGTACATTTTTTATTTTATTTTTGGTCTTTCTTCTAATTTCCCTGGAATAACTCTGCGTCACCAGTCACCTCCCCTTCCAACCAGGCCTATTCTTCTACATAGGCTACCATGCTGTGGTCTGCTGAGAGGGGTAATTAAATATGGGCGGTTACTTTACAGTGTCAAAACATCTCCCATCCATACAATATGTTTCTATTTGGGACGTAACCATTGAATCTGAGTAGAACACGCCTCTAAAAGCAAGGAGGCCATTTGGTATCAGTGATAGATGCAGATTGGATTTATCTCTGATTAATACGTTTTGCACAGGGAAATCTAATCTTCTCTACGATAAGCTCCCCTAGGGCTGTGAGATGGAATGGGATGGTACTGTAAAGTGGTTACATGCTTACTTGTTTCACCTACAGAGAAAAGATTGAGGGCAACATATTCCTGCAGCTCTGAGACACAGGGGTTGTTGTTAGTAGATGGTTCCTTTGCTTTAGTCTCCTTCTAGCCTGACCCAGCACAGTCCACCACTACAGGTATAGAGGGAACAGAGTAACAGCTGTAGTGTTAGCAGCACTCCAGCCCAGTACACCACTACATACAGTAATATATAGTAGTTACCAGAGCTAGACTGCTGGGCTCAGACTACCTCAAAGGGGTGTGTGAAACAGGGCTGAAAGTCTGGGCACAGGATGGGGACCACAGGATAATTCAGGAAGAAACATCAAGTTACGAATTGGTGAAAGTGAGACAACATTTGGATAACTATGGATAATTTTGAAATGTTTGTGTGTGTGTGAGAGAGAGTGAGAGAGAGTGTGAGAGAGAGTGTGAGAGAGAGAGAGTGTGAGATACCTGAACACTAACAGGTCCTATTGCTCAGCTATCCTCTGTGAGTAGGGAACAAAGGAACCATCTACCAGAGCACTACCAGGTCCTGTTGCTCAGCTATCCTCTGTGAGTAGGGAACAAAGGAACCATCTACCAGAGCACTACCAGGTCCTGTTGCTCAGCTATCCTCTGTGAGTAGGGAACAAAGGAACCATCTAGCAGAGCACTAACAGGTCCTATTGCTCAGCTATCCTCTGTGAGTAGGGAACAAAGGAACCATCTACCAGAGCACTAACAGGTCCTGTTGCATTCCAGGTCCACATCCCTCTGCAGCTGCTGTGTGGAAGACTGCTGTTCACCTATAATGCTTTGATGTGGACCTTCTTCTCCAAGGCTCTGAAACATGCCTCCTTTTCCTGCATCCAGCTCAGCTATCCTCTGTGAGTAGGGAAACCGGTTGATGTCCGTCAGGGAATGTATTCATAACATCCCTCAGAGTAGGACTGCTGACCTTAGGATCAATTTCGCCTTTTAGATCATAATGATTAAGCCAGAGGGAACTGATCCTTGACCAGCACTCCTCCTACTCTGAGAAACTTTATGAATACAACCCCAGATCTCAGTTATCCAAATTAAATTAACAACACACTTACAGTACAGTAGGCCTTAGGGCGGCGCACAATTGCCCGGTGTCGTCCGGGGTTTGGCCTGGGTAGGCCGTCATTGTAAATAAGAATTTGTTCTTAACTGACTTGCCTAGTTAAATAAAGGTTTACTAAAATAAAATAAAAAATAAAAGTACAATGTTGTCACAATAGAACATCGACCATAAGACCATAGTACAGGGCCAGGCAGCCCTGTTCCAGGAGCGCTGCAGGTACTGCAGGATGTTGTCCCAACTAGGCACCTCACCTGACCAACTGAGTTAATCGATCAGTTCAGTTCACTGGTCTTCTTCCAGGTCAGTTAAATCAAAAACACTCCAGAACCAGGGTTGTCTATCCCTGCAATAGTGTAACAACAACATTATTGGACCAATGACATCTGTGGATCACTGTGTGAATAAAGGTATCAGTTACATATCCTGCACTGTCTTTAGGCATTCCTTGAGAAGCTGATCACTGGCGAGACCCATGCAGCTCTGTGGGGAGTGGAGATCTCTCTTACCCGCACAGGTTTACTGGTGCTGCACAGATCAACATCTCACGTCCCTCAAATAGCAGAGGTGTCACGGATCCCTCCGGAACTTTCATTACGCACACCTGTCCCCTGTTCCCACTGATTAGTACTTGTATAAGTGTGCCCTTTGGTTTCCATTGGGCTGTCGATTATTTTTACAATGTCCGTTGGTGCGTGTGACTACCTGTGCTGTGTGTTTTGGCTTTCGTGCTATTGTGGATTGCGCAGATGATGACGGGTCTCGTCCCGTGTGTTAATCATTGTGCGCGTATGTTATTTATTTGAGGTACTCCTCGCTCTTTTGTTTTGGGTTTCTACCCTATGTTTTTGTTACGTGTTTGTTTGGTCTTCGCCCCCGTGCCTTTACACAGGGGTGAAGATTGGGCTTAATAAAAAACCATATTACGCATTCCTTCGCCTGTCTACCAAATCTCTTCATACCGACATGACAAGAGGCCAAGAAAGAAGAGGTCATGAACCCTCTCCTGCAGGGGGCTGAATCATGGTCACACAGAGTGTTTCTTGGTAGTCTTTATCAAATCTACATTGAAACAAAAGTATACACCTCACACACATGGTTATGGGCTTAACAAAAGAAGACGCCTGTACCATCAGATATAGAGTTGAAGTGTATTACATTTTGAGTTTGCATCCAAATATTACACTTTATAGACATCACAGAAGACTGAAATATAACAAGATTGTTTGACATAGAAACACCGGATTTTCTGTGTGTTTCTTGACATTTTGTTGATTAATTATAAAATTATGAGAAATATGAATAACATTCCATCCATGAGGCCACTAGTTCCTTTCGCTGCAGGAAAGGGCTACGGACTGTCTACATGTGGAAGAGTGACTTCAGGAAACAGTAGAGGGAGCACCCCCTATCCACATCGACTGTTTTAAGTTCCTCGACATACATATCACTGACAAACTGAAATTATCTACACAGACAGTGTGGTGAAGGAGGCGCAACAGCGCCTTTTCAAGCTCAGGAGGCTAAAAAAAATGTGCTTGTCACCTAAAACCCCCACAAACTTTTACAGATGCACAATTGAGAGCATCCTGTTGGGCTGTATCAACACCTGGTACGGCAACTGCACCGCCCCCAACCGCAGGGCTCTCTAGAGGATGGTGCGGTCTGCACAGTGCATCACCGGGGGCAAACTACCTGCCCTCCAGGACACCTACAGCACCCAATGTCACAGGAAGTCCAAAAAGATCATCAAGGACAACAACTACCCGAGCCACTGCCTGTTCACCCCGCTATCATCCAGAAGGCAAGGTCAGATCAGGTGCATCAAAGCTGGGCCTAAAAGACTGAAAAACAGCTTCTATCTCAAGGACATCAGACTGTTAAATAGCCATCACTAGCACAGAGAGGCTGCTGCCTACATAGAGACTTGAAATCATTGGCCATTTTAATAAATAGATCACTAGTCACTTTAATAATGTCACTTTAATAATGTTTACATATCTTGCAATTCTCATCTCATATATACAGTGAGGGAAAAAAGTATTTGATCCCCCTGCTGATTTTGTACGTTTGCCCACTGACAAAGAAATGATCAGTCTATAATTTTAATGGTAGGTTTATTTGAACAGTGAGAGACAGAATAACAACAAAAAAATCCAGAAAAACGCATGTGAAAAATGTTATAAATTGATTTGCATTTTAATGAGGGAAATAAGTATTTGACCCCCTCTCAATCAGAAAGATTTCTGGCTCCCAGGTGTCTTTTATACAGGTAACGAGCTGAGATTAGGAGCACACTCTTAAAGGGGAGTGCTCCTAATCTCAGCTTGATACCTGCATAAAAGACACCTGTCTACAGAAGCAATCAATCAATCAGATTCCAAACTCTCCACCATGGCCAAGACCAAAGAGCTCTCCAAGGATGTCAGGGACAAGATTGTAGACCTACACAAGGCTGGAATGGGCTACAAGACCATCGCCAAGCAGCTTGGTGAGAAGGTGACAACAGTTGGTGCGCTTATTTGCAAATGGAAGAAACACAAAATAACTATCAATCTCCCTCTGCCTGGGCTACATGCAAGATCTCACCTCGTGGAGTTGCAATGATCATGAGAATGGTGAGGAATCAGCCCAGAACTACACAGGAGGATCTTGTCAATGACCTCAAGGCAGCTGGGACCATAGTCACCAAGAAAACAATTGGTAACACACTACGGCGTGAAGGACTGAAATCCTGCAGCACCCACAAGGTCCCCCTGCTCAAGAAAGCACATATACATGCCCGTCTGAAGTTTGCCAATGAACATCTGAATGATTCAGAGGACAACTGGGTGAAAGTGTTGTGGTCAGATGAGACGAAAATTGAGCTATTTGGCATCAACTCAATTCGCCGTGTTTGGAGGAGGAGGAATGCTGCCTATGACCGCAAGAACACCATCCCCACCGTCAAACATGGAGGTGGAAACATTATGCTTTAGGGGTGTTTTTCTGCTAAGGGGACAGGACAACTTCACCGCATCAAAGGGACGATGGACAGGGCCATGTACCGTCAAATCTTGGGTGAGAACCTCCTTCCCTCAGCCATGGCATTGAAAATGGGTCGTGGATGGGTATTCCAGCATGACAATGACCCAAAACACACAGCCAAGGCAACAAAAAAGTGGCTCAAGAAGAAGCACATTTAAGGTCCTGGAGTGGCCTATCCAGTCTCCAGACCTTAATCCCATAGAAAATCTGTGGAGGGAGCTGAAGGTTCAAGATGCCAAACGTCAGCCTCGAAACCTTAATGACTTGGAGAAGATCTGCAAAGAGGAGTGGGACAAAATCCCTCCTGAGATGTGTGCAAACCTGGTGGCCAACTACAAGAAACGTCTGACCTCTGTGATTGCCAACAAGGGTTTTGCCACCAAGTACTAAGTCATGTTTTGCAGAGGGGTCAAATACTTATTTCCCTCATTAAAATGCAAATCATTTTATAACATTTTTCACATGCGTTTTTCTGTTTTTTTGTTGTTGTTATTCTCTCTCACTGTTCAAATAAACCTACCATTAAAATTATAGACTGATCATTTCTTTGTCAGTGGGAAAACATATAAAATCAGCAGAGGATCAAATACTTTTTTCCCTCACTGTATATACTGTATTCTATTTGATACTATCTATTGCATCTTAGCCTATGTCGTTCTGAAATTGCTCATCCATATATGTATATATTCTTATTCCATTCCTTTACTTACTTTACTTTACTCATTCCTCCTTCACTATGATCTAACCCTCCTTCACTATGATCTAACCCTCCTTCACTATGATCTAACCCTCCTTCACTATGATCTAACCCTCCTTCACTATGATCTAACCCTCCTTCACTATGATATAGTCCTCCTTCACTATGATCTAACCCTCCTTCACTATGATCTAACCCTCCTTCACTATGATCTAACCCTCCTTCACTATGATCTAACCCTCCTTCACTATGATCTAACCCTCCTTCACTATGATATAGTCCTCCTTCACTATGATCTAACCCTCCTTCACTATGATCTAACCCTCCTTCACTATGACCTAACCCTCCTTCACTATGACCTAACCCTCCTTCACTATGATCTAACCCTCCTTCACTATGACCTAACCCTCCTTCACTATGATCTAACCCTCCTTCACTATGATCTAACCCTCCTTCACTATGATATAGTCCTCCTTCACTATGATCTAACCCTCCTTCACTATGATCTAACCCTCCTTCACTATGATCTAACCCTCCTTCACTATGATCTAACCCTCCTTCACTATGATCTAACCCTCCTTCACTATGATATAGTCCTCCTTCACTATGATCTAACCCTCCTTCACTATGATCTAACCCTCCTTCACTATGATCTAACCCTCCTTCACTATGATCTAACCCTCCTTCACTATGATATAGTCCTCATTCACTATGATCTAACCCTCCTTCACTATGATCTAACCCTCCTTCACTATGACCTAAACCTCCTTCACTATGATATAGTCCTCCTTCACTATGATCTAACCCTCCTTCACTATGATCTAAACCTCCTTCACTATGACCTAACCCTCCTTCACTATGACCTAACCCTCCTTCACTATGATCTAACCCTCCTTCACTATGACCTAACCCTCCTTCACTACGATCTAACCCTTCTTCACTATGATCTAACCCTCCTTCACTATGACCTAACCCTCCTTCACTATGATCTAACCCTCCTTCACTATGATCTAACCCTCCTTCACTATGACCTAACCCTCCTTCACTATGATCTAACCCTCCTTCACTACGATCTAACCCTCCTTCACTACGATCTAACCCTCCTTCACTATGATCTAACCCTCCTTCACTATGATCTAACCCTCCTTCACTATGACCTAACCCTCCTTCACTACGATCTAACCCTCCTTCACTATGATCTAACCCTCCTTCACTATGATCTAACCCTCCTTCACTATGACCTAACCCTCCTTCACTATGATCTAACCCTCCTTCACTATGATCTAACCCTCCTTCACTATGATCTAACCCTCCTTCACTATGATCTAACCCTCCTTCACTATGATATAGTCCTCCTTCACTATGATCTAACCCTCCTTCACTATTATGTAACCCTCTTCCACTATACAGTCAAATAGTGTTTCAGTCTCAATATGTGCTACATGGTAAATATTTAGACGTGGATGACAACTAAACTTAGATATCTTATGTCAAGGCATTTTTCTGCAATTTAACTCATGCTTTTGCTCCTTTTTTCTTCTCAGGAACCAGCCAGGCAACAACCCATAGTCTACTGTCATGTACCATAAGGAAGTCAGCCATGCAACAGCCCATAGTCTACTGTCCTGTTCCATAAGTAAGTCAGCCAGGAAACAACCCAGTCTACTGTCCTGTACCTTAAGGAAGTCAGCCATGCAACAGCCCATAGTCTACTGTCCTGTACCATAAGGAAGTCAGCCATGCAACAGCCCATAGTCTACTGTCATGTACCATAAGGAAGTCAGCCATGCAACAGCCCATAGTCTACTGTCCTGTTCCATAAGGAAGTCAGCCAGGCAACAACCCATAGGCTACTGTCCTGTTCCATAAGGACTTCAGCCAGGCAACAACCCATAGTCTACTGTCCTGTACCTTAAGGACGTCAGCCAGGCAACAACCCATAGTCTACTGTCCTGTTCCATAAGGACGTCAGCCAGGCAACAACCCATAGTCTACTGTCCTGTTCCATAAGGACGTCAGCCAGGCAACAACCCATAGGCTACTGTCCTGTTCCATAAGGAAGTCAGCCAGGCAACATCCCGTAGGCTATTGTACTGTGACAATAAGGAAGTCAGCCAGAGTTGGTACCAAAATTGAAATCGTCTGGGGCCTTTAGGTGGCAAACAATTGGCCCTGCGCAGTCCGGGTTAGGGGAGGGTTTGGCCGGCTGGGATGTCCTTGTCCCATTGCGCTCCATGTACTCCTTGTGGCGTCCGGGCGCATGCATGCTGACTCCGGTCTCTAGCAGTACCATGTTCCCTCCAACACATTGGTGCTGCTGGCTTCTGGGTGAAGCGAGCAGTGTGTCAAGAAGCAGTGCGGCTTGGCGGGTTTGTGTTTCGGGGGACGCATGGCTCTTGGCCTTTGCTTTATTGAACTGTTAAATATATTATAAATGGCACCATACAGGGTTATATATGGCAGGGTTCTATATGGCAGGGTTCTATATGACAGGGTTCCATATTTATTTTGTACCTTTATTTAACTAGATAAGTCAGTTAAGAACAAATTCTTATTTTCAATGACGGCCTAGGAACAGTGGGTTAAACTGCCCTGTTCAGGGGCAGAACGACAGCTCGGGGATTCAATCTTGCAACCTTTCGGTTACTAGTCCAACACTCTAACCACTAGTCTACAAACAGGGTTCTATATGGCAGGGTTCTATATGGCACCATACAGGGTTCTATACGGCAGGGTTCTATATGGCAGACTTATATATGGCAGGGTTCTATATGGCACCATACAGGGTTCTATATGGCATCATACAGGGTTCTATATGGCACCATACAGGGTTCTATATGGCACCATACAGGGATCTATATGGCACCATACAGGGTTCTATATGGCACCATACAGGGATCCATATGGCACCATACAGGGTTCTATTTGGCAGGGTTGCATATAGCAGGGTTCTATATGGCACCATACAGAGTTCTATAAGGCAGGGTTCTATGTGGCACCATAAAAGGTTCTTTATGGCAGGGTTCTATATGGCACCATACAGGGTCCTATATAGCAAGGTTCTATATGGCAGGGTTCTATATGGCAGAGTTCTATATTGTACCATACAGGGTTCTATATGGCAGGGTTCTATATGGCACCATACAGGGTTCTATATGGCAGGGTTCTATATGGCACCATACAGTGTTCTTTATGGCACCATACAGAGTTCTATATGGCAGGGTTCTATATGGCAGGGTTCTATATGGCACCATACAGAGTTCTATAAGGCAGGGTTCTATGTGGCACCATACAGGGTTCTATATAGCCGGGTTCTACATGGCAGGGTTCTATATTACACCATAAAAGGTTCTATATGGCAGGGTTCTATATGGCACCATAAAGGGTCCTATATAGCAAGGTTCTATATGGCAGGGTTCTATATGGCAGGGTTCTATATTGTACCATACATGGTTCTATATGGCAGGGTTCTATATGGCACCATACAGGGTTCTATATGGCATGGTTCTATATGGCAGGGTTATATATGGCAGGGTTCTATATGGCACCATACAATGTTCTTTATGGCACCATACAGAGTTCTATATGGCAGGGTTCTATATGGCAAGGTTCTATATGGCACCATACAGAGTTCTATAACACAGGGTTCTATGTGGCACCATACAGGGTTCTATATAGCCAGGTTCTACATGGCAGGGTTCTATATTGCACCATAAAAGGTTCTATATGGCAGGGTTCTATATGGCACCATAAAGGGTCCTATATAGCAGGGTTCTATATGGCACCATACAGGGTTCTTTATGGCACCATACAGAGTTCTATATGGCAGGGTTCTATATGGCACCATACAGGGTTATATATGGCAGGGTTCTATATAGCAGGGTTCTATATGGCAGCGTTCTATATAGCACCATACAGGGTTCTATATGGCAGGGTTCTATATGGCACCATACAGGGTTCTATATGGCAGGGTTCAATATAGCAGGGTTCTATATGGCAGCGTTCTATATGGCACCATACAGGGTTCTATATGGCAGGGTTCTATATGGCAGGGTTCTATATGGCACCATACAGGGTTATTTATGGAACCATACAGAGTTCTATATGGCAGGGTTCTATATGGCAGGGTTCTATATGGCAGGGTTCTATATGGCACCATACAGGGTTATATATGGCAGGGTTCTATATAGCAGGGTTCTATATGGCAGTGTTCTATATAGCACCATACAGGGTTCTATATGGCAGGGTTCTATATGGCACCATACAGGGTTCTATATGGCACCCTACAGGGTTCTATATGGCAGGGTTCTACGTATCAGGGTTCTCTACGTATCAGGGTTCTATATGGCAGGGTTCTATATGGCAGGGTTCTATATGGCAGGGTTCTATATGGCACCATACAGGGTTATATATGGCAGGGTTCTATATAGCAGGGTTCTATATGGCAGTGTTCTATATAGCACCATACAGGGTTCTATATGGCAGGGTTCTATATGGCACCATACAGGGTTCTATATGGCACCCTACAGGGTTCTATATGGCAGGGTTCTACGTATCAGGGTTCTCCAGACCAGCCCCAGCCTTACCCAGCCTAACCTAGCCCAGTCCCAGTCAAACCCAGCGCAGTCCCGGGTCTAAGCCAGCCCAGTCCCAGCCTAACCCAGACCAGCCCCAGCCTTACCCAGCCTAACCTAGCCCAATCCCAGTCAAACCCAGCGCAGTCCAGGGTCTGAGCCAGCACAGTCCCAGCCGAAACCAGACCAGCCCCAGCCTAAACCAGCCTAACCCAGCCCATTCCCAGTCAAACCCAGCCCAGTGCCAGTCTAACCCAGCCCAGTCCCAGCCTAACCAAGACCAGCCCCAGCCTAACCCAGCCCAGTCGAGCCTAACCAAGTCCCAGCCTAACCCAGCCCAGTCCATCCAAACCCAGCCAGGCCAGGCAAAGGCCCAGAGCAGGGAAGATGGAGATGGAGGGCCAGATGACTACAGAGAAGATAACAACCCAGGACTGGGATAAACATCTGCCCCACATCCCCAAACGCACACTAATCACACTCCTGGCTGCCACAGGGAGGGAGACTACAGACACACACACACACACACACACACACACACACACACACACACACACAACTGAACAGAAATGAGTTAAAGGAAACAGACTCAACACCGAAAGTGAGGACACCATTCAAGAAACAACACATGCCTATTAGACTAAATAAAGGTGAGCTGCTAAGTTGTATAATGCCAGAAGGCAGTCCTGATAATTATGTTATTACGGGTTCCTCAGATAGCCAGTGGAAGTGGGTTTTAATCAGTGTCGACTGCTAGAGTGTGTTAGTGCAGATTCAAATATTTTGTTTCCTCTGTAGTTAGGACAGGAAGTAGAACTGTGCTCCTCTTCTGCTGCTCTTGTTTACTGGCACTGGCCTTCCTGTTTTAAGATTCCTACTGATAGCGCTAAGAACTCTCTCTCTCTTTTTCCTCCGTCTCCATCTTCCTCTCTCTGTCGTTCTCAGGCTCTCTCTCTCTCTCCTCTGTTCCTTTTCTTCTCTCATCTTCCTCTCTCTCTTCTCACCTCCCTCTCTCTCATCTTCCTCTCTTTCTTCTCACCTGCCTCTCTCTCATCTTCCTCTCTTTCTTCTCACCTTCCTCTCTCTCCTCTTCCTCTCTCTTCTCACCTCCCTCTCTCTCCTCTCTCTCTCTCTTCTCACCTCCCTCTCTCTCCTCTCTCTCTCTCTTCTCACCTCCCTCTCTCTCCTCTTTCTCTCCTCCTTCTCTCTCATCTTCATCTCTCTCCTCTTCCTCTCTCTCCTGTAGGTAAGGTAGATAGCAGAGTCTGGCCCTCTCCACCCACTGTCACCACTACATAAACTCCCTCATTAAACATTCCTCCCACTCGAAACGTGATGTTGTGAGGGGTATGATGTGCACGTGAGTGTGTGCAGACAATACGCAAAGCTTCTGAAACTCCTCTCAGCATTGTTTTAAGCAAATAAGAAATAACAGTGTCAGTGGGTTAGTTTTAGGGGTTAGCAGTGATGTGTGTGTGTGTGTGCGCGTGTGTGTGTGTGTGTGCGCACGCGCGTGTGTGTGTGTGTTGGCTGGGGCAGTGATGGTGCCATGAGCAGTTAGGACAGGGAAAGAATGTAGATCTGGTCTGCATCCCAAATGGCAACCTATATAGTGCATTACTTTTGGGTCCTGGTCAAAAGTAGTGCACCTGGTCAAAAGAAGTGCACTATATAGGGATGAGGGAGCCATTTGGGACGCAACCCTGCTCTGAGGGAATGTGAAGAATGTCAGTGTAATTTTATCTAACCCTCCTCTACTACTAGCCAGTGGCTATTGCCTGAATGTATTTAATATCCAGACCGTGTGTGTTGAACAGTAGCCTTGTCGAGATTACAACTCACACAAATCAATAACAAGCTTAATTCACCAAAATCCCTTTAACCAATCTGTCAACAGTCTACATGACTGTTATCAGCATTCCAAGTCTAAACAAGTCATGTTCACGTGGAAATGCCACAGCAAGTGTGAACAAACAGTACGACACTCAAATGAGCTAGCTATGGTATGTGAATCACGTTCCCAGGCTTTTTTAGACGATCATAACATAACATACAGCATCTGACCCTCTTATCGTCCTGCCCTCGCTCTCTCTTCTTTTCAGACGATCATAACATAACATACAGCATCTGACCCTCTTATCGTCCTGCCCTCGCTCTCTCTTCTTTTCAGACGATCATAACATAACATACAGCATCTGACCCTCTTATCGTCCTGCCCTCGCTCTCTCTTCTTTTCATACCCTGTTTTCCCTCTGTGGCGTTGACAATGACTGCTGAAATAATTACAGCTGTTTGTAGCTAAACTGAGTGTGTGTGTGTGTGTGTGTGTGTGTGTGTGTGTGTGTGTGTGTGTGTAATCTCTATCTATCCCTACAGTCAGTCGGGACTATGTCACAGGAAGCACAGGAAGACGGCAATTGTTCAGAAAATGTGATGCCTATGACATCACTGCTAAGTAGCAATATTCACACACAGTTCTAACACCCAAGAGCAGTAGCTAGCCTGCATACTGTACATTCACACACCAAACATGTTCCCCTTGAAACATGTTTTCATTTCAAACATCTGTAGGACTGTAGACCTCTCTCTCTCTCTCTCTCTCTCTCTCTCTCTCTCTCTCTCTCTCTCTCTCTCTCTCTCTCTCTCTCTCTCTCTGAATCTAATCACTCGTTAAATTGTTTAAAGTGTGTCTCTGTGTGTAGTTGGTGTAATTTACTATATATGTGTTTGTCTATGTGTTTGGATTGGGCAGGTCAAAGCTAGACTGAGAAGGCTGAGAGGACGACCACAGTAGAGACAGAGAGCTTTAGGCCAGGATCACGATGTGTGCATTGTGACTGACTGGAGGGGACAGCATGAAAGCTGCCTGGCTTCTGTGAGAAAAGGAGGCAGGGGACAGAGACAGAGAGGGCTCTTGCTGGCTCAGACAGAGGTGTTTCTAACCATAAACATAAAGCAGGGTTATGAATGAGGGATTCAAAGGGAAGGGATAGGGTTGGAATAGAGAAAGAGGAGGATCAGACATTACAATACTTTAAATTGCTGCCACATAAGATACAGATCTGTAGGACCTTCATTTTAGCCAGATTGATACAGCAGGAAAATAATCCTGCAGCAACAGGAAATATGAATTATGCTGTGGATGATAATTCAAGTCTGAAATGTCAAAGTCGAAATTACAAACAAAGCCTTTTTAAACATCATATACACTACAAGTTTTAAATGCCCTGCATTGCAGGGAAGTTCTCCTGTAACAGGGTGATAAAATGAAGATCCTATTTCTGTACATTCTTCAGGTTATTATTATGAAGGCCGTCAAGTTATCATGTAAAGATAATGTTACTTTTCTATAAAAGTATTTTCAAGTTATTTTACCCTATTATAAACACGGCATGACTCTTAATCTATAACGGTCTCTCCACAATCCTGCATCTGTGTTTCAGCCCACGGCAGCCCCGCCACGGCTCAAAACCTTAATTGTGCCTTTAAGGTTTGTCATCATAGATAAACAAGGGGTCATGTAAAGAGCCTGGCTGTTACTGTCCTCAGTGGCGTGATGATGACTGTAGAGTATGAGTTACAGAGGAAGAGGATGATGACTGTAGAGTATGAGTTACAGAGGAAGAGGATGATGACTGTAGAGTATGAGTTACAGAGAAAGGGTATAGAGGTTAAATCACACAGTTACTAAACAGTGAGGTGCTTCAAATCAAATCAAATCAAATCAAATCAAATTTTATTTGTCACATACACATGGTTAGCAGATGTTAATGCGAGTGTAGCGAAATGCTTGTGCTTCTAGTTCCGACCATGCAGTAGTATCTAACAAGTAATCTAACAAATTCACAACAACTACCTTATACACACAAGAGTAAAGGAATGAATACGAGTATGTACATATAAATATATGGATGAGCGATGGCTGACCGGCATAGGCAAGATGCAGTAGATGGTATGGAGTACAGTATATACACATATATATGAGATGAGTAATGTAGGATATGTAAACATTATATAAATGGCATTGTTTAAAGTGGCTAGTGATACATTATTTCATCCAATTATAATTATTAAAGTGGCTAGAGATTTGGGTCGATGACCGAACGGCATAGGCAAGATACAGTAGATGGTTTAGAGTACAGTGTATACATTTGATATGAGTATGTCGGATACGTAAACATTATATACAAAATTGTTTAAAGTGGCTAGTGATACATTTGTTACATCCAATTCCTATGTATAAAGTGGCTAGAGATTTAAGTCAGTATGTTGGCAGCAGCCACTCAATGTTAGTGATGGCTGTTTAACAGTCTGATGGCCTTGAGGTAGAAGCTGTTTTTCAGTCTCTCGGTCCCAGCTTTGATGCACCTGTACTGACCTCGCCTTCTGGATGATAGCGGGGTGAACAGGCAGTGGCTCGGGTGGTTGTTGTCCTTGATGATCTTTGGCCTTTCTGTGACATCGGGTGGTGTAGGTGTCCTGGAGGGCAGGTAGTTTAACCCGGTGATGCGTTGTGCAGTCCTCACTACCCTCTGGAGAGCCTTACGGTTGTGGGCGGAGCAGTTGCCGTACCAGGCGGTGATACAGCCCGACAGGATGCTCTCGATTGTGCATCTGTAAAAGTTTGTGAGTGATTTTGGTGACAAGCCAAATTTCTTCAGCCTCCTGAGGTTGAAGAGGCGCTGTTGCGCCTTCTTTACCACGCTGTCTGTGTGGGTGGACCAATTCAGTTTGTCCGTGATGTGTACGCCGAGGAACTTAAAACTTTCCACCTTCTCCACTACTGTCCCCTCGATGTGGATAGGGGTGCTCCCTCTCCTGTTTCCTGAAGTCCACGATCATCTCCTTTGTTTTGTTGACATTGAGTGAGAGGTTATTTTCCTGACACCACACTCCGAGGGCCCTCACCTCCTCTCTGTAGGCCGTCTCGTCGTTGTTGGTAATCAAGCCTACCACTGTAGTGTCGTCAGCAAACTTGATGATTGAGTTGGATGCGTGCTTGGCCACGCAGTCATGGGTAAACAGGGAGTACAGGAGAGGGCTGAGAACGCACCCTTGTGGGGCCCCAGTGTTGAGGATCAGCGGGGTGGAGATGTTGTTTCCTACCCTCACCACCTGGGACCGCCCGTCAGGAAGTCCAGGACCCAGTTGCACAGGGCTGGGTCGAGACCCAGGGTCTCGAGCTTAATGACGAGCTTGGAGGGAACTATGGTGTTAAATGCTGAGCTGTAGTCGATGAACAGCATTCTTACATAAGTATTCCTCTTGTCCAGATGGGTTAGGGCAGTATGCAGTGTGATTGCGACAAGGCGTCTGTGGACCTATTGGGACGGTAAGCAAATTGGAGTGGGTCCAGGGTGTCTGGCAGGATGGAGGTGATATGATCCTTGACTAATCTCTCAAAGCACTTCATGATGACGGAAGTGAGTGCTACGGGCGATAGTCATTTAGCTCAGTCACCTTAGCTTTCTTGGGAACAGGAACAATGGTGGCCCTCTTGAAGCATGTGGGAACAGCAGACTGGGATAGGGACTGATTGAATATGTCCGTAAACACACCAGCCAGCTGGTTCGCGATGCTCTGAGGACACGGCCAGGGATGCCATCTGGGCCGGCAGCCTTGCGAGGGTTAACACATTTAAATGTTTTTCTCACATTGGCTGCGTGAAGGTGACACCGCAGGTTTTGGTAGCGGGCCGTGTCGGTGGCACTGTATTGTCCTCAAAGCGAGCAAAGAAGTTGTTTAGTTTGTCTGGGAGCAGGACGTCATGGTCCGCGACGGGGCTGGTTTTCTTTTTGTAGTCCGTGATTGACTGTAGACCCTGCCACATTCCTCTTGTGTCTGAGCCATTGAATTGTGACTCTACTTTGTCTCTATATTGACGCTTAGCTTGTTTGATTGCCTTGGCGGAGGGAGTAGCTGCACTGTTTGTATTCAGTCATGTTTCGGGTAGCCTTTACCTGGTTAAAAGCAGTGGTTCGCGCTTTCAGTTTTGCGTAATGCTGCCATCAATCCATGGTTTCTGGTTGGGGAAGGTTTTGATATTTGCTATGGGTACAACATCACCAATGCATTTGCTAATAAACTCGCTCACCGAATCAGCGTATACATCAATGTTGTTGTCAGATGCTATCCGGAACATATCCCAGTCCACGTGCTCAAGCAATCTTGCAGCATGGAATCAGATTGGTCGGACCAGCGTTGAACAGACCTGAGAACGGGCGTTTCCTGTTTTAGTTTCTGTTTGTAGGCTGGGAGCAACAAAATGGAGTCATGGTCAGACTTGCCGAAAGGAGGGCGGAGAATAGCCTTGTATGCATCACGGAAGTTGGAATAACAGTGGTCCAGGATTTTACCAGCCCGGTGGCACATTCGATATGCTGGTAAAATTTCGGGAGCCTTGTTCTTAAATTAGCCTTATTAAAATCCCCAGCCACAATAAATGCAGCCTCAGGATATGTGGTTTCCAGTTTACATAGAGTCCGATGAATTTCTTTCAGTGCCGTCGATGTATCAGCTTGAGGGGGGGATGTACACGGCTGTGATTATAATCGAAGAGAATTCTCTTGGTAGATAATGCGGTCTGCATTTGATTGTAAGGAATTCTATGTCAGGTGAACAAAAGGACTTGAGTTCCTGTATGTTGTTATGATCACACCACGCCTCGTTAATCATAAGACACACACCCCGCCCTTCTTCTTACCAGAGAGATGTTTGTTTCTGTCGGCGCGATGCGTGGAGAAACCAGGTGGCTGTACCGACTCTGATAACGTGTCCTGAGTGAGCCATGTTTCCGTGAAGCAAAGAACGTTGCAGTCTCGAATGTCTCTCTGAAAGGCAACCTCGATCGGATTTCGTCTACTTTGTTGTCAAGAGACTGTACATTGGCGATTAAAATACTGGGAGAGGTGCACGATGCGCCCGTCGACGTAGCTTGACCAAAGACCGGCGCGTTTCCCTCTTCTCCGGCGCCGCCGTTGTTTTGAAGTAGCCACGTGCTATCCAGTCTGTTGTTGTGTTTGGGTTAACGAAAGGAGAATCCTCTTTGGGAAAGTCGTATTCCTGGTCGTAATGTTGGTAAGTTGACGTTGCTCTTATATCCAATAGTTCCTCCCGGTTGTATGTAATAAAACTTAATATTTTCCGGGTAACAATGTAAGAAGTAATACATAAAAAAACAAAATACTGCATGGTTTCCTGAGAACGTGAAGCGAGGCTGCCATCTCTGTCGGCGCCGGAAGTAGATCTTCAGGACCAATCTAAGGGGTCTTTGGCCAACAGGAGGGCGGACACACATACAGACAGATTGTTACACACATTCAGACAGGTTTCCTGCCATTGTCAGCCAAATAGACCCCCACCCCCATTGCTGTAAGATCCACTGCTTCCTGTGTAGAAGGGAGAACGCCATGCGATGACAATGGGCCAGAAACAGGACAGAGACTAAACGTTTAAATTTAGTCCCCTGCCCTACCATCTCCTCTTTCACAGCTAAAAGTCTCTGAAGCTGTTTAGACTCTGTGAATTCAGTTTCCCCTATGTGCTCTCTCCCATTGTGTCCTTTCAATAGAAGGATTTTCACATTCAAAGCAATTCCTGAAAGTGGCTCCAGCCAAACCACTGTTCACTCAATCACGTCTTTTCACTGACATGTTACCTTGAGCCATTATACCGCTAAGGTTATTAGGCTACTTAAATGAACTAGTGGGCAGTTTACTAATTACAATTCAACAGAAACTGATATATCTATCTATTTTTTTAGGAAACTAGGTCTATAAAGGTAATTTGGTTCAATACATCTATTGTGTGTGCGTGCGTGTGTGTATGCATGTGTGTGTGCGTGAGCATGAGTGTGAGTGAGTGCGTGTGTTTTTGCGCCCTGGCTGTTGATCATATGTAGTCGGTCCCGCTTTCCACTGTCTGTGTGAGAGTGTTTAACCATCCGAGTGTCGGCGTCTGCTGCTTGAGTTTAAAGGGCAAGAGTTTGCATCATTCTCTCTGCTCAGAGAGAAAACTTTGGACATTTCAGAGTTTTGAGGAGGATTTCTAGAACCTAAGGAGATTAGCCCACGTCAATAGACTTCGTTTGAGAACTCGCCACGGCATAATTTCAGCGTAACTCATGGATATAAAAAGTTTACCAGGTGGGAAGTCAACCGCTGTTTTTGGATCCTACTTACTGTAATTGAACGATTACGTTTTGTCCAGAAATATTGAGGAGTTTCAGCTCTTGAAAGCCGGTTGGTAGTTTACAACAAATTTCTGAAAGCATGTTCCTTAACGTTAACGTGCTTGTTACGTCTGTTATCGTGAATAAATTGCCTTAGAGTCTATACTGTAACGAATTCTCGTTAAATGGATCGGTTAAATTACTTCGATGAGGAAAAAATACTTTTCCGAACCGTTCTAAAGATTGTCTATAGCCGATTATTACCGTTGCCTATCCACATTTTTTCATAAGCTATGCACTTTGCAGTTTACTTTGACGTTTCTGTGGGCCTATTTAAAACAATAAATACACGTGAGGCAGATTTTTCATATTTAGAATCTTGTTGGCATATATTTTTTATTTGATTAGAATCTTTGGTTAGAGCCTATTTTAATCGAAGGAATATTTAATAAATTACACCTGTTCTACTTTATAGGGTATATAGGCCTATATGTAATTATAGGATCATGTATATGGAGTAGTATCATTTTATATCATATTATTAAAAAAAAATATATATAGTACAGTTGGACTATTGTTAAACTTCTAGTGGAGGATACGTCTTAAATTAGTTCATAAAACTCTATCTAACTACACCTCTTAGTTTATAATACTGTATCTAACTACATGATGTTTATTTAACCTTTATTTAACTAGGCAAGTCTGTGAAGAACAAATTGTTATTTACAATGACGGCCTACCGGGGAACAGTGGGTTAATTGCCTTGTTCAGGGGCAGAACGAAATATTTTTTACCTTGTCAGCTCGGGGATTCGATCCAGCAACCTTTCGGGTTACTGGACCAATGCTCTAACAACTAGGGTACCTGCCGCCCTGTAACCATACCTCCTAGATTAGTTTTTAATACTGTATCTAACTACATGATGTAACCATACCTCTTAGATTAGTTTATAATACTGTATCTAACTACATGTAACTATACCTCTTAGATTAGTTTATAATACTGTACCTAACTACATGATGTAACCATACCTCTTAGATTAGTTTATAAAACTGTATCTAACTACATTATTGTAACCATACCCCTTAGATTAGTTTATAATACTGTATCTAACTACATGATGTAACCATACCTCTTAGATTAGTTTATAATACTATATCTAACTACATGATGTAACCATACCTCTTGGATTAGTTTATAATACTATATCTATCTACATGATGCAACCATACCTCTTAGATTAGTTTATAATACTGTATCTATCTACATGTAACCATACCTCCTAGATTAGTTTGTAATACTGTATATAACTACATGTGACTATACCTCCTAGATTAGTTTGTAATACTTTATCTAACTACATGTGACTATACCTCTTAGATTAGTTTATAATACTCTATCTAACTACATGATGTAACCATACCTTTTAGATTAGTTTATAATACTGTATCTGACTACATGATGTAACCATACCTCTTAGATTAGTTTATAATACTGTATCTAACTACATGAGGTAACCATTCCTCTTAGATTAGTTTATAATACCGTGTCTAACTACATGTAACCATACCTCTTAGATTCGTTGATAATACTGTATCTAACTACATGATGTAACCATACCTCTTAGATTAGTTTATAATACTGTATCTAACTACATGATGTAACCATACCTCTTAGATTAGTTTATAAAACTGTATCTAACTACATTATTGTAACCATACCCCTTAGATTAGTTTATAATACTGTATCTAACTACATGATGTAACCATACCTCTTAGATTAGTTTATAATACTGTATCTAACTACATGTAACCATACCTCTTAGATTAGTTTATAATACCATATCTAACTACATGATGCAACCACACCTCTTAGATTAGTTTATAAAACTGTGTCTAACTACATATAACCATACCTCCTAGATTAGTTTATAATACTATATCTATCTACATGATGCAACCACACCTCTTAGATTAGTTTATAATACTGTATCTATCTACATGTAACCATACCTCCTAGATTAGTTTGTAATACTGTATATAACTACATGTGACTATACCTCCTAGATTAGTTTGTAATACTTTATCTAACTACATGTGACTATACCTCTTAGATTAGTTTATGATACTCTATCTAACTACATGATGTAACCATACCTTTTAGATTAGTTTATAATACTGTATCTGACTACATGATGTAACCATACCTCTTAGATTAGTTTATAATACTGTATCTAACTACATGAGGTAACCATTCCTCTTAGATTAGTTTATAATACCGTGTCTAACTACATGTAACCATACCTCTTAGATTCGTTGATAATACTGTATCTAACTACATGATGTAACCATACCTCTTAAATTAGTTTATAATACTGTATCTAACTACATGATGTAACCATACCTCTTAGATTAGTTTATAATATTGTGTCTAACTACATCTAACCATACCTCCTAGCTTAGTTTATAATACTATATCTAACTACATGATGTAACCATACCTTTTGGATTAGTTTACAATACTATATCTATCTGCATGATGTAACCACACCTCTTAGATTAGTACATAATACTGTGTCTAACTACATGTAACCATACCTCTTAGATTAGTTTATAATACTGTATCTAACTACATGTAACCATACCTCTTAGATTAGTTTATTATACTGTGTCTAACTACATGTAATCATACCTCTCAGATTAGTACATAATACTGTATATAGCTACATGTAACCATACCTCTCAGATTAGTTGATAATACTGTGTCTAACTACATGTAATTGTACCTCGTAGATTAGTTTATAATACTGTATCTAACTACATGTAACCATACCACCTAGATTAGTTTATAATACTGTGTCTAACTACATGTAATTGTACCTCTTAGATTAGTTTATAATACTGTATCTAACTACATGATGTAACTATACCTCTTAGATTAGTTTATAATACTGTATCTACCTACATGATGTAACTATACCTCTTAGATTAGTTTATAATACTGTATCTACCTACATGATGTAACCATACCTCTTAGATTAGTTTATAATACTGTATCTAACTACATGATGTAACCATACCTCTTAGATTAGTTTGTAATACTGTATCTAACTACATGATGTAACCATTCCTCTTAGATTAGTTTATAATACTGTATCTAACTACATGATGTAACCATACCTCTTAGATTAGTTTGTAATACTGTATCTAACTACATGATGTAACCATACCTCTTAGATTAGTTTATTATACTGTATCTAACAACATGATGTAACCATGCCTCTTAGATTAGTTTATTATACTGTATCTAACTCCATGATGTAACCATACCTCTTAGATTAGTTTATAATACTGTATCTAACTACATGATGTAACCATACCTCTTAGATTAGTTTATTATACTGTGTCTAACTACATCTAACCGTACCTCTTAGATTAGTTTATAATACTATATCTAATTACATGATGTAACCATACCTCTTGGATTAGTTTATAATACTATATCTATCTACATGATGCAACCACACCTATTAGATTAGTTTATAATACTGTATCTAACTACATGTAACCATACCTCCTAGATTAGTTTGTAATACTGTATCTAACTACATGTGACTATACCTCTTAGATTAGTTTATAATACTGTATCTAACTACATGATGTAACCATACCTCTTAGATTAGTTTATAATACTGTATCTAACTACATGTAACCATACCTCTTAGATTAGTTTAAAATACTATATCTAACTAAATGATGTAACCATACCTCTTAGATTAGTTTATAATACTGTATCTAACTACATGATGTAACCATACCTCCTAGATTAGTTTTTAATACTGTATCTAACTACATGATGTAACCATACCTCTTAGATTAGTTTATAATACTGTATCTAACTACATGTAACCATACCTCCTAGATTAGTTTATAATACTGTATCTAACTACATGATGTAACCATACCTCTTAATTACTTTATAGTGCTGTATCTAACTACACAATGTAACCATACCTCTTAGATTAGTATATAATACTAAATCTAACTACATGTAACCATACCTCCTAGAATAGTTTGTAATACTGTATCTAACTTCATGTAACCATACCTCTTAGATTAGTACATAATACTGTATCTAACTACATGTAACCATACCTCTTAGATTCGTTTATAATACTGTATCTAACTACATGTAACCATACCTCTCAGATTAGTTGATAATACTGTGTCTAACTACATGTAATTGTACCTCGTAGATTAGTTTATAATACTGCATCTAACTATATGTAACCATACCACCTAGATTAGTTTAGAATACTGTGTCTAACTACATGTAATTGTACCTCTTAGATTAGTTATAATACTGTATTTAACTACATGTAACTATACCTCTTAGATTAGTTTATAATACTGTATCTAACTTCATGATGTAACCATACCTCTTAGATTAGTTTATAATACTGTATCTAACTACATGATGCAACCACACCTATTAGATTAGTTTATAATACTGTATCTAACTACATGTAACCATACCTCCTAGATTAGTTTGTAATACTGTATCTAACTACATGTGACTATACCTCCTAGATTAGTTTGTAATACTGTATCTAACTACATGTGACTATACCTCTTAGATTAGTTTATAATACTGTATCTAAATACATGATGTAACCATACCTCTTAGATTAGTTTATAATACTGTATCTAACTACATGTAACCATACCTCTTAGATTAGTTTAAAATACTATATCTAACTAAATGATGTAACCATACCTCTTAGATTAGTTTATAATACTGTATCTAACTACATGATGTAACCATACCTCCTAGATTAGTTTTTAATACTGTATCTAACTACATGATGTAACCATACCTCTTAGATTAGTTTATAATACTGTATCTAACTACATGTAACCATACCTCCTAGATTAGTTTATAATACTGTATCTAACTGCATGATGTAACCATACCTCTTAAATTACTTTATAGTGCTGTATCTAACTACACAATGTAACCATACCTCTTAGATTAGTATATAATACTAAATCTAACTACATGTAACCATACCTCCTAGATTAGTTTGTAATACTGTATCTAACTTCATGTAACCATACCTCTTAGATTAGTACATAATACAGTGTCTAACTACATGTAACCATACCTCTTAGATTCGTTTATAATACTGTATCTAACTACATGTAACCATACCTCTCAGATTAGTTGATAATACTGTGTCTAACTACATGTAATTGTACCTCGTAGATTAGTTTATAATACTGCATCTAACTATATGTAACCATACCACCTAGATTAGTTTAGAATACTGTGTCTAACTACATGTAATTGTACCTCTTAGATTAGTTATAATACTGTATTTAACTACATGTAACTATACCTCTTAGATTAGTTTATAATACTGTATCTAACTTCATGATGTAACCATACCTCTTAGATTAGTTTGTAATACTGTATCTAACTACATGATGTAACCATACCTCTTAGATTAGTTTATAATACTGTATCTAACTACATGAGGTAACCATTCCTCTTAGATTAGTTTATAATACTGTGTCTAACTACATGTAACCATACCTCTTAGATTTGTTGATAATACTGTATCTAACTACATGATGTAACCATACCTCCTAGATTAGTTTATTATACTGTATCTAACTGCATGATGTAACCATACCTCTTAAATTAGTTTATAATACTGTATCTAACTACATGATGTAACCATACCTCTTAGATTAGTTTATAATATTGTGTCTAACTACATCTAACCATACCTCCTAGCTTAGTTTATAATACTATATCTAACTACATGATGTAACCATACCTTTTGGATTAGTTAATAATACTATATCTAACTACATGATGTAACCACACCTCTTAGATTAGTACATAATACTGTATCTAACTACATGTAACCATACATCTTAGACTAGTTTATAATACTGTGTCTAACTACATGTAATCATATCTCTCAGATTAGTTGATAATACTGTATCTAACTACATGATGTAACCACACCTCTTAGAATAGTTTATAATACTAAATCTAACTACATGTAACCATACCTCCTAGATTAGTTTGTAATACTGTATCTAACATCATGTAACAATACCTCTTAGATTAGTACATAATACTGTGTCTAACTACATGTAACCATACCTCTCAGATTAGTTGATAATACTGTATCTAACTACATGTAACCATACCACCTAGATTAGTTTATAATACTGTGTCTAACTACATGTAATTGTACCTCTTAGTTTAGTTTATAATACTGTATCTAACTACATGATGTAACCATACCTCTTAGATTAGTTTATAATACTGTATTTAACTACATGATGTAACCATACCTCTTAGATTAGTTTATTATACTGTATCTAACTACATGATGTAACCATACCTCTTAGATTAGTTTATAATACTGTATCTAACTACATGATGTAACCATACCGCGTAGATTAGCTTGTAATACTGTATCTAACTACATGATGTAACCATACCTCTTAGATTCGTTGATAATACTGTATCTAACTACATGATGTAACCATACCTCCTAGATTAGTTTATAATACTGTGTCTAACTACATCTAACCATTCCTCTTAGATTAGTTTATAATACTGTATCTAACTACATGTAACCATACCTCCTAGATTAGTTTATGATACTGTATCTAACTACATGATGTAACCATACCTCTTAGATTAGTTTATATTACTGTATCTAACTACTTGATGTAACCCTACTTCTTAGATTAGTTTATAATACTATATCTGACTACATGATGTAACCATACCTCTTAGATTAGTTTATAATACTGTATCTAACTACATGATGTAACCATACCTCTTAGATTAGTTTATACTACTGTATCTAACTACATGATGTAACCATACCTCTTAGATTAGTTTATACTACTGTATCTAACTACATGATGTAACCATTCCTCTTAGATTAGTTTATAATACTGTATCTAACTACATGTAACCATACCTCCTAGATTAGTTTATGATACTTTGTCTAACTACATGTAACCATACCTCCTAGATTATTTTATAGTACTGTTTCTAACTACATGTAACCATTCCTCTTAGATTAGTTTATAATACTGTATCTAACTACATGTGACCATACCTCCTAGATTAGTTTATGTTACTGTGTCTAACTACATGTATGCCTAACTGCTCTTGTGGGATATGTCTGTAGGTTCACATAACAGTAGGCTAATAGGGCATAGTCCTGTCTCAAGTGACCTTGGCTAGTATAGTGCATTAATATGTGGAATAGAGAGTGAATGGAGGCTAGGCTTAGCTCTCTGTCATCCTCTTCAGATGAAGGGGATCTGTCATGTGATATCAACACACATCTACACCACCTCCGTAGAGCTTTGTTTCCATGGCAACGCAGATCCTGGAGTATGTGTGTTTGTGTGCCGCTGTCTTCTGTATAATTGCTTGGGCTAATGTGGCTCGTGGGTGTATAGAGGGGTATGAGGGTGGAGGTTGAAATAATGCTGACTCACTTTCAGGGGACCACTGTACAAGATTAAATATTCCCTTGTTTCAAGTCACCCTACATCAGCTCATCTCAAATACTGAACATTGTTTGTTAGTCATGTATGCCTGTATAGGATGTTCCATGTAAGACCATGTACTGCTATGTTAAGTCATGTAAGACCATGTACTGCTATGTCAAGTCATGTAAGACCATGTACTGCTATGTCAAGTCATGTAAGACCATTTACTGCTATGTTAAGTCATGTAAGACCATGTACTGCTATGTCAAGTCATGTAAGACCATGTACTGCTATGTCAAGCCATGTAAGACCATGTACTGCTATGTTAAGCCATGTAAGACCATTTACTGCTATGTTAAGTCATGTAAGACCATGTACTGCTATGTTAAGTCATGTGTTACAAGTGATGAGAGATAGGGCTTCTCCCAAGTGGCACCCTATTGCCTATATAGGCCACTGCTGTTGGGCCCTGGTCACAAGTGGTGCAAAGTAGGGAATAAGCTGCCATTGAGGATACAACCATAGCTTCTTGAACTGCACTCTTTATGCACCAGTTTTACACAAACAGCAATCTGTACTGTATTTCTACTGTATCTGTATCTGTACTGTATCTGTATCTGTATCTGTATCTGTATCTGTAGTTGTAACTGTATCTGTATCTGTATCTGTATCTGTATCTGTAGTTGTAACTGTAACTGTATCTGTATCTTTATCTGTATCTGTATCTGTATCTGTATTTGTAACTGTAACTGTAACTGTACTATATATATACTTTATCATTATCTGTACTTTTTCTGTATCTGTATCTGTACTTTATATCGACTGTATCTGAATCTGTATCTGTATCTGTTTTTGTATATGTACTGTATCTGTATCTGTATCTGTATCTGTATCTGTATCTGTATCTGTACTTTATATGTCCTTTATCTGTATCTGTATCTGTATCTGTATATGTATCTGTGTCTGTGTCTGTGTCTGTGTCTGTGTCTGCATCTGTATCTGTACTGTATCTGTACTTTATATGTCCTTTATCTGTATCTGTATCTGCATCTGTATCTGTATCTGTATCTGTATCTGTATCTGTACTTTATATGTCCTTTATCTGTATCTGTATCTGTATTTGTATCTGTACTGTATCTGTACTTTATATGTCCTTTATCTGTATCTGTATCTGTATCTGTATCTGTATCTGTATCTGTATCTGTATCTGTACTTTATATGTACTTTATATGTCCTTTATCTGTATCTGTATCTGTATCTGTATCTGTATCTGTATCTGTATCTGTATCTGCATCTGCATCTGTATCTGTATCTGTACTGTATCTGTACTTTATATGTCCTTTATCTGTATCTGTATCTGTATCTGTATCTGTATCTGTATCTGTATCTGTACTTTATTTGTCCTTTATCTGTATCTGTATCTGTATCTGTATCTGTATCTGTATCTGTATCTGTACTTTATATGTCCTTTATCTGTATCTGTATCTGTGCTCTGTCTGTATCTGTATCTGTATCTGTATCTGTATCTGTATCTGTATCTGTATCTGTATCTGTGTCTGTTCTGTGTCTGTGTCTGTGTCTGTATCTGTATCTGTATCTGTATCTGTATCTGTATCTGTATCTGTACTGTATCTGTACTTTATGTCCTTTATCTGTATCTGTATCTGTATCTGTATCTGTACTTTATATGTCCTTTATCTGTATCTGTATATGTATCTGCATCTGTATCTGTATCTGTATCTGTATCTGTACTTTATATGTCCTTTATCTGTATCTGTATCTGTATCTGTATCTGTATCTGTATCTGTATCTGTATCTGTACTTTATATGTCCGTCCTTTATCTGTATCTGTATCTGTATCTGTACTGTATCTGTACTTTATATGTCCTTTATCTGTATCTGTATCTGTATCTGTATCTGTACTGTATCTGTATCTGTATCTGTATCTGTGTCTGTGTCTGTGTCTGTATCTGTATCTGTATCTGTATCTGTATCTGTATCTGTATCTGTGTCTGTGTCTGTGTCTGTGTCTGTATCTGTACTGTATCTGTACTTTATGTCCTTTATGTCCTTTATGTCCTTTATCTGTATCTGTATCTGTATCTGTATCTGTACTTTATATGTCCTTTATCTGTATCTGTATCTGTATCTGCATCTGCATCTGCATCTGCATCTGCATCTGCATCTGCATCTGCATCTGCATCTGTATCTGTATCTGTATCTGTATCTGTATCTGTACTTTATATGTCCTTTATCTGTATCTGTATCTGTACTTTATATGTCCTGTATCTGTATCTGTATCTGTATCTGTATCTGTATCTGTATCTGTATCTGTATCTGTATCTGTACTTTATATGTCCTTTATCTGTATCTGTATCTGTATCTGTATCTGTATCTGTATCTGTATCTGTATATGTATCTGTGTCTGTGTCTGTGTCTGTGTCTGTGTCTGCATCTGTATCTGTACTGTATCTGTACTTTATATGTCCTTTATCTGTATCTGTATCTGTATCTGTATCTGTATCTGTATCTGTATCTGTATCTGTATCTGTATCTGTATCTGTATCTGTATCTGTACTTTATATGTCCTTTATCTGTATCTGTATCTGTATCTGTATTTGTATCTGTACTGTATCTGTACTTTATATGTCCTTTATCTGTATCTGTATCTGTATCTGTATCTGTATCTGTATCTGTATCTGTATCTGTATCTGTATCTGTATCTGTACTTTATATGTACTTTATATGTCCTTTATCTGTATCTGTATCTGTATCTGTATCTGTATCTGTATCTGTATCTGTATCTGCATCTGTATCTGTATCTGTATCTGTACTGTATCTGTACTTTATATGTCCTTTATCTGTATCTGTATCTGTATCTGTATCTGTATCTGTATCTGTACTTTATTTGTCCTTTATCTGTATCTGTATCTGTATCTGTATCTGTATCTGTATCTGTATCTGTATCTGTACTTTATATGTCCTTTATCTGTATCTGTATCTGTGCTCTGTCTGTATCTGTATCTGTATCTGTATCTGTATCTGTATCTGTATCTGTGTCTGTGTCTGTTCTGTGTCTGTGTCTGTGTCTGTGTCTGTATCTGTATCTGTATCTGTATCTGTATCTGTATCTGTATCTGTATCTGTATCTGTACTTTATGTCCTTTATCTGTATCTGTATTTGTATCTGTATCTGTATCTGTATCTGTACTTTATATGTCCTTTATCTGTATCTGTATATGTATCTGCATCTGTATCTGTATCTGTATCTGTATCTGTATCTGTACTTTATATGTCCTTTATCTGTATCTGTATCTGTATCTGTATCTGGATCTGTACTTTATATGTCCGTCCTTTATCTGTATCTGTATCTGTATCTGTACTGTATCTGTACTTTATATGTCCTTTATCTGTATCTGTATATGTATCTGCATCTGTATCTGTATCTGTATCTGTATCTGTATCTGTATCTGTACTTTATATGTCCTTTATCTGTATCTGTATCTGTATCTGTATCTGGATCTGTACTTTATATGTCCGTCCTTTATCTGTATCTGTATCTGTATCTGTACTGTATCTGTACTTTATATGTCCTTTATCTGTATCTGTATCTGTACTGTATCTGTATCTGTATCTGTGTCTGTATCTGTATCTGTATCTGTATCTGTATCTGTATCTGTATCTGTGTCTGTGTCTGTGTCTGTGTCTGTGTCTGTATCTGTATCTGTATCTGTACTGTATCTGTACTTTATGTCCTTTATGTCCTTTATGTCCTTTATCTGTATCTGTATCTGTATCTGTATCTGTATCTGTACTTTATATGTCCTTTATCTGTATCTGTATCTGCATCTGCATCTGCATCTGCATCTGTATCTGTATCTGTATCTGTACTTTATATGTCCTTTATCTGTATCTGTATCTGTATCTGTATATGTCCTGTATCTGTATCTGTATCTGTATCTGTATCTTTATCTGCATCTGCATCTGTATCTGTATCCTTTATCTGTATCTGTATCTGTATCTGTATCTGTATCTGTATCTGTATCTGTATCTGTACTTTATATGTCCTTTATCTGTATCTGTATCTGTATCTGTATCTGTATCTGTATCTGTACCTGTATCCTGTATCTGTATCTGTACTTTATCTGTATCTGCATCTGTATCTGTATCTGTATCTGTATCTGTATATGTCCTTTTATCTGTATCTGTATCTGTATCTGTATCTGTATCTGTATCTGTATCTGTAATTTATATGTCCTTTATCTGTATCTGTATCTGTATCTGTATCTGTATCTGGATCTGTACTTTATATGTCCGTCCTTTATCTGTATCTGTATCTGTATCTGTATCTGTACTGTATCTGTACTTTATATGTCCTTTATCTGTATCTGTATCTGTATCTGTATCTGTATCTGTACTGTATCTGTATCTGTGTCTGTGTCTGTGTCTGTATCTGTATCTGTATCTGTATCTGTATCTGTATCTGTGTCTGTGTCTGTGTCTGTATCTGTACTGTATCTGTACTTTATGTCCTTTATGTCCTTTATGTCCTTTATCTGTATCTGTATCTGTATCTGTATCTGTACTTTATATGTCCTTTATCTGTATCTGTATCTGCATCTGCATCTGCATCTGCATCTGCATCTGTATCTGTATCTGTATCTGTACTTTATATGTCCTTTATCTGTATCTGTATCTGTACTTTATATGTCCTGTATCTGTATCTGTATCTGTATCTGTATCTGTATCTGTATCTGTACTTTATATGTCCTTTATCTGTATCTGTATCTGTATCTGTATCTGTATATGTGTCTGTGTCTGTGTCTGTGTCTGCATCTGTATCTGTACTGTATCTGTACTTTATATGTCCTTTATCTGTATCTGTATCTGCATCTGTATCTGTATCTGTATCTGTATCTGTATCTGTATCTGTACTTTATATGTCCTTTATCTGTATCTGTATCTGTATCTGTATTTGTATCTGTACTGTATCTGTACTTTATATGTCCTTTATCTGTATCTGTATCTGTATCTGTATCTGTATCTGTATCTGTATCTGTATCTGTATCTGTATCTGTATCTGTACTTTATATGTACTTTATATGTCCTTTATCTGTATCTGTATCTGTATCTGTATCTGTATCTGTATCTGCATCTGTATCTGTATCTGTATCTGTATCTGTATCTGTATCTGTATCTGTACTGTATCTGTACTTTATATGTCCTTTATCTGTATCTGTATCTGTATCTGTATCTGTATCTGTATTTGTCCTTTATCTGTATCTGTATCTGTATCTGTATCTGTATCTGTATCTGTACTTTATATGTCCTTTATCTGTATCTGTATCTGTATCTGTATCTGTATCTGTATCTGTACTTTATGTCCTTTATCTGTATCTGTATCTGTATCTGTATCTGTATCTGTATCTGTATCTGTATCTGTATCTGTATCTGTATCTGTATCTGTATCTGTATCTGTATCTGTATCTGTATCTGTATCTGTATCTGTATCTGTATCTGTATCTGTATCTGTATCTGTATCTGTATCTGTATCTGTGTCTGTATCTGTATCTGTATCTGTATCACATATCTGTATCTGTATCTGTATCTGTATCTGTATCTGTATCTGTATCTGTATCTGTATCTGTACTTTATATGTCCTTTATCTGTATCTGTATCTGTATCTGTATCTGTATCTGTATCTGTATCTGTATCTGTATATCTGTATCTGTATCTGTATCTGTATCTGTATCTGTACTTTATATGTCCTTTATCTGTATCTGTATCTGTATCTGTATCTGTATCTGTATCTGTATCTGTACTTTATTTGTCCTTTATCTGTATCTGTATCTGTATCTGTATCTGTATCTGTATCTGTATCTGTATCTGTATCTGTATCTGTACTTTATATGTCCTTTATCTGTATCTGTATCTGTGCTCTGTCTGTATCTGTATCTGTATCTGTATCTGTATCTGTATCTGTGTCTGTGTCTGTTCTGTGTCTGTGTCTGTGTCTGTGTCTGTATCTGTATCTGTATCTGTATCTGTATCTGTATCTGTATCTGTATCTGTATCTGTATCTGTATCTGTACTTTATGTCCTTTATCTGTATCTGTATTTGTATCTGTATCTGTATCTGTATCTGTACTTTATATGTCCTTTATCTGTATCTGTATATGTATCTGCATCTGTATCTGTATCTGTATCTGTATCTGTATCTGTACTTTATATGTCCTTTATCTGTATCTGTATCTGTATCTGTATCTGGATCTGTACTTTATATGTCCGTCCTTTATCTGTATCTGTATCTGTATCTGTACTGTATCTGTACTTTATATGTCCTTTATCTGTATCTGTATATGTATCTGCATCTGTATCTGTATCTGTATCTGTATCTGTATCTGTACTTTATATGTCCTTTATCTGTATCTGTATCTGTATCTGTATCTGTATCTGGATCTGTACTTTATATGTCCGTCCTTTATCTGTATCTGTATCTGTATCTGTACTGTATCTGTACTTTATATGTCCTTTATCTGTATCTGTATCTGTACTGTATCTGTATCTGTATCTGTGTCTGTGTCTGTATCTGTATCTGTATCTGTATCTGTATCTGTATCTGTATCTGTATCTGTATATGTGTCTGTGTCTGTGTCTGTGTCTGTATCTGTATCTGTACTGTATCTGTACTTTATGTCCTTTATGTCCTTTATGTCCTTTATCTGTATCTGTATCTGTATCTGTATCTGTATCTGTACTTTATATGTCCTTTATCTGTATCTGTATCTGCATCTGCATCTGCATCTGCATCTGCATCTGTATCTGTATCTGTATCTGTACTTTATATGTCCTTTATCTGTATCTGTATCTGTATCTGTACTTTATATGTCCTGTATCTGTATCTGTATCTGTATCTGTATCTGTATCTGTATCTTTATCTGCATCTGTATCTGTACTTTATATGTCCTTTATCTGTATCTGTATCTGTATCTGTATCTGTATCTGTATCTGTATCTGTACTTTATATGTCCTTTATCTGTATCTGTATCTGTATCTGTATCTGTATCTGTATCTGTACCTGTACCTGTATCTGTACCTAATATGTCCTTTATCTGTATCTGTATCTGCATCTGTATCTGTATCTGTACTGTATCTGTACTTTATATGTCCTTTATCTGTATCTGTATCTGTATCTGTATCTGTATCTGTATCTGTATCTGTAATTTATATGTCCTTTATCTGTATCTGTATCTGTATCTGTATCTGTATCTGGATCTGTACTTTATATGTCCGTCCTTTATCTGTATCTGTATCTGTATCTGTATCTGTACTGTATCTGTACTTTATATGTCCTTTATCTGTATCTGTATCTGTATCTGTATCTGTATCTGTATCTGTACTGTATCTGTATCTGTATCTGTGTCTGTGTCTGTGTCTGTATCTGTATCTGTATCTGTATCTGTATCTGTATCTGTATCTGTGTCTGTGTCTGTGTCTGTGTCTGTATCTGTACTGTATCTGTACTTTATGTCCTTTATGTCCTTTATGTCCTTTATCTGTATCTGTATCTGTATCTGTATCTGTACTTTATATGTCCTTTATCTGTATCTGTATCTGCATCTGCATCTGCATCTGCATCTGCATCTGTATCTGTATCTGTATCTGTACTTTATATGTCCTTTATCTGTATCTGTATCTGTACTTTATATGTCCTGTATCTGTATCTGTATCTGTATCTGTATCTGTATCTGTACTTTATATGTCCTTTATCTGTATCTGTATCTGTATCTGTATCTGTATATGTGTCTGTGTCTGTGTCTGTGTCTGCATCTGTATCTGTACTGTATCTGTACTTTATATGTCCTTTATCTGTATCTGTATCTGCATCTGTATCTGTATCTGTATCTGTATCTGTATCTGTATCTGTATCTGTATCTGTACTTTATATGTCCTTTATCTGTATCTGTATCTGTATCTGTATTTGTATCTGTACTGTATCTGTACTTTATATGTCCTTTATCTGTATCTGTATCTGTATCTGTATCTGTATCTGTATCTGTATCTGTATCTGTATCTGTACTTTATATGTACTTTATATGTCCTTTATCTGTATCTGTATCTGTATCTGTATCTGTATCTGCATCTGTATCTGTATCTGTATCTGTATCTGTACTGTATCTGTACTTTATATGTCCTTTATCTGTATCTGTATCTGTATCTGTATCTGTACTTTATTTGTCCTTTATCTGTATCTGTATCTGTATCTGTATCTGTATCTGTATCTGTACTTTATATGTCCTTTATCTGTATCTGTATCTGTGCTCTGTCTGTATCTGTATCTGTATCTGTATCTGTATCTGTATCTGTATCTGTATCTGTATCTGTGTCTGTTCTGTGTCTGTGTCTGTGTCTGTATCTGTATCTGTATCTGTATCTGTATCTGTACTGTATCTGTACTTTATGTCCTTTATCTGTATCTGTATCTGTATCTGTATCTGTACTTTATATGTCCTTTATCTGTATCTGTATATGTATCTGCATCTGTATCTGTATCTGTATCTGTATCTGTATCTGTATCTGTACTTTATATGTCCTTTATCTGTATCTGTATCTGTATCTGTATCTGTATCTGTATCTGTACTTTATATGTCCGTCCTTTATCTGTATCTGTATCTGTACTGTATCTGTACTTTATATGTCCTTTATCTGTATCTGTATCTGTATCTGTACTGTATCTGTATCTGTATCTGTGTCTGTATCTGTATCTGTATCTGTATCTGTATCTGTGTCTGTGTCTGTGTCTGTGTCTGTGTCTGTATCTGTACTGTATCTGTACTTTATGTCCTTTATGTCCTTTATGTCCTTTATCTGTATCTGTATCTGTATCTGTATCTGTACTTTATATGTCCTTTATCTGTATCTGTATCTGCATCTGCATCTGCATCTGCATCTGCATCTGCATCTGTATCTGTATCTGTATCTGTACTTTATATGTCCTTTTTCTGTATCTGTATCTGTAATTTATATGTCCTGTATCTGTATCTGTATCTGTATCTGTATCTGTACTTTATATATCCTTAATCTGTATCTGTATCTGTATCTGTATCTGTATCTGTATATGTGTCTGTGTCTGTGTCTGTGTCTGTGTCTGCATCTGTATCTGTACTGTATCTGTACTTTATATGTCCTTTATCTGTATCTGTATCTGCATCTGTATCTGTATCTGTATCTGTATCTGTATCTGTACTTTATATGTCCTTTATCTGTATCTGTATCTGTATCTGTATTTGTATCTGTACTGTATCTGTACTTTATATGTCCTTTATCTGTATCTGTATCTGTATCTGTATCTGTATCTGTATCTGTACTTTATATGTACTTTATATGTCCTTTATCTGTATCTGTATCTGTATCTGTATCTGTATCTGTATCTGCATCTGTATCTGTATCTGTATCTGTATCTGTATCTGTACTGTATCTGTACTTTATATGTCCTTTATCTGTATCTGTATCTGTATCTGTATCTGTATCTGTATCTGTACTTTATTTGTCCTTTATCTGTATCTGTATCTGTATCTGTATCTGTATCTGTATCTGTACTTTATATGTCCTTTATCTGTATCTGTATCTGTGCTCTGTCTGTATCTGTATCTGTATCTGTATCTGTATCTGTATCTGTGTCTGTTCTGTGTCTGTGTCTGTGTCTGTATCTGTATCTGTATCTGTATCTGTATCTGTATCTGTACTGTATCTGTACTTTATGTCCTTTATCTGTATCTGTATCTGTATCTGTATCTGTACTTTATATGTCCTTTATCTGTATCTGTATATGTATCTGCATCTGTATCTGTATCTGTATCTGTATCTGTATCTGTATCTGTATCTGTACTTTATATGTCCTTTATCTGTATCTGTATCTGTATCTGTATCTGTATCTGTATCTGTATCTGTATCTGTATCTGTATCTGTATCTGTATCTGTACTTTATATGTCCGTCCTTTATCTGTATCTGTATCTGTATCTGTACTGTATCTGTACTTTATATGTCCTTTATCTGTATCTGTATCTGTATCTGTACTGTATCTGTATCTGTATCTGTGTCTGTGTCTGTATCTGTATCTGTATCTGTATCTGTATCTGTATCTGTGTCTGTGTCTGTGTCTGTGTCTGTATCTGTACTGTATCTGTACTTTATGTCCTTTATGTCCTTTATGTCCTTTATCTGTATCTGTATCTGTATCTGTATCTGTATCTGTACTTTATATGTCCTTTATCTGTATCTGTATCTGTATCTGTACTTTATATGTCCTGTATCTGTATCTGTATCTGTATCTGTATCTGTATCTGTATCTGTATCTGTATCTTTATCTGCATCTGCATCTGCATCTGCATCTGTATCTGTACTTTATATGTCCTTTATCTGTATCTGTATCTGTATCTGTATCTGTATCTGTACTTTATATGTCCTTTATCTGTATCTGTATCTGTATCTGTATCTGTATCTGTACCTGTACCTCTATCTGTACCTAATATGTCCTTTATCTGTATCTGTATCTGCATCTGTATCTGTATCTGTACTGTATCTGTACTTTATATGTCCTTTATCTGTATCTGTATCTGTATCTGTATCTGTATCTGTATCTGTACTTTATATGTCCTTTATCTGTATCTGTATCTGTATCTGTATCTGTATCTGTATCTGTATCTGTACTTTATATGTCCTTTATCTGTATCTGTATCTGTATCTGCATCTGCATCTGCATCTGCATCTGCATCTGCATGTGCATCTGTATCTGTATCTGTATCTATACTTTATATGTCCTTTATCTGTATCTGCATCTGCATCTGCATCTGCATCTGCATCTGCATCTGTATCTGTATCTGTATCTGTATCTGTACTTTATATGTCCTTTATCTGTATCTGTATCTTTATCTGTATCTGTATCTGTACTTTATATGTCCTTTATCTGTATCTGTATCTGTATCTGCATCTGCATCTGCATCTGCATCTGTATCTGTATCTGTACTTTATATGTCCTTTATCTGTATCTGTATCTGTATCTGTATCTGTATCTGTACTTTATATGTCCTTTATCTGTATCTGTATCTGTATCTGTACCTGTATCTGTACCTAATATGTCCTTTATCTGTATCTGTATCTGTATCTGTATCTGTATCTGCATCTGTATCTGTATCAGTACTGTATCTGTATCTGTATCTGTATCTGTATCTGTACTTTATATGTCCTGTATCTGTATCTGTATCTGTATCTGTATCTGTATCTGCATCTGCATCTGTATCTGCATCTGCATCTGTATCTGTATCTGTATCTGTATCTGTATCTGTATCTGCATCTGCATCTGTATCTGTACTTTATATGTCCTTTATCTGCATCTGTATCTGTATCTGTATCTGTATCTGTATCTGTATCTGTATCTGCATCTGCATCTGTATCTGTACTTTATATGTCCTTTATCTGTATATGTATCTGTATCTGTACTTTATATTTCCTTTATCTGTATCTGTGTCTGTACTGTATCTGTACTTTATATGTCCTGTATCTGTATCTGTATCTGCATCTGCATCTGCATCTGTATCTGTATCTGTATCTGTATCTGTATCTGTATCTGTACTTTATATGTCCTTTATCTGTATCTGTATCTGTATCTGTATCTGTATCTGTATCTGTATCTGTATCTGTATCTGTACTTTATATGTCCTTTATCTGTATCTGTATCTGTATCTGTATCTGTATCTGTATCTGTATCTGTATCTGTACTTTATCTGTATCTGTATCTGTATCTGTATCTGTATCTGTATCTGTATCTGTACTTTATATGTCCTTTATCTGTATCTGTATCTGTGTCTGTATCTGTATCTGTATCTGTATCTGTATCTGTATCTGTATCTGTACTTTATATGTCCTTTATCTGTATCTGTATCTGTATCTGTATCTGTACTTTATCTGTATCTGTACTGTACTTTTTATGTCCTGCATCTGTATCTGTATCTGCATCTGTGTCTGTACTGTATCTGTACTGTATCTGTACTCTATCTGTGTCTGTACTGTATCTGTACTTTATCTGTATCTGTATCTGTATCTGTACTTTATATTTTCTGTATCTGTATCTGTACTGTTTCTGTACTGTATCTACATCTGATGTGTGGTCAGGTCTGTACATTATGACATATTATGATAAAGGGTTTTAGGCTGAACTCATGTAAAGTCTCCAAACTTTGTACAATAGCACCAGTTTTGTTATTGCCGCTCAGAGATAAATACAGAGTTCTGTATCTGTATCTGTATCTGTATCTGTATCTGTATCTGTATCTGTACTTTATATGTCCTTTATCTGTATCTGTATCTGTATCTGTATCTGTATCTGTATCTGTATCTGTATCTGTATCTGTACTTTATATGTCCTTTATCTGTATCTGTATCTGTATCTGCATCTGCATCTGCATCTGCATCTGCATCTGCATCTGCATCTGCATCTGCATGCATCTGTATCTGTATCTGTATCTATACTTATCTGTATCTGCATCTGCATCTATCTGCATCTGTATCTCTGTATCTGTATCTGTACTTTATCTGATCTGCATCTGCATCTGTATCTGTATCTGTATCTGTATCTGTATCTGTATCTGTACTTTATATGTCCTTTATCTGTATCTGTATCTGTATCTGTATCTGTATCTGTATCTGTATCTTTATATGTCCTTTATCTGTATCTGTATCTGTATCTGTATCTGCATCTGTATCTGTACCCTTTATCTGTATCTGTATCTGTATCTGTATCTGTATCTGTATCTGTACTTTATATGTCCTGTATCTGTATCTGTATCTGTATCTGTATCTCTGTATATCTGCATCTGTATCTGTATCTGCATCTGCATCTGCATCTGTATCTGTATCTGTATCTGTATCTGTATCTGTATCTGCATCTGCATCTGTATCTGTACTTTATATGTCCTTTATCTGTATCTGTATCTGTATCTGTATCTGTATCTGTATCTGTATCTGTATCTGCATCTGCATCTGTATCTGTACTTTATATGTCCTTTATCTGTATCTGTATCTGTATCTGTACTTTATATTTCCTTTATCTGTATCTGTGTCTGTACTGTATCTGTACTTTATATGTCCTGTATCTGTATCTGTATCTGTATCTGCATCTGCATCTGCATCTGCATCTGTATCTGTATCTGTATCTGTATCTGTATCTGTATCTGTATCTGTATCTGTATCTGTACTTTATATGTCCTTTATCTGTATCTGTATCTGTATCTGTATCTGTATCTGTATCTGTATCTGTATCTGTACTTTATATGTCCTTTATCTGTATCTGTATCTGTATCTGTATCTGTATCTGTATCTGTACTTTATCTGTATCTGTATCTGTATCTGTATCTGTATCTGTATCTGTACTTTATATGTCCTTTATCTGTATCTGTATCTGTATCTGTATCTGTATCTGTATCTGTATCTGTATCTGTATCTGTATCTGTATCTGTACTTTATATGTCCTTTATCTGTATCTGTATCTGTATCTGTATCTGTATCTGTACTTTATCTGTATCTGTACTGTACTTTTTATGTCCTGCATCTGTATCTGTATCTGCATCTGTGTCTGTACTGTATCTGTACTGTATCTGTACTCTATCTGTGTCTGTACTGTATCTGTACTTTATCTGTATCTGTATCTGTATCTGTACTTTATATTTTCTGTATCTGTATCTGTACTGTTTCTGTACTGTATCTACATCTGATGTGTGGTCAGGTCTGTACATTATGACATATTATGATAAAGGGTTTTAGGCTGAACTCATGTAAAGTCTCCAAACTTTGTACAATAGCACCAGTTTTGTTATTGCCGCCAGAGATAAATACAGAGTTCTGTATCTGTATCTGTATCTGTATCTGTATCTGTATCTGTATCTGTATCTGTACTTTATATGTCCTTTATCTGTATCTGTATCTGTATCTGTATCTGTATCTGTATCTGTATCTGTATCTGTACTTTATATGTCCTTTATCTGTATCTGTATCTGTATCTGTATCTGCATCTGCATCTGCATCTGCATCTGCATCTGCATCTGCATGTGCATCTGTATCTGTATCTGTATCTATACTTTATATGTCCTTTATCTGTATCTGCATCTGCATCTGCATCTGCATCTGTATCTGTATCTGTATCTGTATCTGTATCTGTACTTTATATGTCCTTTATCTGTATCTGTATCTTTATCTGTATCTGTATCTGTATCTGTATCTGTATCTGTACTTTATATGTCCTTTATCTGTATCTGTATCTGTATCTGTATCTGCATCTGCATCTGCATCTGTATCTGTATCTGTACTTTATATGTCCTTTATCTGTATCTGTATCTGTATCTGTATCTGTATCTGTACTTTATATGTCCTTTATCTGTATCTGTATCTGTATCTGTACCTGTATCTGTACCTAATATGTCCTTTATCTGTATCTGTATCTGTATCTGTATCTGCATCTGTATCTGTATCTGTATCTGTACTGTATCTGTATCTGTATCTGTATCTGTACTTTATATGTCCTGTATCTGTATCTGTATCTGTATCTGTATCTGCATCTGCATCTGTATCTGCATCTGCATCTGCATCTGTATCTGTATCTGTATCTGTATCTGCATCTGCATCTGTATCTGTACTTTATATGTCCTTTATCTGTATCTGTATCTGTATCTGTATCTGTATCTGTATCTGTATCTGTATCTGTATCTGTATCTGCATCTGCATCTGCATCTGTATCTGTACTTTATATGTCCTTTATCTGTATCTGTATCTGTATCTGTACTTTATATTTCCTTTATCTGTATCTGTATCTGTATCTGTATCTGTACTTTATCTGTATCTGTACTGTACTTTTTATGTCCTGCATCTGTATCTGTATCTGCATCTGTGTCTGTACTGTATCTGTACTGTATCTGTACTCTATCTGTGTCTGTACTGTATCTGTACTTTATCTGTATCTGTATCTGTATCTGTACTTTATATTTTCTGTATCTGTATCTGTACTGTTTCTGTACTGTATCTACATCTGATGTGTGGTCAGGTCTGTACATTATGACATATTATGATAAAGGGTTTTAGGCTGAACTCATGTAAAGTCTCCAAACTTTGTACAATAGCACCAGTTTTGTTATTGCCGCTCAGAGATAAATACAGAGTTCTGTATCTGTATCTGTATCTGTATCTGTATCTGTATCTGTATCTGTATCTGTACTTTATATGTCCTTTATCTGTATCTGTATCTGTATCTGTATCTGTATCTGTATCTGTATCTGTATCTGTACTTTATATGTCCTTTATCTGTATCTGTATCTGTATCTGCATCTGCATCTGCATCTGCATCTGCATCTGCATCTGCATCTGCATGTGCATCTGTATCTGTATCTGTATCTATACTTTATATGTCCTTTATCTGTATCTGCATCTGCATCTGCATCTGCATCTGTATCTGTATCTGTATCTGTATCTGTATCTGTACTTTATATGTCCTTTATCTGTATCTGTATCTTTATCTGTATCTGTATCTGTATCTGTATCTGTACTTTATATGTCCTTTATCTGTATCTGTATCTGTATCTGTATCTGCATCTGCATCTGCATCTGTATCTGTATCTGTACTTTATATGTCCTTTATCTGTATCTGTATCTGTATCTGTATCTGTATCTGTACTTTATATGTCCTTTATCTGTATCTGTATCTGTATCTGTACCTGTATCTGTACCTAATATGTCCTTTATCTGTATCTGTATCTGTATCTGTATCTGTATCTGCATCTGCATCTGTATCTGTATCTGTATCTGTACTGTATCTGTATCTGTATCTGTATCTGTACTTTATATGTCCTGTATCTGTATCTGTATCTGTATCTGTATCTGCATCTGCATCTGTATCTGCATCTGCATCTGCATCTGTATCTGTATCTGTATCTGTATCTGTATCTGTATCTGCATCTGCATCTGTATCTGTACTTTATATGTCCTTTATCTGTATCTGTATCTGTATCTGTATCTGTATCTGTATCTGTATCTGTATCTGTATCTGCATCTGTATCTGTACTTTATATGTCCTTTATCTGTATCTGTATCTGTATCTGTACTTTATATGTCCTTTATCTGTATCTGTATCTGTACTTTATATTTCCTTTATCTGTATCTGTGTCTGTACTGTATCTGTACTTTATATGTCCTGTATCTGTATCTGTATCTGCATCTGCATCTGCATCTGTATCTGTATCTGTATCTGTATCTGTATCTGTATCTGTATCTGTATCTGTATCTGTACTTTATATGTCCTTTATCTGTATCTGTATCTGTATCTGTATCTGTATCTGTATCTGTATCTGTATCTGTACTTTATATGTCCTTTATCTGTATCTGTATCTGTATCTGTATCTGTATCTGTATCTGTACTTTATCTGTATCTGTATCTGTATCTGTATCTGTATCTGTACTTTATATGTCCTTTATCTGTATCTGTATCTGTATCTGTGTCTGTATCTGTATCTGTATCTGTATCTGTATCTGTATCTGTATCTGTACTTTATATGTCCTTTATCTGTATCTGTATCTGTATCTGTATCTGTATCTGTACTTTATCTGTATCTGTACTGTACTTTTTATGTCCTGCATCTGTATCTGTATCTGCATCTGTGTCTGTATTGTATCTGTACTGTATCTGTACTCTATCTGTGTCTGTACTGTATCTGTACTTTATCTGTATCTGTATCTGTATCTGTACTTTATATTTTCTGTATCTGTATCTGTACTGTTTCTGTACTGTATCTACATCTGATGTGTGGTCAGGTCTGTACATTATGACATATTATGATAAAGGGTTTTAGGCTGAACTCATGTAAAGTCTCCAAACTTTGTACAATAGCACCAGTTTTGTTATTGCCGCTCAGAGATAAATACAGAGTTCTTATTGCCCCTCAGAGATAAATACAGAGTTCTTATTGCCACTCAGAGATAAATACAGAGTTCTTATTGCCCCTCAGAGATAAATACATGGTTCTTATTGCCCCTCAGAGATAAATACATGGTTCTTATTGCACCTCAGAGATACATACAGGGTTCTTATTGCCCTTTGGAGATAAATATAGGGTTCTTATTGCACCTCAGAGATAAATACAGGGTTCTTATTGCCCCTCAGAGATAAATACAGGGTTCTTATTGCACCTCAGAGATAAATACAGGGTTCTTATTGCCCCTCAGAGATAAATACAGGGCTGTGTTGTGTGTTTTGTCTCTCCAGGTGTGTGTGTGGGAGTGAAAGAGATGGTGCGGTTCGGAGCTGATAGCTGACAGAGCTGTAGTAGGATGAGATGAGAGAGAATGGAACACTCGGACAGCCCTGCCTCCCACAGCAGCGACCCCAATGTGTTCGTCAATAAAGTCTTCAACGTTTCTCTGGATGTGCAGAATGAGACTGGCACCGTATCTATCCAGGAGACTGGGAAGGGAGAGGGACAGGTAGAGGGTCAGGGGCCAGGCCAAGCCCAGAGAGAGTGGCAGGAGGCTGGGGATAGACAGGCAGAGACCCAGGCACCCCCTCAGTCCTCTGGAAAGGAGCGCCCGGAGGTCAACCGTAGAACAAGAGCGACAGGGGGCATCTGGAAGATCTTGACCCGGCGTAGAGTGGCCTCAGAGCTGGATAACAGAAGACCTCACTCCATGATCCTACCTGGAGAGGAGGCCTCTATCCCTAAACTGTCCTTTGCTGACAAGGTCCGCTCCATCAAGAAGCTCCGCTCTCCGGGTGTCTTCAAGGGGAGGATGGGGAAGATGTCTGGGTCCAGCACTAAGTTCAGAGACGGAGAGACGGATGACGACTCATTCTGCCGGGACTTCCTCCCCTCGCCCGGCTTGCACCCCTGTAGGAGCACACTCCGCCACCGTGCAAAGAGGCACTCATATGCCGGACACACCGCCGAGTTTGACTGCTCGTTTGAGGACATTGATCTGACAGCTACTCTGGACAGACACCATCTTCACTCACTAGTGGAGCCTCTTACCCAGAACGGCTCTAAGCCCACAGAGAGAGTCTCCTACTCCAAGAGATCTCAGGTTCAGGTTCCGGCGCAGGCCAACCACTCCTCTAATTGTAACAGTACCTCAGCAGGAGTGTGTGAGGAGCAGAGTGTGAGGGGCGGCCCCAAGGCCCCGCCGGGTGGGAGGAGGTCTAAGGGAGCAGACGTGTGGAGTTACCTGAGGAGGATCTCTGTCCTGGGGAAGGGGAACCTGGCCTACTCAGAGAGGAGTTTTGACTCAGAGCTCCACACACTGGACAAGACCATGGACTCTGACTATGGCTCGGTCGACTTCGAGAGCTTCAGGGACTTTCACCCAGCGGCTCCAAAACAATCTGACATCAAAGGCGGACATTTTGGGGGTCTGATTAAGTTCTTCAGCAACGTTGCGGACACGGCTAGAAAATGGCGGACGTCTTCGCGCTCCTTCTCTCCTCCAGAGGGGGGAGGGGAGCGGTCGCCGCTGGGCTCCCCCAGAGCAGGGCAGCGTCTGGGGGACTACGTCCACAGTGTGTCCCTGACCCTCCGCAGTGATGACCACCCAGAGTGTCCCCCAACACCCGCCTCACCCCTGACCCCTCATCCCCCTCGCTACCCTGCCTGTGACCCTGCCTCATCCCCTCCTCTGATAGGCAGACAGTCTCCTCAGGTGATGCTGAAGGCCTGGAGGGTGTGTCCGGACTCACCAAGCGTTAACGGCCTGGTGTGTGTGAGCTCATTGGAGACGGACAGACAGATGGACCGACAGACAGAGAGCCAGACGCGGCACACGTCTGTGCCACACTCAAGGCTGGAGAGAGAGACTCAGAAAAAGAGAGAGACAGAGGTAGACAGAGATTCATTAGAATGTCTGTCTACAGTGGAAGAGAAAGAAAGAGAGAGAGGAGTGGGAAGAGAGGGACACTCAGGAAATTACCTGGATTCCAAGGATGCTCTAACTGTCTCGGAGCAGACACACCTTCCAAACGGCCAATCAGAGTTACGGGAAGGAGAGAACGTAGCCACTAGGGAGCCAGCAGGAAACTGCCACCAGGAAATATTTAAGGTGAGTATGTTGATGATAAACATGAAAACTGTTGTATGTTCAACACCCCTTATTGAAAATGCAGGCTTCTGGAAAACAGTTGTGGCAAACCAAATTTGCGGCAAGCTCGTATTTTCACATGCAAATTCGTTTTGTGGCAAACTGTTGCAACAAATTTGCGGCAACTTGTAAACTTCTGGCAAACAATTCTGGGAAATTTGTGGCGAACATGAATATGGAAATTAGAACCCGTTTTTGGTTACTGTGTGTTAACAACATTGAAATGTTGTATCTTCATAAACCCAATCACATATAACTTTAAATGAACTTTCTTCTCACAGAGAGAACTAAACATAGATATACTAAACAATACGTATTCAATGTCTTAACAGAAAAAATACATCCACATTTCTAATTAAGAAAAGAGCAAAGACTGGATATTTCCCAAATAAATTGTATATTTAATATGTTTATGTAGCTACATTCACATGAGAGAAATGTGAACACTATGGAGATGTTGACCTTAGGATGTTTATAGGGGCAACTACAGAATTTACATGAGCCACGTGATAATTGAGCAATAGCTTTCAACTAATGGAAGTTTAAAAGAAAATTAACAAAATGTAGATAATTAAAACAACAGCAACTAAATCGATGCCCTGTTCAGAACTATTGCCTTTTTGAGTGAACTTTGTAGATGACGGCCCAAAGGTTGTTGAATGCATGAACTGGGGACTTCATCATTGTCTATTTGTTGTCTCTTCTTCCTGACTCGGGTATAATAGGCTTGGGTGGAAGAAAAGCATAAAATTGAGTTATATATTATTGTTCCAAAATGAATTATTGTTAACTTACATCTCAAAGCCATCCATGCAAGAAGTCTTGCTTGACCTGGTGCACACATATTTCTATGTCTGCAGTTTGATTGAAGGCCTCAATCTGTCATTTTGCCCTGTAACTGATTACTTCTAGAAAGCACGAACAGGGTGCGCTAGCCAATAGTTTAAAACAATGAACAATCTAATTGTTACAAAGGATGTATGGGCTACATTTATGAGAATAGTACCTCATATTGTTGTTACCTTAGTTGTTGTACTGGCTAAAATACTATTGAACAATGACACTAGCATATTGAAATGCAAATTGGTATTAAAGACTTATTCACCAAAAAATACAGTATCAGTGTTTAGGTAAATCATTAGTTAGGTAGCTAGATATCACATTAATTGTGCAAAAATATGATAGCTAACGTTAGCTAGCTAGCTAAGTACTAGCCAAGCGTTAGCCAGTCAATGGCACTGACAGATTGAAACTGGTATCAATAAAATGTGTTCACTCTATTCCATTTGGAAAGAAGTAGAGGGTGCTCAACCAACATGAGTTGAGGTGCAACCTTAAAATCTGGAAACATCATTGGACAGGAAAAGGTGCAAAGATTGCTCACCATAAACAAATCTTAGTTTTATTAGTCAAGATTAAAAGATTGACAATTCGGCCTTTAATGGCCTTCTTCAGAATAATCACAAAGGGAATGGGAAAGTTATAGGGCATGGAGAAGACAATTAGGGAGAAAACTCTCTTCAGCTGGTGGTGCTAATGAGAGAGAGTGTGGTAACCATACAGGTTGGTGGTCAGGGTGTGGGGTACTATGGTCAATGTCTCCACCTAGTGATGAAATACAAAACTGAAACCAGTAAAAACAGTTCGAAAAGTGGGAAGCTTTTTTCAATTACAGTAGGTGTAATTGTTATACAACCATTACTATATAATGCATGTTGAATATGTTGGGTATTGGAAAACAAACAACAGGGCTAACAACAAAAAACTAAAAACATCAACAGCTAAGGCCGGAAGCAGTCTATCATAGTGCCATCCACTTTGTGACCAAAGCCCCTTATACCACCCACCACTGCGACCTGTATGCTCTAGTCGGCTGGCCCTCGCCTACATACTCATCGCCAGACCCACTGGCTCCAGGTCATCTACAAGTGCCTGCTAGGTAAAGCCACGCCTTATCTCAGCTCGCTGGTAACCATAGCAGCACCCACCCGTAGCACTCGCTCCAGCAGGTATATCTCACTGGTCACCCCCCAAAGCCAATTCCTCTTTTGGCCGCCTTTCCTTCCAGTTCTCTGCTGTCAATGACTGGAACGAACTACAAAAATCATTGAAACTCCCTCACTAGTTTTAAGCACCGGACGTCAGAGCAGCTCACAGAACACTGCACCTGTACATAGCCCAACCAACTACCTCATCCCCTACCGTAGTCATTTATTTATCTTGTTCCTTTGCACCCCAGTATTTTTACTATGCACATTCATCTACTGCTCATTTACAATTCCAGTGTTAAATTGCTATACTGTAATTACTTTGCCACAATGGCCTATTTATTGCCTTATGTTCCTTATCTTACCTCATTTGCACACATTGTATATAGATTTTTTTTTCTACTGTGTTTTGACTGTGTGTTTGTTTACTCCAATGTGTAACTATGTGTTGTTGTATGTGTTGAACTGCTTTGCTTTATCCTGGCCAGGTCGCAGTTGTAAATGTGAACTTGTTCTCAACTTGCCTACCTGGTTAAATAAAGGTGAAATAAAAAATAAAAAAATAGAAAAAGGCATAGAGGTCTAACAACTGGTTTGGTAAGCTTCCTCCATGTGTAAACAAGAAGTACAGGTTCCCTGGATCAGCAAAGGAATGGGCCTTTCACAAAAGTATACTATAGTTCTTCTCTAGGGAAAGACCTCTGGGGACTAAAGAATCTAAGGAAGGATCCAGAACGTCTCTCTGGACCTTCAGTGATGGTCAACAAACACAACATTGTTTGTTTTTACTGACTTGTTCAATTCCAAAGTAAAATAACTCTTATCACTCTATCCCATAAAACATTCCATTGCTAACTAGCCATCAATTAGTTAATGTAATTTAAAATTGATTAGGAAGTTTAATTAATAAGCACTCACCGGACAACTTTGGTAGGTAGCTAGCTTGGCTCTCATTTTCCAACAAATTTTTCTAATCACCTTGATTGCTCATCAATAGTTACTTTTCTTGGAATTCATTTGTTCACCAGAAACGGCTTCCGTTAAACTCTTTGCCACTACTGGCAATAAATATTGTAGCCAAAGGTTTGCCGCAGATTCAAATAGAATCTTGATTCAAATAGAATTGTCTGCCAGAAAGGAACTCTAGTGAACTGTTTGCCACTTGTGGCAATACATATGGCTGTTGCCAAAGGTTTGCCGCAGATTCATCACAAGTGGAAAGCATTTGCCACAAATTTGCCACAAACACTTTTGTAAGGGACTGTAAATAAATCCAAATCCAAATCAGCTGAAAAGAAATTCAAATAGTTGTACATTTCTTGTATGGTAATAATTACATGTGTTATTGTAAGTCATCACCTCATTTTAATCAGTCCCATCAAATCAATAATTCATTTTACGTCATTATCAGATCCTGTGATCGTGTAACTATGACATAACTATTATTTACAACATTGTCTCATTGTTAACCTTTTTAACCTTGTTAAACATCATCGTTCTTTAGCTTTTGAAAAACATCAGCAATCATCTAAATACTTAATGTACGTCTCATAACAGTTAGTTACTGTACAACTAGACTACATCTCTGTTACTGAGGGTGTAGAGGGTGTCTCTGTTACAGAGGGTGTAGAGGGTGTCTCTGTTACAGAGGGTGTAGAGGGTGTCTCTGTTACAGAGGGTGTAGAGGGTGTCTCTGTTACAGAGGGTGTAGAGGGTGTCTCTTTTACAGAGGGTGTAGATGGTGTCTCTGTTACAGAGGGTGTAGAGGGTGTGTCTGTTACAGAGGGTGTAGAGGGTGTGTCTGTTACAGAGGGTGTAGAGGGTGTGTCTGTTACAGAGGGTGTAGAGGGTGTGTCTGTTACAGAGGGTGTAGAGGGTGTGTCTGTTACAGAGGGTGTCCTAAAAAACATGGGAATCTAGTTCTAAAAGTCCTCACGGCTCCCTTAGACATTCCAGATATGTAATCTATTCCAGCTCCAGAGCACCTGGCTCAGCTAGTCAACTCATTTCCCAGCCATCAGTAAAATCAGGAGTTGTAGTGCAAATATGTGCAACGGAAAACAGTGTGTGTGTGTATGTGTGTGTGTGTGTGTGTGTGTGTGACTACCCACACTCTAACTGCAGCTACACACACACACCTCCCTCTCCTCACACCATGTTCAGATTGCTCATCTGATATCCCCTCCGGTCTCTCTTTCACAGCGAGTCAGGACATGTCAGTCCCTCCTGTACTGCACTACAGTGAGTTATAGTAATACTGGGCGTGGTCTAACAGGGGATTCTCCTGTAGAGTAATACTGGGCGTGGTCTAACAGGGGATTCTCCTGTAGAGTAATACTGGGCGTGGTCTAACAGGGGATTCTCCTGTAGAGTAATACTGGGCGTGGTCTAACAGGGGATTCTCCTTTAAGGAAAATAAAATGGAAACTAACTATAGAAATCAGGGTTGTGAATGGAGTTAGATGGAAATGTTTCATATAACCAGATTGATGGATTGATTAATTGATTGATTGATTAGGGAGCTCTATCAGGCAGTGTTATGAAGAGACCCAGGTCAGTCCAGTCCTGTTCTAGTCCAGTGAAGACCCCTGCCCTCCCAAGCCCCCCTGCCTTCACCCCCGTCCCGCCTCAGCCCTGGTCGACCTCCGAGTCTGCAGTCCCTTCCCAGAGGGATTTGTGTTTGCCGTTACCCAGCAGGCCAAGGGTGGCTCTTTGTGCCGGCACAGACGCAGGGCCGGTCCCATGATGCACCTCTCTCCCGGGCAGAGACGAACGGGCGGTCTGGCCAGGCCCTGCTCTGTCATAGAGCCCTCCGTTACCATGGAGATACACCCTGCGCAGAGTCACAGAGTAAGACCTCACACACACACACACCCTATCCCACTGCTGAGAGAATGAAAGTGGGAGTGTGTGTGGAGACTGACTAGTAGTCTCTGCCAACTTTCAGTTAAATATAGGCTGTAATCCTAATGAATCAACCACACCACACACTGTATTTATACACTCCTACTCTACAACAATGCAGCACGATCTGGCCCATTTCTAGAAGTCTGTATTCACACATCTTCCTTTCCTTTAGCTGCTCTCTCTCTCTCTCTCTCTCTCTCTCTCTCTCTCTCTCTCTCTCTCTCTCTCTCTCTGTCCGTGGCCAGTTTTCTGCGTCACCGCTCCCAAACTGTACATTCTGTTCATTCATTATTCTCTCATTAAAATAACTCACCGTCGGGAACTTTTCACCTGGAGACTCATTCACCTGTCTGGTAGGAATGATTCATATTGTATCACCTGTCTGGTAGGAATTATTCATATTGTATCACCTGACTGGTAGGAAGGATTCCTATTGTATCACCTGACTGGTAGGAATGATTCATATTGTATCACCTGACTGGTAGGAATATTTCATATCACAAGGTTGTCTGGTAGGAATGATTCAAATTGTATCACCTGACTGGTAGGAATGATTCATATCACAAGGTTGTCTGGTAGGAATGATTCATTTCACAAGGTTGTCAGGTAGGAATGATTCATATCACAAGGTTGTCTGGTAGGAATTATTCATTTCACAATGTTGTCAGGTAGGAATGATTCATATCACAAGGTTGTCAGCTAGGAATGATTCATATCACAAGGTTGTCAGGTAGGAATGATTCATTTCACAATGTTGTCAGGTAGGAATGATTCATATCACAAGGTTGTCTGGTAGGAATGATTCATATCACAAGGTTGTCTGGTAGGAATTATTCATTTCACAATGTTGTCAGGTAGGAATGATTCATATCACAAGGTTGTCAGCTAGGAATGATTCATATCACAAGGTTGTCTGGTAGGAATGATTCATATCACAAGGTTGTCTGGTAGGAATGATTCATATTGTATCACCTGACTGGTAGGAATGATTCATATCACAAGGTTGTCTGGTAGGAATGATTCATTTCACAAGGTTGTCAGGTAGGAATGATTCATTTCACAATGTTGTCAGGTAGGAATGATTCATATCACAAGGTTGTCTGGTAGGAATTATTCATTTCACAATGTTGTCAGGTAGAAATGATTCATATCACAAGGTTGTCTGCAAGGAATGATTCATTTCACAAGGTTGTCTGGTAGGAATGATTCATTTCACAAGGTTGTCTGGTAGGAATGATTCAAATTGTATCTCAAAACCTATGCACCAGAATATACTGTGGGGTTTAAATGTTCTACACTGAGAAGGAAAGAAGACGTACTGTTGGGGGTTCTGTACATACTGCATGTGAGAGACGTTGGGTTTGTGTTTGTGTGTGTGTGTGCCTGCTTGCTTGTGTGTGTGTGTGTGTGCTTGCGTAACTGTCCATTGTGTTCCAGGCCCTGTCTCGTCCCCCAGGGGCATCACCTTTAGAGCCCCCCCTCAGAGTGTCTCTTCAGAGGTGTCACTCCCTCCCTCTCCCCCCCAGCAACCTCACTACTCTGGCCCTGTTCCCGGGACACACAGGTACTACATGATTGTGTGCGTGTGTGTGTGGTGTGTGTGTGTGTGTGGGTGTATTTGTATTTTCTTATCCTACAGGCTGTGTGTGTGTGTGTGTGTGTGTGTGTGTGTGTGTGTGTGTGTGTGTGTGTGTGTGTGTGTGTGTGTGTGTGTGTGTGTGTGTGTGTGTGTGTGTGTGTGTGTGTGGTGTGGGTGGGTGGGTGTGTGTGTGTGTGTGTGTGTGTGTGCATGCTTGCCTGCCTGTGTCAGTGTTTGCATGTTGGTGTATGCATGCTTGTGTGTTTGTGGTGGTTGAACTGTCTGTGTGTCTGTCCCCCTACAGCAGACTCCCAGTCATCCTCAGTGTGTCTTGGTGATGGAGAGGCTGGGAGCTGTAGGAGGAGACTGCTCAGAACAGGCTCTGGTTCACTACAAGTCAACATCGTGAGTCACTGCCCACCATGTCCTATAATGTCACTATATTAGCCCGTTAGCATGTTAGCCTGTTAGCCTGTTAGCCTGTTAGCATGTTCAGTCACAAGTCACCGGCTGCGTCCCAAATGGCACCCTATTCCCTATAGACGGGTTAGCTGACAACGTCACTAAAACGTTGTCCGCTTTTCAAAGGGGCAGAAGGTTGTGTGTTGTTATGGTTCTGGATGGCCAGATAGCTAGCAACAATGGCAAGAATCTGCCATGTGGCGGCAGTTAGCCTAGCGGTTAAGAGTGTTAGGCCAGTAACCGAAAGATCGCTGGTTGATATCCCGAAGCGACAAGTTTAAAAATCTGCCGATGTGCCATGGAGCAAGGCACTTAACTCTAATTTCTCCTGTAAGCCGCTCTGGATAAGGGTCTCTGTTATTTTTTTGTATATATTTTTCAGCTGGTTTGATCTTGTTCTTGATACCACGTCTTGTTTTGAGGTGTTTTGACTGATGTCAGGTCTATGCTAATATGGCTAAAATTCACTTGCTAGATAACCAACAAGTATAATGATGTATTTGAGAGACAAGTGCACATTGTTTAACTTTATTTATGTTTTCAAATGATATTGGAGACGAAATATAGTTTACAGCCAAACCTGTCTGTTTTGTCCCATAGTTACGCACGTGTCGGTCTTGTTACTAAACAACCAACCCATCTATAGGCCTTGGACCTTTGGTACGAAGTCACTGTTATTTCAGAAAAGAAAAAGGCACACACACACGCACACACACACACACACACGCACGCATACACACACACATAAAGAATGTATCTCAGAGAAAGGCCCTTTGATGAAGACGGGGCCCCAAGGGTTCTTATCTGAAGGAGAGACTCTCTTTTCTCCAACTCTGAGTCTAACGGTTAATGAGCTGGAAGTGTACGTACACACACACAAATGCACACACACACACAAATGCATGCATGCAGGTAGGCACGCACACTCTCTCTCACACACACACACACACACACACACACACACACACACACACACACACACACACACACACACACACACACACACACACACACACACACACACACACACACACACACACAGCTGGAGGGAGAACTCTTTGTATTTTGCCACCACAACCATTCTGGAGTTGAACAGTGTTTGTGGTCAGTTCCATGCTGTTGCCATGACACTGTGTGTGTCCTGTTTATCGTCAGGATCTTTAGAAAGCCTTGTTAAGTGTGAGTTAAATAGACAGTGTGTGGGTGAGAGAGATATGGGGAAGGGGGGATGGAGAGAGGGGTGAGAGAGAGATGGGGAAGGGGGGATGTACAGAGAAGAAGAGAGGGTGGGGAGATGGAGAGAAGGGTGAGAGAGAGAAAGAGAGATAGGGATAGACAGATGTTTTCATTGTGTGTCTTGTGTTTTGGCTCTAATCCCTCAGGGCTAATTTTCAATGGCGATATAAACCATTGAGAGTGTTTAAAAAGGAGAGTGAGATATGTGTTTGTTGATGACCAGAGAGATAAAGGAGAGTAAGAGATGTGTTTGTTGATGACCAGAGAGATAAAGGAGAGTGAGAGATGTGTTTGTTGATGGCCAGAGAGATAAAGGAGAGGGTGAGATGTGTTTGTTGATGCCCCCTTCTCCAGTCAGACTAGTAAAGCCCACAGGCCACAAGCAGAAAGAGAGAGCTTCCTCACTGCAGTGGATAAGCTGCTAATGCTGACGCCTCGCTTTCCCTTTCATTTCAATACACTCCTCTTCTCCTCTCTAGTCATCTTCTTTTGTCTTATCTCCTCTTCCCTCTGCTCTCTCTCCTCTCTCTCCTCTTTCTCCTCTCCTCTCTCCAATCCCTCCTCTCCTCTCTCCTTCTCCCTTCTCCTCCCCTCCTTTCTCTTCTCCTCTCCCCTCCCCTCCTCTCCTCCCTCCCTCCTCTCCCAGCTCCTGTCCTCTCTCTCCTCCCCTTCTCCCCTCTCCTCTCATCTCCTCTCATATTCATAACAGTGAATAACAGGGTAGTATTCTCTGTTGCCGCTGCTCTGCCTAAAGCCTGAAGCCTAAAACTCTCCCATCAGACTTTTAAAGTGTCACTGGCTGAACTGGCCAGCAGCATCAGTACAGGGTGACAGTGGCCAGCAGCATCCGTACAGGGTGACAGTGGCCAGCAGCATCTGTACAGGGTGACAGTGGCCAGCAGCATCAGTAGAGGGTAGCAGTGGCGAGCAGCATCAGTACAGGGTAACAGTGGCCAGCAGCATCAGTACAGGGTAACAGTGGCCAGCAGCCTCAGTAGATGGTAACAGTGGCCAGCAGCATCTGTACAGGGTGACAGTGGCCAGCAGCATCAGTAGATGGTAACAGTGGCCAGCAGCATCAGTAGAGGGTAACAGTGGCCAGCAGCATCAGTACAGGGTAACAGTGGCCAGCAGCATCAGTACAGGGTAACAGTGGCCAGCAGCATCAGTACAGGGTAACAGTGGCCAGCAGCATCAGTAGCAGTGGCGAGCAGCATCAGTACAGGGTAACAGTGGCCAGAAGCATCAGTACAGGGTAACAGTGGATAGCAGCATCAGTAGAGGGTAACAGTGGATAGCAGCATCAGTACAGGGTGACAGTGGCCAGGTCACTTTAGGCCAACCTGAGCTTTTTCTGATCACATGCAACTGCAGTCATTATGAGCTGCATGAGTCAGCAGTTAGCACACGGAGAGCAGGACAGATGAGGGAAAGCACACACCTTACTACTCTGCTCAGGCGGGTTCATTTAATCACACAGTGCACCGCTGTGCAGGTGATGCGCATCTCCATGACCTCAAACCTCACACACACTCTTCAAACCCCACACACACTCTTCAAACCCCACACCTGCTCTTCAAACCTCACACACTGTCTTCAAACCTCACACACACTCTTCAAACCTCACACACACTCTTCAAACCTCACACACACTCTTCAAACCTCACACACTTCCTCTGAATCTCTCTTCCTCTGAATCTCTCTTCCTCCAAATATCTTATAGCTTAATTCATCAACTTTACACAAGACAGACTCTCAGTAAGAAAATAGCCAGTGAGTTGGTACTCTCTTTCTCCATTAGAGAGGTCCGTTCTGCTCAGCTGTGGGGAGGTCCAGTTTTCCTCTGCTCAGCTATGGGGAGGTCCAGTTCCCCTCTGCTCAGCTGTGGGGAGGTCCAGTTCCCCTCTGCTCAGCTGTGGGGAGGTCCAGTTCCCCTCTGCTCAGCTCTGGGGAGGTCCAGTTCCCCTCTGCTCAGCTGTGGGGAGGTCCAGTTCCCCTCTACTCAGCTGTGGGGAGGTCCAGTTCCCCTCTGCTCAGCTGTGGGGAGGTCCAGTTCCCCTCTGCTCAGCTGTGGGGAGGTCCAGTTCCCCTCTGCTCAGCTGTGGGGTGGTCCAGTTCCCCTCTGCTCAGCTGTGGGGAGGCCATTTGGGATGCATACCTCAGATCTCACTAATCAAATCCTTTGACTCACTCCTCTCACACATCCTGTTCCAACGCTACATATCCTGTTCCAACGCTACATATCCTGTTCCAACGCTACATATCCTGTTCCAACACTACACATCCTGTTCCAACGCTACATATCCTGTTCCAACACTACACATCCTGTTCCAACACTACACATCCTGTTCCAATGCTACATGTGGACTGTACGCACTGTACTATACAAGGCACATGTATATGTGTGTGTGTGTGTGTGTGTGTGCCTGCGTATGAGTGAGTGCGTGCCTGTATGTGTGTGCTGTACTGCATGGATCTGTTCTAGAACGTCTAGGCTGTTCCAGAGTTTCTGCTGTACTGCATGGATCTGTTCTAGAACATCTAGGCTGTTCCAGAGTTTCTGCTGTACTGCATGGATCTGTTCTAGAACGTCTAGGCTGTTCCAGAGTTTCTGCTGTACTGCATGGATCTGTTCTAGAACGTCTAGGCTGTTCCAGATTTTCTGCTGTACTGCATGGATCTGTTCTAGAACGTCTAGGCTGTTCCAGAGTTTCTGCTGTACTCCTGTGAATGTGGGGGATCCCAGGTGGGCTGATGGGTGTTGACAGGAGCAGACCAGTGCTCCACTCACAGGCAGCACACTGGAAAACAACAGCAGGCTCATTTCTAGATATCCTGCCCATTCCTAACATGGATGGTTTGGTCACATCTGTACTGTGGAATATCCTGCCATCCAGGGACGTGCACAGGAATTTTGAGGGGCAGTTGCTCTGACCTGAAAAAAGGGCACCCCTCCCACCCCCCAAAAAAACACAAAAAAAACTCACGGGTTATATGAAAGACTGAGAATAACAGGGTCTTTATTAAAATATATATACACAAAGAAGTAAAACACTGAAATACAGCACTCCAATCACCTTAACTACTACTAATAATAACACAGAAAAACATGACTTGAGTCATGAAAATCCCTACATCAATATCCCTATCAATATCCTATCAAGTCACTGATAGGTTTCTCCAAATTTACATACTAAACATGCAAAGCTTCAAAAGGAGAAGCCGCCTATTAGGGGCCATTTCAACAAAAAATCTTCAGAACTTCTTTCTTGTCGATTCCTATGTCCTTCTCTATGGCCAGCAGGAGGAGGTCAGACAGCCGCTCTTGACCACACTGATTTCTGAGCCTTGATTTGACCAGCTTCAGCTTTGAAAAGGAACGTTCTACCGCTGCAGTGGACACGGGTAGAGTGGCATATATTTTGATTAGTCTGAATAGTGTGGGGAATATGAATGACGTTAGCATTGTTTTCCTTGAATACTGAGCATAGACTTGACTGTCCTCTTGGGACACTTGTAAGATGCATGGAAGACTCTCAGCTCTGTTTGAAGGTTGGTCTCTTCCCCCTGAAGTCCATAAAACTCACATAGTGAATGTGCTGTATCAACACCTTGGCCAATATCCTTCCACTGCTCTGGGTCAGTGAGTCTCTGCAGTGACATCACAATGTCCCGAGTTTTCCCTTCCCCGTAAAATCTTCTCTCAAGCTCCTGTCTCAATCTGTCCAGAAAGGTATAGTATGTCCTTCCCCTGTAATATTCCTCCAAGGTCTGGACTGCATCATCTTGTCTTGCTGATTTGGAAGTGTATTTCAGCTTTGCAGGGACTTTTCTTTGTCTACCTGGAATATTTGTGGGAATGCTTACAGTGGGGAAAAAAAGTATTTAGTCAGCCACCAATTGTGCAAGTTCTCTCACTTAAAAAGATGAGAGAGGCCTGTAATTTTCATCATAGGTACACTTCAACTATGACAGACAAAATGAGGAAACAAAATCCAGAAAATCACATTATAGGATTTTTATGAATTTATTTGCAAATTATGGTGGAAAATAAGTATTTGGTCAATAACAAAGTTTATCTCAATACTTTGTTATATACCCTTTGTTGGCAATGACAGAGGTCAAACATTTTCTGTAAGTCTTCACAAGGTTTTCACACACTGTTGCTGGTATTTTGGCCCATTCCTCCATGCAGATCTCCTCTAGAGCAGTGATGTTTTGGGGCTGTCGCTGGGCAACACGGACTTTCAAAGATTTTCTATGGGGTTGAGATCTGGAGACTGGCTAGCTACCTCCAGGACCTTGAAATGCTTCTTACTGGCCACTCCTTCGCTGTCTGGCGGTGTGTTTGGGATCATTGTCATGCTGAAAGACCCAGCCACGTTTCATCTTCAATGCCCTTGCTGATGGAAGGAGGTTTTCACTCAAAATCTCACGATACATGGCCCCATTCATTCTTTCCTTTACGGATCAGTCGTCCTGGTCCCTTTGCAGAAAACAGCCCCAAAGCATGATGTTTCCACCCCCATGCTTCACAGTAGGTATGGTGTTCTTTGGATGCAACTCAGCATTCTTTGTCCTCCAAATACGACGAGTTGAGTTTTTACCAAAAAGTTCTATTTTGGTTTCATCTGACATTCTCCCAATCCCCATCTGGATCATCCAAATGCTCTCTAGCAACTTTAGACGGGCCTGAACATGTACTGGCTTAAGCAGGGGACACGTCTGGCACTGCAGGATTTGAGTCCCTGGCGCGAGTGTGTTACTGATGGTAGGCTTTGTTACTTTGGTCCCAGCTCTCTGCAGGTCATTCACTAGGTCCCCCCGTGTGGTTCTGGGATTTTTGCTCACCGTTCTTGTGATCATTTTGACCCCACGGGTGAGATCTTGCGTGGAGCCCCAGATCGAAGAAGATTATCAGTGGTCTTGTATGTCTTCCATTTCCTAATAATTGCTCCCACAGTTGATTTCTTCAAACCAAACTGCTTACCTATTGCAGATTCAGTCCTTCCCAACCTGGTGCAGGTCTACAATTTTGTTTCTGGTGTCCTTTGACAGCTCTTTGGTCTTGGCCATAGTGGAGTTTGGAGTGTGACTGTTTGAGGTTGTGGACAGGTGTCTTTTATACTGATAACAAGTTCAAACAGGTGCCATTAATACAGGTAACGAGTGGAGGACAGAGGAGCCTCTTAAAGAAGAAGTTACAGGTCTGTGAGAGCCATAAATCTTGCTTGTTTGTATGTGACTAAATACTTATTTTCCACCATAATTTGCAAATAAATTCATTAAAAAAATCCTATAATGTGATTTTCTGGATTTTTTTCCTCATTTTGTCTGTCATAGTTGAAGTGTACTATGATGAAAATTACAGGCCTCTCTCATCTTTTTAAGTGAGAGAACTTGCACAATTGGTGGCTGACTAAATACTTTTTTCCCCACTGTATGTCATTTTCTCTCTGCAATTGTTGTGGCAGTGTTGTATATTTGTGAGAATTGGTTGTCTCTCCTCAGTTCCACTACTCGCTTCAAGACACCATCTAACACAGAGTAAGCAGCAGCCAAGTCTGGAGTACTTTTGAGGCAACTGATGTCTCCATGAACACTGACGTTGCTATTTCCAAGACACAGCAAAAATTCAAAATCTATGCTGCTCAACAGCATTTTAGCTCTCCTGCAGCCAGATCGGGGGTCCACACTCTCAGATCTCTCAAGTACTGTAGGGCAGCAGGAGGACCTTCCTAATTGTCTTTAAAGCATCTTCCTGCAGCTCCACCGGTGTCTGAAAGCCTCTGTAGTTCAAGGACCACGTTGGTCTGGATTCATGGCTTTTTGAGTATCCACAAATGCAGCATGGCGCTTTGTAGAGTTGGCAATGAATGTGTACAGCCTCTCAGCGACTGTGAAGAAATCCACAAAGTGCTTGTTGGATTTTGCATCTCAACTAAAACGAGATTTAAACAATGTGCATGGCAGTGCACATATAATGCTCTCTCATTTTGTCTCTGAATCTGGGACTGCAGCCCATTGTAGCCCACTCATGGCTTGGCAGCTCCATCATATCCCCTGTCCACAGACATCTTGAATGTTGAAGTTGTTTTGCTCAAGTAGCTTCATCACTACATTCTCCAGTGCCTCTCCGTTGTTGATGCCACATCACATAGTTGGACAAAGCGTTCCTTTATAGTCATGTTGTGACATATCGCACAACAAAGGACACCTGCTCAATATGTGACACATCAGTGGTCTGTCCAGCAAAATAGAAAATTGTGATGCTTCTGTCACTTCCTTCTGTATGATCTGTTTCATAAAGACTAAGTGCTTTTATGAGGTCGTTTTGTGTCCTATTGGACAGGAGAGACACCTGGCACCTTTGGTTTGATGCTTGTTTTTCCTTGACTGCATCAAGATGAAGCCCGAGCACGCTGTCATATTGGCCAAGCAAATCCACCATGTTCAGAAAATTTCCTCTATTTGAACTTGACAAGCCTTCTTCATTTCCCCTAAAGGCCAAAGCTTGTTTGGCCAGATATAATGTGATGTCTATTAAACGGAACATAATATCTCTGTTTTCTGCCTCTCTCTTTCTTTGGCTGCTTCCATCTGAGAATCAGCTACTGCAAAAGCCCTCTGCAGTGTATCTTTTGTAAAGGCATTCCACCTAATCATGCTTAGCATATGCAATTCACTGCTGCGGTGCTCCTTAATCTTCACTTTGGCCTGCCTCCACAAGTTTATCCTACAGACTTCCATCCAGTCCTGCTCTTAAATCTTTCCTCATTCATAAAATTCCTGCAGCTAAAGTAATGCATGGCATCATTCAGTGGAGAATATTCCAGCCAGGGGTCATCGTTATACCATTGGGCTTGAAAAGAGCGCCTATCTGGATTTTTAGGGAACTTTACTACAGGACGGCAAGGCCCGACTGAATTGGAAAATGTGATGAAGGTCTGATCGTATTTAAGATTGCTGCTTTGTACATGAGCTGGATCTGTGGGATTAGCCAACCTCAGCAAAAATCTAAATCTGTTGACTCTGCCCCACTCTGTCATCTCAATATCTTCCCTTGCTGATGCTCTGCCTCCCTCATCTCATCCTCTTGCTCATCTATCATTTCCCTATTTTGCCAGTCTGTCCTGATCTCATCTGGGATTGGCTCTGGCTCTGGCTCTCTGAATGCAGCTGATGCACTGGGCTCATCATCTGTCCAATTACATATTATATTGTGCCATTATCATTATTATTTTAATGCCCACTAATGGTATTTATGTTCTGCTCAGGCAAGATCTTTGAAATGACCTCTAAAATAGCCTATGTTTTTTTAGATTACAATTATTTAACCCTGGCTGTACTTTCTAGCATGGTCCTCTCATCTCATATTTGGTGATCATCACTTAAGCCTACCTGCCCTATGTGCCTCCTCCTGGTCCACATTTTCCTCTACATAGTCTGGAGGCTTGACTGCTCCTCCTCATCTTAAATGTGATGTAATTATGAAACATTGCCATTAGTAGGCTAAAATATGAGTCTGATTAATTAATCAATTTGCCTACACAATGTCATGTCATCTTTATCACAGTGCAAAGTCTCTGTCTCACCTGCTGGTTGGCTCTTTCGCAGCTAACCCTGCAGTGATGTGCTGCCCTTTGCTGCCTCCTGAATTGTCTCTCCTCTTCTGAATCCGCTTTCTTTCAGTGGGCATCTGGCTTCAAACAATACCAAAAATAGTGATAGGATTTAGGCATTTAACCATTTTGAATAAAATAAATAATGTGATGCATTACTTCCATCATTCATTCTTCTTGCTACAAACGAAATGAGAAACTAACTATCAGCAGACATGTAGCTTAGTTTGCCTAATGCCTACCAAAAAAAGAGTAGCCTAGGCTGCTTTGTCTGCAAGCTATCTGTCTGATTATTTAGGCTAAACGTGGCAACTCAGCCTGGATTTATGAAGATTTTAATTCATTTCATAAACCTTGATGATGATGATCATTCGCTTGTTATACATCACAAACTCACCTTTTCCGACAACGTTGAGTCGTCTCACCCGACAACGCGACAATCTCCATCTAGGGCCGCTTCATGCAGGCTCAGCTCAGGTGCCGGTCGCGTGCAGCGCTGCAGCCAAGTAAAACAGAGTTTGCCCTTCCCTACTGACTTTCACTTTCGGTGCCCAATGGAAGTGAATGAGACTTTGCGATTTTTTTTATCTAGGCCTACGTGAATTATTTTATTTTTTTTCTCGGAAGGGCAACGTGAGTCGAGAAGGGCATATGGGCAGTTGCCCGGGCAACCTGAGCAACCCCCCTGTGCACGTCCCTGCTGCCATCACCCTCAGTGCCTCAGTGGAGAGAATGAATATAGACAACACTTCTCAATGGACTTGGTTAGGTATCTTCTCAATGGACTTGGTTAGGTATCTTACAGTAGGACTTGGTTAGGTATCTTACAGTAGGACTTGGTTAGGTATCTTCTCAATGGACTTGGTTAGGTATCTTACAGTAGGACTTGGATGGGTATCTTACAGTAGGACTTGGATGGGTATCTTACAGTAGGACTTGGATGGGTATCTTACAGTAGAACTTGGATGGGTATCTTACAGTATAACTTGGATGGGTATCTTACAGTAGGACTTGAATGGGTATCTTACAGTAGGACTTGGTTAGGTATCTTCTCAATGGACTTGGTTAGGTATCTTACAGTAGGACTTGGATGGGTATCATACAGTAGAACTTGGATGGGTATCTTACAGTAGAACTTGGTTAGGTATCTTACAGTAGGACTTGGATGGGTATCTTACAATAGGACTTGGTTAGGTAATGTCCAGTAGGACTTGGTTAGGTATCTTACAATAGGACTTGGTTAGGTATCTTACAGTAGGACTTATTTAGGTATCTTACAGTAGGACTTGGTTAGGTATCATCCAGTAAGACTTGGTTAGGAATCTTACAGTAGGACTTGGTTAGGTATCTTACATTAGGACTTGTTTAGGTATCGTCCAGTAAGACTTGGTTAGGTATCTTACAGTAGGACTTGGTTAGGTATCTTACAGTAGGACTTGGTTAGGTATCGTCCAGTAAGACTTGGTTAGGTATCTTACAGTAGGACTTGGTTAGGTATCTTACAGTAGGACTTGGTTAGGTATCGTCCAGTAAGACTAGGTTAAGTATCTTACAGTAGGTGCAGATAGAACTGCAGTTGTATCATGTTGGAACTCATTAATGCAGATAGAACTGCAGTGTTATCATGTGGGAACTCATTACTTTCTTCTTGATTATTCAAGAAACCTTTTGCTGAGAATCTTGTCCATCTTCAGGGGATGTTCGTTCCCACCATCAGTTCTGTCTTGATGGAGACATTCAGGGAATATCTCTCTGCAATGCAGTTCAACAGTTTTCCTTCAGAGTTCTGGGTTGAAGAACAGATTTGAAAGAAAACAAGTGGTCTATGTATTTCATCCAGCCGGTAATCTGCCGTAAGACCCAGATCCCCTAATCTCTACCTATCATCTCTCTCTGTTCTCTCTCTCTTTAATCTCTCTCTATTCTCTCTCTCTTTAATCTCTCTCTGTTCTCTCTCTCTTTAATCTCTCTCTGTTCTCTCTCTCACCTCTCTTTATTCTCTGTTCTCTCTCATCTCTCTTTGTTCTCTCTCTCATTGGTCTGTTCTCTCTTTCATCTCTCTTTGTTCTCTGTTCTCTCATCTCTCTTTGTTCTCTCTCTCATCTCTGTCATCTCTCTCTGTTCTCTCTCTGTTCTCTCTCTGTTCTCGCTTTGATTTCTATCGGTCATCTCTCTTTCTCTCATCTCTCTCTGTTCTCTCTGTCATCTCTCTCATCTCTCTCTGTCATCTCTCTGTTCTCTATGTTATCTCTCACTCTGTGTTCTCTCAGTCATCTCTCTCTGTTCTCTCTCATCTCTCTATGTTCTCTATGTTATCTCTCTATGTTCTCTATGTTATCTCTCTCTCTCTGTTCTCTCTGTCATCTCTCTCTTTGTTACTGCTACATCTTAAATGAATTAACAGCTGATGGCTAAACAATGGTGACATCGCTGTGCTGCATCCAACGTTTTCTTTTTAGTTGTTTTGTGTCTGTGTCTGTGTCTGTGTCTGTGTCTGTGTCTGTGTGTATGTATGTGTGTGTCTGTGTCTGTGTCTATGTCTGTGTCTGTGTATGTGTCTGTGTGTCTGTTTGTCTGTGTGTCTGTGTAGCGTTTCTCTGATGTCGGGAGGATGCAGGAAGTCAGCGTGGTTGTCCAGGGCGGCGAGGGAGGGGTGGAGGGGGAGTTGTGGTTGTCGTTGGGATAGGGAGGGAAGATAAAAGAAGCAGTCTTTTCAGAAGGGAAATGGGAAGGGTGGGGTGCCTGGTCTTTCTCCCTCCACTACCAAATCATGAGCCTCAAATAGAATAATTTACTAACAGGCTACAGCAGACTAAATAGAATAATTTACTAACTGGCTACAGCAGAATAAATAGAATAATTTACTAACAGGCTACAGCAGAATAAATAGAATAATTTACTAACTGGCTACAGCAGAATAAATAGAATAATTTACTAACAGGCTACAGCAGAATAAATAGAATAATTTACTAACAGGCTACAGCAGACTAAATAGAATAATTTACTAACTGGCTACAGCAGAATAAATAGAATAATTTACTAACAGGCTACAGCAGAATAAATAGAATAATTTACTAACAGGCTACGGCAGAATAAATATAATAATTTACTAACAGGCTACAGCAGAATAAATATAATACTTTACTAACAGGCTACAGCAGAATAATACATGGTGGAGTCTCGTATTCGCTCTAGACACACACACACACGCACACGCGCGTATGCGTCTCCTAGAGAGAGCTGAAGCTCTAAGGTGGAGTATAGAATGGCCTCAGGCCAGGGTAGGAGAGGAAATACTTAGTATGTCCCAAATGGCCCCTTAATCCCTATACAGTATAGTGCACTACCATTTGGGATCCACGCTTAGGGCTGACACCAGATCACATCCACAGCTGTAACAAAAGGTCATGATGTCATCCGCTGAGATACTGCTGTAAACAACCTGACAAGATACTGCTGTAACCAAGCTTGGTGATTTAGGCTTGCCAAAAGGGGATTCTAACAGGTATTGACTCAGGGAGTTGAATACTTATCTAATCAAGATGGATTTTTCATAGTTCTTTAACAAATGTTTTAATTTTTCTTCCACTTTGCCATTACAGATTATTTTGTGTAGATCGTTGACAGAAAAATTACAATTGAATCCCACTTTGTAACACAACAAAATGTGGGAAAAGTCTGAATACTTTCTGAGCGACTGGACAGAAGGCAAATGCGCGACACATGGTAGCATGATGTATATATGTATAAACAGACAATACAAACAGCATACATTTCCCTTGAAACAATACATGTGAGCTTCAGCCCCTGGCCTAACGAGTTAACATTCTTGGCTAACATTCTGGCTTAGTTGGCTAGCAATAGCATGGCACACATGAAAGCAGAATACCTGTTAAACATGATAGATATGAACTTGACCGCCTTAGCAACACTCAACTACAACATGCAATGGCATGTCAGACACTACATACAAGTAGACGCACACACTAAACACAGGTCAAATACAGATTGGTTAAGAACAGTCCAATGAGTCATTCTCTTCATACCACGGTGTCACTCTGACGACAGGAGCGGGGTTCAGTAAGGTGCACGGGGAATGGCAAACTGTGATTGGCCAATACAAATACGGGTCTTGGGCAAATAAGGGGTGTTGGGCGAATTCACCAACTACTAGAATAAATTAGAGCTAGCCATTTTAACAGCCAATTGAGATGTACAAACTATGGCATAAGGGGACGACAAGCGGATAAGAGGCAATCTGTATTTTCGATTAAGACATTAATGAGCGAGCGTAGTCATTATAACTATTTGTTCAGCACTTTTTAAATGTACAGTGACAGAATTCAGAACATGGGCCGTTCTTACAGTATTCTCCCTGTACACCAAGTCAGAATAAATAAAGGGGGCATATAAGCAGACAATGAAAGCTCTTACAATATTCAATGATGACATTTCTCTAAAAACAGGCTATAGGCCATACATGTGCACCACCAAGTCAGAACAGTAGGCGAAATTAAGAGGGGAAAAGGGACCAATTTATTAGGGTGAAGCACATGGATTACTAACAGCTTACTACACAACATACACTTAGTATGACTTTCTTAGCTACAGTATGAATATCTCCTTGGCATATTACATCATTTATGCAGCAGCATACAATACATTTTTGTTGTGCTTTGCTCACTTGAACAGGAAGGTGGCGCGGAGGTCCTTTGTGCAAAAATTGTGTCATCAAAGTCTGGCATTATCTGGATTTATGGTGCTTTCAAGACAATTGGAAACTCTGAAAAAACAAGGTTGAATCATTATGGCATCAGTGATCTTCAGCTCGGAGCGCTAGAAAGAGGCCCAGACTTGCATTTCTGAGTTGGATGACCGTTCAAAATGTATTTTCCTAGTCGGAGATCGTTTTTCCAAGTCTTGAACTCACTGAAGTCCGATTTCTCAGTTCCAAGTTTCCAGTTGTTTTGAGCGCAGCAGAATTCATACTGGATTGACAGCATGGTCAATGTTGAATGTTTATCCTTTTAAACTTGGAAAGGACTTGGGACCACATAGCCACTCCATTGGAACAGGCTAGTTATTGCTTTGCAATTCTTGCAGTTAGCCACTAATTCCTTCCAAACTACTCGTTGTTGAATTTGCAATTTCAAACTTGTTGTGTAATATTTATGTCCAATACCCGTTGAGCACCGATACGTTTAATCTATAATTTCTCTTCATTATTTATCTTCGTATGACAGGATTAAAAAGCATTTGCCAGTAGATTGTCGACTTGATTCATGATGATGACTGCTAGCTAAGACTTTGAAAGTATGATGTTGACATGATCAGTCCAATCAAAGCTACTGTAGATATAAAGTGATTTTACGTAATATTCTCTGTGGCCAATGACCTTGAGCCTTCTTGGATGGGCACTTCTAATGTAAATCTATGGCAGCACCCAAGGGGGCTTGAACTTTCTAGCTCTTCCCTTAGATTTTGCGGCGACGTAGTGTCCCCGTGAGTGACAGAACACTGAGCCAAGAAGCAGAAAGCACTGAGCTAGGCTGAAACACCTGCATTTTGGAGCTGCCTTAATCAAAAAAGCAAAAAAGAGACCATGTTTGTATGTGGCTTTATTAACTCAAGGATAAAAAAAATGTTTTTTGCAAACTGATATGTGACACTAATTAATGCCAAAATAACATGCAAAAAAATATATATAAATGTTTAAGCTAAAAAGTTGGGGCTCAAAACAGCCTTACTCAAGAAAGCAAAAAAGAGAATTTTTGCATGCGGCTTTATTAACTCAATTATTGATTTTAATTTTTTACATTGTTTGCAAATGACGGGTTGCCACTGTATGAGTACTGTTTTAATATCAATGTTGAATAATACAACAATAATATAATAGAATATGATATGATAGAATAGAATATGATATGATAGAATAGAAGAAGGAAGGGCAGTAGGCTGAACCGACTGAACTCACTGAACACTATACTGTATGTGCACCAACAACGACCGTACATTTATAAAGGTAACTATTTAGTCTCACTTTACTTGTATCACTCTTCGGGGCTCCTTTACTTCTAAGAGTAACATTCTATCATATATGATAGGATGTGATGTAATAGGATGTGATGTGATGTGATATGATAGAAAATGATATGAAAGAATATGACATGATATGATAGAATATGATATGATAGAATATGATATGATAGAATATAATATGGTAGAATATGATATGATTGAACATGATATGATAGAATATGATATGATAGATTAGAATATGATATGAAATGATAGAAAAGGATATGATATAATAGAATATGATATGATATAATAGAATATGATATGATAGAATATAATATGATAGAATATGATATGATAGAATATGATATGATAGAATATATGATAGAATATGATATGATAGAATATGATATGGTAGAATATGATATGATAGAATATGATATGATAGAATATGAAATTATATGATAGAATTGTATCTGATAGAATAGAATATGATATATAATAGAATAAGATAGGATAGAATATGATATGATATGATAGAATTGAATATGATATGATAGAATATGATTTGATATGATAGAATATAATATGATAGAATATGATATGATATGATAGAATATGATATGATAAGATAGAATAGAATAGAATATGATATGATATGATAGAATACAATAGAATAGAATATGATATGACAGAGTATGATATGATAAAATAGAATAGGATATGATAGAATATGATATGATATGATATGACATGATAGAATAGAATATGATATGATATGATAGAATATGACATGATATGACAGAATAGAATATAATATAATATGATATGATATAATATGATATGATATGATATCGTATATCATATGATATGATAGAATATGATATGATAGAATATGATATGATAGAATATGATATGATAGAATGTGATATGATATGATATGATAGAACATGACATGATATGATAGAATATGATATCATAGAATAAGATAGAATAGAATAGAATAGAATATGATATGATATGATAGAATACAATAGAATAGAATATGATATGACAGAGTATGATATGATAAAATAGAATAGGATATGATAGAATATGATATGATATGATATGACATGATAGAATAGAATATGATATGATATGATAGAATATGACATGATATGACAGAATAGAATAGAATATAATATGATATGATATAATATGATATGATATGATATCGTATATCATATGATATGATAGAATATGATATGATAGAATATGATATGATAGAATATGATATGATAGAATGTGATATGATATGATATGATATGATAGAACATGACATGATATGATAGAATATGATATCATAGAATATGATAGAATAGAATAGATAGAATATAAGGTAGGGCAGTAGGCTGAACCTACTGAACACACTGAACACTATAAATATACTACATGTGCACCAACAATGACCGTACATCAATAAAATAAACGATTTAGTCCCACTTTACTTGTATTAAACACCACTAAATCCCCCCTCCCCATCTTTATGGAAACACTGTATAAAAACTGGCATTACTAGTAGTCATAACATTTGTTTTATATGCTGAAGCTGTGCTTAGCTCACACACGTAACAGTAGTTAAAAGTTTAACCATATTTACATGTATCAGGATGCCTCTCTACTGACTTTCCAGGCAAGCTCCCCTCGCCTTGATGTGTGTGTGTGTGTGTGTGTGTGTGTGTGTGTGTGTGTGTGTGTGTGTGTGTGTGTGTGTGTGTGTGTGTGTGTGTGTGTGTGTGTGTATGTTTTATTCATGAAGCATTAGCAGGGCTGTCTGTGTAGATGTAGATTTTCAGATGTGACCTTTGTTGTCTAAATGTCAGGGATGGAGCAGAGTGCCCAAAGAGCCACACACACACACACAGAGGGAGAGAGAGATCCCAGCCTTATGTAACTACGGCTACGCATGAGACAGACAGACGGGGAGAGGCGTTTTGAGAAAACTCTGGAATATTCCAGCCCTGATGATGGCATAGGGCTTCTGTGAGCTCTGCTGGAAGCAGTTTGTGTTTCAGCATGTACAGGTGCATGTCATCTAATGACATGATTGTATAGTATATGCCCCTTAATAAACCTATGATGTAGTGGAGTTCACTGGGTTTATTGGTTACCTATTATTCTTTGATCTGTAGCCTAGCTGCATTGCAAAGCTGTCTAGAGAATGTGAATCACACACACACACGCACACGCACACGCACACACACACACAGTGTGAAAGCCATAGCCGGGGCCGGCCTATAGCGAAATGGAGAGAGATTTTCCTCCTGCATGAATTCATTGATGACCATATTGTGCCCCTCTTCATCCACCAACAATGAGGCGCAGGCACAGAGGTCAAACGCCCTGCAGGGGTCACCCTTGCCTGTAATAATGGATTTGCACGCTGCCGATACGACCTATAATAGAACTGAGTTTGCCATTCTAGAGTCTATGGTGTTATAGGGCTGTGTCTGCCATTCTAGAGTCTATGGTGTTATAGGGCTGTGTTGCCATTCTAGAGTATATGGTGTTATAGGGCTGTGTCTGCCATTCTAGAGTCTATGGTGTTATAGGGCTGTATTGCCATTCTAGAGTATATGGTGTTATAGGGCTGTGTTTGCCATCCTAGAGTCTATGGTGTTATAGGGCTGTGTTGCCATTCTAGAGTATATGGTGTTATAGGGCTGTGTCTGCCATTCTAGAGTCTATGGTGTTATAGGGCTGTGTTGCCATTCTAGAGTATATGGTGTTATAGGGCTGTGTTTGCCATCCTAGAGTCTATGGTGTTATAGGGCTGTGTTTGCCATTCTAGAGTCTATGGTGTTATAGGGCTGTGTTGCCATTCTAGAGTATATGGTGTTATAGGGCTGTGTTTGCCATCCTAGAGTCTATGGTGTTATAGGGCTGTGTTTGCCATCACTCCACTAACTTCTTGTTAACAAACTATAGTTTTGAAAAGTCGGTTAGGACATCTACTTTGTGCATGACACAAGTCATTTTTACAACAATTGTTTACAGACAGATTATTTCACTTATAATTCACTGTATGACAATTCCAGTGGGTCAGAAGTTTACATACACTAAGTTGACTGTGCCTTTAAACAGCTTGGAAAATTCCAGAACAACAATGTCATGGCTTTAGAAGCTTCTGATAGGCTAATTAACATCATTTGAGTCAATTGGAGGTGTACCTGTGGATGTATTTCAAGGCCTACCTTCAAACTCAGTGCCTCTTTGCTTGACATCATGGGAAAATCAAAAGAAATAAGCCAAGAGCTCAGAAAAAAATTGTAGACCTCCACAAGTCTGGTTCATCCTTGGGAGCAATTTCCAAACGCCTGAAGGTACCACATTCATCTGTACAAACAATAGTACGCAAAGTATAAACACCATGGGACCATGCAGCCATCATACCGTCAGAAGGAGACACGTTCTGTCTCCTAGAGATTAATGTACTTTGGTGTGAAAAGTGCAAATCAATCCCAGAACAACAGCAAAGGACATTGTGAAGATGCTGGAGGAAATGAGTACAAAAGTATCTATACCCACAGTAAAACGAGTCTTATATCGACATAACCTGAAAGGCCGCTCAGCAAGGATGAAGCCACTGTTTCAAAACCACCATAAAAAAACCAGACTACGGTTTGCAACTGCACATGGGGACAAAGATCGTACTTTTTGTAGAGATATCCTGTGGTCTGATGAAACAAAAATAGAACTGTTTAGCCGTAATGACTATCGTTATGTTTGGAGGAGAAAGGGGGAGGCTTGCAAGCCGAAGAACACCATCCCAACCGTGAAGCACCGAGGTGGCAGCATCATGTTGTGGGGGTGCTTTGCTGCAGGAGGGACAGGTGCACTTCACAAAATAGATGGCATCATGAGGAGGGAAATTATGTGGATATATTGAAGCAACATGTCAAGACATCAGTCAGGAAGTTAAAGTTTGGTCTCAAATTGGCCTTCCAAATGAACAATGACCCCAAGCATACTTCCAAAGTTGTGGCAAAATGGCTTAAGGACAACAAAGTCAAGGTATTAGAGTGGCCATCACAAAGCCCTGACCTCAATCCTATAGAAAATTTGTGGGCAGAACTGAAAAAGCGTGTGCGAAAAAGGATGCCTACATACCTGACTCAGTTACACCAGCTCTGTCAGGAGCAATGGGCCAAAATTCACCAAACATATTGTGGGAAGCGTGTGGAAGGCTACCCAAAACGTTTGACTCAAGTTAAACAATTTAAAGTCAATGCTACCAAATACTTTTTGAGTGAATGTAAACTTCTGACCCACTGAGAATGTGATGAAAGAAATAAAAGCTGAAATAAACAATACTCTCTACTATTATTCTAACATTTGACATTCTTAAAATAAAGTGGTGATCCTAACTGACCTAAGTTAAAATGTATTTGGCTAAGGTGTATGTAAACTTCCGACTTCAACTGTATATCAAATAAATATATCAAATATATACATATATCATATATATATCATATAAATGTGTCATATCAATATATCATATCAATATATCATGTCAATATATCATGTCAATATATCATATATATAAATATATCATATAAATATATCATATCAATATATAATATATATAAATATATCATATAAATATAAATATATGTATAAATATATCATATCAATATATCATGTCAATATATAATATATATCAATATATCATATAAATATATCTGTCACGTCCAGGCCTGACAAGACAGGCTGGTGTGTTTAGTTTTGGTTTTGTGTAGGGTTTTTATGTTCTAGGTGTTATATTTCTATGTTAGTAATGGTTCCCAATTAGAGGCAGCTGTGTGTCGTTGTCTCTAATTGGGAACCATATATATGTTTGGGGTTTTCAATAGTATGTAGTGGGGTTATTGTTTAGGCATAGCGCCTGTGTGTTGTAAGTCTATGTTATATGTTACGATCTTCGTTTCGCTCTTTTTATTGTTTTGCCCAGTTGCGTGAGTATCGTTTATGTTAATAAATATAACATGTATACTGGATGCCTCTGCACCTTGGTCTGTCCGCTCAAGATCGTGACAGAATAACCCACCATAAAGACCAAGCGGCAGAGACCGGAGTTCAGGACTTGGGAGGAAGAACTGGAGGATGATGGACCTCAAGTGATCAGTTTCCTGAGAATATCGCTGTCTCAAGAAAGGAGCTGGAAGCAGCAAGAGCGGAGCTGGCGATATTACGAAGATGTATATGGGAGTATGGAACCCGGAGAGAGAGAGTTTATTGGAACTCGCCTGGCTAGGGAAGCCTGAAAGACAGCCCCAAAACTTTTGGGGTGGGGCACACGAGAGTTTGGCGGTTCCAGGATGGACTCCTGAGCCAACTCCTCGTGCTCTCTGGAGGAGCGTCCGAGGGAGCGTCGCACACTGGTAAGACGCCGTGCATATGCAGTTTTGTGCACGGTGTGTCTCCAGTGCGCGCTCACAGCCCGGTGCGACAGATTCCAGCGCCACTCATCTGTCAGGAGGGGTGAGTGTGCAGCCTGGAAGAGTGGTGCTGGCTCAGCGCTCCTGGTCTCCAGTGCGCCTCCTTGGACCAGGATATCCTGCACTGCCCTGCGTACTGTGTCTCCGGGTGCGTGTCCACAGCCCTGTGCAAGAGATTCCAGCTCCACTCATCTGTCAGGCTACGGTGAGTGTGCTACCTGGTAGAATGGTGCCGGCTTTATGCTGGCTAGGTTGCCAGTACACCTTCTGGGACCGAGATATCCTGCACCGGTTCTGGCGTGTGGGGTCTCCGGTTCAGATCCACAGCCCAGTACGCCCTGCCTCGGCCCACGCACCAGGCCCCCCGTGCGCCAGAGAGTCCAGCACGTCCCAGTCCTGTTCGGCTCCGCGCACCAGGCCCCTGTGCGCTTATGAGTCCAGCACGTCTGTTCCTGCTCCGCACCAGAGTGCCAGTGCGTAATGAGCCCAGTACGGCTGGTTTCTGCTCCTCACCAGGAGTGCCAGTGCGCGTAATGAGCCCAGTACGGCCGGTTCCTGCCCCCGCACCAGAGTGCCAGTGCGCTTAGTGAGTCCAGCACGTCCTGTTCACTCCGCCGCAGACCAGGCCCTGTGCGGCAGAATGAGCCCAGCACGGCCGGTTCCCTGCCCCCGCACCAGAGTGCCAGTGCGCGTAATGAGCCCAATACGGCCGGGTTCCTGCTCCCGCACCAGAGTGCCAGTGCGCGTAATGAGCCCAGTGCACGGCCGGTTCTTGCTCCCCGCACCAGAGTGCCAGTGCGCAATGAGCCCAGCACGGCCGGTTCCTGCCCTCACCAGAGTGCCAGTGCGCTTTAGTGAGCCCAGCACGGCCGGTTCCTGCTCCCGCACCAGAGTGCCAGTGCGCTTAGTGAGCCCAGCACGGCCGGTTCCTGCTCCCGCACCAGAGTGCCAGTGCGGCGTAATGAGCCCAGCACTGGCCGGTTCCTGCTCCCGCACCAGAGTGCCAGTGCGCGCGTAATGAGCCCAGTACGCCGGTTCCTGCTCCCGCACCAGAGGGCCAGAGAAGGTCCCCTGTCCGGGACCTCCAGAGAAGGTCCCCAGTCCTGGGCGCCAGAGAGGGTCCCAGTCCGGGGTCGCCAGAGAGGGTCCCCAGTCCGGGGCCGCCAGAGAGGGTCCCTAGTCCTGCAAATGGCCCAGGGCCTCCGGTGCGTGAGAAGACAGGCTGGTGTGTTTAGTTTTGGTTTTGGTGTAGGGTTTTTTATGTTCTAGGTGTTATATTTCTATGTTGGGGTAATGGTTCCCAATTAGAGGCAGCTGTGTGTCGTTGTCTCTAATTGGGAACCATATATATGTTTGGGGTTTTCGCATAGGTTTTGTGGGTTATTGTTTAGGCATAGCGTCTGTGTGTTGTAAGTCTATGTTATATGTTACGATCTCGCTTTCTGTTCTGTTTATTGTTTTGCCCAGTTGCGTGAGTACTGCTTTATGTTAATAAATATAACATGTATACTGGATGCCTCGCTGCACCTTGGTCTGTCCGTTCTGAAGATCATGACAATATCATATCAATGTATAATATCAATATAACATATCAATTTATCATGTCAATATATCATATATGTATAAATATATCATGTCAATATATCATGTCAATATATCATATATATATATGCATATATTATCAATATATCATATCAATATATACAGAAGATATATAGAGTAGGATAATAGCCTACTTAGAGCCTACAGAGAGTAGGATCATAGTCTACATAGAGTAGGATCATAGTCTACATAGAGCCTACATAGAGTAGGATCATAGTCTACATAGAGTAGGATCATAGCATACATAGAGCCTACATAAAGTAGGTCATAGTCTACATAGAGCAGGATCATAGCCTACATAGAGTAGGATCATGGTCTACTTAGAGTAGAACAATAGTCTACATAGAGCTTAGGTAGAGTAGGATCTTAGCCTACATATAGCCTACATAGAGGAGGATCATAACCTACATAGAGTATGATCATAGTCTACATAGAGCCTACATAGAGTAGGATCATAGCCTACATAGAGTAGGATCATAGCCTACATAGAGTAGGATCAAAGTCTACATAGAGTAGGATCATAGCCTACATAGAGCCTACATAGAGTAGGATCATAGCCTACATAGGGTAGGATAATAGTCTATATAGAGCTTACGTAGAGTAGAATCATAGCCTACATATAGCCTACATAGAGGAGGATCATAACCTACATATAGTATGATCTCATTCTACATAGAGCCTACATAGAGAAGGATAATAGCTTACATAGAGTAGGATCATTGTCTACATAGAGTAAGATCATAGCCTACATAGAGTAGGATCAAAGTCTACATAGAGTAGGATCATATTCTACATTGAGCCTACATAGAGTAGGATCATAGCCTACATAGGGTAGGATAATTCTGAAGTAGATTAATCGCACCAGGCCAGGCCCGACAGTCCTGAAATTAACATTTGGGCTTTGTTTTGGCCAACATACTTCAAGAAGAGGTCCCACAACTTAAAGAATTGATAAGGCTTATTATTCAATGCGCGTAGAGAAAGCCTTTGCTCCCATTCACTTCACGAGGGTGCCTGATCAGATATCCACAGCAGAATACACTTTTCTGCAACAATGTAGTAAAATGTGTAAAAGATGTGAATAACGAAATGTAAGAGGCAGCTCATCTCTGGTTCCTACAATACAAGACTTTGCACCCAGCTGGAGAGCATTCAACAGAATCTGTCTCCTGTAGAACCTGTGGGGTTGTCCTTTATGTAAGGCAATCCCAGAAACAATGAATAAGAGAACCTTCCGCACCCTGACACGTATTACAAAGACTAGAACAATGAGGGTTCGTTCTATGTCTAGACACAGGACTGGCATGCAGTCAATGCTGAGTTGCAAGAAAATGGGATGGTTGTACACACATTTTTCTTTTGAGTCTGCAAGCTCTATTGGGAGCCTATCAGCCTCCATTATCACCTTAGTTTTGTCTGTGCTATCTTTCTTCAAATTGCACAGTAAGTTTCTAAAAGCGCTGAGTGACAGATTTCAGCTGCTGATTCTTCAAGAGGTTCTCAATAGGAGAGATGGAGAAGCCATCTGCATGCAGTTATTAAATTAAATTATGAATTTTTAAAAGCCACTCTTAAAAGATGCCAAATTTACTAACAATCTGGTCAAATGTTAGAATTTTATCAACCTGAACAATATGTTCGACAACATTGATGCCCTTACTTTTCCATGTTGAGAATCCTCCCTTTATCCCAGGTCGAAAATCAGGGTTCAGATGCACAGGGGGCATTACTGAGAAACCATGATTATGCCCTTCTAAAGTCCTGATCTGTCTCCAGATAGAGCAAAGTTCTTCAGCATATAATTGTCTTTAGTCAGTTTGGCTATCTTTGTCTGGGGTATAAAAGGTTACGGAGTGGAGTTTTTCCAAGAGTAGCTGATTCATCACTAAGCCAAAAGGAATTTTGATTTTCAATACAGAACTCAAGGATATGCCAGTTGACAACATTTAAGAGAAGGGGCTGCTAGACCAACTAACCAGGTAGGTAGGGTGTCATAAATGTCAAAAGAATGTGGACACCTCTCTTTCGAAAATCATGGGCATTAATATGGAGTTGGTCCATTCTTTGCAGCTATAACAGCCCCCACTTTTCTGGGAAGGCTTTCCACTAGATGTTAGAACATTGCTACGGGGACTTGCTTCCATTCAGCCACGAGCATTAGTGAGGTCGGGCATTGATGTTGGGTGATTAGGCCTGGCTCGCAGTCGGCGTTCCAATTCATCCCAAAGGTGTTCGATGGGGTTGAGGTCAGGGCTCTGTGCAGGTCAGTCAAGTTCTTCCACACTGATCTCGACAAACCATTTCTGTATGGACCTCGCTTTGTGTGCACGGGGGCATTGTCATGCTGAAACAGGAAAGGGCATTCCCCAACTGTTGCCATGAAGTTGGAAGCACAAAATCATATAGAAATCATTGTATGCTGTAGTGTTAAGATGTCCCTTCACTGGAACTAAGGGGCCTAGCCAGAACCATGAACAACAGCGCCAGAACATTATTCCTCCTCCACCATTTGGGCAGCTAGCGTTCTCCTGGCAACTGCCAAACCTCTAGCAATAGACTAGAGGAACTGGCAGCATAATACATGTTTAGCAATAGACTGGAAGAACTGGCAGCATGTTTAGCAATAGACTAGAGCAGTGGTTGCCAAACTTTTTATAGTCCCGTACCCCTTCAAACATTCAACCTCCAGCTGCGTCCCCCCTCTAGCACCAGGGTCAGCGCACTCTCAAATGTTGTTTTTTTGCCATCATTGTAAGCGTGCCACACACACACTATACAATACATTTATTAAACATAAGAATGAGTGTGAGTTTTTGTCACAACTCGGCTCGTGGGAAGTGACAAAGAGCTCTTATAGGACCAGGGCACAAATAATAATATAATAATAATCAATCATTTTGCTCTTTATTTAACCATCTTACATATAAAACCTTATTTGTTCATCGGAATTTGTGAATAACTCACCACAGGTTAATGAGAAGGGTGTGCTTGAAAGGATGCACATAACTTTGCAATGTTGGGTTGTATTGGAGAGAGTCTCAGTCTTAAATCATTTTCCACACACAGTCTGTGCCTGTATTTAGTTTCCATGCTAGTGAAGGCAGAGAATCCACTCTCACATAGGTACGTGATTGCAAAGGGCATCAGGGTCTTAACAGTGCAATTTGCCAAGGCAGGATACTCTGAGCGCAGCCCAATCCAGAAATATGGCAGTGGCTTCTGATTAAATAACATTTTCACAGAACCGCTTGTTGCAATTTCGATGAGGCTCTCTTGTTCAGATATCGGAAAGTGGATTGGAGGAAGGGCATGTTAGGGATAACGAATCCAGTTGTTTGTGGTTTCCAGTGGTTTGCAGAATAGGATTTCTTCCTTAATTGACCCCCCATAAATGTAACGGACATATACCAGGAGCTGTACCAGGCCCGCCACGTCTGTTGACTCATCCAGCTGTAACGCATAGAATTCACTGGCTTGTATGCGAAGCAGTAATTGTTTCAAAACATCTCCTGCCATGTCACTGATGAGTCGTGAAACAGTGTTGTTTGATGAAGGAATTGTCTGTATAGTTTTTTTGTCCTTTTCCCCAGCATGTCCCAGCCATAATACATTGTTTGTAATAGACTAGAGGAACTGGTAGTATAATACATTGTTTGTAATAGACTAGAGGAACTGGTAGTATAATACATGTTTAGTAATAGACTAGAGGAACTGGTAGTATAATACATGTTTAGGTAATAGACTAGAGGAACTGGTAGTATAATACATGTTTAGGTAATAGACTAGAGGAACTGGTAGTATAATACATGTTCAGTAATAGACTAGAGGAACTGGCAGTATAATACATGTTCAGTAATAGACTAGAGGAACTGGTAGTATAATACATGTTCAGTAATAGACTAGAGGAACTGGTAGTATAATACATGTTCAGTAATAGACTAGAGGAACTGGCAGTATAATACATGTTCAGTAATAGACTAGAGGAACTGGTAGTATAATACATGTTCAGTAATAGACTAGAGGAACTGGCAGTATAATACATGTTCAGTAATAGACTAGAGGAACTGGTAGTATAATACATGTTCAGTAATAGACTAGAGGAACTGGCAGTATAATACATGTTTAGTAATAGACTAGAGGAACTGGTAGTATAATACATGTTCAGTAATAGACTAGAGGAACTGGCAGTATAATACATGTTCAGTAATAGACTAGAGGAACTGGTAGTATAATACATGTTCAGTAATAGACTAGAGGAACTGGTAGTATAATACATGTTCAGTAATAGACTAGAGGAACTGGCAGTATAATACATGTTCAGTAATAGACTAGAGGAACTGGCAGTATAATACATGTTCAGTAATAGACTAGAGGAACTGGTAGTATAATACATGTTCAGTAATAGACTAGAGGAACTGGTAGTATAATACATGTTCAGTAATAGACTAGAGGAACTGGTAGTATAATACATGTTCAGTAATAGACTAGAGGAACTGGCAGTATAATACATGTTCAGTAATAGACTAGAGGAACTGGTAGTATAATACATGTTCAGTAATAGACTAGAGGAACTGGCAGTATAATACATGTTCAGTAATAGACTAGAGGAACTGGTAGTATAATACATGTTCAGTAATAGACTAGAGGAACTGGCAGTATAATACATGTTTAGTAATAGACTAGAGGAACTGGTAGTATAATACATGTTCAGTAATAGACTAGAGGAACTGGTAGTATAATACATGTTCAGTAATAGACTAGAGGAACTGGTAGTATAATACATGTTCAGTAATAGACTAGAGGAACTGGTAGTATAATACATGTTCAGTAATAGACTAGAGGAACTGGTAGTATAATACATGTTTAGTAATAGACTAGAGGAACTGGTAGTATAATACATGTTCAGTAATAGACTAGAGGAACTGGCAGTATAATACATGTTTAGTAATAGACTAGAGGAACTGGTAGTATAATACATGTTCAGTAATAGACTAGAGGAACTGGTAGTATAATACATGTTCAGTAATAGACTAGAGGAACTGGTAGTATAATACATGTTCAGTAATAGACTAGAGGAACTGGTAGTATAATACATGTTCAGTAATAGACTAGAGGAACTGGTAGTATAATACATGTTTAGTAATAGACTAGAGGAACTGGTAGTATAATACATGTTCAGTAATAGACTAGAGGAACTGGCAGTATAATACATGTTTAGTAATAGACTAGAGGAACTGGTAGTATAATACATGTTCAGAAACAGCACTATAACAACCAGGCATGTACTGATTATATCACACACAATGAGGAAGGAATACGAATATGCCACCCGTCACATTACCATCAAAGGATTTGGTGTGTTCAGGAAGGGAAAAGGTGGTTAAATGGCAAGGTGAGGAGTGGTGATTCTGGAGTGACAACAGGTGTGGGAACAGGTGTAGTGTGAAGGGGCGTGGCCTGGACCAATTAGTTAATCTGCAGAGAAGTGGTCTTCAATACAATATCTATGGTGTTATATGGCTGTGTTTGCCATTGTTTATATAATCTATCTCTGGTGTTATATGGCTGTGTTTGCCATTGTTTATAGAATCTATCTCTGGTGTTAAAGGGCTGTGTTTGCCATTGTTTATAGAATCTATCTATGGTGTTATAGGGCTGTGTTTGCCATTGTTTATATAATCTATCTCTGGTGTTAAAGGGCTGTGTTTGCCATTGTTTATAGAATCTATCTATGGTGTTATAGGGCTGTGTTTGCCATTGTTTATATAATCTATCTATGGTGTTAAAGGGCTGTGTTTGCCATTGTTTTTAGAATCTATCTATGGTGTTATAGGGCTGTCAATTAGATCACCTATAGACCCCAGGGCATAGAGTCAGATTGATTAAGCCTACTGTAAAGAATCTGTCAGGAAAATGCCAGTGGTCATTTCACAAGGAAATAACAACTTTAATTAAATCTGACATGAATTGACCTTCATCACAGGTTGAGGATAATAAAGGTCGGGAATGATAAATGATTCATAGAGCAATGTGATACTATAAAAACATATATTTAAGAGGTGAGGTGGATAGGATATTCTTTGTGATTTGGTTTTTGGTTGAATAGGGTTATGGTTTGGTTTGGCCTCACTCAGAGGTAAATATTGTTTGTGAGCTTAGAGCATTGGCCCCCGCCTCCCTCCTCTCCTCGGTGGTCAGTGATCCCGGTTGTCTCGCGGCTGAGCGCTGATCAGTATTCTGGCAAGACCGCCTCTCTAGCTCGCTCTGCTTCACAGCCGCTCTCTCTCTGTTCCCTCTCTCCGGTCCAAGTCAAGCAGAAGGCTCAGCAGCCCGCGCGCAGCCCGCAGACAGACAGACAGCAAGACAGACAGACAAGACTCTCTTGTGTTGTTGAGTGTCAGCTGGCCTGAATCTTGACAGCGTCGGTTCAGGGGGAGAAAAAGCGAACACCGGCGGATACCTGAGGAGAATAATCGGTGCTGCTGACGGAAGGTGATGAGGATGATGATGGTGAGGATGATGATGATGCATCTGTCCCCGAGCCTTTTATGAGCTGCAATAGCGCGTGTAGGGTGAAGACAAGAAGCGTAGCCTGGGAGGCCGTTTTTTCCCCTGTCTTTTTCTTTTCAATCTGTAGCCAAATGGTGGATGCTATCTGGACTGTTAAATTCAAACAGTCCCGGTCGAGACCAGAGCAGAGCAGCAGCGCGCGCCTCTCGTCATCCGGACAAGGAGCACACAGACACGGCAGCAGCCGCATCCCTCTCGCCTTGCAGCATTGCACAATGGCCTTGGATGTCCAGACATTTGTTGTATTCACGGTGATCGCGGTTCTGGTGCTTGTGAACGTTCTGTTAATGTTCATCCTCGGTACGCGTTAACCGGACCGGCGCTCGAAGCCCAGTTCGCGCAACACAACCGTTTGAGAGAGAGGGAGCAGACGAGCGTTCATTCGTTCGTTGAGAGCGGGACCCCCATCGCATCTTCAACATGGCCACACAGTGAAATGAATGACGTTGGTACAATATATGTGTATTTATTTAACGTTCAGTGTATCCCCTGAATCCTCCCGTTGTCTCGTCCTCTGGCCGTGTGTAGCTGATGGTGTTTTGGGTGGTATTGGTTGTGCGGTTAACGCTCTGCGATGTTTCCCTGGTGATTGTAGAGAATTCACCATATTCACTCTTAAGGCCGTGTTTTATCCCCTATGCCTGCCTGCCCGCTCTCCCCTTCTCTCCTCAATGTTGTGTTGTGTATCTCTGTGAGCAATAGTACTGAATTGTGCGCTCTTGTTTTTCCTGGAATCTTTTTTTCCGGAATGTCTAACCGTATTTCCGGTGCGTACCTATTATTTGGGATGCTTTGACGGTGTGTAATAATGCTGTTGTATTATATTCAGCAACAATAATTCATCCTTATATCCCCACTATAAGGGATTTTTATTGTGATTTACTAGTGGTGCATTTGGAAGGATTTATGCATGTGTTATAGTGTTCCAATATGTTTCAATGACACAGAACATCATCTTCCACACTGGACATTATCAACCAATAAAATAGCAGGCCAGCTAGAGGAGGCCCTCAATGCTCCAACACACACACACACACACACACACACACACACACACACACACACACACACACTGGTTTCCCATATTTTAAACCAAAACCATGCAATATTTATCTATCTACATCTCCCCCATTTTACATGCACCATTACTCTATGCCTCAACACCTGCCTGTGAATCAATTTCAGACACAATAAACTGTTATGAATAAATAGAGATGGATGATAGAACTGTCATTATTCTAAACTACACACATGAACAAGGAATTGTATAACATATTATTATTAAACAGATCAAAGCTGTGCATTTAGCTTTACTATTAGACTGTCTTAATATCTGATGGAAAGTGAGGTTTATAAATGTTGTATGGTATGAGAGTCAAATATTTATGTGTTAAAAGCCCCAGAAGGCTCAGAGCTATCAGATATGAAGCCCTGGAAGTCTCAGAGCTATCAGATATAAAGCCCTGGAAGTCTCAGAGCTATCAGATATAAAGCACTGGAAGGGTCAGAGCTATCAGATATAAAGCACTGGAAGGGTCAGAGCTCAAAGCTATCAGATATGAAGTTCTGGCAGACTTAGAGCTATCAGATATGAAGTCCTGGCAGACTTAGAGCTATCAGATATGAAGTCCTGGCAGACTTAGAGCTATCAGATATGAAGCCCCAGAAGGGTCAGAGCTATCAGATATGAAGCCCCAGAGGCTCAGAGCTCAGAGCTATCAGATATGAAGTCCTGGCAGACTTAGAGCTATCAGATATGAAGCCCCAGAGGCTCAGAGCTTAGAGCTATCAGAAATGAAGCACTGCAGGCTCAGAGCTCAGAACAATCCATGTAGTCCTGCCCTGATGAAGATGGCAAACACTAAGTGCTGCCGGTAGTCTCTGTGGAGATATCCACTCTATAGTATAATGCTGTCTGTAGTCTCTGTGGAGATATCCACTCTATAGTATAATGCTGTCTGTAGTCTCTGTGGAGATATATCCACTCTATAGTATAATGCTGTCTGTAGTCTCTGTGGAGATATCCACTCTATAGTATAATGCTGTCTGTAGTCTCTGTGGAGAGATATCCACTCTATAGTATAATGCTGTCTGTAGTCTCTGTGGAGATATCCACTCTATAGTATAATGCTGTCTGTAGTCTCTGTGGAGATATCCACTCTATAGTATAATGCTGTCTGTAGTCTCTGTGGAGATATCCACTCTATAGTATAATGCTGTCTGTAGTCTCTGTGGAGATATCCACTCTATAGTATAATGCTGTCTGTAGTCTCTGTGGAGATATCCACTCTATAGTATAATGCTGTCTGTAGTCTCTGTGGAGAGATATCCACTCTATAGTATAATGCTGTCTGTAGTCTCTGTGGAGATATCCACTCTATAGTATAATGCTGTCTGTAGTCTCTGTGGAGATATATCCACTCTATAGTATAATGCTGTCTGTAGTCTCTGTGGAGAAATATCCACTCTATAGTATAATGCTGTCTGTAGTCTCTGTGGAGATATCCACTCTATAGTATAATGCTGTCTGTAGTCTCTGTGGAGATATCCACTCTATAGTATAATGCTGTCTGTAGTCTCTGTGGAGAAATATCCACTCCATAGTATAGTGAGGCTAAGTTTAAGTGTCGTCTCTAGTGTGTGTCTGTGTGCGTGTGTACGTGCGTGTGTGTGTGTGCACTTACATTATGCACAGAGATGCTCTGTCACATGCAGTGGCATGTGTGTGTGCATGTGTGTGTGTTTACATCTCAGTGGGATACAAGGCAAACGAGAGTTCAGCCTTTCAACAGGCTCATAACAGTGTGTTAATTTATCTATGGTACATACAGTTGTTGGGTTGGTAGAGATGGTAGGACGATACTTACAGACTGGTGGGAGTGTGTATGTTAATTCATGTGTGCAATTATTAGGTGTATGCATGTGTGTGTGTTTACATGTGTGTATTTACATGTGTGTTTACATTACGTTTGTGTTTATGCGTGTATGTGTGTTTACGTGTGTGTTTGTGTCTGTGTTACGTGTGTGTGTTTATGCGTGTGTGTGTGTGTGTGTTTTCGTGTGTGTGTTATCTATAGTTACATTGTAAAGCCGAACCCTACAGGCGTCCCTGGTGTTCACTCATTTGGAATAATTCTCCATGGCAGGTGTTTCCTAAAAGAGGAATGTTAAACGCTGTGCAGTCTGAAGTGCCAATATCTGTGTGTGTGTGTGTGTGTGTGTGTATGTGTGTGTCGGAGGTGTGTGTGTGTCAGAGATGTGTGTACGCACCGGTATGTGTTTGTTTCTCACTGGTTTGAAGCAGAGCCTCTCTGATTGGCTGGGAGACTCTGGGCATAAGTGTATTGCATAACTGGGTTGTTAGGCTCAGGCAGGAGGACGGAGGGAGAGAGAGAAACAGACTCAGTACATCACTCGCGGAGGACTGGAAGAGACTCTTTCTGGAATACCATTTCGTTTCCTCCACATCTCTGGCTTCTCTCTCTCTCTCTCTGAAGGATCATTACCTATATACCTGTTTCCTAAAGGCTTATCACTAGAATGATTATCTGACCAGATACATCCATGCATACGCTTTCTGAACATTTTAATGCCACAAACATGGTAAGGATGTTTTCCAGTATCTGTGTGTGGTGTGGTGCGTGGTGCTGTCGAGGCTGTTTCTGGCTGTGAATGCTGATGTGGTGTGGTGTGTGGTGCTGTCGAGGCTGTTTCTGGCTGTGAATGCTGATGTGGTGTGGTGCGTGGTGCTGTCGAGGCTGTTTCTGGCTGTGAATGCTGATGTGGTGTGGTGTGTGGTGCTGTCGAGGCTGTTTCTGGCTGTGAATGCTGATGTGGTGTGGTGCGTGGTGCTTTCGAGGCTGTTTCTGGCTGTGAATGCTGATGTGGTGTGGTGTGTGGTGCTGTCTAGGCTGTTTCTGGCTGTGAATGCTGATGTGGTGTGGTGTGTGGTGCTGTCGAGGCTGTTTCTGGCTGTGAATGCTGATGTGGTGTGGTGTGTGGTGCTGTCGAGGCTGTTTCTGGCTGTGAATGCTGATGTGGTGTGTGGTGCTGTCGAGGCTGTTTCTGGCTGTGAATGCTGATGTGGTGTGGTGTGTGGTGCTGTCTAGGCTGTTTCTGGCTGTGAATGCTGATGTGGTGTGGTGCGTGGTGCTGTCGAGGCTGTTTCTGGCTGTGAATGCTGATGTGGTGTGGTGCGTGGTGCTGTCGAGGCTGTTTCTGGCTGTGAATGCTGATGTGGTGCGTGATCGTGTTAGCGAGGGGATTAGACCTTCAGCTCGGCAGTTTACCACTGTCCTTATTATGTGTGATCTGGAACCAGAAATGTACATCATTACCTGGGTCAAATCAAACCAATGCATGTCTGCGTGTATCGGTAACAAGACCCAAATACAGGTTTGCATTCGGATCTGCTTTTCTCTTTGATGTTGTTGCTGCAATGTTACCCAGTAGCTCATCAGTACCATAGATTCTGGTGATACTGTCTGTGGGTCTAGCTATGCAGTAAGCAGATATATCTAGAGGCACAGGAGAGATGTCTGTCTCTCTACAGTAGACTGATAGTTCCAGAGGTGTAGGAGAGATGTCTGTCTCTCTACAGTAGACTGATAGTTCCAGAGGTTTAGGAGAGAGGGCTGTCTCTCTACAGTAGACTGATAGTTCCAGAGGTGTAGGAGAGAGGGCTGTCTCTCTACAGTAGACTGATAGTTCCGGAGGTGTAGGAGAGAGGGCTGTCTCTCTACAGTAGACTGATAGTTCCGGAGGTGTAGGAGAGAGGGCTGTCTCTCTACAGTAGACTGATAGTTCCGGAGGTGTAGGAGAGAGGACTGTCTCTCTACAGTAGACTGATAGTTCCAGAGGTGTAGGAGAGAGGGCTGTCTCTCTACAGTAGACTGATAGTTCCAGAGGTGTAGGAGAGAGGGCTGTCTCTCTACAGTAGACTGATAGTTCCAGATGTGTACTTGAATGGGGAGGCCCGTTCAATGGATTATATTTCTGTGGTTGTTGGTTGGACGTCAGATCTCTTGGGTGCATTGCAAGCAGGTTTCCTTTGATCAACGAAAGGCAGCCCCTATTGTGAAAGAGAGATAGAGAGAGGGAGAGAGGGGGGAAAAGAGAGAGAGAGGAATGGGAGAGAGATTGATTATGCAACGCTTTTAATTTACAGGAAAATATTGTGATGTATCAAAGAGGGAGAGAACTGATCTTGTTATCATGGGGAGGGGATGGAGGGATGAAGAGAGGAAGGAACAGGGACTGGTGTTAGCTCTGTCTGGACCCACACATTAGAGGGATGTTGCTACAGTGTTGTAATATCACATTAGAGGGATGTTGCTACAGTGTTGTAATATCACATTAGAGGGATGTTGCTACAGTGTTGTAATATCACATTAGAGCTACAGTGTTGTAATATCACATTAGAGGGATGTTGCTACAGTGTTGTAATATCACATTAGAGGGATGTTGCTACAGTGTTGTAATATCACATTAGAGGGATGTTGCTACAGTGTTGTAATATCACATTAGAGGGATGTTGCTACAGTGTTGTAATATCACATTAGAGGGATGTTGCTACAGTGTTGTAATATCACATTAGAGGGATGTTGCTACAGTGTTGTAATATCACATTAGAGAGATGTTGATACAGTGTTGTAATATCACATTAGAGCTACAGTGTTGTAATATCACATTAGAGGGATGTTGCTACAGTGTTGTAATATCACATTAGAGGGATGTTGCTACAGTGTTGTAATATCACATTAGAGCTAAAGTGTTGTAATATCACATCAGAGGGATGTTGCTACAGTGTTGTAATATCACATTAGAGCTACAGTGTTGTAATATCACATTAGAGGGATGTTGCTACAGTGTTGTAATATCACATTAGAGGGATGTTGCTACAGTGTTGTAATATCACATTAGAGGGATGTTGCTACAGTGTTGTAATATCACATTAGAGGGATGTTGCTACAGTGTTGTAATATCACATTAGAGGGATGTTGATACAGTGTTGTAATATCACATTAGAGGGATGTTGCTACAGTGTTGTAATATCACATTAGAGCTACAGTGTTGTAATATCACATTAGAGAGATGTTGATACAGTGTTGTAATATCACATTAGAGCTACAGTGTTATAATATCACATTAGAGGGATGTTGCTACAGTGTTGTAATATCACATTAGAGGGATGTTGCTACAGTGTTGTAATATCACATTAGAGCTACAGTGTTGTAATATCACATTAGAGGGATGTTGCTACAGTGTTGTAATATCACATTAGAGGGATGTTGCTACAGTGTTGTAATATCACATTAGAGGGATGTTGCTACAGTGTTATAATATCACATTAGAGGGATGTTGCTACAGTGTTGTAATATCACATTAGAGGGATGTTGCTACAGTGTTATAATATCACATTAGAGGGATGTTGCTACAGTGTTGTAATATCACATTAGAGATATGTTGCTACAGTGTTGTAATATCACATTAGAGGAATTTTGCTACAGTGTTGTAATATCACATTAGAGCTACAGTGTTGTAATATCACATTAGAGGGATGTTGCTACAGTGTTGTAATATCACATTAGAGGGATGTTGCTACAGTGTTGTAATATCACATTAGAGCTACAGTGTTGTAATATCACATTAGAGGGATGTTGCTACAGTGTTATAATATCACATTAGAGGGATGTTGCTACAGTGTTGTAATATCACATTAGAGGGATGTTGCTACAGTGTTGTAATATCACATTAGAGCTACAGTGTTGTAATATCACATTAGAGGGATGTTGCTACAGTGTTGTAATATCACATTAGAGCTACAGTGTTGTAGTATCACATTAGAGGGATGTTGCTACAGTGTTGTAATATCACATTAGAGAGATGTTGATACAGTGTTGTAATATCACATTAGAGAGATGTTGATACAGTGTTGTAATATCACATTAGAGCTACAGTGTTGTAATATCACATTAGAGGGATGTTGCTACAGTGTTGTAATATCACATTAGAGGGATGTTGCTACAGTGTTGTAATATCACATTAGAGGGATGTTGCTACAGTGTTGTAATATCACATTAGAGGGATCTTGCTACAGTGTTGTAATATCACATTAGAGGGATGTTGCTACAGTGTTGTAATATCACATTAGAGAGATGTTGATACAGTGTTGTAATATCACATTAGAGCTACAGTGTTGTAATATCACATTAGAGGGATGTTGCTACAGTGTTGTAATATCACATTAGAGGGATGTTGCTACAGTGTTGTAATATCACATTAGAGGGATGTTGCTACAGTGTTGTAATATCACATTAGAGGGATGTTGCTACAGTGTTGTAATATCACATTAGAGGGATGTTGCTACAGTGTTGTAATATCACATTAGAGCTACAGTGTTGTAATATCACATTAGAGGGATGTTGCTACAGTGTTGTAATATCACATTAGAGGGATGTTGCTACAGTGTTGTAATATCACATTAGAGGGATGTTGCTACAGTGTTGTAATATCACATTAGAGGGATGTTGCTACAGTGTTATAATATCACATTAGAGGGATGTTGCTACAGTGTTATAATATCACATTAGAGGGATGTTGCTACAGTGTTGTAATATCACATTAGAGGGATGTTGCTACAGTGTTGTAATATCACATTAGAGGGATGTTGCTACAGTGTTGTAATATCACATTAGAGGGATGTTGCTACAGTGTTGTAATATCACATTAGAGGGATGTTGCTAGAGTTTTGTAATATCACATTAGACTTTTGGTTATGTAGTGTATCTATAGAGAGGGTAGAGGTTGTATTATTAGTCAATTGCGTTGTGTACTGTTGTACAGGGACCATTGAGAGCTTGTTATCCAGTTGGGGGGAGGGGAGTGAGGCTGACCCCAATTGGCATGCTATTTACAGGGATCTTTGCCCTCTCAGGTGGGTCCCTTGGAGGTGGCTTGGTGGTGAATGTGGTTCTGTGAAATATGGCATCTGCTTTGAATTGTCCTATATGAATCGCCCTTGGCACCTGTGTAGGTATTTCCACCACATTACTATCCAATCCCTTCAGAACTACAATAAGGCCTAAGTGGTATGGGAGTATGGGTTAAGGGTTAGGGGTTAAGGGTTAGGGGTTAAGTGTCTGCTCAGGAATCTTCATTCTCTCTGCTGATGTCTTGAAGATTAGCCTACACATTGATCACTAGACGTTAGAGGTCAGGAGAACCTAAGCTCCCTGTCACCCTGCAGACTGACTGTGATTGGTCGATATTGCCTAGAGGCACACTAACATGTCTGCCATAGAGTTATAATGCTTTTGATTGAACTGCAATGGAAACATACAGTATGTAAAATAGGGAACTCAAAAACAGAACGCCATGAACAGAAAAGCCAATACACTCCTGACTGAGGGCCTGTTGTACCGAATTCTCAATACAAGCCATAGGGCCATAAGCATTGTTTCTAGTGAACCATTCTAATGCTTTAGGGTTGAAAGCTGAATGAATGTCCAGACTCTCTCTATATGTGGCTCTAGTCCCAAGCAGCACCCTATTCCCTACATGATGGACTACTTGTGAGCAGAGCCCTATTGGCCTATGCAGGGCGCAGTTTGAGAGGCAACCATTGATTTATTATTAGTGTGTGACCTTTAACCTCCTGAGGTTTCAGATTGTTCCTGGAGTGACCTTGTTTTGTCACCTCGTCCATACTAGCCAGACATCTTCATCTCTTTCCATGATGACTAGAGTTCCATGAGTTCCATCCAGGTTCCGTCCTGGTTCCATCCAGGTTTCCGTCCATGTTCCGTCCTGGTTCCATCCTGGTTCCATCCAGGTTTCCGTCCAGGTTCCGTCCAGGTTTCCGTCCAGGTTCCGTCCTGGTTCCGTCCAGGTTCCGTCCAGGTTCCGTCCAGGATTTCCGTCCAGGTTCCGTCCAGTTTCCGTCCAGGTTTCCGTCCAGGTTCCATCCAGGTTCCGTCCTGGTTCCGTCCAGGTTCCGTCCAGGTTCCATCCCTCCAGGCTCAGCTGTCTGTCACTACCCATGATCCCTCCGCTATCATCTCTCGTCTGATTGACTCTTCTCAATGAGCTATCCCAGCAGGCCACTGGGAAGCATGGCTGGAGGCAGGGTTTAAGAGGCAAACAGCTGTTGAACTGCGTGTGTGTGTGTGTGTAGATATTGGAGTCTGTGCCTGTCTCAAGGTGACATGGAGACATTAGTCAGAGTGATGGATAATGGTGGAGGGTGGAGGTGTGTGTGAGGGTGGTGGCTCCTACTCGGAACAGACTAATGATGTCATCTCTGACTTCTCTGCTACTTTAATAAGAAGGACCTTTACCCCTGAGCCTCCTCACAGAATACTGATAACCTCCCTGAATAACACACACACCAGGGTTTCTGCTAGCCGCTAATAGCTTTCTGGCTTTTGGCCCCAAAAAATAAAAGCGAATAAATAAAATTATCCGGGAAAAGAAAAGTACCATTTGCAAAATGTTTTTTTTTGCCTATTCATTGATGGAAATACCAGTCGATGGAAATACAGTACATTTGACCAGTCATGCTTATCGGTCTATAGGTTTATTTGCATAATTTAGTGGAATTAAATTGGCGCGTGTGTATTTTCATTAGTCGTTGTGTATCTTATTTATCAGAGCATACAGATACAGAGCAGAAAATGTGTTTTATAAACACAACAACAACACACACAAAGAGTTAGCATACACACTGTATGAGAGAGTCTGACAGAAAATCTGAGCAATCGTTGGTCCTTGATATTTATATTACATTAACGCTGCTGTAATGTTTCTGTAATTTTATAATCAGTCAGTCACAGGCCTGCGATGACACTGGTGGGGTTACCTGCCTACTGTATTGTGTCTTGGTTGTTGTTGTGTTAGCGATGATGAGATGCTAATGACTTCAGCTCTGGATGCTGGTATTAACATGCGTTATTCTGTGTGGGTCTGAAGCACAAGGGACTCAGATGGGGGTGTGAGCACGGAATTAGGATTAAACTCACTAAATGCCCCACACCTTCTTACAATAGTTATTTTTAACGATTCATGCCTCAGCATGTTCTCTTTGCTGGTGAGCAGTGTCTCCCTAAGTTGGCTGACATGACATCGTTGCTAATGGTATTTGACTTGGCTGTAAGCTTCTGATAATTACCTAATATCCAGGAACACAGAGGTTAATTCAATTTAGTCTCATTGCAGTTCAATAAAAAAATAGCTTGATGGATATTGTGTGTGTTTGTGTCAGTGGAATTGAGAATAATCACTTAAACTCTCTCTCTCTCTCTCTCTCTCTCTCTCTCTCTCTCTCTCTCTCTCTCTCTCTCTCTCTCTCTCTCTCACTCTGTCCTCCCCCCTTTTCTCTCTCTCTCCACCCAAACTCTCTCCCAAACTCTCTCTCTTTCCTCTCTGCTCTCCATTTCTCTATCCCCACTCCCTCCCCCTCTCTCTCCCTCCCTCTCTTCCCTTGTTCCTTGTCTCCAGTTGATAAGCGGAGGATCTATCGTCAGCGCTGAGGCAGTATGGGACCATGTGACCATGGCCGACCGAGAGTTGGCGTTTAAGGCCGGTGATGTCATCAAGGTGCTGGACGCGTCCAATAAGGACTGGTGGTGGGGTCAGATCGACGAGGAGGAGGGGTGGTTCCCCGCCAGCTTCGTACGAGTGAGTTAGTGATACCTCACGTCACCCCAGTCTCCTGACTACCCCGATACACACTATACAGATGTAGGATCTTCATTTGAGCCAGTTTGCTACAGCTGAAAAATAATCCTGCAGCAACAGGAAATGTGAATTTTTATGTGGATTATAATTAATGGACATTTTTGTAGGGGTTGATACATTTTTAGGGAAAATCAAGTCAAAGTATAAATGACAAAGTTTTACATTTAAGTTTTAAGTTCTCCTGCAACAGGGTGATCAAATATAGATCCTACATCTGTAGGGCAAAGCCGAGCCGAGCCGAGCTATACTGGCCTGGCCTGGTAACGCATCTACTTTAGTAGCTGAAACCCTGCTGAACAGTGTGAAATCCAAACCAGCACAGTGCACTTCCTGTTAGCTTCATACATTACCTGGTAAAGGCTACACACACTACAGCTAAAGAGTTCATACACTACCTAGTAAACACTTTCTACTTAACTGAGTAAAGGCTCCATACATTACCAAGTAAGGCTTTCTCCAGACTCCCCAATGGCCAACCCAACCCTGACAACTCCATGTCTAGGGGCTGAACCAATTTCTCCCCAACACCCCCACCTCTCCATCCATTGAGTCGATCCAGTCATTGAGTCGATCCAGTCATTGAGTCGATCCAGTCATTGAGTGAACCGGTGTGTTTCTGTCATTCTCTCTCTCTAAGGTCGAACCCCACCCTCCTCAACCCCAAACAAAACAGCTTTTCTATATCAACCCCATAGCAACTCCTCGGTTCCAAAACACTACGTCTAAGGTGCGTTTCCCCAACATCATCAATCAACCATCCAGCCATACCCCCCCACCACCCACCGCTCAGTCTGGCAACGCAACGTCTCCCAAACATTACCCAACCAATCAACCAACGCACATCTAACGTTTTCCATAACCTCAGTCCCAAGATTGGGAATCATCACAACCGGATATTTTATGGAGAAGTTTCAGTCTTTCATTTCTTTCTCCTTTCTGTATTACTCTTTTTATAGTTTGTTTATAACTGAGTCTTTGTACCACAGTCTTCTCCTCCACGATGTGTCCCAAATGGCACTCTTTTTACCTATGTATGGTTGAAAGTAGTGCACTATAAAGGGAATATGGTACAATTTGGGAGCACCCTCTTACACAGTAACACAGTAGCACATTAGCACAGTAGCAGCAGTTGTCTCTACCCGTCTCTCTGCTTGTTGTTGTGAAGCTGCATGGCGTCTTGTGTTTGGCATTACAACCGTCGCCTCTTTGGTGTTCAGTAGGCACACAGTGTTTCATCATCAGGTGTTGACTTAGCTACCGTACCAGGCATCTGATCACCTCTAACCTACCTCAAGCTGAGCGGTGTATTTTTGGATGTGTGTAAGTGTGTGTGTGTGTGTGTGTGTGTACAGCTCAATGCTGGAACTAAGAGCCCCCCTGACTTTCTCTCTCTCTCTGTCTCTCTGTCTCTCTCTCTGTCTCTCTGTCTACTCTCCTCTGAGCCCCAGAGCTGCCAACTACAACCTGAAACTGGAACAAGTGATTAAAAGATGTCTGGAAGAGGAAGAGATGAACTAAGGGATGTGATGTTTTCTGTGTTAAATCCCTCTGATAGTAGTATGTAGTCATCATTTTATCTCCCATTCAGGAGTGTATGTGTTGGTCTCCTCAGCTGTGGGTGAACCAGGAGGATGGGGGGGTGGAGCCTGTGGAGGGGACCAGTGAAATGGCTAACGGTCACCTGGATCCGACCAACGACTGCCTGTGTCTGGGCTCACCGCTTCAGAACCGTGACCAGATGAGAGCCAACGTCATCAACGAGATCATGAGCACAGAGAGACACTACATCAAACACCTCAAGGACATCTGTGAGGTACACACACATACATACGTGCACGAGCATACACACACACCTACTCGCACACTTGGGAAAACGTATGCATGCACACACACACACACACACACACACACACATACACACACACTCAAACCGACACACACAAACACACACACATGCAGGGCTATGTGATCTCTCTTGGAACAGTAGTCTAACTGTGGTGAATTGATTATAGCAGCAGAGTTACTGTGGTGAATTGATTAAAACTAGACTCAACCTGCTTTCATGATTCTCTCCAGGGATTTATGGGAGAGTACAGGAAAATATGTTGAAATGTGGGAACCCACACACCAGCACACACACACTCACACACTTAGACACACACAAGCATGCGCACAGACACACATGCACACACATACACAATCCTTTGCTCGTTCCATCCTATGTATAAATCCCTTTCTTCCAGGGCTACCTGCGGCAGTGTAGGAAGAGGGTAGACATGTTTAACGATGACCAGCTGAGGGTGATTTTTGGGAACATCGAGGACATCTACCGTTTCCAGATGGGCTTCGTTAGAGACCTGGAGAAACAATACAACAACGAGGAACCACACCTGTCTGAGATAGGACCCTGCTTTCTAGAACATGTAAGTTAATACCTAGATAGGACCCTGCTTTCTAGAACATGTAAGTTAATACCTAGATAGGACCCTGCTTTCTAGAACATTTAAGTTACTACCTAGATAAGACCCTGCTTTCTAGAACATTTAAGTTACTACCTAGATAGGACCCTGCTTTCTAGAACATGTAAGTTACTACCTAGATAAGACCCTGCTTTCTAGAACATGTAAGTTAATACCTAGATAGGACACTGCTTTCTAGGACATGTAAGTTACTACCTAGATAGGACCCTGCTTTCTAGAACATGTAAGTTACTACCTAGATAAGACCCTGCTTTCTAGAACATGTAAGTTACTACCTAGATAGGACCTTGCTTTCTAGAACATGTAAGTTACTACCTAGATAGGACCCTGCTTTCTAGAACATGTAAGTTACTACCTAGATAGGACCCTGCTTTCTAGAACATGTAAGTTACTACCTAGATAGAACCCTGCTTTCTAGAACATGTAAGTTAATACCTAGATAGGACCCTGCTTTCTAGAACATATAAGTTACTACCTAGATAAGACCCTGCTTTCTAGAACATGTAAGTTACTACCTAGATAGGACCCTGCTTTCTAGAACATGTAAGTTACTACCTAGATAGGACCCTGCTTTCTAGAACATGTAAGTTACTACCTAGATAGGACCCTGCTTTCTAGAACATGTAAGTTACTACCTAGATAGGACCCTGCTTTCTAGAACATGTAAGTTACTACCTAGATAGGACCCTGCTTTCTAGAACATGTAAGTTACTACCTAGATAGAACCCTGCTTTCTAGAACACGTAGAGGTCAGAGACCTGGCCGTGTAGTGCCAGGGCAACAACCTCTCCTTCAACAACCTCTCCTGATTTGCCTGGTATGGCAACTGCTCGGCCTCCGACCGTGAGACACTACAGAGGGTACATCACTGGGGTCAAGCCTCCTGCCATCCAGGATCTCTATACCAGGCGGTGTCAGAGGAAGGCCCTACAAATTGTCAAAAACTCCAGCCACCCTAGTCATAGAATGTCCTTTCTGCTACCGCACGGCAAGCGGTACCGGAGCGCAAAGTCTAGGTCCAAGAGGCTTCTAAACAGCTTCTACCCCCAAGCCATAAGACTCCTGAACAGCTAATCAAAGGGCTACCCAGAACCCTCTTTTACACTGCTGCTACTCTCTGTTTATTTTCCATGCATAGTCACTTTAACTCTACCTACATGTACATATTACCTCAACTAACCTGTGCCCCCGCACAATGACTCTGTACCGGTACCCCCTGTATATAGCCTCCACATTGACTCTGTACCGGTACCCCCTGTATATAGCCTCCACATTGACTCTCTACCGGTACCCCCTGTATATAGCTTCCACATTGACTCTGTACCGGTACCCCTGTATATAACCTCCACATTGACTCTGTACAGTAACCCTGTATATAGCCTCCACATTGACTCTGTACTGGTACCCCTGCATATAGCCTCCACATTGACTCTGTACCAGTACCCCCTGTATATAGCCTCCACATTGACTCTGTACCGGTACCTCCTGTATATAGCCTCCACATTGACTCTGTACTGGGTACCCCCTGTATATAGCCTCCACATTGACTGACTCTGATACTCCCTGTATATAGCCTCCACATTGACTCTGTACCAGTACCCCCTGTATATAGCCTCCACATTGACTCTGTACCGGTACCCCCTGTATATAGCCTCCACATTGACTCTGTACCGGTACCCCCTGTATATAGCCTCCACATTGACTCTGTACCGGTACCCCCTGTATATAGCCTCCACATTGACTCTGTACTGGTACTCCCTGTATATAGCCTCCACATTGACTCTGTACCGGGTACCCCCTGTATATAGCCTCCACATTGACTCTGTACCGGTACACCCTGTATATAACCTCCACATTGACTCTGTTTCAGTACCACCTGTATATAACCTCCACATTGACTCTGTACCTGTACCACCTGTATATAACCTCCACATTGACTCTGTACCGGTAACCCTGTATATAGCCTCCACATTGACTCTGTACCGGTACCCCCTGTATATAGCCTCCACATTGACTCTGTAACGGTACCCCCTGTATATAACCTCCACATTGACTCTGTACCGGTACCTCCTGTATATAGCCTCCACATTGACTCTGGGTACTACCTGTATATAGCCTCCACATTGACTCTGTACCGTACCCTGTATATAGCCTCCACATTGACTCTGTACTGCACTCTGTATATAGCCTCCACATTGACTCTGTACCGGTACCCCCTGTATATAACCTCCACATTGACTCTGTACCGGTACCCCCTGTATATAGTCTCCACATTGACTCTGTTCCGGTACCCCCTGTATATAACCTCCACATTGACTCTGTACCGGTACCCCCTGTATATAGCCTCCACATTGACTCTGTACAGTACACCCTGTATATAACCTCCACATTGACTCTGTACTGCCTGTATATAACCTCAACATTGACTCTGTACCTGTACTCCTATAGCCTCCACATTGACTCTCTACCGGTACCCCCTGTATATAGCCTCCACATTGACTCTGTACCGGTACCCCCTGTATATAGCCTCCACATTGACTCTGTACCGGTACCCCCTGTATATAGCCTCCACATTGACTCTGTACCGGCACCCCCTGTATATAGCCTCCACATTGACTCTGTACCGGTACCCCCTGTATATAGCCTCCACATTGACTCTGTACCAGTACCCCCTGTATAAAGCCTCCCCATTTGTATTTTCCTGCTGCTGTTTAATTTTTTGTTACTTTTAGTGTTTTCTACACAACACTTATTTTTCTTCTTAAATTATTGTTGTTTCTACACCTGTTGTATTCAGTGCATGTGACAAATACCATTTGATTTAATTTGATTTGAAGATAGAAGCCTGCTGAACAACCAAATGATACCTGCAGCAGGACTCAAATCACAAATGAACCATTTCCTCATCTCCTCCATTGTTGTTTTGTCCCACAGCAAGACGGCTTCTGGATCTACTCTGAGTACTGTAACAACCACCTGGATGCGTGTATGGAGCTGTCCAAACTGATGAGAGACGGGAGGTACCAGCACTTCTTTGAGGCCTGTCGCCTGCTGCAGCAGATGATCGACATCGCTATCGACGGCTTCCTCCTCACACCCGTACAGAAGATCTGCAAGTACCCCCTGCAGCTGGCCGAGCTGCTCAAATACACTGCACAGGAACACAGGTAGGATTACAGACACACACACACATAGTCAGTCATTTAGCTGTGTTTGTCTCATCCGGCTCCA